>LR994572.1:13270536-13924644 GCA_905187475.1 Syritta pipiens | reverse complement strand
AGCGGTCCACCACTCCTTTGTATACAAAGATCGATCTTTCAATGGAAGAGTAGATCCAGTGGCTCATTTTTGGTCATCGGCCCCACTTTAATCCAAAAATTCTTTACATAAATGGCGATTTGCGCTTTTTAAATGCGTTCTCGACATGGAGCTTCGAGGCTTTCTATCGAATTTGACACAAAGGAATTTGGCATGATCCACTACTTGCAGCACTGAATCCCTCAAAAGCTTTTCTCTAAATAAATAATTATAGATTTCAAACCTGTTTTTGTAAGCTTTGGCATCTTAAAATTGCCCAAAAACTATCAAAATTCTGTCTCTAAGACTGTCTTATTATCCGAAAATAAAGGGAACCAGGCGGCTTCTTAGCATTTTTTTGGAAAAGGCTTTTTGTAAAGCAGGTGACACCAGGAATGTCGAATACAGAGATATCTCTAAGACCACAGTTACCTTTTCGAACTCTGTTCAATTCCTCTCGATTGTGTCTTGGATGTGTTACAATCTTGACCAAGCCAGTCACCCTAGACTGACTTCTGACTTACTGACTCTTTCAAGATCGCCTCCGTGTCGAAAAAAATCTCTACAAAACCGCCCCTCCGCCACTCATCTAAATCCGTGAACTAAATCTCCTTCCTCCATCAACATTTCACTGATTACTCACCTCAGGAGTTCTCCGACACTGTCCGCGTTGCGATGTCACTCTGTTCCAGAGCTCCAGGTCGCCGTGTGTGTACATTTCCCACTTAAGCGTCGGCCTAATCCCCCACACTCGACGCGATGGTGTGGCTATCAAAGTGCGTGCTCCATGGATATTTATCTTTCCGAATGCATTTTTATTACAAATCAATTGAAGGATCATTAGCATAATTTATACAAAACGCTCGTTTAATGATCGCCTGCGAGGAGTATTCGCGCGCTCATCCGACGATCGCTCCGATGGATGAGTGCGCTCGAAAGCCAAGCTCCTCTCGACGCGTTTCTTTTTTTTTTTTCTATTTTCCGCCTCTCTCTCCAATTGAATCCGCAAGTGACGCTGTGTGACGCGCAAGAGGCGCAGAGTAATTAATGGCCAATTCGAAAACACGACGGAGACATCTACAACGATGACGACTGCGACAACGACAACGACACGGAGGCGCGATCGTTGGTGCAAACTTTTTTTTTTTTTTTGAATCAGTCCCGGGACTTTGGAGCCTCATCGAGTTTCACCCAATAGACAAGACAGACAGTCGATCCACTTGAATCGCGCTCTCCTCAAAATTGATGTCGGATTCGAGATAAATAATTGAAATTCCGATTGAGCGCGGCGATTAGCGCGGCGGACAATTAAATATCGCCTAGGGTCTGGCAGCACTTGTGCGCGGCTGTGTGTGCGCTACGCATGCGAATAGACCGCGCGATTCGATGATGCGGTTGAATTGTCATGTGGCACGTTGGCTACGCGGCCACGTTATCAGAGCACATCGATCGCCGCGTTCGCGTTTGCGTTCGACGCTGACGTTTAATGCAAAAATCGACGACTAGACGATCGACGATGTCGACAGATCGGTGCGAAGATTGTCGCGTGTGTGTGTGTGCATGCGGTTTTGGGATGATATCTGGCATCGGGCACGCATACCGTGATGAAACGGATGCCATTTCGGGAGTGCGGAGCGGTGTTCGGGTTCACTGGGAGCAACGAGATTAAGGCAGAGCAGAAGACAGAAAAACACTGCCGCGAATGACAAGTGTGACAAATTCGTTATGATATCGTTTGGCGATCAGCTGTTTGGGCGGCGGGAATTCCGAATAAGGGGGCTTTGAAACTGAGTCTGAATTTGCTAAGATGGGAGACGGAAGATTGGAGCCTGAAAGTTGTTTAGATGATCTTGGGGAGGAGCACTGATGATGCTGGATTAGGGAGCAGAAGCGATGTTGGAACAACGGTGTGGATTAGCCAAATAGAGTGGAGTCACTGCCATTTTGGTGGTCAGCAGGCGCTGGAACATTGTCCTGGCGAGCACGAGGAATACCAATCAAAGATTAGCGGCTTTGTTTACTCGCGTCGTGTCTCATGCATCGCCATTCATAGTGTCAGTTCATCGAAATAGAGATCGCGAAACACTTCCGTGCTTGCTTTTTCGCGATCTCTTGTCGATGATCCTTTGGTCCAATAGACTTTGTTTGACGTACAAATATGGTCTCTCAATAAAGAGTGCTTGATCCTTAAAGCGATAAGGCGGGAAACACGTAGATTTAAGCAGTCATTGCCGTAACTCTTTCGTTTCGTGGATTGGGCGTTTAAGGCTTACAGCAATTGTGTGCTTGTATGGAGCCTTTAATATAAGTAAAAAGCTTTCTAATATGGCCTAATCAATGCTAAAACTGAGAAAAATAAGCTGGTGAATAACACATGACATAAAAACACAATGCGGTCGCGCTTTTTGCACCCTTTCGTACGCATTGTATCGTTTCTGCGATGTGTCACAACACATAACCTCACAATTTGCAGCACACAATGTGGCTTTAAGATCGCGCGTTGAGAGATTAAGAACATGAAAAAGTCATGTTCTGTTGCCTCAAAGTCTGAATATATGGTTTTACTACAGTTATTCTTCATATACTCCGTACATGGACATGCGAAGATCAATTAGACTTTTTTTTCAGCAGTGTGACTGCTCTGGCAGTCATGGAATCGGCCTAAATAGTATAAATGGTGGCGATACCACCGGCTGATATCACCATTTTTATTGACAGTCAGGCGGCCATAAAAGCGATTTCCGCTACGGAGATCAAGTCTAGGCTGGTTCTAAGCTGTCATAAAGAGCTCAGGGCTCTTGGTTCGCAGCATAGGAGTAATCTCTGCTGGGTACTTGGCCACAGGAACATACCCGGTAATGAGGAAGCTGATAGGCTTGCGAGGGAAGGATTCCAACTAGGGCTAGAGCAGGCAATAGTAGGGATCGATCCACCGATCTGCTTCCTTAAGAAGCAGATGGGGGATAGAACAATTAGACTTGCGAATGACAGATGAAAAGCGCTATCTACGTTCGAGATAACAAGGACTATGTGGCCAGAATATGACTATGCCAAAACGAAAGTGCTGGTCTTGCATGACAAAAGGTCTCTCGCAAGAGCGGTGAGCGTAATCAAATAAAAAAAATAAATAGTTGGCGGAACAGCCCATACAGGGCCAGAGCCTAGCTTCTTCGCGCCTCCACTGTGTTGTACGCGATATATTTTGACACATGTGAAGGGAACCTACTGTTTAATGCCGGTTCCGAACGGCGAATTGCAAAAGTTTTCCATGACAGAAGTACTCCAGGAGGATTGTCAGTCGTTCGCTGGAGATGGGGCCGTGAAAAATGTTTGTGGTGTTATTTCTCCGAGCCGGATTCGAACCCGGGTACTCTCGCTTAACAGTCCGACGCACTAACGATTAAGCCAAGGCGCCCACTGGGTGTAATCATGGGTCTAAAATTCGGCCTAAAAGACCACCTATTTAAAATAGAACTCCTTGGTGACAACCTATGCAGGTACTGTGCCGATCAGGAGGAGAGAAAATACATCCAACACTACCTCTGTCACTGCCCCAGCCTTTGTCACTCCAGGTTTAGAACACTAGGAAGATATTTCTTCCAGAACCATAACGAGATTAATATAAAGAATCTTTTCAGGTATCTGAGAAGGAACAGATGGACGGACTCATCAATGGAATTAGGTTACCGCGAGTAAGGAAGGGGTTACAACACCCCCGCATGGGCAAAACAAGGGGTCCACAAGCACCTAAGTGTGGCAGAACAAATTTTGTCAGCATGCCCAACTACCTACCTATTCTTTTATTTATTAGGTTGGCAAATATCTCCCTTCCGCCTTTTTGTCTTTTAAATTCTCCGGCTATGTATAAAGCGCTACAGAGCTCGTATCTGGCAATACATCACTTGAAAGGTCTTGACATAACCTACAAAACGACGCTATGCATGATTAGTTTGGATACGGGCTCTGTAGCGCTTTGTACATAGCCGGCGCTTTGTACAAAGGCGGAAGGGAGATATTTGACAACCTAATATTTGGCACTTTGCTACAGAGCTCTAGCTACCAGGTCTTTCAGCAGTTATTCCTTTAATTTTCATGATGTAATCAGAAAACATAAGAATTAGATATTTTTAGAAAGCGTGAAGACGAATTTTTTGCATCCTATTAAGTTTACATTGTTTCTCTCTGCTGCCAATGCGCGACACTGCAAGCGCCTCATTGTGTTTCGACTTTTATTAACCATGACGACATCATTGACGGAGGTCGCTAAGAAAACCATGGCTGCGACAGATTGTCAACATTAACCCGTTCTCAATAGAAAGTCATTTATAAAACCAATTTCCATGAACAAACCATTCCTTGATTGAAACAACAAGAGTCTTTCTATTCCATTCACCACATCCACCGAATAGCACTCAAAATTATCTCCATTTCCAAGCTTGCCCCTTATCAACAACCTCCCTGCTGGTGTTCCCCCAATGCACTCAACAAAAATTGCTTGTTCTCATCTCATAAAAAAAAACACCATTCATCATTCGTAGAAACAAATTAAGCCATGTGGACTTAATGCGAAATTGACACAATCTCAGATGCATTACCCGCCACCATTCTTCCGCCATCAAAGTCAGCAGACCTTTAACCTCTCCGCCTGGCCCCGCTGTCAAATTGTTTGTCGCTGCTATCACTCCGTCCTTTTTCTCAAAAGAAGATGAAGAGTGGAATAAGTCAAAATCTAAAAAAAAAAACAGAAAAAAAAGATTTTTATTCATTCGATACGGATCCTGGGAGGGACCCCAGTCAGGAGGTAGAGGAGGAAACGCGCGCTTCCGTGTATTCCCATTTCCAGCATTAACCCCAATCGGCAGAAAGTGAAGTCGAGCGTCGTCGTCCGGCCAAACGACAACGACAACGACAACGACGAACAACAAACGACAACAAAACTAGAGAGAGGGACCGAAGAACCCTTTTAAATACTTTAATGCAATTCAAACAATTTCCATTTGTCCAGGAGTCATTAATCATTCGCACCACCACCATCGCCGAGGGATTCCCACCAGAGATATGCCTCTGTCCCTTCTGTTGTTGCTGCTTATCCCGGGCCAGGGGGACACACAAGGAGTAGCCGCACTTTAGCTACTTACTATGTCCTTTCTTTCCCTCCCCTCGGCTGGGTTTGGGGTCGGGGCAGAAAGGACATTGCAGTGAAATTGGAAAATTCCATTTCCATTCGGAGACTTCGACTGCTCAGTGGCACAGTTTCTTTTTTTTTTTCTCTTTTGTTCCATCAAATCCAAGAATCAGGATAAAGCGAACCAGGAGAATTCGAAAAATAAGGTGTTCCTCCACAACAACCGGTGGCATCCTTGTTGCGTTATCAACTTATTAGGAATTCGTTCAACAAAAGGACGCTCGGTGTGCTTCGCTGTCATTTATCATGCAGTCACACGGAAACACTCGTCGGGGTTGGGGGTTGTGTCGTGTTTAACTAGATAAGGTTTGTACTCTCGTCCTTTCCAGCATGTCCTCTATTTTCTTTTTTTCGTTGTTGGTGTTATTGTGTTTTGGGATTACATAGGACGCGGCGCAAAGAGTTGCATGCCACGACGGCGACGCTGGCACACGATGAGGTGGCATTTGCGATTAGGTCATGAGTCAATTTCGGAATTAGAAATGGAAAGAGGATGCAGGCTACGCTCGAAGAGTACTCGCCCTTTAATCACATTTGCTTCTTAATCCTTGACGAGCCAGCGCAGCGCACCGATGAGAAATTATTCTAATTCCTGAGTAAATACGCACAAATGGAAGTAATGAAAGCAACGAAAGCAAATTGGGAGCTGGTGTCATGGTTTTGCATAATAATGGCATTACGGGGTAATTAATCACGGGGGTTATCTCTTTGCTTTGAAATGAGAATGCTCATCTTCTCGGTGAACGGTGGAAACAAAAAATAGGAGGTGAGGGGCTTAGTTTTGGTTGCCACCCGTACCCTTGTTTCGTTCTGCTAGGTGGGAATAGTCAAAGCATGTGGCAGGAGAGCAGTGCCCCAGGTGTCAGCAGACTTTTCGTTGAAGTTATGAATTAAGGCCGATGGCGACTTTAATGGCAGCTGGATGTGGAAAAACAAATTTGGAATATTTTAAGGCCAAATCAAGTTGATAAAATTGAAAATTATATAAAAACAAAACTGATACACAGCAAAGCACAAAATTGATTTTTAAAAAGACAAGTTTTTAAATTATGTTATATTATAGGTGGTGTGTATCGACTTGGAACTCCTGGGTCTTCTCCAAGATCTGCCGCAGTGTAAATATCTGGTCAATGGTGGATTTCGCTGGCCTGAACCCGCACTGATATTGGCCAATCAAGCTGTTAACAAAAGGTTTCAGGCGGTTACACAGAATGGCAGAGAAGATCTTGTACGCGATGTTCAGGAGACTTATACCTCTGTAGTTGGCGCAGTTTAGAGGGTCTCCTTTCTTTAGGATCGGACAAACGATGCTGGGATTCCATTCATCGGGCATACTTTCATCCGACCAAATCTTAGAGATGAGTTGGTGTATGCACCTTGCCAGCTCATCTCCACCTGCTTTGAAGAGTTCAGCAGGCAGTCCATCGCACCAGCGGCTTTATTGGATTTAAGCTTGGTTATCACGGCCGATACTTCACTGAGGTCAGGGGGGCGGGATTCGTGTCTATCATCGCTTGTATAGGATAGAGGGCTGTCAGACAGCAGCGGTATTTTGGTCATCATCGCCGTTATACAGTCTGCAGAAGTGATCCTTCCATATTCTCGGCACTGAATGTGATTCCACTACTAGATTCCCATCTTTATCCTTGCAGGCTTCTGTACTGTTTTTACGAGTCTCACTCGTTTTTTTTATCTGTTGATAAAAGTTTCGAACGTCCCTCCTGCAGTAGCACCTCTGCAGGAAGGACGTGAACTAATACTAATACTAAAATACTTCTGTCAAAAGTTTTTGCAATTCACCGTTCAGAACCGGCATTGAACAGAAGCTTCCTTCCACATGTGCCAAATTATACGGCGAACAACACAGTGGCGGTGCGAAAAAGCTAGGCTGTGGCCCTCTATGGACTGTTTCGCAAATAATTTTTTTTTTATAAACAATAGTTCATAACAAAAGGATCGAGCAACTTCCTGTTCCTGCTGTTCAAGCGCAGAATCACGACTCAATCAATCATCGTTGAGTCTTAAAACTTGAATTAACTGTTTCACTAAAAACGTAAAATGATTGACCTTAATCAATAAATTTAGATTATCTGAAATACTGATCCCAACAGTCTCAACATTTTCCTCTGTACGTACTGCACACACTTTCGAACGTGGACTCTAGTCTAAAGCAGAAAACTTTGTATTCCAAATTCTGCTTCACTTCGTCAACGGTTTTAACCTCGGTAAGCCTTCTTTTCATTGATTGACTGGCATTGATCTTAAGAAAAAGTTGCAGAACTGAGAAGTCTTTGCATGGTTTGTCAATCACTGAATACAGAGAAATGAAATATTTGTCAAATTATCAACACCATTCAGAATTGCAGTTAACATGTGCTGAAAATGCTGACGCTTTAGCAATCGACTTGAGACCACGATCTTAAGTCACCATGTATTCTGAACAAATTATCCAACTAGAATTTAAAGCGAGGGATAGGAAGAGACTGTCAAGTCTTTCATAATCAGTGAAAATCGATTGGTAGCCAAATGACGTTCTATAAAATATCATAGCTTAATAAACAAGACATGACAATGATTTTTGTTTCTGAAATGCTTACAAATAATGCAAGTTTGCAGAGGAAAGGATGCGAAGGGATGGTTTTCTAATAATGGCGAGTCAATTCTCAATTAGAATAAGAAAAACTGTGAAGAAACTATGGAGAAACATTGTTATGAAGTCATTATTACCTGATGGTTGTGTGGAAGCGTTATACCTTTTACGAAAACTTCGGTTTTTAACATAAAACATTCGCTGAAGATCATTTTCCACCCAAGTTGGATTTCTCTTTTTGACACGTCGATCTGTAGTCTGTTTCAGTTGGTTTAAGCACGTACAGGCTCAAGTCTCGATGAAAAATTCGTCAAGATTAAACCAGCGAAAAGTTCAACCAATGGCGTGGATACATACTCGGCGGTCGTAAGGTTTTTTTTTTTGTAAATAAAAAACCTCCCATATGACCGATTTGAATGATTTTTGTGTTATTTTTTTCCTTACTTCATTACGTGTCACCAAAAAAATGAAGTACGATTTCGATCGCATCTATTCTGAGGAATTCAACATTTTGCATTGCAGTCTTAGGGAATTCAGTCGACTTGTAGAGTCATCATCGAGTAATTTTTCAGACATTCAATTGATTGCAATCTATTGGGTGGCCCGAAAGATTGGTCCAATCAAGACTTCAAAATAGAATGGTGATTTTAAAATTGAAGTCACACTTATCTAATGAAGTCAATTGAATGAATCACAAATCGTGAGCTCAATTGATTCTTTAAATCAAAAGATTGCATTCTTTTACAGCTCTGGGGGAGAGTTAGATAACTTTGTCGCCAAAAATTGATGATGGTTTTTCATAGAGCGTCCAAAAACGAGCAATTTTTGCTATGGGCGGAGGGTCTATCTTGCGCCGTCTAGGAGGTAAGGGCAATCTAAAATCAAATCAAACAACATGGAAAAAAATTCATTTAAAAACAATGGCAACACGTACAATAAAGTACTATACCAACTTAGTTCTTGTTCTTTAATTACACATCAAAGTTAGGTTGTTCATGAAAAATTTGCATACAAACTCAAAATGTTAATAAGCAATAATGGAAAAAAAAGTGTAGATAATATTTTAAAACTGTAAGTCGCAGTGCTAAATTAAGACCTTGCCGTTAATGCTCACGTTCATTCTGAATCGAACACAAAAAACAGAATGGTCTTATGTCTTCCAGTTCAAAAGAAAGTTAACCCAAATTGGTCTATTTTTTTGGAGTCGAAAGAAAATGTACAGCTTAATAGAGACCAACAACTCAAAATTAGCAAAAAGACTTATCTTTTTGTATCTAATTTAGATAATCTAAATATATTTTTATATTTATAACTTTAAAATATCTTATCTTATGATTCTAATAATTTTTAAATCAATTCAAAAAGAATTTTATGCCATTCATCCACTAAAATCGACGTGGACCATATTTTTATTTTAATCTACTGTTTACGGACCTGCCGACCAAAATATTGCCACAAATTACCAATTATATTAAAGCCTGGTAAGAGAAGTTGATCATTCCTTGTTGGCCAAAAAAGCCTTAGTTATTTCTGCTGTGGTTTTCAGATTGTTGGTCTACTAGAGAACCCATGGCCCATCCATTGACTTCACTTATAATGACGTATAGTGACTTTTCGAAAGGCACAGTTCATCGAGTTGTGCACTGCGCGGTTCATATTGTACTAGAATACTAGCATTTGTTGAAGTGGTTTCTGTTTTGTTTTGTTAATTTCCATAACTCGAATTTGAATGGAATAGAAAATATGTTCAAGTTATTGAATTTCTAGAACAAATGAAAAAAAAAAAACAAAAAATTAAAAATTTAGTGTTCACGCTAAAAGTTCAACATGGACAAAAATTCTAGTAATAGAAGTTTGAATCAGAGAAGCTCAACTGTACTTTTGAACTATTATGAGTACAGTTGCTTCAGTGTTGGTGGTGTATACAACCAACAAAACAGCAATAAAGCTTTCAACCATATGAAGTCAATAAACCAGTGTACTCATATTCTGTCAAATGGCCTAGTCTGGCCTAAGTGTGGTTGTGGGCCTTTGATGCCCCAGCTAGCCACTCTAACCTAGACTATTCTGTCAATGCCTAAAACGCTGTTTGTCGTCAGTAATTGTTACACAATCAGCTTACTTCTTACAGACATAACTCGCAGCTAACTGGGTGGTAATCAGTAAGGCACAATGTCCCTTATGTGCCAAACGCCACATCGCCAAAGAAGAAAAAACCTCTGTCGCACTGTGGCAATCAATCAAACTGATAAGTGCCATTTTATTTCCGATAATTTATTGTCTCGCTAACCAGCCCGCACATAGTCAATTGAGTCGATTCGAACCGATCCAGGCGAGAGAGACGACCCTCGACCAGACGACACGATCCCCGCGCGATCGTTGCTGACCATTGTTATCGAAATAGACTCCGCAGCAGGCCTCCGCGCGAGCCCAAGCCTTTCTAAATCGTGATAACGACGTAATTGCTAATATCCTTTGCACCAGCCATTCTCCTCTATGATCGGTTACTGGCAACATCAACCGTGTAACCAATAATTGTGATCCGGCGAAGATCCACCGATCGGTGCACTCGGGGCATTTATAATAATTGCTGGCTTCAAACACCAACTGCACACACACACCCAGCGCCGGTGCCTCCCTCCGCCGAAGCTCAACTCGACTCCACTCCACGTTTGATCCGTAATGATAGAGAGAGCGTCGAGGAATCAGAGCACGGAGCACAGAGGTCTCTGTGCACCCAACCGAGGGAATTCTGGAAAACGCTTATTTAATGATGATCCTTGTTGGCTGAGTCCCGGCTGAGCTGCGGCCAAGTGCAGAGGGCCAGCAATTCTCACATTCGACGCCGATTCCTGCCACAGATAGAGGATAGCATTTCCACTTGATTTTTCCAGGGCTCTGGTTCCTCCACACCATGAAGGGCATGCGAACAATGACGAGCACATTCGCACAAAACAAAGCCAACGTGGAGAGGACGAGGACGACGACGACGTGGACGATGATGATGATGATGAAGAACCTACCAATCGAGTGAACGACGAACTGATGAGTACCTCTCAAGCCGACCTCAGGCCAACGGAATGAAAGAGCCTCTCGGGCGAAAAACGAAAACGATGAGTTCGCCTACCACGCCCCAAAGATTCTAAAGTAATTTTTCACGGGAATTGCATTTTAAATTGAAAACACCAAGCCATTCTCATCATCATCAGCATCATCATCATCAGAGCGGCTACGGCAGCAGCGCAGGAGCAGAGCCCAACAGAGCCCGACGAACGGACGAGGACGTCGAGCGAGAGAGTTCAATTTCATGCCGCGGAGCCCTCAGCAGGTTTGCATGTGGTGTGAGTCGAGGTTTCGACTGTTTTTCGATCGACTGGATCACCCCCGCCAGCCTCCCAAGAAAAAGACAAAAAAAAAAATGAAAACGAAAAAATGGTGGCCATGGATGCCGGCAACCAAATTTGCGCATCCATGGGACCCGGGCTGGGATTGGAAGGATTGTTTCTCATATCACAGCACACACCACGCGGCCATTGTGTGGCGGCGGTGGTGTTCCTGCTGCCGATGTTGATGGGACTCGGACCGGAGAGGGGCAGCCCTTGTGCGCCTCGCGATCGCATGGTGATCGGTTAATGATTTCTTGCTCGGTTCTGTAAACAAAAGTGCATTATCTGATCTATAAATGAGATCTTTTCGCCGATGATTTATGATACCTTAAATCGATGATTATCTGGAGAGGTGATGGGGCGCGATCCGTGTAATGTGCAATCTCCCGGGTCGATGGTGTGAGAGGATTTATGCGTTATTGGATACGCGAATGTGCAATTGCTTGATTGAATGGATCGGTGTTTGGGCGGGGAGGGACGACTACGACGACGATTGAGTGGGTGTTGGTTGAGGTCACTGAACCAGTGGGACATGGTGAGCAAGGTTGCCGGAGATCTGTCAAGGGCAAGTGAGCTGAGTTCGAGATCTGATTAATCAGCGGGTGGGATTTCGCACCAAGAACGGCTACGAGTAGTGGTGAGAATGCTTTTCATCGAATTCTAGTGGTAGTTTTTATTTGAAGTGCAAGTAAATCAATGATGGGACGTACTTATTTCGAGATTTGTGATGGATGAAAGTAGATGACGTCAATTTGTCAAAAACGAGCTCAGTGGCTGCGGAGCAATAAGAACCCATTTCTTCTGCATGAAGAAGAGAGAGGTATCTCCAGTCGAGATACCACCTCCGCGATTGAGAAGCAGCCTAAACGAACTGGTCTCAAGAGAAATGAGGACAAAACTTAATATATGCTGTCGACGAAGAAAGAACTCGCCACCCACCGCCTAGAACAAAATGTGACCGTCGACAGCTACAACTTTGAGGTAGTTGAGGAGCTCATATATCTCGGGGCGAACGTAAACTCCCAGAACGACATCGTAGTGGAGATCCGCCGTAGGTTCACTATTGACAACCGCTGCTACTTCAATTTGTCCAAACAGTTAGGATCAAAACTCCTGACTCGAAGAACCGAGTTCATGCTCTACAAAATCGTTTTCCTGCCAGTCTCACTGTACGGAGCTGAAGCTTGGATGATAAGCAGGATTGCAGAGTTGATTCCTTCACGAAAAATTCTATTGCGGATATTCGGCTCTGCCTGTGAGGAGCTCAAAAGGAGGAGAAGACATAACAGCTTGACAACGACGTGATGTGACGAGCTTGACGGCTCGGCCACATCGAGCGCATGGACACAAATGCTCCAGCTAAAAAGATCTTCGAGCCTCCTGGTTCGAGGAGAAGAGACAGACCGAATCTCTGATACAGATTCCAATTGATCGCGGATGCAAGACAGCTTGGTCTTCCGGATTCGAACCCGTCAAAGTAGAAAGGCAACGTAAGGTTAGGCACAATCCCTCCAAAGTTTGACTGTCTGATAAGTAAGTAAACTCTAAATTGAACTCATAAGATCAATGTTCAAAATGGAAGAATCATGTCGTCTTTCTCTTTCTAATCTAAAAAACGTCACGCTTAAATAATTTTTGAAATAATTGCAAAGTCCTTAACAAACAAACATTTAAATGATTGTATTTTTAATAAATAAATACAGAAAGGATCAACGACCTACAATATATGTTTAAGTCGAACACAAGCGGTGCATAAGGCCCCATAAGGTTGGATCATGCTTTGCTCAATAAAGCACACATTTACAAAAAGGATACCCCTCCCATTAAGCATCTGTCAACAAGTTTTAGCCATGGATCATTTACTGCTTAGGTGTCCCATCACCAAACAACACTTTTCTAACAACGTCCCTATTTTACCAACCCTTTTAGACGCTAATTTTAAAAAACCATATATTCGCAGCTAACCATATTTAAAAAAAAAACTTAGATAAGTGCCATATGAGCTCTGCTCCCCGGCGCTCACAGTTTGGACTGTGCAAATTCATGTTTATTGTTCCTAAATAAATAAAATAAAATAAAAATGTTATATTTTCAATATTACTAAAATTAGTTCTAGGACTTAGTTTTAATACTAATATACATAAATAAGTTAAGTATAAACAAAATTACAAACTAAAGTGGAAATATACGCAAATATTTTAAAATAATAGTGCTTGTGCTTCATCACTTATCGGTAAGCTATCCTATGTTTTCCGTTCTGACTTTAAATGTTATTTGGGGGTCCGAATAATAACATCTTCATTTGTTGCTAAGCGGGAAAAAAATCGTATGTACTGTCACCAGCATACAATACCACGGATATAGATTTTGATAGCAGTTTCCTGGGCATAAGCTCCTTTTTTTTTCCTCGATTCTTTTTTTTATTTTGGCGCAGCAGTCTTCAAATTGTTGCGTGGTTTGATTCCAACGCATAGGTTGATACTTCATTTCTATCTTTCTCAAAAACTACTGAAATCTTCCCTTTAGCCCATTCACTTTATTCAGTTAAAAACTTTTCTGCCTTGTATCGTTCGTAAAAATGAGGCAACAACCTTCTCTTCACTTCTATCACTATTCCATTATTTTGGCATGGTGTCAAGTCTCTATAATTCTCTAAAACGTTGAGAAATTACAAATACTTTCATTTAGGAAATAGCCACAAAAAACTTCATATTCAATTTCAAAACTAGCCATCGTGAAAGTGCGAATAGCAACGAATTAACAATCGAACGAAACAAGGAACCGAAAAATGTAAAAACATGAACAAGTAGCAAAATAACGAAAAGTACCGAACAAGTAACAAAGTAATGCAATAACAATATATTTGTTAAAATCAAAATGTAGAAAACGAAGAAGTACATATATAAAACAATTGTATTAAAAACACAAAAGTCGAACTCTTCGAGTCGAGCCCCAATACAAGATTTCACGCCAAACAGCTTTGTAAAGTATTTTTACAGAGCTTATTTCGGTTAAAATTGTACTAGAATTTTAGATATCGCTACCTTTAAACTCCTCGTTATCCCAAAGGGATTAAAAATGACTTAGTTTTTGCACTATCGAAAGAGAATACTTCAAGCTTTCAGAAAATTTAGGTCTCCCGTTGGAGCCTCACACACTCTTTTTATGAACCAACAAACAGTGGAATACCCCTCTAAAAAAGTGTCTTCTGTCAAAGGCCTAGTTTATGAGTTGGCAAGGAATATGAAAAAGATGTGGAAATACTTTGAAAGGTAAAAATATACTCATCATATGTCCAAAGATATTTAACCCCAAAAATGCTTAAAAAAATGCATACTTTTCTTATGCATTTTAAAATCTCAACTTTGGGCTAACGGTACAATCGAACGGAACATCCAAACTTCACAAAATTTGGCATTCTAGGTTTTCATATATGTAGAACCAAAAAATCATATCGGTTTTCCAAACAAAAACAAACAATTTTATGATTTTTTTCCACTAGCGCACCACTGTGCGCCGGAAGTAGAAAAGCTTTTACTTGAAGTGATATTTGATTTTGTTTTTTTTTTTCCTAGATATGTCAAGAAATGATTTAGACTCTCTGCCTCGATCATTGCATACAATTACAGAGAAGAAAACGACTCCCAGCACTTTTGTGATATCCTGTTACATTGATGAAACTTTTGGTAGTCGAGGTAATAGGAATTGCTGCGTCTTTAACGGAAGATCCCCAAAATCAAGTTTAAACGAAAATCGCAGACGCTACGAACGACTTAAGAGTATCATGCGCGTTTCTTATCACAACATTGCGTATTTCCTACTCATCAGTATTTGTCAAATATCCAAACTCAATCACATCCTTTCGGCGCCATGACCGATTTTCACACCACTCCTACCACCCGATTGCCTTCAAGTTCCACTCTAACGCCTCCCGAGTGTGCACCCCCGCAAAAACTCTTAACCGGAAATCTTCGAACAAAACTTTTCTTCCCAACAATAAGGCATCATAATGTAATCTTCAAATCAGTTGCCTTCGCCCCCACCCGCATCCTTTCAACAGCGGAACTCCAACTGTGCGAGCCATCATCATCTTTCCGTCCGCCTAATCTCAATGGCCACTTTGGCAAAACTTTCGCTCTCACATATCCGGCGGCAGAGGAATTAGCCGCTTCCAAATCCACCAGAGCATTGTGTCATGCCTCCCAAGGAGCTCTCGAGATTCCAACGCCGATAGTCTTTTGTTTCGCTTGCCGAAAGCGGACCGGGCGATACGAGCGATACAAGAGCACACTTGTTGGTGGTGCTGTAAATTTTCGATTCGAAGCGTTCGATCCCCAACTACCGAGTCTCGAAAAATTTTTGTGTGGTTTGGGAATCCGATGAGCATTCAGTTCACGCCATTGACGTCCACTGAAGCGGCAACAAGAAGTAATTCCACTCTTCCACTTGGCTGGAGCTAATGTCTAAACGAGAGCTGAGTTGTAGAATGTTAATGGCGGTGCTAGAACAACTATAACACGCCGCGAAAGGACTCCAAGGCCGAGTCAAGTCGAGTGCCGAGGATAATTTGGAGTTTTTAGTGCGTGAAGCGATGAATTTTTAATTGGGACTCTGGGTGATGAATAAGTGAGCCACATCGTTCGGGATCTTTTTGTGGTTGGGATTTAATTAAAAAAAAAAAAAACAAGAGCCACGCAGCAAGGATCAGCCCCTCCATCCCAGGGCTTGGAAATATTGGAAAATCCTCGTTCGAATTGTTTTTTTTTTTTCCTCCTATCAATTCACAAGGATTCCATGAATAATTCAAAGACGCTTGTTGTTTATGTGCGTGTTCTGTCATTAAGGATCTTGCTCGCATCGCACCCCCGCCACTGCCATGCAAATTGCTTCCACCCTGGCTCTTCTCGGAGGCCGTGTATCCGCACACAGGCAGAGGAAATGAATTATAGATATTCCTTCTGCTATTTTAAATCCTCCTCCCCCCGCATAAAGGATATCAGATAAACATGCGAGTTTCGCACACTTATCATAGCGCGCCGCGTCGAGGATATCCTTTTCTTTTGCGTTTTGTCATCGGGTGGCAAATTTTCGTTGTCGTTGTCGTTGCCCGTCGGCCGGGGAGGCGGGCGGGACAGCCCCAGGAGAGATTCCAGCGCACTGATAATTCATATGTGGGATTCTCGAGAAAATGTATTTTCGGGGCTGACGTCGTCGAGGAGAGAGTCTTGAGATGGGATGACACTTGCATATGTGGGGTGGGTGTTTGGTGGGGCGTGAATTGTTGTTGTAACATTTCCTCGGAGTTTTGGGAGGTTTTTCTTTTTTCTTTTTTTTTCGGTGGATTTAGTTTGTGGAAAATTTATGTCGCCTGGTGAGCCTCTGATGACACGGGGTGATTATGATGAGTTTCCTGTGGGGTGGGAAGGAAGGCTTTTGTTGGTTGCATGTCACGTGGCGATTTATGTGGGAAGCGGCAGCGATGTTTCTTTGTTTCTCGGGTGTTAATTTCTCCGGTTGGTTTCGGGGTAATTGTGCTCGGCTTCAGGTGCATTCAGGCGAAATGAATCCGGAAAGATGCTTAAGCGCTGGCAGATGTTTTGTGGAGATTTATTGTGTGAAGCGTGTGTGGAATGGAGTCTTGATTGGCAGCAGCGATGAGTTCGTGGAAGCGCGTAAAGGTGCATCAATATTTATGCCTGCGTTTCAGTTCTTTGTTTTATGGACAGATATTCTTTTATCTTGTTTTACATGAACCTTTGACTAGAACACCATTTCTGTCAGAAGTATATTCAGTACAGAGATCAAACACAGAATAACTCTTGTCAATCGCTGTTTCTTTGGGCTCAAGAGGCAATTGAGTAACCAGGATGGCTTTACATAACACCCTGGTCACCCCAGTCCTGCTCTATGGAGCGGAGACATGGACTTTGTCAAAAGCGGATGAAGAAGCCCTTGACCTTTTTGAAAGAAAAGTTCTGGATACGATCTTTTGTCCTGTTTGCATTGATGGTTACTGGAGGAGGTGGTTCAATCACGAACTGTACAGGCTGTACGGCGGCATGCGTCTGGCCAGGCGTCTACGGATCCAATGCTTACGGTGGTTAGGCCATATAGAGGGAATGGACAGCACAGCTCCGGCCTGAAGAATCTTCGACTCCGAAACTATGGGACAACGCAGCAGAGGACGCCCGCGTCTAAGGTGGCGTATCAACCGAGAAGAACCTGAAGCAACTCGGTGTGCATCACTGGAAGCAGCTGGTACGGGATCATGCTGAATGGAGGAGGTTCCTAAAGGAGGCCCAGGTCCACCCCGGACTGTAGCTTCACACAAAGAAGAAGAAACAGAAGTACATTAAAAGGATAAGAATCAAAAAGTACGCGTTAGAAGTTTTTTTAATGGAGAGTTCGACATGCAGTTATTTTTGAAAAATGGAACTTACTCGGCATGAAAAAAAAAAATTTAGTTTGATGCGATATCTACAAAATTAGTTTCTGGTGATTCACCTTAAGGAACATGGAAATGTAATTTAACTTAAGTCATCCCATATTTAAAGGGACTGAGACCGGTGAACGAAAAGGTTTGTCTATTAGGTGTACAACTTTGCTTCCGCCGTTTTGCAATAGATGGCTGTAGCGGTAAGTGGTATGTATTGTATTGTATTGGGCGGCGTAACAGCCCGTTGAGAGCCAGAGCCTAGCTTTTTTCGCACCTCCACTGTGTTGTGCGCGTTATAATTTTGACACATGCGGAGGGGACCTACTGTTTAATGCCGGTTCCGAATGGCGAATTGCGAAAGCTTTTCATGACAGAAGTACTCCAGGAGGGTTGTCAGTCGTTCGCTGGAGGTGGGGCCGTGAAAAATGTTTGTGGTGGTTTTTTTTTTTCCGGGCTGGATTCGAACCCGAGTACTCTCACTCAACAGTCCGACACACTAACCGATCGAGCCAACGGCGCCCACGTAGCGGTAAGTGGTAGTCGAAATAAATAGATCGTAGATGTCATACAATAAGCTTAGGTATTTCTAATCATAATGCCATCGAAATATTAGTCGAATTGTGTCTGCATCATAAAGTTATTCTTGATTAAATATGTCAGCTTACGAGCTAAATTCTCGTCATTTGCGGTAGGTTTTAATTTTCTGCTTTAATATGAAGAAATCTGCGGCTCAGGCTCATCGAATGCTCTCAAATACCCATGGCTAGGCTGCTATTAATGAAAGAACGTGCCGAGAGTGGTTTCGACGCTTCAAGAACGGTGATTTTGACGTCGAAGACAGGCATAGCGATGGAAGAGAGAAGGTTTTCGAAGATGCAGAATTGGAGGCATTACTTGATCAAGACTCGTGTCAAACGCAAAACGAATCATCAATGTGTAACTAGTTTATTACAATGAAACCTCGAATTTCGGAAAAAAGCGGCGTAAGCAAAATTGTAGCAAAGTTCACTGCGTTCAAGACTAAGGGAACGATAGTACCTAAAGCTTACCATGCTCAGGTTTGATTTGGGGTTTTAGGATAATTCAAGGGGAAAAGCTGTTATCTAATGCTCAACGGACTGTAACACCATTCAATTATTATTTTTAATGCTCCAATCCAATCTTTCAATACAACTCCGCTCAGTAACAAGAGTTCTAGAAATTCAAATTCGAAAGACTTTATGTCCGGCTAAGCTCGACTGCTGATCTGCGTTTTATTAATTTTCGAAGCCATCGGTCGATTGTGGATCGTTGGCATAATCGCGTCGAAACATCAAAGAAACTTCTAGTTTTTTTCTTCTGGACTCAATTTTTAACATATCTGGACTTGTGTCGGCCATAAGTCGAATGAACTGATTCATAGAACGTGTTTTTACAAAGAGCACCGTCTTCATTCTTAAAGAAATGCGGCACGATAGCTCTTACGACCCACAAACAATTCATTCCTATGGGTGAATCCGTTGCTGACCAAGCGCTATTGGATTGACAAGACGATACATTGACATATGACTGTTTTAACACAATTCTCGATAACATCGTTCGTAACCTAAATGTTGTATTACCTTGTTTATTCCATTTTAAAGGCGCTAAGCCGTAAGCCATAGCGTTGTTTTTTTAAATCCCAAACTTTACGTGACTTATTGCAACATCCTCCTCTCAGTATATTTAGGAGTCTAAAGCGATCAATTTTTTGCTTCAACCAAGCCTCACAATACACCCGCAAAAGACTGGTAGTAAACAACAAACACACTGCGTCTGCAGATCAAAAGACCGCCGTCAAATTATGAACCCCCAACAATGTTACCTGACGTACAAGACGCCACGATAAATCGCAAAACAGAAAAACCGCCTGCCAGAATAGCCGCAACCCCGTCCGACAAAACCTATGACTCTCAGTCGTCTCAATAAATCGCAGCCACAGTGACCGCACTTAGGCCTCATAATCTGAAACCGGAATCGCAATAAAGTATCTATCAATCGTGTTGCGTTACAAAAAGCGTGCCCCCCACACCGTTTGCCCATCTGACAATATGCGTTCCGAGTAAGCGTTCATATGCGTTGCCAATCAACCGAAACGCGCTTGGTCCACGAACGCAGTCGGATTGTGAGCTTCCAACATGTCATTGTCAAACAGTAGAACGTCGATAAGATTGGAACGCTCTCAAGAGTCGAGACCGAAGTCGAGGAACGACGTATGCGCATTTTGTGTAGGCGCGCCACTCTGCCATTGTGCGGGTCCTGTGGGCAGCAGGGGATAGAGATGCAAAGCTATCGAGGAGTTGCAAAGTCGCGGAGCTAATGTCATAACGATGCCCCCACGATGTTGTTAAATTTTAATTTAATAGACTCGATCGATCATAAAGCGGTCATAGAAGTACCGGGACAGATGTTTCATCCAGATGCGGATCACTTCTGTTCGGCGGATTGGATCGAATGATTTATTGACCGGAGTTGGAGTTGCGTGTGATTCGGATCGCCAATTGGACTGGTGGATTATTGTGGGGGGCTTGGGAGGTTGTTTTGGAGATAACGCCGACTGCAAGAAGTCTCTGTAAGACTGCAACGGAAAAAGATTGAATGAAAACAGTCGCCTTAGTTTTTGTACTGTTCTCACTTTATTTTACGGAATTCCGGAAGCTTCAAATATCCTTTCGGAGGCATCAAATGTCCGATTTTCGCTCAGTCGAAAAAAATTCTTTGCCAAAACGTTAAATTTTCTTTTTTTAGGGTTTCGTTTCAAAGGAACAACGAAACTCTTATAGAATCACTTCGGTGCCTGTCTGTCTGTCTGCCGCCTTAACGTATTTTTTTAAAAATAACTAAGGTATGTGCGCTTGGTGAGTGGCAATGAAAAATATTAAAGAAGCATTTGAAAATGTAGAGTAAACATATTATACGACATTGACCGCTTTCAGGAGATTCAATACTCGAAATTGAAGCCGGAAACTGAAAAAATTAGTTGACGACAATGTATTAAGAGCAACAGTAGATGCGCACCCATTGAAGTCAGTCCGCGAAATTGCGCGAAGCATCCCCAAGGATAATAAGTCGATACCTTTCTCTTGTTTCCTCAAATTTTTACTCTAAAATCGGACAACCTTTAAAATGTTGTTGAGATGGCGTAGAAGAAAATAGACTGACGACATGTTAATGTCACAAATTGACGACGACTTTTTAAAGCCGGCGATGCAGTCATTGCAACCACATTAATTTTATTTCACTTGCACTAACCAACGCAGGTGAAAACCCACTTATTCCCATACACACACCCACCCATCCCATTTCAATGATAGGTCAGTCATTAATTAGTTTCAGAAATTCCAACTACCACAGCTTCAAGGCTCGAAATAATCACTCGACTGCATTTGTTTGCTCCAAAAAAAGGACATTTCCCCGCAACACACCTACCAACCAACTCTCATATTTAGAAAATTTTTGCTTCACAACCACCAACGAAGCGGACATCCACGCTTGACTTAATGGCCAAATCACCGATTAAATCCACATAAAGTCCCAACCCATCCACCGTCCACCCCAGGACGACAGGACGACCACATAAATTGCAAAACAATACTATTTTGGGGAAAAATCTTCATTGTCATCATTAAAATTGTGCGCGACTTTTAGAATTTCAATTCGTGCATGTCCCATCGCACACATCACATTCACATGCACACACGCACTCTTACACACATGCAAAAGTTCGTCCTGCGCCAGGAGGACCCCAGGCGATATCAGTAAATTGCAAATTAACCAAAAATAAAACTGCTGACGGCTGATTCGTGGATGTGAATTTTTCTGTTTCAGCAGGATAATAGTAATAATAATAATAGCGGGTCCGGAAATGCAGCCATTAAGCGTGACAAGCGCGCGTGTGTGTGTGTGCAATGAGTGTGGCGGCAGCGGCAGTGGCAACGGCACTCGTGAATTATTGCAAATAATCGGACAGTTCACTTGTCAGGCGGCTGTTAATGCAGAATTTTTCCATCAAGGGAATGAGCCTGGCTTTTTTCGTCGGTCGCACACTCACACACACTCGTCGGCCATTTCGCAAATTTCATATTCGCTGTCAGACAAGTCGGGAACCCGACCGGTGACCAATCAAACCCCCCTCAGGGGCCTAGGGTCGGGGGACATTGTTAGTGTCGCGCATTATTGACTTCCCGCTTACGAGTGTGTGTTTGTTGTGGAGGTCCTTTTTCGGTTTTCATTTCTGCCCTCGTTTTTTTTTTTTTTGTTTTTCTGCCTATCGGAAGAATGGAGAGGGTTGACAAACCTCAGCTGTCTGTAAAGCCTTCAATTAATCGAAATATTAAAATATGCGCTTTTGCACCACGAATGTACGAATCCTGGGCATGGGGGTTGCGATACAGAACCGCGTCGCGGTTTTCATTTGCCCCATCGAGGGTGTGGAGGGCGAAATAATTTTTCGGTATTTTACATATCGAGCACTAATACATTATTCACATTCAACGAATGGAATTGAATGCGTTCGTGTGCCGGGGTCGAGAGAGAGTGAAACAGCACTTCGAATTGGCGCTAATTACTCTTTAAATTCGTAATTCGATAAGGTTCGGTTTTGAGTAATGAATAAGGAATGCATATGCGGGATACGTCCGCACAGGTAGTACACACACCGGCACGGTGGTGTTCTTAATTGGATCTCGAAATGACAATTTCTGCCAATTAGGAGATGCTTTCTGATTTTGCCCGTGCCTCAAACGGGCAAGGGAAATAATTTATTAAATTGACTCAAATGTGGTAACAGGAATAATTGGGATAAATTAATATCGGAGTCTGTGTGTTTTTAGGGGGTGAAATGACAGTGGTGGTGAGAGAGGGAGGGAATTTTGTGCTGGATTTTCGATGAGTAGAAATGTTTTGTTTTGTGAAAAGCTTTTGAAGAAAGGGACATGGGATTTGAACAAGTTAAAATTTTCTTTTGTGAGATTTTATCGACATTTCATGAGAAGGAATAAGAAAAAGGTTGTGTTTATTAAAGCAAAGGACGGACTTAATATTTTGCCGTCTTTCCACTTCTTGGACATTCCTTTCTCGACTTACTTTCTACACTCAAACTTAACTACGCCTATGTCTTGTTAAGTCACTTATCACCATCATCATAGGTGGCGTAACAGCCCGCAGAGGGCTAGAGCTTAGCTTTTCGCGTCTCCACAGTGGTGTGCGCGTTATAATTTTGACACATGTGAAGTCACTTACACTTATGGCCATCTAGAGGTTTCTTCTTAAATCGTAGATTATTTTGACACTGACAGCTGTTTTCGGCCCGAAATCTTGATAGAAACTCAGTATCATACCATCACGAAGCGAAATAAATCGCCGGTACGGTATTTCGCCCGAAAAACGTTGTGTAATATAGAATATTTATTTCTAAATTAAGTGCCATGCAGCCCACAATAGTGCACTTTTTTAAAAACGCTTTAGACAGGTAGGAAGCAGCCACTGCGCTTGACGTATAGTTGCGGTCAAAATAATAGTAGTGCTGCTTTCTGAAGGATACCTTCTTGCAACTTGAGTAATATCATTCTAATGATTAGAGTAATTGAAAAATATTTTACTCCTTTTAGTTCTAAAGTAGAAGAACATTCCCAAAGTCTCCAAGAACAGAATGTCCTCTCACACTGTTACTGCTATGCACTGCTATTATTTTGACCGCAGATGTATCTATGTTTGTCCAAAAGCTATGCAAACCATGAACAACAACTCATCATCGACCTCAACAGCTCAACTTTCCGCGCATTAGCCTTAGTAGAACTCTGCACAAAAATCTACGATCCCGGTCCAATTGACTTAGCAATAGAAGGCTCACGATCATCCTTGTTATCGCTTGGTAGTTCTGGCTTCAGAGCAGCTTGAATTTGACAACGATCTTGGGAGAAAGATAATCTTTTCTGACATGGTGAATTTTTATCTCAGCGGTGACGTTAACGAACAAAATTCCCGAATCTGGTGATCAGGATACCTGCACGTTATTGTTGGGAAGGCAATAAATTCACAAAGAGTCACAGTTTAGTGCGGATTCTGACGTAATGCCTGCATTCGACCATTTTTCTTCGAAAATAAGGCGATTACAGAGCCATGATAGTCGACTTTTTTTACTGAAATTGTAGACATGGATTTGGACGACTTCTGGTTGGCGCAGGGTTGCGCGCCATGTCACAAAGCCCCTGCCATAAATGATTTTTTGAGCACCGAATTCCCAAACAGTATTTTCAGCTTTCTTGGCAATGTAAATTAGGTGCCTCGGAGCTGCGACTTGACTCCTTGGATCTTTTTGTTTACGGGAATCGTTAATAGCAAATCATGGAAAATTGTTATGCAAATAATCCGGCAAAGAATCAAGCATTTAAGGCCAACATCATCAAAGCAATCCATTAGCTACAGTCCGAAACCATTAACATGGTCTTGGAAGCTTGGAGTGACAAATTGAGCAGACAAATGAGACAAATTTACAGTATAAAGCCATTTACATTGAAGTGGTTGCCTCGCTAACTACTTGAATGACGTTATGTTTCATAATTAATGAAAACGTTTGCTTATACTACTTTAAGCCATAACACATGGGAAAATATAAAATTGTTAATTTTATTGAAATTTGAAGAATAAACTTGGAATTGGCCCACGTTGTACATTCAGCAATTCAACATAAATTCATTTAAAATACGCAATTCATTATTCCAAAACCCCTAAAGCGTAAATTGTTAAGTTTTTTAGGGACATTCCTTACATTTGCTTAAGGAGTTACTATATCGATAAAACAAACCACAATAGATCAGTTTGAGTTTGAAGTCAAGAACGAACCACTGAAACTTATTTAAGTCCGTTGTTCTATTTACAATTTTTGGAGGAGTTCAATTAACACTGAATCATATACGGAAACAATTCTGGATTATCAACGGTCGTAGATTCATAACCCGATCTCGCTACAAATCCAAATCGAAAATGTCATCACAGATGAGGCGAAACTTACCACCGTATCCGTATCTCTCCCAGTAAAGTAAGAGGCATAGCATCAATGAAAGGCTACGTAACTTTGTTTGTATATCTCACAATAGATGCGATTCACCTAGAGGCAGTAAGTCTGTCTTTAAGAAGTCTTTTTGGTAGGTCTGAAGAGATTTATTGAAAGACGTGATCACTGGAACATTTTAAGCGACTGCGAGACAAATTTCTTAGGCACAAACAAACTCCTGTGAGCAGATTGCATGGCCTTTACCGGACTTTCATCACAAAAAAATATTATTCCACACCTAACCGATTTATGGATTCAATGGAACTTCATTCCCCATGTTCACTTTATTTCGGAGGACTGCGAGCGGGAAGGCAACTTCGCGTCGGAGTACGAGAGCTGTTCATGAGCTCTACGAACAGAAGAGACGAGAAGCGAACCGGCTTGTCAGGAGGAAAAAGAAAGAGCATGAGAAGCGAATGATTGAAAGGTGTTATAGCATGAATGAGGTCCGAAAATTCTACCAAAGCGTAAAACAACTATCCCAAGATTATAAGGCTTGGACGGAAGCCTGTCGGGACGAAAATGGGCAACTGGTAGTAGAGTCGCAGTCGATGCTAAGGATTTGGAAAGAACATTTATGCAAACTGCTAAACGGCAATGAGGACCCAAATGCCGCTGTCAGACAGAATTCCCCACTTAATCTGGACGATAATAGAAGGGAATACCGTCCCCACCGATCTGGACTAGGTCAAGATAAGATATTAAGACTGAAGTCCAATAGAGCTGCTGGTGCGGACGGACTGCCCGCAGAACTCTTCTAGGCAGCTGGAGATGATCTGGCAAGGCGCTTGCACCAGCTCATCTGCAAGATATGGTCGGAGGAAAGCATGGCCGACAAGTGGAATTTAAGTATCGTCTGCCCTACTCTATTTTTTTTCTTATTGGTAGCCTTAAACGGCCTGTTACGAAAACCTGCGTTCTGCCGATAGAGGATAATGAGTCTGAATCTCAAAAGTTCGACTAACTTCCTACTCAGGGCGTGTACCTAATTTCGTTTCAGCACTCTTTCACCTCTACCCAACGTCCACGTGGGGAGCATCCCACAACCGAAAGCCACAATCTATCCTGCAATAAATAATCGATAAGTCGCAGCTTTGAATTTTGCACTTTGTACCTTGCCATCACCATCTGCCTTCCTCTTTTTATGCTTTTTGACATTTGCATTGCAAGATGGCTGAAATTTTGGAATCGAAACCATGCGGTTGATTTTTCTTTTGTATAGTTTTATAGTATTAGTTATTAGTTAATGAACTAAAATCCTAAGTTAAATTTTTTGTTAGTTAAATTGTTATTGAGTTCTTCATTAATTAAAATTGTAATAAATATTGAAAGTCTGCGAACGAGACTTTTTTTTACAAACTCTATTTCAACCATCTCTAGTTCAAGGCCCATAAGCCGTCTTAACACGTAGAGATTATCTACTTCGCATGTGTTATTCTTCAGTTGGAAGCTTGCAATCGAACAACAAAATGTTTGTCAGGAGCGCTTTACAGTGTTCAAGATCGTGCTGTTTTTTTTTTTAAGTCTCGGAAGTCACATAAACATCTAAACACATATAGCCGCTCTAAAAATAACGAACGTGATAAGAACAAGCTCTTAGAACATGGCTGACTTCAAAAAAAATCTCTACCCTTGTCCTTGTCACCAAACTGCCGCTGTGACAAATCGCGAAATTTGCCTTAACCGCCATACAACTGAAATAATAAAGTCAATTACAAGCATAATTAAAATTAAGCACGCTTTTCGCCATGCTCCTGACGTGGTGTTAGGACCGCACAGGAGCACATTCATTTCCTGCGCAATCAAATTCGAATGCATCTCCCGAAGCTCCTTTAATTCTCCTCACTCATCGCTTAAACGTTCCTCAAGCGGTCTCCGCCATCTCTGCCTGTCTGCTGTTCGTTGTTTTTCCCCTCAAAACAAGATTCGCCAAACAAAATGATTGTTATTCCGCTCACCGCACAACAAAACATGACTGCGTTTCGTAATTTTCGAATTCTAGAACTTCCAGACTCCATCGCTCCACCTCCACACATACACACAAGCGAGGACGCACCGCGTGGCCTTAAAAACAATTTAAACAAGATGCACAAATTATGGTGGACCCGGCGCGAATCCTTCCTGCTCCAGCTCTGTGGAATGGCCGATTGGTGTTCCTCCTCTCTAATTCGAAGACGAGGCCTCCTCGACAAACGGCCAACAACCATCATTTTGTTAAATCTACCTCTGAGGTAATTACTGTAATTACTTCACGAATTGCACCACCAACACTCCGCACAGGGGCCTCCTTATCTCTGTGTGTTCGTCGACCGGGCCACCACCACTACCACCACCACGTCTGCGTCGTCATCGTGCTCCTTGGACCAGCGTCGTCGTCATCGTCATCATCATCGATGCACTTGATTAGTTTTGTAGGAAACTAATTTTCTTGCACACACGGCGCAGCAGCATTTCGCCCCGAGATGCCGCGCTCCAAAACGAGATCAAAGTGAAATGTGAAGATTCTTCTTTGCGCCGCTCCTGCTGCTGCTGCTGGACCGCTGCACTCCTTCACTCCTTTACTGCTTTACTGCTTCAGTGCTAGCTGCTCCAAATCACGATGTAATTCGAATTTGCTCCAGGATCTGCCGCAGCCCAGGCTCATGCCCATTCCGCCGATGAACCGAGATGGAGCGGCCACTGATTGCAGAGCTGCGCAGGAGATTGCGCCGGCGAGGCCGAGGCAAGCAATTGGCGTTGTCAGGAGGCTGTGCTCTGTCGGTTGTTTGTGTGTGGTTGTTTTTTTGTTTTTTTTTTTGGCTTTTGGGCCAGGCCAAGTGATCTGATCGTGTAATCCAACACCGGGCTACATAATTGGAGTGCATTTCTGTTGTGGACCGTTGTTGGCGCTCATGCTAAGTGCTGATATTTGAAATTGGCACTGGGAGCGGACAGTTTCGATGATCATAACGCGGAGGGGGGAGAGATTGTCGAGTGCAGTCCGACCACGCCTGCTGCTGCAATTCGACACTTTATTCCGGTTTCATAAGCATCATGTCGTGGAACATATTCAACACCAGTTTGGCCATCCGATATGGCAAGAGACGAGGAGGCTTGGTGCAGAGACGTCTAGTTCAGAACTACTGTGTGCGGGTGGGGGAGTAGATTATCGTAGCCGATGTTGTTGTTGCTCGTTTTAATTGCCAGGTGATCACTGGGAAGTTGTCGGTGGTCACGAATTGTGCGTTTCGGGGAAACCTTTGTTCGTTTGTGGTTAATAGATTGGGGGATGCTTAGAGAATTTTCAGCTCAAACGACGTGGTAGTCACATCCGCTTGGAGAATTCGACGAGTTATCTGTGGAAAGATTTGCTTTCAAAAGCATTACCCTTAAGGCCCGGTGAGCGCAAGCGGTTTTTTGACGCGGCGGTACCGCTTAAGCGTCATACAAATCAATTGAGCGTCTTCGCTCGGTTGTGTGCAGCTCCAAAAAATCGAATTGAACCTGTTGATAAGTCTATTTGTGGGATTAAGTGTGATAACTGACGAAAATGTCCAGCCACACCAAGACATTCAGATGGAATATAAAATTGAATTAATAAAAAAAGAATCTTTGAAAGTTGTACTAGATTCATGACCCAAATGCATTTATAAATTTTGTTGTGCTCAAACGGTGCAAAACAAAGAACAGTTAGTACTCTTTTTCCTCTAAAAATTATCGTCAGCGATCGTCGTTAGAATTTTTTTTAGTCTCACGGCCACAGGGACATGTGGAACAGCTGATTGATGAATTCATAGACTTGCTTAGGAATTAAAAAGTAAAAAAAAAGAAGCTACCCAGAAATGGTTTTGGGCTTCTGAAGCTACGAAACCAGCTACGAAACCAGCTACGACACCAGCACCGGAACGCAGAATTACTAGTGCCAATCACTGTTTTGTTGGACTCAAAAGGCAATTGAATAGTAGAGCCATAACTCGAAGGATTGAGCTTGCTTTATACAAAGCCCTACTTACTCCGGTCCTGCTCTATGACGCCGAGGTGTGGACACTGTCGAAAGCAGATGAAGAAACTTTTGAGAATCTCTTGAAGAGAAAAAATCTTCCTTCTTTTGCCCTATTTGCGTTGATGGCGTATGGAGATGAAGATTCAACGACGAATTGTACGGCTGTACGGCTGCAGGAAACTAGTTAAGGGTTTACGGATCAAACCCTTAATTTGGAGCGTATAGACAGGTATTTTGCAGCCGGAAGAGTCTTTGAATTCGAACCCCTAGGACAATGCGGCTGAGGGCTTCCGCGAACTAAATGGCACACACACGTGGAGAGGGACCTAAACCAAGTTATTGTGCAAAATTGGAAGCAGCTGGCAAAAGATCTTGACGGTTGGCGAGGCATACTAATAAGGGCCCAGGTCTGCTCTGCACTATAGCGCCACTTAAAGAAGAAGATGGCTAAAGTCTCCTCAAGCTTGCAATTATTTTACAAAATTTCTATAATCTTCCTGCTGTAAATAATATTGTTTAAATAAATGAATATGATGGTTCATATTTTAGGCGATATTTGAAAAAAGGGTGTGGCCGAGGGACGGATGAAGTTAAACTTTCCCGTACGCTAGCTTTTCGATAGGCCAGCACCTTTAACTAAGCTAAGACGATTCTCTGAACGCATAGATGATTTTTTCCTTTCCTTCAATCTGCCATTATTTAGGTTATAGTGAACAAAAGAAGTGTAGTCATGTACAAAAAAATCAGTAACTGTCGGTAAAGCTCGCTCACAATTTTCTGAAGAGTTGTCTTGCAATCTTTAGCCGAGTCTTTTGTCATACGTTTATAACAGATTCAGTTTGTTATAACTAAAGCCTAAACTGACTATGCCACGTACCTTGACCCGGTGCGGCGACTAGCAGCTAGCAATTTAGACATTTTCTCCTGTAGTTGAAGTTGTTGGAAATGTTTTCTATTGCAAGTATGGGCTGTTTTTTTTAACTGGAGGCAATTCTGTCAGCTGTGAAATGATTTATCTTCAGTTTGGTTTGTCATGTCAACATAAATAGACAACGCGTTGTTTAATAACTTGATAAGGAATTTTATCTTCTTTCCAACGATACCAATCTTTTATGTTACTCTTTAAATTAAGCCGAAACCTTTGCAGTTTGTGCTAGAAAAATGTTAGCTTAGTAATTTTAATTGTAAGCTAATGAATTATAATAATAATAATATTCTTTAAATGTCCATTTTTGCATTTTGAGCATGCTCTTCATACAACTGGCCCCTGTGTGCGACGCCTGAAAGACGCTTCTAAATTTTCCATTTTTTTTTTTTTGAAAATCATGGTTCTATTCAAAATACGTACAGCGCACTACGTCTATTTCACGGTCAACATAAAGGTCCATCAGAGCAATTAATTCGATTAAGTATGAAACGTTTTCGCACCACGTTTACGCATCCACAAACACGTCCTACAGTACGGACAGAAGAAGTCATTGCTGCTGCAGAGTATAGCGTAGAAGAAGACCCGAATCTATCCGCCATCTTGCACATGAATTGGATATGCGCCCATCGACTTTAGGGAAGATTTTGCGGAAAGATCTTGGTTTGCGTGCTTACAAAATCCAACTCGTGCAAGAATTGAAGATACAGGATCACCTAACAAGTCGTAGATTAGGTAAATGGGTCCAAAATAAGAATTCCGTAGATCCCAATTCTCATAAACGAATTTCGTTAAGCTCACTTTTGGTTGAATGGATGCGCCAATAAACAAAACGGATGTATTTGAAGTGATGATAATCCTCAAGTGTATGTTGAGACACCGTTACATCCTCAAAAACTGACTGTTTAGTGTGGTTTATAGGTTAGTGGAATAATTACGTACCAGAGTTGTAAAAGAATGCAATCTTTTGGGAATATATTCGCTGAATTCACGGAAAAGACTGCACAATTTGTGATTCATTCAATTGACTTCATTAGATAAGTGTGACTTCAATTTTAAAATCACCATTCTATTTTGAAATCTTGATTGGACCAATCTTTCGGGTCACTCAATGGATTGAAATCATTTGAATGAAAGTCTTTAGAATTATGTGCATTCTTTGAAGTCACTTTGAAATCCCTACCATTCACTTGAAGTCTCACCATTCACTTGAAATCCCACCATTCACTTGAATTCATCAGCATTCACTTGAAGTCTTTAGGACTTCAACCAATTTCGTTGAAGTCTTTGGGAATGCAATTTTTAACAGTGTAGTCCCTGAATGAATCACAAATCGTGAAATCAATTGATTCGTTAAACCAAAAGATTGCATTCTTTTACAGCTCTGTTACGTACGTACTTCTTTAAAAACGTTGCTGGCCATAACGTTACAGTCAATGGTGACAGCTATAAAGCCATGATTACTGACTTTTAATTTCATCAATTGAACAACCATGATATAAAGGAGCTGTGGTTTCAAGAAGATTGCGCAACATGTCGACCAGCTCGTGCCACAATTGATTTATTGAAGAAAACGTTTGGTAAGTGCATAGCTTCGCGTGAATTACCCTTCAAGATCGTGCGATTTAACCCCGCTTGACTATTCTCTGTGTGGATAGTCGCTAGTCTAGCCCAATAAGCCCGAAACGATTGAGCACTTGGAGGACAACATTCGCCGCGTTATTGCCGATATACAGCCACAAATGTTGGAAAAAGTCATGGCAAATTAGACTTCCTGATGAGACTACGTCCGAGCCAGCCGTGGTGCCACAAATCATATTTAGTTTATAATACCAGAAGATTATCTCCGGAATAAAGTAAATTTCATGTCAATTTGATGAAAATCATGTCTTATATTCAATCTCAAAGTTCTATGGCTCCAAAAAAAAAAAACATCCAGTGCAGATCTTATAACTGAAACCAAAACAATCTCAATTTTGTTTGAACTCGACATGGGCGGTTATTCTCTGTGGAAACAGATTTTTAGGCTTGCGCTTTATTACGTTGATCAACATACCGTTTTTACCTTTTAAAAGCCTTTCAGAATGTTTTTTATAACTTCCATGTTTTTACTTCTAATAAATTTTTATATCGCAACTTAGTTTTAACATTTGGTTTCGTACGATTCAACTATTTTCGGTATCAACCTAAACCTTAAATATCATACTTTTTTTTAATTGACTATGTTCTAAATTTTCAACAGCCAACTTTTATCGCAAGAACATCCCTGTTGATCCACCCACTTCCGTCCTCCATTCAGGTCTTGTCCCTGTCGCCCATTTTGGAGTTTTCGTTCAGCTGTTCCTCTGCAAATCGATTCGAAACGGGCATTTTACCAGCCATGTTACAACGAAAAAGAACACTCCAAAACTCCATCAACCTTCATCGTGTATCCTAAAACCGCCCACTTCCGATTAATTCAACCAAAAAAAGAAAAAAAAAAAAACATCACCCTTGCCAACTTCAATTCGCGACCACTGCTGCGACTGTTGCCAATGAGAAACTCCACCCAAGGCGTTTAATTTCGAAGCCTGGCAGCCTTCACGGTCGGGGGCTCCTTTCGAATGAGCCCGTCTTACCAACTCCCATAATTAAGGACCGCCGGGCATTAGCATATCACTCCAAGAAGATCGCCCTCGGAGCAAATTTAAACGCGAAACCACCAATCCAGTGATGAAAAACTGAAAAACCTCCACCACGTGACGTAAGAACGTCGTCGTGTCCACGGTGGCGGTGGTGCTCGCCCGCCATGCACTCGCGACATGACTCACCGGCGTCACATGGGTGTCCATGTTCTCTGCCGCACACACAGACGCGCTGTGTATGCGCGCCTCCATATTGCATGCGGTATGCTGCACCGTTGCATACGTATAGGCGTGTCGGATTCCAGATAATTATACTTTATGGCCACCACGATAAGGTGGCCAACTACAGAGCAGCAACACGTAACACCAGTTGTTGCGTTGTCCGACATCCAAGAGTGCTCTGGCAACAAGAATAACAACACACAGCGGCCAGTGCGCGAAAGAGAGTGAGAAGACGCAGTTTCCAAGTGACACGGACACGGACATGGTCCGGTTCGGTCCGGTCCCATGGAGGAACACGAAACGGGCAGTGACCACCGCTAAAGTGGAGTGCAGTCTAGTGGAGTGGAGTGAAGGGAAGAAAAATCATTGTCAACGTGGGGCGGTGCGGTGGTGCGACACCCGACCCGAAGGATACTCGCAACTTTTCTTCTGACCGGGAAAATCGTCGGCCTATCAGGAACAGCAGTGTCAGGCTCGAGAAGAAGTGACCCAAAGTGGCAATAATTTGCAGCGTACGAACGAGACAGAGAGAAAGAGAGAGAGGGAGACTTGTGCAACGCAGAGGCACTGCCCATGCGGTGTGGCACTAAACAACAACTCATTTTCATATTGCGTGCCTTGGAGCCATCACCGCTGTGGTTTGTCCGAAAAGTGAACGGCCATGGTGGTTCCTATTGTTTGCGCGTTCGTTCGTCGGATTTGAAGAACGAGCCGGGCCGGCACATGCATCTGAAATTTCTTGGCATGTGTGTCCACGCCCGCCGTCGCCGCTGCCACCACCGACGCGCGCGCTTCATTCGCCATATCGCCCCCCCATACTCTGGCGTCGAGATAACGTGGTGGCACGCAAAGCGATTTACCCGCAGCGAGGTCCTGCTCCGCACGGGGGCGGCGGTGGAGGTGTGTGTAGATCTCTGTGAGTGACCAAATTATGGTCTTTGGCGGAGGAACATGGCATGCATTTGCGTTATCTTTTCTGAGTTCACTGGCACTGGTGAAGGATGCTGGTGAAAGAAACAAAGCGCACTGAGAGAGGGTTTCGGTTCTTTCGACAGCCGGCCGAAGGTGGGTAGGTCAGGGATTTTTGATTGCGTCCTCTCGGCTAGGAGATTTAAACTTCTTCTTTGTCTTTGGTGCTTGGAGTTGCCTTTTTGATGCCAGTTGAGACTTACAGCAGCCTCTGGTGGTAAATTACGCCCAACGGATTGGACTTGTCCGGCCTGGTTTGCTCCTCAAAAATATTGCGTCCTCCACTCAGATGAGAATCGGACTTTGACGTAGATTTGTGTCAACAATGTAGAGCACCAGAAGAGCTCCTGGAGAGCAACCAAGGACTACAACCCAAAGGACCTTGTGAAAGCAACCTGATGTGAGTTAAAGGGACTGCGACCCAGATTTTACTCGGACGTGGTTTCAATCGTATTTAATTTAAATGAAAAATTGTTTTCTATACACCTTACCCAAGTGACGTCTCTATAAAGACCAATTTTGAGTTTTACTCTTTATTTTGAAAATTTGTTTCGACCCCCAAATCTCCACCTCACCCGTTTAACCTCACGGCAACCTTAGGACGAACGTAACTCGCATACACTCAACACATCTCGACCACCAATTGCGTCCAATCTCCTCGTCCATATCACAGCCAGAGCCATCTGAGCGTTTATTCGAGTCTGGACCACGAATTCCATCGCATCTGTGTGTGTGTCAAAAAAACAGAGCACCAGACACAAAGGCAAAAATACAAATTCCAAAAACCTCGTACCTAACCAAGCTTTTCTTCCAAAACAGAAAACCACTCAGCGTACTCCCGGAGATCTGGGGTTGTTAACACCCCTGGAGGGGTTTTGCGAAAAACCGCATGCACATACGGACGCGATCGTTGTTTGTGTGTGAGTATGTTTTGGTATAAAACACACAAACACACAAATGCACGTCTCATCCTTGTGTACAAGCCGGCAGACAAAAACCTTGTTTTATGGAAGTTCCCGGATAAGCCGTCTCTAGCCTCACTTTTCATTTCTTTTTTTTTTGGAGAACGAGAGCAGCTGCAGCTGTAAATGCAATTCGGTTGTCAGAATACTGAAATGGGGTTGGTTTTGGTGGAATGCTGGCGCGCACTTTAGCCCCCAAGGTGACAGGAGCCAGGGAGAAGAAATGAAAAATTCCATGCGATTTTCTGTGCAGAGGAATGTACAGGAGCGGATTTAGGTGTTGAAGAGTTTTATTGCAGAACGAGCTTGTTACAGATTTGGTAGAATGGTTAATTCATCGAATTACACGATGGGGAAGATTCTGTATGCCTTCAAACGATTTTAATATCGGGTTCAACTTACTTTTTAAACATCTACAGAAAACCGAGAAATTTGACCCTGATTTCTATGAAGAACTAGCTAAGATAAAAAGGTTTTACAGTTGTTGTTTCGTGTCCTTTGGAGACAAAGCAAAGGTTAAAGAAAATATTACTGACCCGCCTATTGCAACTATTGGGAGTGCAACTTGAAAGACGCGTATTTTTTTTTTTTTGTTAAAAAAACCATTTATTTGAATAAGAAAATGAAAATACATGTCATTCAAAGTATTGCCCATCGCTAGCCACAACTTTTTCCCATCTTTCTGGCAATTTGTGGATTCCGTCCCAAAAGAACTGCGCCGGCTTGGCGGCCAAGAATGAATGGAGCCAATTTTTGATACCGTCAACTGAAGTGAAGCGTATTCCAGCCAAGTCATTCTGCATGGACCTGAACAAATGGTAGTCGGAAGGGGCCAGGCTATACGGCGGGTAGGGTAGCGATTCCCATCCAACATTTTCCACGTATTTTTTAACCCGTTGAGTGCGATGTGGCCGAGCATTGTCATCGGACATTTCGGACATGCAAAATCGGCGTTCGACGTCTCTCGGCTTCAATTCATACGGCACCCAATTTCCTTGCTTTTGGATCATTCCTAATGATTTGAAACGTCTGGAAATTTGATGCTGGGTAACTCCCAATGAATTCGCAAGCTCCTCTTGAGTTTGACATGAATCTTCTTCCAGTAATGCCTCCAATTCTGCATTTTCAAACTTTTTCACTTGGCCAGGACGTTCCTAGTCTTCAACGTCAAAATCACCACTTTTAAAGCATGCAAACCATTCCTGACACATTCTGACACTTACAGTCAGGGTAAGCTTCAATGAGTAAACGTTGCGCATCTGTTGCACTTTTCTTCAAATGAAAGTAGTGAATTAAAACTTCCCGCAAATGTTGTTTTGAAGGCACAAAATTTGACATTTTAAACTCAAAACAAAACTTGTGTAAATTAACTTGTGTATATTTTGACAGATGGAATCAACTAGATTTTTCCACGCTCTTTAACATACAATAGCTGTCACTGTCAAAAAAATAGCGCGTGTGAATATATATGAAGTTAGTAACAATGCGCGTCTTTCAAGTTCTACTCCCAATATTTTTCGTTAAGTTCATTTCTTTTTAGAATATTAGGTGTACAGCTTTGTTTCCGCCGTTTTTTTCCGAAATTCGAGGCTATATTGTAATAAGCTGGTTATACATTTATGATTCGATTGCGTTTGACACGAGTCTTGATCAAGTAATGCCTCCAATTCTGCATCTTCGAAAACCTTCTATCTTCCACCGCCATGCCGGTCTTCTACGTCAAAATCACCGTTATTGAAGCGTTGAAACCACTCTCGGCACGCCCTTTCACTAATAGCGGCCTCACCATAAGTATTTGAGGGCATTCGATGAGCCTGAGCCGCAGATTTCTTCACATTAGAGCAGAAAATTAAAACCTCCCGGAAATGACGAGAATTTGGCTCGTAAGCTGACATGTTTAATCGAGAATAACTTTATGCTGCAGACACAAATCGACTGACATTTCGATGGCGTTATGTTATGTTATGGAATAAGCAGGAGGGAATAAAGTAGTATATTAAATTCCTCAAACTGAACCACAACCCCCAACGAGCTAAAGAACCTCTGAAACAATGCAAAGCTGACCTGAAAGTACGAACCATTTAAAGGGCACGAAACATGCAAATACTATCTACTCAAGATGGGTCCAAAATCTGCAGACATTGTGGCCAGGCTAAGGTCTCTATGGAACACTTACTAACCAACTGCCCAAGCCTGGATCTTATCAGATTCAAAGTAAGAAACGAACGTAACAAAGATTGACTTCGAGGACATCTCATCTAGGGACATTGCCAAATTTATGAAGACAGTATTCAAATTTTTGATCTAATTCTTGATCTTTAAGCTCCACCATTTCAAAATCCATTTTGACGTCTAGCTTGACTGCGTGTAAAACATCTAACTAACAAAACAAAACAATAGGACCACCGAATATATTTTTAGTTTTCATTTCAAATTCAATTTTCTCAAAAACTAGAAAACATAAAATCATTTAGTTTTTTAGGTTCGATTAGCGAAGTTCACAACTTGCAGTTTGCTTGTTGACTATGCTTGCTAAAGTGTGAACGCTCTTTCAATTTGTCATCAAATTTGTCGTAATGAAGTTCAATTTTTTCGACTTTTTCGAATGCTTGATGATAAATTTTAAGGTGTGAACAGCTGGCGTACAACTTTATAGCATTCTTTCATTTTTGGTTTGACTTCAGGGAGTGAACATCGAGCTGAAGCGGAAGGAATAATCCGAAAAACTATTTTGTGTTAATTGAGAATTATGGAAATACATTTTTCAATTTTGTATTTTGTGTTTTTCCTCATTTTCAAGTATTTCATTATTAATTATAACCGGAACACGAGCGCGCGCACCCATGTTGATGGTTCAAAATTTTTATTGCAATGAGGTCTGTCAAGCAGTTGTATGGTATGAACGCTAGGCAAGCATATTATCAAGCAAATTGTAAGGTGTCAACCCCGCTATTCAGAATTGATATAAATACACAAATAAATTCGAATTAACAAAGGAGCCTAAGGTCGTGCGTTTTAACGCCGCTTGACTATTTTCTGTGGCGATATGAGCAGTCGCTAGTCTACGTCGATATACCCGAAACGATTGAACACTTGGAGGACAACATTCGCCGTGTTATTGCCGAATGTTGGAAAAAATCATCGAAAATTGGACTTCCAGATTAGACTACGTCCGAGCCAGCTGTGGTGACCATATGCCAGAAATCATACATACTCGACGGTTGCATGGTTTTTTGTAAATAAAAAGCCTCCCATTTGACCGATTTGAATGATTTTTGTGTTATTTAAAAAACACCCTGTAGTAGAGAATGGTGAAATCTATTCCCGTGTTCTTCTAGAAAAGCTTCATTTATAAATTTTGCAATTAATTTATACTTTTATCAAGAGTGTCGTGCTTTCACTGTTTTAACGATTTATTCCATTCAGGTGAATGTAACTAAGATTTTTGTTTCTAACACAAATCAAAAATAAAGTGGATTTTCATCCACCAAAAAGGGTTTGTTCTTTTGGCCCAGTATATTCGATTTTCAGGAGATAAACTAGACCAAAAACACACAGTAACAGTCGAGAATGGAACCCATGACTGAAGATACACCGGCGCCCTTTTCTCCGCATCCAAATCCACTACCGGACAAAAGTAACTTTCCGCAACCACTTCACTATGCAAATACTTCAACCAACTTCACATGTGTTTAATTTTGCGGTGCATATAGGTGAACTCTGTTGCTGATAAGCACACCCTTGGAGGCATGAAAAATTATCGTTTGGAAACTTTCTGGTTGCGCCACACACGGCTGTGTGGCTCTTGTCATCAACAAAATCCACTTACGTAAGGCATGCATCCCAGGAAAATAAAAAGACCTCCCCTGCCGCAGTCAGAACGCGACACAAAAGCACACACCAAGTGACATTCATTTGCATGATCCGCATCGCACCGCCATCGCCCCTAATCGTCGCCATAACTCGCGGATAACCATCAGCACAGAAGATGCAACACTTATCTTCGCTGAGCAAATGTTTTTTAATAATTAAGTCCAATCGAGGCTCTCCTATCATTAGAAAGCCATCAGAGATAAAAACCGTATCTATGGACATGGCCCACAAGCCACTAGACCCAGTGATCAGCTGCTGGGCCCAGGGCTCTGGGCTGGTCAAGTCGCCTCGCCTGTTGCTCCGTGGACTTTCAGCGAATGAAAAATGAACCCTTTATCAGCATTTACTGTAATTTTAGGTTACAACACTACTGGCTCCGCATCCGCGACGCGCTCCCCTCGCGCGCGTTATTTATTGCTCCGCGTTTACGAATCCATTACGGTGAATTTTTCATTTCCATTCGTGGCCAAGAGAGCTGCCAGGATGCGCGATGTCTGGCGGCAACTACGGCAGACCCCTGCCCACGACTGACTCGACCCCTCTCGTGGACTCCTGCAGCACCAGTGGCACCAGCAGCAGCAGCGGCAGATCCCTCCGCATTCGGTTAGTAGGATTCTTAATGGCATAATTTCTGTTCCTGTGGCCGGCGATGCTGAGGCTTCCCAGTTTCGCTCGCGCAACGTTCGGCGGGAAATCATTTTCGAAATTATTGTTATTGTATAATGTGCGCGTATTTTCATTTCGCCGAGTTAAACGGTGGGCCGGTCCTGGTGTCTCTCGCTCTTGGTTGTCCATTTTGTGATTATACACGCACACTCGTGTGCCGATACATTTTTGTATCTTTTTGTATTTTTTTTTTTTTTTGTTTCTCGTGCAGTGCAGCAACTTCTTTCTGCAAGCCAAACAGACCCGGACAGATATAGGAGGAGGTGGGCAGTTGTAATTAGGCTTCCGGTTAAATTGTGTAGAAGGTATAATTTCATATCAACTCGTTTAATGAGAAAATGCCGGGGAATTAAGTTAATCGGTTGTGTTGCTTTGTGAGGAGATAACCACTAAAGCCACGATCGTTGTTGTTGGGTATTCGAGAATAAATCGCGAAATGAAAGATAAAATTTAAATTAAAACTGTTGCCAAAGTTATTCCATTGGTGGATTGTGAATTAACTGCCTGCTGCTCTTCACGGATGTCGGGTGAGTTGAGGAGAGGGCGTGGGAAAGAGTAGTGAAGGGCAGTGGTGCTTGTAGCAAATTAATTTCTTTAAGAAATCAAATTTGTTGGCTATGGCTTAAGGCTCCAACTCTGCTTTTATCAATTAATGTCTTCGAAAAAAGGAAAATAGCTCAAATTTTTTTTAAAATCGTGAAGACGAATTTCAGTGCAATGCAAACTGGTTCAGAATTTTTGGTTTTTCACCGTAGAAGAATGGATACATAATCAGCTTTTTGTAAATAAAGAAAATTCCCTATCGACCGATTTGAATAATTATTGTGTTATTTTCATTGCTTTATCACCAAAAAAACTTAAAATAAACGATTTTGATTGTGTGTATAGATTGGTTAAAATTTACAAAATTGATCTTGAACTTTAGAAAATCTATTTTTCTATTCTACATCTATTTTGATGTACGGGGAGAGTAAGATAACTTTGGCGCTCAAAATTACTGATGGCTTTATTAATAGAGTGGCAAAAAAACAAGCATTTTTTTTTACTATGGGCGAGGATCTATCTTACCCCGTTTAGGAGGTAGGGGCAATTTAAAATTAAATCAATCAACATGAACAAAACTTCATTAAAAAACAATGGCTCACCTACATAAAGTACTATACCGATTTTGAAAGCCAGAAGCTTGTTCTTTAATTATACGTTTAAGTTAGATTATTCATGTCCTTAATTTATGAAAAATTCTTAAAATTTTGAAAAAAAATAATTCAAAAAAAGTGTAGACAATTTTTTCTTCAAAACTATGTGTCGCAGTGCTAAATTAGGATCTTGACCTTAATGCACATATTAATTCTGAGTCGAACACAAAAAACCGAATGGCTAAAAAGCCATTCTATGTGCTTATTACCTCATTGTTCAAAGATTCTGGGGAATGAAGAGTACAGTACATTAACAGAAAGTCTTCGTCACTTTATAAAACGTTCGAATTGCTAGAAATGAAACCACAATACTTGTACACCATTCTAACGCGATATTGAAAACTTGTCCCTGCCGCTGATTACGCTAAGAATTCCCGATTTTAGAAATTGTATTCACATTTCGTTGAAAAAAAAATCACATACTTTTGATACAAAGCTCTCCTGAGATCAAAAATTTGCATTTTTTCGCTAGATTGGCACTAAAGCTAACGACGCCTTTTCCAAATCTACAAAGCAACTGTTGACCAGCTTGGCATATTCCCACGCCTTCTCAAGTACCATTCTTAGAGTGAAAAGCTGGTCGGTAGTACTTCTGCCGGGTCAAAAGCCGCACTGTTCGTCCCCCAATCTGGCTTCGACCATAGGTCTAGAACCCGCCTCCAATACCTTAGCATAGACTTTACCGAGGAGACTTAAGAGAGATATGCCCATATAATTCTTATCCCGCTTTTTAAAAAGAGGGAGAATCACCCCAGTTTGCCAATCACCCGGCGTCTCGTTACATTCCCAGGCCACCTTAATGACACGAGAGAGCCATAAAACTCCCTCTCTACCCATTGCCTTCAGCATTTCTGGCCGGATTTCATCCACACCGGCGGATTTGCCGACTTTTAGCGCTTCAATCACCAAAGTGACTTCCTCCACCGTTGGACTATTCTCCGCCCTACTCACGACGACAGGTCTGCCACCCTCAGTGTCCTGTTCGGGATTGAGCAACTCCGAAAAGTGCTCGCTCCATCTGCGTAAGATGTCTGCCTTAACTCCTTCGATGATGTTGAATTTTCTTCCTCTGAGGTGGCGGATGGTTTGCCAGAACACCTTATTCGCAGATCTATGATCGCTTTCCAACTTCTCGCCGAACTTCTTCCAAACCTGCTCTTTAGCTGCTCGCACAGCCATCTTGCAAGTTCTTCGCGCCTCAGTGTACCGGTCACGAGAAGCAGAGTCCCTCAAGAGAATCCAGTCCCTATAAGTCTTCTTCTCTCTGATGGCTTCTTGGACTCCACGTAATTTAAACCACGCTGGCTTCTTGGACTCCAGGCAATTTAAACCACGCTGTCCTTTTCTCACCACCAGCCGTCACACCAAGCCGCTTCACTCCACAAACCTGTCCACCTGTCAAGAAGAAAGATTTTGCTGAACGTCCTGAATTAAGTTAAAAAAAAAAATGTTAATGCTCCAAATTTTGTAAACATCTTCCCGTTTAGCAGTGAAATTGGTCGTCATTAAGGTTTTATTGCACTGAAAATTCGGCGCACCAAAGAAAAGCTTGAATTCGAGTGCGTTTATTTGAATCAACAGACAACATTTGGTGTTGAATTATGAAAACCCAGAGAGCCGTGCTAGCAAATGTCGATTTAGAGCCGATAAACTGAATTAGACATTGTCCGAGAGTCAGCTAATTGAAATTTCGTCAATAAATTAAACAGAATCGAGATATGTTCGACCAAGCAAGAATGCGTAAGTCTAGTTGTTGTTTTTTTTTTTTTGAACGTAAGGAAGATGTAATTATCGATTTATAGAGCCCCTCTCTGTGACCAAATCTCAAAAACATCGACAGTTTCCTGCTGTGGATTAAATAAAAGGGAGATACATGTAATACAAGCGGCTCAACGTTCTAAATTTTAAACGAAAGTTTTAGTAATTGTAACATCTTTTGACGAGCTTGGCCGCTGATACCATAACACCACCTGATTACTGTCCATAAGATAATATCAAGTCGTTAACCTACGCGAACAACCCAACCACTTTATACGAGCTTGCATTTCCAAAAAAAAGCTGTGATTAATCGCTCATTAGCAACCGCTAAAAGCCAAAAATAAAGAATTTAAAAGTAGTTAATCTTATGTTTACCCACTTTTTTCGTTACGTGATAATTTTCTGTGCTACTGACAGAGTTTCGTCGCCAATTTCTAAGACGTCTCTAAAACTGAAAAGATTAATGAAACTCAATTGCATTAAATTGGAACAGCTTTCTGTCGAACGGATTCTTGGACACATAAAAAAGCCAATCTTGCGGTAGTTACCGTTCGCAAAAAAGTCTTCCTGACACTTCCAAAAAAGGATGCAATCTCCACTTCCACTCACGAATAAACTCTCAGATTGGCCAACCTGCCGAAGCGCTGTGAGCCTTCCGCAACGAATGCCTCTCAACCATCGACGCAACTCTGGCATGTCTCTCCTAGCCACTCCAACTGATTGATTGCACCCATTTAAAGTGAAGTAGGCACTCACTGGAGGCACTCCTAGATTCCGCCATTTGGAGCGGAGCGTGTAACGCCAACAAACGCTAACCAATTTCCATCTCAAACTTGATTTCCCCACAAGGCACGCAAAAAAAAAAAAAAAAACAAAAACGCTGCAACGCATATTCCGTAAAATTTCATTCAAATCCAAATCGGTTGGCTTTCCTCTTCGTCCCGGCCGCACTTGATGTCGTTTAATTTAATTAAATCGAAATTATTTCCCCGCACTGCATTGTGATTTCGAAGAAATGCACGCACGCAACCCCTGGCGGAGCAATAATTTCGTTAATCACTCCAATCCAACTGTCCGTCCGCATTCACCTGTCCATCACGCCGTTGCGCCGCACAGCGTTGCGTCGCTGCCATCTGTTTAGTAGCGCGCTTGATCCCGAACAGTCAGACGGCCAACTAGGCACGAAGGAGAGAGAGAATACCCAGAGTACTCGACGGATGAATAAATTGTTAAATTACAGGGAACGCCGAGAGACTTGGGGCTTAGCGGCATCGGCGACGGTGGCTTGGCGTCATGACGTCGTGGCGGCACAACGACTAGAGCGATACGGAAATCGAGCTGTCATCGTGTCACAAAAATCGCAGCGCACCTGAGTGAGCCGAAAAACACCCCAAAATACAGGACGGTCACCGTCCAGGTCCCCAGGTCCCATTCCCGTCGTGCAGCATGCGTGAGTGAAACTTCACTTCCACGAGACCGCAATTCTCGGATTGACTCCTAATCGGAGCGGGCACTTTGCATGCGCTCTCATATCAATGACAAAATACCTGTCATCGCATCACGTGATATCACGAACGGAACGGAGGAACTCCGCGCCGACGACGACAACGAAGGCAACAACAGCGGCAGCGGCGGTGATGACGAGAGACGAGAGCGATGTCAGCGAATGCGACAGGCAGTCGTAATTATTTGGGACTTAATTGTGTGTGCCCCGAACGCAATTGAATTATGCAAATTGGAGGATAATTGCCCGCCGCCATGTCCTGTCCCTCTGCTGTGACCGCATCGTTGAAAGAAAGGCAGCAACCACTACACTCACACACATAGGAGAGGATTCTGGCTCTGGAGGTTCGGAGCCAGTGAGCATCGCATTTGGCCTGCGGCGCGCGTGGTATGGTGGTGGTGGTGAGGACACTCTGACCAGACGGGGGCTGGCTGTTTCTTTGCTTCCGGGGGACAAACCACATTTTATCAAATTATCGAATTAACTGAAAGGACATTGGCTGGCGTGGCGAGTGACCTTAAGCTTTTGTGCCCTTAATCGGAGAGGATGGATGGATATGCATGCTTCGATATCCTATGCGTGTCCTTTTGATGCGGTCACACGGCTCAGGGGCGAGCGACAGCATGTTAACCTGCTAAGTAGCGGGCAAATGCGATTCTTGAGGTTTTCGGAAATTATCAGTGCAGCAGGACAGATGGAGACGGCGATTGTGGCTGACCACCTGGTTGTGGTGAGGAAGAAATTCAAAGGCGTTAGAGGCGCTGATGGTCACACCCTGAGGGACATGATCTAATTTAGTGGACGATGGAAAAGTTAGGGCAGTCGTCGTTTCGGGCTAATTGGAACTGTGTCATGTGCATGGTCTTCATGAATTTGCCTAAGGAATTGTTCTTGATCGACATCGCGGAGCCGATGTTTCCTGTGAATTCAAAATTACATATTTATCAGAAAAATGGTAAAGATTTTTTGCGCCGCATCACATCGAATTAAAATTGATTGAAACGATAAATGCTTGCAAATGTTATGCTGTTTACGTAGAAACTAAATATCGAAGTAATCCCGCACGCAGGAAAACGGCCAAAGTTATTCAAACTAAAGCTCTGGGAACAAATAATTTTAATATCTACGGTCGTCTTAAAGGAATTTTATTTGCATTCAAAAATTCAAAAAGAATGGCAGTCAGTTTTTACGTAGAAAACTAACAATGGCGAGCCTAAAGTCATAATTACGAGAGATGCGCTAGAGGTGTCATTTTCTTTTAGACAGCAAATGAATGAAATTTAGCAACTTTAATGTGAGTAGCTACATTGCCACAGTTAATTGAACGAATCTACTTTCAGGAACAGTTTAAAAAAGCCTATTTTACTTATAAGGAACCAGCTTAAATAGCGCTCTGAGTTAACTAAGAAAGATGTAGGATGATTATCAGCCAGGAATGTTGTTCAAAAAAGAAATCGCAGCGGCGACAACTTCACGTACATTTTTTAACTTCTGTAGCTACTTTTGACAAAGTCTAAAAAAAATATGCTTTTTAAAAAACGTATATTCAAGGATTTAAGTTGATTTTTTTTCCTGTCTGCTGCAATTGATGAGCCCTTCAACTCGAATATAATAATTTGTAGTTCATTTTATCATCATCATATCAGCAGAATAAAAAAATTATTTAAAAAACAAACAAATGGATTGAGATTGATGTCGTGAACATTAACAAACCATAAAAAGAAAGCAGAACGCTCTTCCAAAGGTCAAATACTTGCCCGCATGGAACAATTGCAACAGAGGATGATGGAAATCGGTAAGCGCCATAAACAAGTTCTAATACGTTCCACACCCAAGGGTATAAATGAGAATTCCTACTAAACAAAACCGATTTCGTGGAGGAAGCCGAAGAAGTGTTTTCAGACGAAAAGGAAAAATTCCTAGATGCGTTGGAAGAGTTACAACCGGCAACAACTCCACAGCCGACACCTGCTCAACCAGCATCAAACAACACCAGTACAATTGGCTCAGTTGCCTTCAATTGAAATGCCAACATTTGCAGGTAAATATATACTCACACTGGTCTCCATTCAGGGATTTATTTAATGGGATCTGTCGAAGGTTGAGTAAATATTCTCAAGTCAAACCTCACCGAAGACTCAGACAGCCTCCTCAAGTGTATTCCCATAACCTCAGAATATTACGACCGAGCTTGGGAAAAACATACATCGTTCTACGGCAATAAAATAGCGCTCATATTTGCATGTTTAAAATCGTTTTTTCGTTTTTCGTCAATGACATTCAAATCTCATATTGCCCTGGAACAATTGAAGGACGGTACTTCGGAGACAATCGAAACTCTTCGAAAACTAATAAGGCGATAGAATAGAAGATATCATCGTGTTCACTTCAGTGCAAAGGTTCAATTCTCCTTGTTGTGTTGTTGAGTTGTTATTAGATAATAAGTCGACACACTTGGGTAAAATGTAATGCGCTTATGAAGGCAAGAATTCAAGCATTAGAAGGATCCGAAGTAGACGATTCAGACACAGCCCACAAACAGAAAACTCTTTCATCCAATAAACTTCAACTAAAAATTACAATCGCCCCTGTTCTGCATTCCTCTTTTTGTAAATTCAATCCACAAAAGTGGGATTCGATTGAGCTGATGTATAGTGAATTGGTTGGTCGAAAATATATAATTAGGGGTTCTAGGTTTATAAGTCATTTTAAAGGTCATGGCAACAACTTAACACTAATCGCAAGTAAGCGTTGAATTCTGTGCTATTTGTGTTTTAAATTTTTTCACAAGTTTTATATTCATTTTACTTAAACAATTTTCAGCTGCTTATTTCGTTTTAAAATTTATAAAGTGTTACTAAAACGAAGGCTAACAGCCCGTTGAGAGCCAGAGCCTAGCTTTTTCGCGCCTCCACTGTGTTGTGCGCGTTATAATTTTTTGTCACATGTGGAGGGGACCTACTGTTTAATGCCGGTTCCGAACGGCGAATTACGAAAGCTTTTCATGACAGAAGTACTCCAGGAAGGTTGTCAGTCGTTCGCTGGAGGTGAGGCCGTGAAAAATGTTTGTGGTGTTATTTTTTCCCCGTGCTGGACTCGAACCCAAGTACTCTCGCTCAACAGTCCGACGCACTAACCGATCGAGCCAACGGCGCCCACATACTCATTTAAAAAAGTTAAAAGCTTAGGATTTGATCCATTACGGAGTTGACACACCGGCACAGAACATGTAGAGTCCATGTTTCCATTGCACAATAAGAAAGACGATGCTTTGGAATCTCAAACTTAAGAAGAAAACAACAGAAAGGCCCGCTCACGTACACATCGAACTTCGGTTTATCACTAAACTTTAAATTTTATGCGATTTATCAAACCCACGTCAGAAATTTTTAAAGTTTCATATATTTTCTTTAATTTCTTTGTCGAATTCATTTCATTCACTTTTGTCAAACTGTATTAGTGGTGTGAATCAGCGCTGAAGCTTGTAGCAGGTAGTATGCTATCAGAACAATTTTATATTCGTCAAACGTTAAGGATCTAGCATAACATAAAGCTGGTTAACTTTAAAGCCAGTTGCTAACTTTGCTTCTATTCATATTTACTACATTACCGACTACATTAGGTTCACCGGTAAATCACAGATTGCATTAATCTGTCATATTGTAAGTTTCAAGGAGAGATATGAATCTTCATAAATTACTGATGCAATCCGAAAATTTGTGATAATTTCTTTGGAAATGGAGTACAGAACCAGAATCTAGAAGAAAAGAAGTTTCAAGAAACTGATGTCTTAGATTCCTTCGCTGAATCTGTTCCATTGTTTCTTTGATCTTTCTCTTCGTTTAACGTCCTTTCAGAAAATTTCACTAGACAACACAATGCCGTGTTATTCATGAAACATTCAGCTAACAGTAAGTATTCTTTAGACGTTCTAGCTATAAGAACCTTTTCAGAAGACTTATTTCTGTTAACTGCAGCATGATATGGAGTGGAATTAAAGGCATTCTTACGAATATTCATCATAACAGTAAGGATTCAACTGAATGATGGAATTATGCTAGTGTTGACTAAATCTTGAAAAGTTCACTTAAATGAAGTTACACTTAATTTGAAGATATGCGTGCAAGAGCTCAGTGACTTAGAGAAACCTTCACAGCGGGCTTCTTAAGTCTCCATGCCAAATTGATGCCAAAACCGACCTCCCTTTGCAACAACTCAACAAAAAGCCTGATTATTTTCCATCTGTCAATGAAAACAAAAAAAAAAAAACAGCACCCAAATATGGACCGATGGAAGTCAATCCTTCTCTTTTCACTTTTCCATCCTCCAGGGATCTCAGATCCCTCCGAACGTTCACATCAAGGTGCAGTGGACGCCATCGCATGACAACCACGTTCGATTTGATATGCTGATCACGTTTGCCAGATCAATAATTGTTGTCATGCCATTTGCCGATCGGGTCTTAACGTAACCCAAATCCGAAATCGGTCTCAAAAACAAAAAAAAAAAGCCCACAAAACAGACCCCGTCAATCGACGACTTTGTCCTGTCATATCAAAGATAATTAAAGTGCGAGTATTCTCCCGACCCAAACGGCAGTAGCATCCACTCCTCTGTCACTCTGTTGGCCGGATTGTTAAGGAAATGAAATGTCATTTGTGATAGCACAGCAGAGACCAGAGGCCAGAGGTAGACGTCGAAGTAGAGAGGTAGAGGTTTCCTCGTCCCGTCGCTGTGTCGCAGATACACATGTTCAACAGTTGCAATCATCATCGAGCCTCCTTGCCGCCGTCGGTCAGGCCATAAGTGAAAAACGCATTATCCCTAAGGATATTTTGTCAATGGTCCACCGATGGGTGCTGGGACCGCGCTGCCGACGTCTCCTCTGCAACGTCTTCTTTCGCGGCACCAAATCGAGGTAAATACCAGAAGATCATTAATGTCAGGCAAATATATTAATGTCAGCCATAATCCAATATGGAATCTAATTATGTGTTGCTCCTGCCCGGAAGGGTACGATGCCGTAGATTTCGCTCTCTCTTGCTCTCTGTGATGGCAGGTTTTTCGGTTGCGGTCAACGTCAGGTTCTTTTTGTTGTCCGCGTCGTCTTGATCGTCGTCGTCGTTGTCGTTGTTGCTGTATTCATCGTCGTCGCCAGTGAGTATCTCCAATTCGAGTTAATTTATCTTTTTGAGGGCAAATCGAAGCACGGGACGATGACACTGGGACTGGGACCGTGCTCCAATCGCATATGGTCATTTCTGACAGCTTACCGTCTCGGTTTTGGTGCTATTGTCGGCGCAGGGAGACGATGGGCCACTGCATCAGCCTCGAAGAACTTTATTGAGTTCCTTCTGGAGACTGTTTTTCATTTGAATGATCGAGGGAATCCAAGGTTGAGTCCTGCTCTACCGTGCAGGACAATCAAGCCATCGGGCTCGGTGAGCTAATCATCGCCTGCCTAATTTGGGTGGCACCTTTAGCTATTTAGAAGATAATTACCAGCAGAAGAGGTGGCGACGGAGAAGATCGGCACGTCTGTAAAGTAGACCAGACTTTTTATCGAAGAGTATCGGTACGGGTCTTGTATATTAATGAAGGCTAAAGAATAATCACGTATGATGTGACATTAAAAGTTCTAGTTTTCAGGCTCTGTGAGTGCTAATGAAGCAAAAAGAGCATAGACAAGGAGCTGAAATGAGGCTTGTAGGAGACCAAGATTGATCTTCAAGTTCTTTACGAGCCATCTACTTAAATCGTCAATAAGTGAAACTACGGCGCCAAGGTGAGAAATGCATGAATACAATACAACGACGATGCTATGGCAAAGAATTTAAATCACTGGCTATAGCAGACTAAGCCCTGCTTCAATCATTGGCTGTGGCTTTCCTTCAATACTTCCCACAATGGCCGTGCTCCCATTCGTGTGATAACAGGTGAACTCCTGACATCAGCTGTAGCGACCACGATACAACGTAAAATTTCGTAAGTCAATTTTATTGCTCTTCATTATGTTTCAAATGTTTTTAACAATTTGTCAATGTAACACAATGTGAGCGTAACTGGAATGAAATTGCGAGAAAAACTAACAAAAATTAATTCAAAAGGTTAAATAGTCACTTAAAAAACATGCGGGTCAAAACAAGAGGTCTTAACCGAATTCCACACTAGCGGGGTTTACACCTAACTACAAATTATACAATTTGCTTGATAATCGCGCTTGACGACTGCAAATCGGCAATGTAAACGCTCGAAAATACAAATCGGCAGACTTGTAGTCAGAAAGTTCAATATTTTCAACTTTTTGCCTTATACCCCTATTACGGTTCGCGAGTCGAACGTTCGACTCGTCTCGAACTACCAGGAATGTTTCAGGTCGAGCTATTATCGTTCGCGAATTACTTAGTTCGCCTGAATTTCAGAATTGCCACCATACCAATGAAAAAGAAACATACGTCAAACGTCAAATGAAATTTGTTTATTCGACATTTAATTGAGTTGTGATGAAGTTAATTTTTCTAAGTTATCAATAAAATTTTGAAAAAATGATAAGTAGTGTTGTATTTTTTGCTGAAGAAGCTGAGGAACAAAGGACTAGAGACATGGGTAGATTCCGGAGGCAAATCAGAGATACCTCCAACCCTTTGGAGCTTCCTGATCATCTGTATGTATCAAATTGTTTTATATTTACAATATTTAACATTCACCCTTTTTTATAGATTTATTTCATACTTTCGGTTAAATAAGGAGGCATTTCGCTATGTTTTGTATGAAATAAAAGATGAATTTAATGATACTCGCAGTTGTGCGATTCCACCTATAATTAAACTGGCATGCGCTCTCCGCTTTTTTGCAAGCGGGAGCTATCAGACTTCTGTTGGAAACGACTACGATTTAGGACTAGCTCAGGGGACCGTTTCTGTTGTTCTGTCTGAAATATTAAAAATATTCAGAAGAAAAATTTGTCCACTTCATATCCGTGCCGAAATGAGTGAAGAAGAGAAGCAAGAAGCAAGGAGTTACTTCTACGCTAAGTCCAGGATACCGCGAATAATTGGTTGCGTCGATGGAACTCACATTGGAATTGTTGCCCTCAGCCAGTTAAGATATCAGTACCTAAATCGTAAAGGTTATTATAGTTTAAATGCACTAGTAGTAGGTATCAATTGTTTAGTCGTATTTTACTTTCAATTGATTTAGGCATGTGACAACAACATGAGAATTCAATTTATAGATGAAAGATATCCAGGTTCTTCACATGACTCCTTTGTTTGGAACTGTAGCGAATTGAAAACAATATTGGAGAGGATGTGGAGAAATAATGAATTGTCAATGTATCTTGGTAAGCATTTGAGTAATTATATACATACATACATACACATTTTTTTGAACCTTTTTTCCCCATTCTGTTATTTTAGGAGACGCAGGATATCCCCTTTTGCCATATCTATTAACTCCCTTCAGGAACACCAGCCCTGAATCGCCAGAAAGCCGCTTCAATATCAAGCATGCGCAAGCAAGGAACATCATAGAACAATTGGGGTCTTGAAGAGCAGATTCAGGTGTCTTTTGAACGAGCGCAAACTACACTATTCACCAAAGAAAGCGACTCAAATTGTGAACGCTTGTTGCGCGTTGCACAATATTTGCATTAAGCATGGTGTGCAAGAGCAAAGCGGAGAAGGTGAAGAAGCAATTGAAACACCTACCACGGATGACTCGATCACTGCCGACGATGTCAGCATGACTGTGGAGGGTGAACGTATACGAAATAGCATAATGCTTTCTCTTTAATACATCCAAGTGTATAATAAAATAAATATCTTCTAAGATTATTCCAGTGCATTTTTATTAAAGGAACTTAAAATTCATATTTCAGGTACAAAACAAAGTAAATATTTATACTCCAAGGAGGTTAACAACTAGCAAAAAGTAAAAAAAGAAGTCTTGTTTATTTTTAAAGTTACAGGCGATATCACATTTCAAATTGGCCGTCGGCGTCGATTCTTTTCTACGGGGTCTGATTTTTGAAGCGCTCTTGTTTTTAAAAACTCGAGTTTTTCTTTTTTGAGCTCATACCCTTTTCTTGCATATAGAGCAATTTCGGATAACGAAGCTTCCATTTTCTTCGTGACTGCTAAGATTTCTGACTGAGTTTCCGTTTGTATCTCCAGCATTGCAAATGTGTTGTTTTTACATTCAACATATTTAGATCCTTTGGCCGATAGTGGTGTATTAACGCTTGTTTTGTTTTGTTTTGTTTTTTCCGGAGATTTCCGTATGTCCACGGAACCACCAAAAACGTCACCCTCTGGATCTACAGCATGTTTTAGGCCCAAAAGATCGTCAACAGCAGTCTCTAGCGGCGACAGGGACCACCGGTGGCTATGAGCTCGCCTTTATTCGAGGCAATTTTCTTCTTCAGTTTGTTTTTATAATCCAGCCATATGTAATAAAGAAAATTGTACAAACGCATCGAAAATTTAGTTAAAAATATTACCTTATGCCATTCTTTCCCACCACGTGCAGGTGGCCCCAAGCCCCAATTCGATCGCAAAGCTATCCCAGAACTCGTGTTGGTTTTTTTTTTGGATGAACCAAATGCCCCTACTCCTTTGGCAATGTCTGGATTAGCCTCCATTAGCTGCACAAGTTTTTGAAATTGATGTCTGTTGGTCCTCTTTATCCTAGAAAGTAACAGCGGTAAGTGCAATTACTAAACAATTCAAATGCAACATTTACTTACATTTTTTCTGCCATATTGTTCATCCTCCAGTCACCAAATATTTTTGTTCGCACGATTTTGACAGAAAAAGGAAGAAAATTGACGAACATTCGCGAACGGTAATTCGGTGAATTTGTAGTTCGTCAAATTTCTGACATTTGAAGCGAATGTCAGCTGCGCGAGTCGCGAATGGTAATACCAATTTTCGCCATTCGACGAACTTTTCGATCAGTTCGCCATCGGTAATAGGGGTATTAATTGAACAATTTGTAGTTGTGTATGGTCACTTGTCGTCCAACTTTGGAGTATTTTTAATTTCTGTTTGTGATCTCGATGACTAAGCATCTTAGCGGAGCGGAAAAAATGTCGTCGAGCAAAAAATAACAATTTTGGCTGAATTTTGAACGGAAGTTGTCAAGCATATGTTTAAATGTAAGCGCCAAGGCAAATTTGGTTGTGAAGCAAATTGTACAACTTCTAGTCAGGTATAAACCCCGCTAATAAGATCTAGCGGATAAAATTTGTAAACGTCTCAGCGGCTATAAAGACTTGTCGAAGTGTTTTGTTTGAAATATTGCTGACAACTCCACCTGACGGTTTAAGGCCGATGCGTCGCAAAGCTAGCAAGTCTTTCATGGTCAAGTGATTGATTGACAACCTAAGTGGCTGCCAGGGTTCTTAAGGAATGGTGGTCATTTATGAGATCAATGCAGCATTTGAAGTAATTTCGAAATTATTGCAATAATTGTCATGATTGACTGAAGGCATTTTGAGGTCAGTGCAGAAATTGTTAAGCTAGCTGAATTCAAAGCAATGTGGAAGCGTTTTAAATAAATGTACTACCCATTCTGTATACTCGTACACATAACTAAGGAAAAATTAGTAATTTTCATTTATTATCGTTGTCATAATCAGTGATGAATAATTGGCCACATACGACTGTCATGTACGCATAAAAAATCGGCAGATAGCTAGCCGTTATGACCGTTTGAGAAACGGAAATCGACTTCTGAAAGGTAACGACTGTATGATAAAATCGCATAACATATTTTCTTAAACTATTGAATTTATTTTTAATGGCCTCCGCATTTTAAGTTCCCGCGTTGAAATAAGCGAATAACTTCCAGTAAGAATGATCTTGAATGACAGTCTGCGGCCATGTTGTTTTTTAACGGTTTAGGTCAAATCAGTTGTGTGTTATTGAGTCACATGTTACAATCCATACTTTATGGCATTAAATAAATCAATTTGATTTGATAAATTTGATTTGCTTCCTACAATATAATTTCGAATAAACCAATTTGCTTAGAGAAACCGAAGGAGATCTGATGAAAGTCGTATAGGAGGTTCAACCCATTTGGGGCAGTATAATCAAACAAAAATAGCATCCGATTGTTTTAAGTTACATCACCGCGCACGTAATTAAATATACTTAAACTGGTCTTTTTGTTTTCTTCAGAATTCATGTACTTTCCAGTTTAGAGAGGTGATTTTTGGTTTTAATGGTAGCTACAGATTACTTTTATTAGAAGAACTATGCATCAAGTACAACAACTTAAGGAATTTGCACATCAAAAGATGAACAAATTAGCTCGTGCATAGAGTTAGAAACATTAAGATTTTCATAACAACTCGATATCGATATCGATAACTTTTTCCACAAATGGTTATAAAATTTTGGTATTTTATAAAGCAGCCATAGTTATCGATAATTATCGTCAATATTTGAAGCACGATCTTCACCCAGTTTTTCTAAAATCTCTGCGAATATTAGGTTGTCAAATATCTCCCTTCCGCCTTTTTGTCTTTTGAATTTTCCGGCTATATACAAAGCGCTACAGAGCTCGTATCCAAACTAATCATGCATAGCGTCGTTTTGTAAATTATGTCAAGACCTTTCAAATGATGTATTGCCAGATACGAGCTCTGTAGCGCATCGAAATCTTGATGATAGTTACGTATTGGACTTACTGCGATGAATTTACCCGCGCTTAGTTGCGTTATTAGCAGGAACTATCGGCAGAGAATACCTTGAAAAACGCGTCTTAATCAAAAAAGAAGAACTGCTGAATAAGTACCACACAATAAGCGACGAACAGCTGAGCGATTGATCAACGAGCGATAGAGCGACGGAAAAAAATTAAAACATATGGAATTGTATGGGGACGGCCACGTAGGCACTGAGCGATTAGCGATTTTTCTGAGGGACAGAGAGGTGTCGCACACTGCAGCAGAAACGCTAAAAGCTGGCTTAAAATCAAACATTAAAACTATTAACTTGAAATTTGGTAGATCTATTTTTGACATCTAAAACATCAACTTATTTAAAAAGGCTAAGCAACAAAAAGGCTAGATTTTTCGAGCTTGCACTGTGCTGTGCGCATTATAATTTTTTGACAGGGAACCTAAAATTTTTTGTCGGTTGTCAGTTCTGAGCGGCGAATGGCGAAAACTTAACGTGACAGAAGTACTCCAGGAGAATTGACAGTCGTTGACTGGAAGTGGGGACGTGGAAATTGTTTGTGGTGCTTTTTCTCCGAGCTGGATTCAAACTCGGGTACTCTCGTTTAACAGTCCGACGCACTAACCGACTAAGCCACGGCGCCCGTAATCCGATCGTTATTTCCCCTGATTAAGGTCACGGTAGGACAAGTTCTCCTGTTTCCCTTTCACCTCGTGCACCCCAACACACTATCTCGCGATCTTAAGACGTTGCCCAACACTGTGGCACAACCCAGATCACAGAACTCACTCGCAGTTCTGTTTGAATATGCAAATGGATCCAAACGAGAGTTTTCCATGTCTTCGCTCACCTACTTTCCGAATGAAAGCCCGACTCTCAGAAACAATTACCATACAAAGAGCATTTCGTCTAACGGTTACAGTTCCGCGGGCAGAAGCCAGCGGGTCAGCACTAAAGTCCGCGTTCACGTCCACGACAAAACCTCTTTCTTAAGCTACGCATAATTACGGTTATCTGATTCGAACGTCACCCCCTTTGACACAACGTTTGATGGATATACACTTCCACCTCGAAGACGCCACGGTGCGGTGTGGCGCAGCACCACGAGCTCGCCACCCCAGTGACCCGAGCCTAAAATCCCGCTCACTCATGGGTGTTGGTCATTTCCGAGCGCACACACAAACGCGCACCGCCGCCCCCCGGAGTTGCACTTTCCTCTTTGCACGCAGCACCCAGCAGGACACCATCGCACGGCCATGACTCGCAATCGTACCTGTCACTCGTCTGGCATTTGGCTCGCAGTCGATGTTGCCGGGACAGAACCACCAGACAGGCGGAGGCAAAGCAATAGCCTCTTACGAAATTGGATATTTGCGTGGCATAATTAACAATGCCAACGGCCACACACATTCCGTGTGGCTGGACAGGGCATCGGGACAACGACAACGACAACGACGACGACGACAACGATATTCAAATCATCTACGAGAGAGGAGCGTTCCGAAGAAGGTGGCGGCTCCTGCAGTTAGTGCCACTAAACTGTCGAGTGACGGCTGCAGCGGTGTCCAGTGATTGTAACCATGTCTCTGGGTGATATTTTAATAACCAGGTCCGGGATTGCATGTGACATCTCCGAAATTTGGTCCCACCGGGTGTGGGAGGTGAGGTGATTAGATTTTCGAAAGAAAATCCATTGCACCTGGAAGTGCGCGCGTCGGGTACGTCCAGAAGGTGGCAAGCAGACGCAGCAGGCCTCCTTGCAAGTGGTCGTCTGCTGTGGACAGCTTTTGAACTGCATTACATCGTTGGTGCGTTTTTGGAAAGGGGCGCCACGACGGTGTTGGGATTCGTGCAGAATTATGGTGTCGTGACATTTGGCAGGACAACAGCGACTACGACGCCAGGCGATTGCAATTGGAAGGCGCTGCTGCTGCTCTCCTCTATCCAGCTGTGCGTGTGGGCTTTTGGTGTCCATTGATGGAAACTTTAGCCGTGTGAGAGCCAATTTGCGAAACGTGTCTGGCATTGATGAGGTCTTGCGATAGGTGCCATAGCGGTAATTAAGTTTGTTGTGTTAGCTGCTGGGAAGATGTGTGGTAGGAGGTCGGCGCTAGGAAGTTAAGTGAACGGTGACGCAAGGTTGTGGATTGCACAAGGAGCTGTTGTGGTCCACGATTGGAGCAAAAGCGCACAGCGGGAGTGTCGTCGGTGGCAAAGGAACCGGAAACATGCGGCGCAACGTCTGGGCTGTCTTGGACTACAAAAAGGACATAAGGCCAGCGGGGATCGAGTTTGATTTCTCACAATGCTGGAGTGGGCGGTAAATGAGCCGCAGATGAATTGGAGTTTCAAAAAAACATCGTTTGCCTTCTGTCCCCTGGGTAACTTGGACTTAGCGAGGTACTTGATCTTTATTTTAGACTTTTCGGCCGATTTCTTGGCCCCAGTTTAAGACTAATACCAAAAGCTGCACCACCTTTTGCTTCAGTCATTGGCTGTGTGCAATTTCTGAGGAGTCTACGATTCTTTTTTCATGGGCCTTGCTTGGGCTAAGTGCTTGGCCGCCCTGCCCAGGCCACCACACTTTTTAGAAATAGAATCAAGCGCAACTGTTGCCAACAATTCTACTTAGCCACACTGTCGACAAAGCCTTCTATCCGAAAGTGTTAACGCCCAAGAGAAACACGCCTCGCCATCAATCCCCATGGAAACCGCCTGCACTGGAAGGTCACCACCGCCCCGAAAGATCGTACATCTCCAGCGATGATTATTTATTTTCCCCACAGAAAAAAAAAGCGAACCTACTCCTTTCAGAGACCGTAACGATTCGACTCCGATTGCATGGGAAACTCCCCGAATGTTCGTCCAGCACCAAACACAAGTTCTTCTCTCCCAACTGCAGACTCCTATCACCATCAGCCCTCAGAAGACCGATCTTCTCAACTGATATCAGCTTAGGAAATCGATCGTTTAATTCTGGCAATAAACAAACAGAAGCGGCATCTCAAAGGCCACAGAACACATCTCCCAGCAGCTCCTGTTACGTCGACGACTCCAACTCCAAGTCGAACGACACGAGGTTGGCGGCTCAAAAGGACAACCGTCGTACACCTCCTACCCAAACAAACAGCCCGCTCCCTTTTGCAACAAAAAAAAAAAAAACAAAATTGATACCTTTCCGTTCCTCCTGCCTGAGTTGGAGTCTCTTATTCTCGTTGCAGCCCATATATCCGCCTTGATGGCTGCTTAAACGAACTATTTGCGTCGCAGCCAACTGGGCTGCGAGATAATTTAGGGAGCGGGCACAGATGCACCACCGCACCACCGTGCAGCCACATTCAAAGTAGTGCACGTTGCAGCGGCTCGGGATTATGCACCACATAACCGACGATCGGCCAACGACGACCGATCGGCTAACAAGTGGAAGATTTATAGGGAAACTTTTGCGGGAAGTCAATTCAGCGGCGGCAGTGGCAAACCACCACCACCACCGAATGATTCCCGCTTTAAGGTTTTTTTGTCTTTTTTTTTTCGTCGGCAGCACCAACGACGACTCTTTGCGATGATCAGTGGCAAGGGATCTGAGCCTAAGCTTCGGCTTCAACTTGAAAAATCCTGTTGTTTTCACGGGGGATATCATTAGATACACTTTTGTGATAAAAATCACTCGCTGCTGCTGCTGCTGCTCCTTCTTACTTTCTGTCTCTCGGTCACAATCGAAGGTACAGATCTTTCAATTGTGCTGGAGTTTGCTACCAGCCGCGCAGTCGCACAGCCGCGCACGGTGTCGCGCTCGGTGCTACCATTTTCCGCCTCGCGGAAACCGCACCAACAAATGAAAAGTCAAGAAGCATTTACAGCGATTGTAATGTCTTAGATACAACGTTGATCTGAGATAAATAAAAAAATTTTCTCGTTTTGTATCTTTCTCTCTCTCTCTTCGGTGAGATGCTGCGAATGTTCGAATGGAGTTTTTAGATCATTAGGTGAGGTTCGAGGAAAGGGACAGTGGTTGGAGGTGGTGGATAGCTTGAGAATGAATGTGACACTTGTGGTGATCGGTATCTGAGGGCTTTCAGATCAGACCGGGCTGCAACCGATCTTGTGCTAGACAGTGGACTCATGTGTCACTAGGATTCATTAAAGGTGAGGTCTTTGTTTGTAAGTCGTTGGAAAACTCATCAGATACACAGATCCGAAGCAGCAAAATATTAAAAACTAGTACAGTTGTGTTCATAATAATAGGAGCGTCCTATAAAAATGACTGTAAATCCTTTTCTGGTGGACATTTGTTCGCATAGACTGTGTTTACTCATATGTATAGAATCGTTAGATTCCAGAGAAGCGATCTCGGTAGAACAACAGGCAGCTGCATTGGCATGCTTTGGATTTTCAGTTGTGAAGTGACTGCGTGCGAAAAAGTTGTTCATAATAATAGAAGCGCTTGCTTTAAAAGTCAAATAATATAAGTTAACTTTATCTAAAAATAAGACAACATATCGATTTTACTTTTAGAATATTACAGAGTGATTCTCTCATAATTTTTTTTTTTTTAAGTACTAATCACAATGGGTCGAGGAAAACACACTAGCTCAAAAAAGCGGAAGCTTATCCTTAATCTGCGCAAAATGGGGAAATCATACAAAGAGATAAAAAAACTCTTATGTGGTGCTTCTACAATAACGAATGCACTGAATTTTAAAGAAAAGTCAGAAACGCGGGGTCTAAAGCGTAAAACCATCGAAAAAGGTGACAGGTTGATTGTACCGTTTTTTTAAAAATAGTCCAGGTGCGTCTTCCAGGGTTATTCTAGATGAACTTCCACTCCCAATAGTGCTGTTACCGTTCGAAGAAGATTATTGGAACACAAACTCTTCACTAGAAGCCCACGCAAGGTCCTACTTTTGACTAAGAAACACCTGTAGGGCCGTATTAACAGTGCCAAATACCATGACGGTTGGCCTGTCGGGAAATGGCGCAATATTCTTTGGTTGGATGAAAGCAAGGTCGTCTTATTTGGTGGAACTGGTTCCCGGCAATGCGTTCGTCCTCCGCCCAATACAGAATATTTACCTTAATACACCCAAATAGCCATTAACCATGGTGGTGCCAGAGTAATGGTTTGGGCATGTTTCTCTTACCAAGGAGTGGGGCCCATATTTTTGATAAATGGTATTAGGTTGTCAAATATCTCCCTTCCGCGTTTTTGTCTTTTGCATTTTCCGGCTATGTACAAAGCGCTACTGAGCTCGTATCTGGCAATACATCATCATCAAAGGTCTTGACATAACCTACAAAACGACGCTATGCATGATTAGTTTGGATATGAGCTCTGTAGTGCTTTGTACATAGCCGGAAAATTCAAAAGACAAAAAGGCGGAAGGAAGATATTTGACAACCTTATATTATGGATCAACATCTCTATACCAAAACACTAGACGAGGCTATGTTTTCCCGTGCCAAATGGGTTTGGGCCCCCTTAAATGGGTTTTTCAATAAGACAACGACTCAAAGCACGCAAAAGAAGGCAAAACATTGGTTTCGAACCAACGGGATTGAGGTTTTGGAGTGGCCACCATAAGTCCCCTGACTTGAATTCTATCGAAAATTTATGGTTTGATGTTAAGAAATATGTTGCCGATCCCAACCCAACAAACAAACATCAGCTTTGGAGTGTCGGTAAGGAAGCCTGGCAGAAAATAATCCCAACTCGTTGCCAGCATCTTGTTGACTCTATACGCTTTCGGTGTTTGGTTATATTGAAAAATAAAGGCTTTATACAAAATGTGGGTACCGTGGCTTAATCGTTAGTGCGTCGGACTGTTAAGCGAGAGTACCCGAGTTCGAATTCAGCTAGGGGAAAAAAACACCTCAAACAATTTTCACGGCTCCACCACCAGCAAACGATTGACAATCCTCCTGGAGTTCTTCTGTCACGGAAAGCTTTCGCAATTCGCCGTTCGGAACCGGCAATAAACTGTAGGTCCCCTTCACATGTGTCAAATTATAACGCGCATAACACAGTGGAGGCACGAAGAGCTAGGCCCTGGCCCGTGGGGCTCGTGGGCTGTTACGCCACTAGTGATGATGATGATAATTTTTTTTTTTTTAATAAACACAAAATATTTGCGTTCCCATATGCGCTCCTATTATTATAAACACCGCCTTACTTTCTTTCCTCGTCTTCGAGTAATTAAAGAGTCATGAATATTTAAATTGTTATGAAGTTTCATTTTTAAGACATTTTCGTAAAAAAAATGTAAGAGGAGCATCTGATGTTGAGTTTAGTTTCAAAATAGGCGAAGTAGATATATTTACTTGTACCACATGAAATGTCCAGTTTTCGTTCAGTCCGAAATAAGATTTGAGCATCTGTGACAAAATGTCCGATTTCCTCGATTGAATGTTGTAACTGATAGAGCACGGCCGGTATGGAAGCTATCGGGAGAAAGCAGAGGCACTAAACGTCAACCGTATGGCATTTTGGAATGATCTAAAACAAGCAGGCTACTCAAATAAGCTCGAGTACCTCTTTCATACTGCTGAAATGCATCTGAATTGTAAGATTCTCTCCAAATCGTATCTCTGCGACATCAGCTCACTTGCTTAACGGACCATCTTAAAATCCCTTTTGTTAGGCGGTGTTCTAAAAATACTTTCCTCATTCCAGCCCCATAATCTCTTAGCGCTCAAGGATTTTGCCTCCACACCTGTAACCAGACTACCAGCAGGATAATTAAAACGTCCTCAATCATTTGGATAATCTTGGAAAGTGTTTTCGGGGTGAACTGATCCAAAGACTAACTCCATTTTCCTTCCTCTCCCAACTGTTCCTATTTTTATTTCGTGTCTTTTTTAATGAAGCAAAGGACAGCACAGCTAAAATAAAAAAGGTAGAGCGGAAATGAAATTCATTTCCTTGCCGAACCCTCACTTGGAATTAAACATAGATAAGCTCAAACCTGTGCGAGCAAACAAAGCGCTGAACCAGCACACAACAAAAGGATACAAGGACCTTCTCGTGGGCTTCTTTTTCTTCTTCTTTTTTTTTTTTTGCATTTTTTTTTTCTTCCTCCAAATCAAAAACTTTTACATTTCCGTTTCTTTTTTCTTCTGCTGTTTTCCTTTTCGATTTCTAGATCAGAGTCTGTTCTATTTTTTTTTCTGCCTTCAGTTCCGTGATACCCTTGAGTTTCCGCAGGACTACGGGACTACAACAAGCGCAGGAAGAAGAAAAGGAAAAACGAAATGTTTATCAGTTTATTCAACGAATAATTAATGATTTATTCGCTTATCTCCCCCTGTCGTGCGATTTCTTTGTCATTACTTTGGAATAACCAGCACACAGCCAACCAACCAACCAAAAAAAAAAGGACTCGAATCTAATCCTGCAGGGATGAAGGCAGCGAAATAAGAACGCAATCATAGATGAAAATCGGTTTAATTTAAAATTGCGCGTTCTTCTTAGCCGGTCTTAAGAAAGATGCATATCCTTTTTTTTTTTTTGGGAGGACATAAATCAGGATCGCTGTCGTAAGTGAAATTTCCCGTAGAGGCTCTGATAATTGTGTGTCCTAAAAGGCGGCTATAAAAATTAAAAAAAATGGATATAAAGGAACGATATGTGCGACTGTATGTGTGAGCTTTACACACCTGCCTGACCGTTCAAGAAGGGGGAGGGGAAATTAATGTGAACTAATTATAAATGAGAATTTTATGCGAATTTAATTAAGTAAATCGCCCGTGGGATAGGCTGGCTAACACACACAAGAGGCGGGTAACAAATGCCCATACTTTTATTGGATTGTTATTGCCATTGAGGAAATGGCATAAGGACGAGGCGGCGACGATCCTTAATTGTGAGCCATTAATAAGTGGAGTTACACATGTAAAAGAGTCGAGAGAAAGGAAACGTGACATCAACTCGGTTTAGTACCTAACCGAGTGTGCTTTTGGGGATTATTTTTCGATTTCGGTTTCTGTGGGCTTGGGCCACTTGGGGGCTTAAGTGAGGCTTTTGTAGGTTTGGTTAGGACGATGAATGGATTTGGTGTTGTTGGGACAAGGTTCTTAAGAGGTTTTGTTTTCACGAGATATTTGATAAATAAATGACAAGCAAGTGACTGACGTGACGAAATCCACGGGGTGTTTAAATAGACGAAAGTTTTAAAAATCGACTTCTTTTTTTCACTCGCTGACAAAATAATTTTTTTAAACCGATCTTCTTTGAGTTTGTACAGAGCTTTTGTGTCAACGATCATGCGTTGTCTTTGCCTTGAAACCAGAAATAAAATAAATGCAGTGAATTTGGCTTAAGGTATTACAACCTTTGGCTTTGAAATCATCAACTTTTAATTTCAATTTATACGCAGTAGGCGTCCATATTTGCAAATTTTTAAGAGCAATGAGCAAAATATAAATAGCAACTATTTTCTTGATAAACTCAAGAATTCCATGTTTTATTCTGTTCCAAAATTAAGAATAAAATATAAATATTCTATGGATCCAGAAACTAGAAAGCCTAGCGATTTGAAATGCATTTTGTAGACGCTGTGTTGAAACTCATCTTTGGACGTAAACTTGATAACATAAATTCTTGAAAAAATCGGACAGGAAATTCAAAGGGCGTGGTTTAAAGCGGCACATAAAATCATGCAAAAGTTAAATTGTTTTATAAATGTTTTGTAAATGCATTTGTTAATCTAGAATATCTTCTAGCTTAGATAGACAGAAAATACCAAGTTATCATATCGCGATACCTAGTCCTTGTATCAATAAGGCTGACCAGTTTCATTTTGTAAGAAGGCTGGTGCAATGACATCTTCATTAAAAAAGTCTCATTAAATAGTGACACGTTGTGTATGTACATATTTATTTGTTGAAAGGCAACGATTATTTCTCTGACCGGGACCATATTAACCATTAACGAAGTTACTATCATTTTATCGTTAAAAACGATATTGGTCAGCATTGACGTGCTCTGCAAAAATCCTTTCAACAAACGCCCTGCGTCTGATCACCAATCTGCAGGTTTGGTGTCATTTGAACTTTCTTAACAAAGACAGGCCGATCTTCTGTAGAATGGTAGGTCATGGAAAGTTTCGTGAAACTCGCAATTCTTGTTTTCGACACTAAATCGAAGTTCCTGAACTTTCATTAGCAATCACTCATTACATCGACATTTTTTCAAAGGTTTTTGACTGCAAATGTGTGTAGTGTCTCCCATTGTTACTGTGGTCCTGATCAGTTCAATTAATCTCTTCAAACCTGACGAAGTGAAACCAATATTCCAGCTATGTTCTGGTTAAAATTCGAGCTTTCATTGTGATTTCCATGCCGTCAACCGAGCAGACTTAATGTTACCTAAACAGAATTAAGATATTGAGGATAGCTTAGTGCCAGCGTAACTTGAAATGACGACGAGTAAGCCAATGGAAGCAATGCACACTTAATGATAATCTTTCAATTGAACAAATCGCGACAAATTAAATTTTTGGATGATCTTTAGGACACTGTTTTTCAGTTATTTGATTCCAAGATTTGAACCAACTGATGTTGGTCCTTTTGAAAAGGTCTGCATCCCTAAAAGACTGAGTCTGTTTTTCCAGGGAAGAATAAGTCTCAAGAAATCTTGAACAATATAGAGAGAGAATGAAGCTTGATCTATCTCCTTTCCTTACTGCTTCTTGCACACAAGCGATTTTTTTTGACGTGGCGTCACCGCTTGAGCGTCATACATTACAAATCAATTCAGCGTCGTCGTCCGCTTGTGTGCATGGTGGTTTTGACGTCGAAGATCGGCATGGCGGTGGAAGAGAGAAGGTTTTCAAAGATGCAGAATTGGAGGCATTATTTGATCGATACTCGTGTCAAACAGTTTAATACAATAAAGCCTCGAATTTCGGAAAAAACAATCAGAAGCAAAATTGTAAACCTAATAAGTAAAAGTAAAATAGTTCATGTTGTACGGCGAAATTCGATTGGAAGCAGTCAAAGTAAAGAGAAAACAAATAAAATTCCGACGTTGCAAATGATGTAAAGCATTAAATTAATAGTGGTTCTACAGAGTAGGATCAAAAACTCTACTTGGCATCGAATTAGCCACGTTTTTGAACTTCTGAGGTGGAATTAAGGCTTACATATTTCCTTGTAACAGTCTTCCGTAGGCGCTCTACTGATGCAAGTTTGCTGCTAACAACCACGAGATGGATGTACCCACATGTTTTCGGTCGGATTTAAGTCTGATGAACGTGCTAGCCACTTAAAAAGTTCAACTTCTTGGTCTACAAACCATTCACGGTTGGTCCGCGATCTATGAATTGCAGCAATACTTTGTTCGAAAACCCACCCTTAAACCGATTTATGTTAAAAATATGCAGCCAAAAACTTCTAAAACAGAGTGAGGAAGACCTTTAAATTTTGAAGCGTCTTCTATAAGCGCATAGTTAATCTTGCAACCGCTTGTTTTGCGCCTGGCACCTCTTTCAAGGAGCAAACATTTTTAAATACAATTTTCATTCTGTTGTTGCTAATGAAAAAGATGCAAATAGGTGTTAAACCTTGTCTTAAATTGAATTTCGCTGAGTATATTTTGGTAAACAGACTTTTAAGTTGTGATAGCAACTTCTTTCAAAAATGAAATATACTTCTTTATTTTCAAATTGAAAATTCAAAAACAGTCGAGTGAAAGAGACCTTAAGAACTTTTAAGATTTTTTTTTGTAATAAGTTCGGCAACAAATCAGAACAGCGGCTTCCTTAAAAAAAAGCTACACTTTTTAAATGAAATAATCATGACCTTCGTAAGCCTGAAATTGGAAAACATTTTCAAAGACGAGGATCATTCGGCCACCGTTCGGCTGATGCATTGAAACCATAACTCTCTCTCTCTCTCTCTCTTAATTCTGGGTTATGGGGGCATTCTTCTAACGATTCTAGGCCTTCTAGGAAATAAAGTAAATATAAAAAAACTCAAGTGTACTTCTTTCGAGTACAACACTGACCTAGTTACCACTGAGACGCTACCTGGAGGCTGATTCTATCACTTGACGAAGGTATTCCTCAAACTCACTTTCTCCACCGTGAACGAGTACGCTCAGTTTCTACCTCCAACGCACCCAAGATTGAAGCACACCTTACGCCCACAGAGAAGCGCCACCCACAATTTTTAATCCACATCCACTTTCACATCTACCGACGCCTACTACCACCACCACCACCAACGAGCAGGCCTCGAGCTCCTGCGTCGCGTTTACGAACCTTAATGCGAATAACACGCACATTTGTTTCTATCGCTTCGCCATTTTAATTTATTTCTTTTCGTCCTTCGAAGCGGTAGCCATTATTGTTGTTGTTGTTTGCTGAAGTTTTTTTTTTTTTTTCATCTCTGCTTCTTTTTTTTGTTTTTAATTTCCACAACGGTGGAACTACGCCCGAGGACGTGTGCTTCGTATTCCATTCATTCATTTCGCAATCACCCGACCCATCCAACCAACCAACCAACGAACCAGTCCGCCGTGCGGGGGTGGCGTGGTGTAACTCACCCCTAAACATCGCGTTAAAGTCGCAAATCGCAATCATCTGCGAAATGGTTTTGTTTCTCTCGCGACGACAATGATGGTGGCGACACGGGAACGCTTCAAATTAATAGCGAGCGAGATAAAGGGAGAGAGGGATGAATAGATAAAGAGAGTTGGGATGTAGTTGGGGGGAAGGTAGGTAGGTAACACCAACACTAACACACACACACACAGCGAGAGCACGCGAAGGGAGTTAGAATCGCCTTGCACTTTAATTTCCCATTCCTCCCGCAGGCAAAGTCATTTATCATCCTGCGACTCGGTGTTATCTGAAATAAGATCGCATCGCAGCGCGGCGCGGTACGGCGCGACGTTCCACGGCAGCGAGAGTGTGGAAGCGTGGTGGCATGGCATTGGTTTCCTTTTTCTTTTTCTTTAAGTTGGATAACGGCCGTGCCTCTATTATCCTTCTGGGTGCACGTTGCGTTGCGTCCTTTCCCTTTGTCTAAGTCTACGAAAGGTCCTTGTGCTTTTGAGCTCACGGGGTGTTCATTATAATTCGTTTGTAAGTGAGAGGAAGACGAAGGAAGGAAGTAAGGACGAGGAAGTGGGGAGCTCTCTCCGCTCACGATGGGAGTAGATTGAAAGGAAGCAATCGTCCTTCTAACAACCTGGGCGTGTGTTGGTTTCCTTCTTCGTTTTTCTTCGCCGTTGTCATGTCTCCAGGAGCTGATATCTCCTTTCGGAGTTCTTTTCTGAATCCCCTTATCTCCATGAGAGATAGCTTTACTCCTTTTGTCTGCGCCATTGTCATTCTCCGCCCTCCCTCTAGTCCTCGTCCTCGAAGATTTGTCACTTAATAACGCGTAACAAAGGCGAGTGCACAGTTTCAAGAGCACGCTACGCTGACGTTATTTAAGACGCCGCGACGATAGGGTGTCCTGTCGGTATTCCTTGCTCGGTTCTCGGTGTTCGATGTCGGTGTCGTTGTCGGGCGTCTTCTCTAAGCACATCGACCCGCCCCGAAGATTATGGCGTGGCCCACCCACTCGCCATCGGGTAGGCTACGCTGAAAGGCAATTAAAATGTCCTTTTAATTCGCACAATTTTCTTGAAGATAATGCGAACGTTCCAAATGCCCGCTGCCATTAGCTTAATTGCTTTGGAAGTAAATTAAAGTGCTCAATATTCATATGGCTGTTTGGGTGAGGAGGGGTGCGTTCGCAACACAAGAGAGTTGACGCCGTCGCGGAGTCGTAAAATTTTTTTTATAATTTATTGAAAATGTCCTGAAGGCCAGTCGGCGGTTTAATTCGTTTTGCCAGAAAAGTGATCAATGGTAATGGTTGCGCTTTCTCAAGCGAGGCACAGTGACAGCAGCACCGTCCAAAAATGAAGACGACGTGGCGTCTTCAATCTGCACTTGCAATCAGGAAATTAAATTTTTAGCCAGCAAAAGACGAGGAATGTGAGACACTGATGACGAGAATTGAATCCTTGCCAATGTCTTGCGGTTTTTCCTTGAAAGAAAGTCTTAAGTGGTTGATTTGAGTGCGTGTTGATTTGACCTAAGTGTCCAATCGACTGTCTAAATGCATCAACGACTTTTCACGACCCCCCTTGAGCGAACGATTGACAATCTTCCTGGAGTACTTCTGTCACGGAAAGCTTTCGCAATTCGCCGTCGGAACCGGCAATAAACTGTAGGCCCCCTCCACATGTGTCAAAATTATAACGCGTACAACACAGTGGAAGCGCGAAAAGCTAGGCTCTGGCCCTTCGTTACGCCACTAATGATGATACTTTGAGTTATTTAACTTTGATTCTAAACTGCAATATGGCCTAGGATTTTGGGGCGCTACGGACTGCACAGAAATCAAACCTTTGCTGCTGTTACAAAATTGTGCTTTAAGAACAATTTTTGGTGCTACGCAACTTCGACGATCCATGGAACTCCTTCGTTGACTGAAAATTTGGCTAGTTAGACATCCGTGTTATTGCAAGTTTTTGTAATGAAAGTTGGTTATTTACGAAGCCCTATCTATCTTTGATGCCCGTAGCCTACGCAGCAGAGCTGTGATGACAGATAAGTCTGAGTCAATTGACTATACAATTTGAATATAAGGTAAAGTTACGTCTTACGACTTTGACTTAAAAATTACAGTCACCAGTCCTCTTAAACAGTCCAACTAATAAGTCGCGAATCCAGTCAATTGACTGTAAGTTAAATGACTTCAGTCATTATTAACTGGTGCCTGTCTTTTTCGTCACATAAAATAGTCACTTAGTCTTTTGACTGACTGTTTAAAAGCTTTTATTTTCTTCAAAAAACACTGGAAATTACTTAAAAAAGCTTGTAATTTTAGATTGAGTCTTTAAAATTGAAGAATGAGGCTTTTAAAAAAGAGCTTTATTTTAAAAACGCAATATTGGACCTCATCCGGGCTCTCAATGCTCAATTCGTTGGAATCAATTGAATTGAATTGAATGCACTAAATGAAGCTTGAAAACACCTAAGATACCTAACTGTTTTTATATTAAAAGCAAATTGTTTGAGGCCAACCAATAACAAAATGAATAAGCAACGCAGTTATTCATACAGAGTTGCATAGCTGTATGCACAAATAACCTATAGCTTATTGTTGTGTGTAGACGAAAATTATGTGGCCCTAGACGACAATTGTGTTCGCCCAACATGATTGTGCTTCAAGAACCGTTGGCGAATAATTTCGATTTTCTCGTATTCTTTTGGTTCGATGTTTGCCGTGTAGGTCGCCATGCAAATCCTCATTCTTGCTGTGAACATTCTTTTTCTTTCTTGGATAGGTAAACAATAATAAGGACAACCACATGCGCTTCTTTCTCCGACGTGTTTGCACTAAAAAATCAACATGAAATTAAAGATGTTCGTCGTCCAGTGCCAAATTGAGAGAGAGTCACAGCAGGGCAATACAAGTTGCGAGAGGAAATTTTTTGTTTATTTTTTTGCAGAAAAAAAAATCGACTTAGAGGGATTGAAAATAGACCAAGAGTCGAAAAAATGTATTCGAGTTAGAGGGCTTTTCGACTTAGAGGGCGTTCGATTTAGAGGATGGATTTTGTATGGAAAATTGAAGGGAATGCTAAAATATGGCGAAAAAAAGGGATTTTCTACTTAGAGGGCTTCGACTGCAACTGGTTTTTAGTCTGCCTCATAAAGTAAACAATTTTATATTCTATGTGTCAACTCAAATCTTTAAATTACACACCGATAGTCGATTGTAATACTCTCTAATTTAAAATGCCATATAAAAAAAGGCACCGTGCTAATTTCGACACATTTCAAGACAATAAAATATCTTTAAAGAGGGCCACAAGTAATTCAACGAAACAAGACAAGTTTCGAAAGCTTATTGTCGAAATGATAGCTCTTTTGTCTTTTGCTTTTTTGATTTCGATCTTTTGTTGAAAGTCTGGCTTTTAAGAAGCTGATACATTTCGCAATTTGCAGCTTGAATACAATGTGCCGTCGAAGTAGCCAAAAAGGTCAATCATCTTCATCACTTGAGGTATTTAACAACTACCCCAGTTTGAAAGAAACATTTCTAAGGTACAATACACCAGTGCCAACATCAGTAGCTGTGGCACCCCTTTTTTTTAATAGCTGGCCTGCTAAATACTCCCAGGCGTGGAACACTTTCAGGCTGCAATTTCGAGAAATTATTGCTTTCGAAAGTGAACAATAACTATGTGTAGGAGGTGTTTGTTGTTTGCTTTTTTATTGCATGTTTTTATTACATAAATGTATTGTGTTCTTTATCTGTAATACAAAATCTCGTTCGGCCTCACAAGGACTTTTCTTGGTCAAAAATTGTGTGAAGACGTGTAGTTTCGAGGTTCTCTTTCCATCAGGTAAGGCAAAGGACCAAAGTCCGTATAAGAAAAAGCTAGTGCTCAAAACACGGGTCACTAAAAGATATATTTTCGATGCACAGACGGTCAGTGCCCTGCAGAGCTCTTCTATTTCCACATTTTCCTTGCTAAGAACGTCTCCGTCATCCCCATTTGCATTCAAAAAAACAGCGTCACACGGTACATCGTCAAAGTCCTTAGACACTTCACGGTGATAACTTTCCTGTGTCGCGCCAAGCCACTCAACCCGTCATCGCCTCCAATAAATCCTAAACGTTCCGCTGAGATAAAAATCCACGCTTAAGGTTACCCGACAAAATACTCCCGACAGCGCACACCACAACACCCACCCCCATTACCACCGCCACCACCGACCATATGATCCCATCTCTAGCACAAGAATCGAAAATTCTTGATCATTCTGTCATGTCAGGAGCACCATGTTAGACATCAAATAACGAAATTTCTTTCTGAGCAACAAAATTCCACGCCAATCTCCCCCCGCTCGATGGGTTACGTGCGGCAAATCTCTCAGCAAAAAAAAAAAGAAAAGAAAAGCGAACGGAATTCTCGACAGGCAGGATGAAAATCTAAGCTCCTCTCCTCTCCCGGCACCTGAAAATTGAAAATATATGTTCCCACGAAGATTTCATCCACCCCCAACCCAACGACCACCTCCAGACCGTATCCGTTTCCAGAATTCCGAAGCGTGTGTGTTGCTTTAGTTACAATTTTGTGGCAATCCATGGCATCCAAACCGAGGAAGAGAGAGAAAAAAAAAAGGAATGGAGAAACACTTTCAGCGGTTTTGAGTCCTTTGCAAATCCTCACACACACACACACACACACACCCAGAGTCTAGTTGAGATCCAATAACACTCGGAGAAAATTGAGGAGCGCTCAGCGACGACGGTGGTGAAGGCGAAGGCAAAGGCGGCCAACTTAATTTATGTGGGAGCGGGCTGAAGGAGTGAGAGCACTCAGTCGCTCCCCCGCAAGGACGTGACATGAACTCTCAAGCAACGAACGTTGAGTGCATCACGTCAAGGCGAAAAATTTGTAATTCACAGCGACTCCAGGAGCTGCTCATATTTTTCAATCCCACCCTCCGCCTCCATTGGAAAATGTGGAGCAGCACAATTTTCCACGTAATCTATTTAGAAGCACACCACCCCCCGCCCGTGCCTCTCGTTTGTTGTGCATTCGAATGCACCGCCGTTCGATGTGGAAAATTATCCTTTTACGCCTATTTGCTCAGTGGTTCCCGTGCCAGAGAAGGGCGGCGAAAAGAACGAAACGAAACGGCGGCGACTCCCGAACGAGGAGAAAACTCTTTCGTGCGTGTGATCAGAATTCCGAGAAGCAGCGTTCGTCGGTCGTCGTTCAGCAGCGGCTCCAGCAAAAGAAATTACTTCTGCCAGGATGTGTAGCAAATGAGGCGAGCGAAAGTGGGCGGAGGCATCGTCGTCCTCGCACACGTTCGACGCTTAGATTGCTTTCGTTCACCACCACCACCGCCACCCGGGGGGGATGGGGGTGTGTTCCTGTTCCAAAAAGAAATTGGTTCGATGTGCTTTATGGCAGCACTGTGCTGCGCCGCATGTTGAATGTGGTTCGGTGATCCTGCGATTTCGCTCCCGAATGCGGTTGAGAAACCATTTTCGCCTCCTTCGAGTTTCGTCGAAAACAGTGAGGCGGCGGGAAGGGGGGATATGAAAATTTGCGAACGGGAAAATGATACTCTGGAGTGGGGGCGGGTGGTTGCCTGGTTGGGTGGTCGGGTCGGAGCCGGAGTCGGAGGAGGTCTTCCAGCGCGCAATGGCTGCTGCTCCACCGCTCCGTTCTGCCACTCGTAGGTGGTATAACTTTTCGTTATGATGGAGTACCGGAGTTAATGGGAAACGTAAACGCAATTTTTGCCCAGAATGGCGCATTAGGCAGCGCGTTTCAGGATGGCTTCGCCCCCGTGGAACGGGTGTTTGCGGTTTCCAGGAGCCGGCTGTAGAAATGGCGGCGGTGATGGTGTGGTGTGCTCGAAGTCTTGATGAGTTTCGCCAGCACATCAACGTACACCGTGTACACACAATGGATGCTTCGCGCTGCGTGTAATTACTTTAATTATGCAGTATCTCTGTGGTTGGTGGGGTTTGCTGCGCGATATGTTAATTAAAAAATGAGAAATGAGGTGTTTCATAGGTTATGGGCGATAGATGCTGCAATACGAGAGGTGATTGTCGTTCGCAGTTGTTGTTATCGTGAGAATGGAGATGGCAGTGAATTTTAAGAAAACGTCAACGAACCAGGACGTGGCTAATGGGCAAGATGATCGAGGTGTAGAAGGAGTCGAGTTAAGTTGATGGTGGAAACTTCGAGGCCTATTCTGAAATTCTGCTGAATAAGGGACGGATATTAGAAGTTTGCATTTGAAAAAGGGCATATGTGAGGGTCTAAGGGCCTTTTTAGCTTAAATCTAGTCTAGATTTGAGTTAAAAAGGCCCGTTGACTGTCGCATCCAGACTTTTCTGATTGCAGACAGTTTGATATTTCACTACCAACATCGTTATTCCTAAATTGCAAGCTTATTGTTTGACGAAAGGGTGCGTCTTAAAGAGCTTCTCACACAGGGCCCGTCGAATTCCAAGGACAAGGCTTAAGTTATGAATTCGATTAAAGGAAATATATGCTACCTGTGTATAATCAGCGAAATGCAATTAAGGGCAATTTTTTATTTTTCTTTGAAATACATACATTCATACATTGAGTGCTTTAATGCCACTCAATGGATGGCTAAAGCCTAGTTTTGTTTAAAATATAAGAAACAAAATTTGTTAAGATATAAAACATCTCACAGGACACAATACATACTCCATTTAATATTGATGGACCAGACGGTTTTTATTATTAGTGACATGATATAAAACGTCCTAGGAGCCTCTCCACTAAGCGAAGCTTGAGAGGTCGTGGACTATTTTTACCTAACTAACGACCAAAACTCCTAGTCGAATGAAATCAGAAAATTGTAATACTCTATTTTAAAAATGTTTAGCAAAATTTTTTGAGCATGAATCGGTTTAAAATCCGATTTCTCAACAAGGTACTGCAGCAGTTCGTGTATCGCGGGATAACCGTGAGTCGTTTTTAACCAAAAAAGTTAAACTTTTGATGTGGTCAGCACATTCATTGGACTTAAGCCCGATCACAGATATGTGGAGTGTCTCATCATTTTTATTCTGTTTATCGCAAATTTGCATTCGGTAGAGGGCTGTTCTGTGCTAATTCCAGCTCAGGAGTCCAAAAACGTGAAGTTTTTAAAGTGTAATGTACCTGTTTTGCATACCTCAAAGATTTGCCTTTAATTGGATTTGTCTGAGTATATAGACGAAGTACATGCTGTCATCAAGGAAGGACACCCAACACCGACGCCTTGGACAAAGCGTCAATATTGACAGATATAACTTCGAGGTAGTCAGGGACTTTGTCTACCTAGGCTCCGCGGTTAACTCAAGAAACGACAGATCAAGCGAAAGTAACTCTTGCCAATCGCTGTTTCTTTGGGCTGAGAAGGCAATTGAGTAGTAAAGCCCTCTCTTGGACAACCAAGCTAACAGTATATAAGACCCTGATCGTCCCAGTCCTCCTCTGTGGCGAAGAGACTTGGACATTATCAAAAAAGGATGAGGACCTGCTTGGTTGTTTCGAGAGAAAGATCCTTCGCGTTATCTTTGGACCTGTCTGCGTAGATGGCGAGTGGAGAAGGAGATTCAAACACGATCTGTACGAGCTGTACAGCGACACGATCCTGGTCAGAAGAGCCAAAATCCAGCGGCTTAGATGGCTGGGTCATGTAGAGCGGATGGACACCAATGCTCCGGCCCTGAGAGTCTTCGAATCTACCACCATGGGGAATAGCGGCAGAGGAAGACCCCACCTCAGGTGGCGCACCCAAGTGGAAAGGGACCTCAACCAACTTGGCGTGCGAAACTGGAAACAGCTGGCAAACAACCGGGCCAGTTCTAAAGGCATGTTGGTTGAGGCCCAGGTCCACACCGGGCTGTAGCGCCACCTAAGTAAGTAAGTAAGAGTGTGTAGACAATTTTCCTGAAAAGCTATGACACGAAAATTGTAATAACAAAACAGGAAAGGCCAAGACGACTGATTCGCAATAAAAGAAGTAAACAAAGTGCCAAATTTGACGGCATTAACATCCCACAAACCAAATTCGTTGCCCACATCCATTTGCTTGTGTTAACCCAAAAGATGGTTAGCAGTACAAAGCCTTTGATCTAAGTGTACCAAATTTTCAAAATGTACAAGTGCCAAATATCATACAAATACGTTCTTGGTCTGGACTCACCGCTTTCTTGACTCGATGATGCTCCTTGAATTTGAACTTTCTTGGATCACAAATCATATTTATCGTCTAAATCTTGTTGCTCATTCCGTATACCACTTCTACATATTCCTCAGGGTAAGATTTCCTGATTCGCTGAAATTGTAAAAGAAGTTTATTAAATTTAATGAGCAACCTATTTTAATAAATAATTCAAGTAAAACCAATCACAGTCTCCTGTATCCTTCATGATTCTTGTTCCGTAGTTCTAGTTCATCATTCGAATTCCATAAAAACAGCTTGAAAAACAATTTTTGGTAACAGACAATCATTGAAAGCACTCCAGACAATTTTAAGGAATGGACTTGTTTCAATCATTCATTTTCTATTATGACTATCCTCAGATTCTCTTATTAACTTTGTGTCCATTTTGGGGTCTTTTTTTCAGACCTACAGCCGGAGTGGGCGCCGTTGGCTCGATCGGTTAGTGCGTCGGACTGTTGAGCGAGAGTACCCGGGTTCGAATCCAGCTCGGGGAAAAAAATAACACCACAAACATTTTTCACGGCCCCACCTCCAGCGAACGACTGACAACCTTCCTGGAGTACTTCTGTCATGAAAAGCTTTCGCAATTCGCCGTTCGGAACCGGCATTAAACAGTAGGTCCCCTCCACATGTGACAAAATTATAACGCGCACAACACAGTGGAGGCGCGAAAAAGCTAGGCTCTGGCTCTCAACGGGCTGTTACGCCGCCCCATATATATATATACAGCCGGAGTAAAAAAAAAGTGTAAACCAATGTTTCGAACATTAAATTGTCATGAAAGAGGATGCTCGATTTTTAAACTTTTTTTAGTTTTAAAAAGCTTGGGGAATGGTGGCTTTTGTGGACAACTAGGCTAACAAATGATGATCTAGACTTTCATTTGATGAAAGTTTCATTACAAAAAAAAAGTCTTTAAATTTGATTTTAGTGGATAAATGGCATACAATTCTTCCCAATTGACTACAAAGTTAGCAGAATCAACGCTAAGATATTTAACAATTTTTTTAAACACAAAAAGAAAGCAGGTGTAGTGTTAGTTTTGGGATTTTTGGTTTTGCTAATAAAGTGTACACTTTTTTTGACTTTAGAAAAATTAAGTAATGTTCGCTATCTGGCTCTTAAATTTTTGTTGTTAGATTTATTGTCATAATTCTTCTCACCACATTTAGAGAATAAGCAAAACTTTTCAAAATTTAAAAAAAAAGGTTCTAAAATCGGAGCACCAGACGCTAATTTACAAGTCTTTGAATGTTCGAAATATGGATGTACACTTTCTTATGACCACATGTTAGGTTTTGCGTGACGCTGTTCACAAAGCGGCGTCTGCTTTTGGTCACTCTGATGCTATAGCAGAAAGGGTATTTTGATGGTTGATCATAATTCAGGCAGTTGTTTTATATGCATTTGAAAATTATCCATCATTCAGGTTGTGCCATCAGAAATTGTCATCACACAGATCTGTCTTCTGAAACGATAATCTCAGTCTCCGTCGCTTCTGAAATAGCAAACAACATGTTTACAATCTGTTTTTCCGCAGTCAACAATTGTATACATACTAACAGGTGTACATTTATGAAGAGTTTGGACTGTCTTAGCTGCAAAGAATTGTCCCAAAATGCAGTCATTTTGTCAAATTATTTCCACAGTATATTTTTAACAGCGTTAAATCAAAGCTGAGAAGAAATTATTCGTATAAATTCTGTAAATTAAAATTAGTTTAAAAAACGTGGACTGCATTTTGATTGTTTGTACTTTCCATTCTTAATATGCAACAACAGTGCTCTACACAATTTGAAACGCTGGAATCAATTCCCAGGTGGTTTATAAACTGAAACATTTCCACAAAAAAAGAAGGCTAAGACTTTGACAAACTCCAGTCACACATTTCTTTCTGTTTAAACTGATTAAAAACAAGAGAGCCTTCCACAAATGCTGCTCGATTAAAAAGCAAATTTGTCCATAAAATACTAAATTGATGTTATTAACTAGAAAGTCTATGAAATGTCCAATATGCAAGATAAGTAGTTTTAAATTTTTTGTAACAATTTGTTTTAGGAAAAAGAAAATTTCGCTTAGAAAGTCTAAATTTTAGCTTGGTAGTATTTTTTAAAAACTATAAGACTAAGCACTTTATTATTAAAAGATTTTTGTGATGTCGGAATAATTTTATAACTAATAGCATATTTTTAGGCCGCTGAATAGCCGAAGGTCCTTGTTGCACTAGTTGTATTGTAGATGTTAATGTTTAAATTCTTAGCTAGATTTAAATAAATAAATAAATAGGCCGCTGAAGATTTGTTTAAAAACTTTTGCTATGAAACTCATTAAAAAAATTCAAGAATACGAGAAACCAACTAACCAGCATTTTCGTAATGAAAGTAAGTGCAACGAGCAGGGCCTTGGCCCTAATCAATAATAATATTCTTGTTTTGGTTTGGTTTAGTTCGGTTTTTCATAGCCGTTGAGCGCGACTGTGCTACAACTACTTGATTTTTAAATTGGGTTCATATTGTCCTTAGCGGTCGGGCAATGCATCACACCATTTGTTGGACCACCGATCGAGTGTTTTTGCATGTTCTTTTATTGGGTTTTTGTTTACAGTACGAGGAAATGATGGCGTATGAAAAAATGCTCATCGAAAATCACTCACAATCGGCATTGCACACTAAATAGACAGCCGCTGTACCCACTAAAATAATAAAGTTAGTTAGTTTGTTTGTTGATAACTAATTCCTGTGGTTTTCATTCATTCGGTAATTTGGTTATCCATCGCAAGTCAATTGTATTTACATTCTCATTGAATTTGAAACATATCTTTTTTTCCGGTCTTTCTTTACGTGAACTGCCTCCTACATGAAAAAGAAAAGGTTCAAGAAACTCCTGACCATTGACTGTAGTTGGCACATAAAAAAAACCTCCCATGTGAACGAAGCACCCCTCGGAGAGTCGAAAAAAAAAAACCTATCCACCGAGGGAGATCCTTCGCGAAAACCTCTGGATAAGCCTGACGCTCCCTTGTTCGTTCATGTTACCGGGTGGTCCTGACCATTCAAAAGTGTCACCTAACAAAACAATGACATTTCGCATTCCTGATACGGAAGTGCCTCGAAAACGAAAAAAAAAGAAAAAAAACCAACCGAACAGCACGCAGTAAACAAAAGTCGAAGCCGTGGCAGAACTTTAAGTCAACCTCATTAGCCATGTTGATGGTATCACAACAACTTAATTATATGTGAAAGTACACCCAGCGAAAATGTCTTGGAAATTAATATCCGTCGTCCACTTGGCATGCATTGGCACGCAAATGCCAAACAAACCCGCTCCCGGTTCCCGACCGCCGGCGCCGTCACAACGCCGCACACGAAACGAAAGAGCGAGCAGTTCCCATCCGTGTTATCGCATCGTGCGGCCATTGTGCGTGTTCGACTATCGGGAGTCGCTGTCCAGAGGCGACTCTAATCTCATTAATAACCAGTCATCGGGTGCTTCTTATCAGTTGAGCAGCAGAAGCACCAGTACCAGCAGTCTTAGTCCCGAACAGGGACACACACCATTGAGGCAGAGCTCAGCTCGCAATCCACAAGACCATGACGACAGCGAAGGCGATGTGGACGCCAGGCCCAACTTGGAATCAACTAAATTAACATTTGTTCAGTGTTCAAAAGAAGTTTCACGCAACAGTTTGCCACGAAGTGGGGGGGAGGCAGGACGTTTGTGTTATTTTGAAAACACTCGTTCCGTGAAAATCCAGTGGAGAATCCTTCGCAGCGTGGTGTCCCGGAAGGAGCTGATGGTTTTATGGGACCATCGTCTCGTGAATATTTAATATTTCAGTTACGCACCGAATGGGGAGGGTGGCGGTGGGGGCTTAGTAAACCCTTTGATGGCCTTTTTGCGCGAGTTAAGGGTAAAAGTTTTTCTATTATCGCGAGAGAAGTAGAGAATTAATTTTTAATTTCGGGATGGTTGCTGGATGTCCTTGACAGGGCGGGTGGGACGGTGGGCTGGGTTTTTAATTTGATGGAAGTACTCTTCCGGCGAGTGGTTGGAAACACGTGCGGGGAATTTTTGAAAAGCCAGTGTGGATCAGAGAAAGGAAAGCCGCTTGCAAATCGGAGGATCGTTAGCTTTTTTAGTTACAGTCAACAGATTGTTGATTCTCGACCTTGGTTTTTATGGGGGTTTCGAAAACATCGACCCTGGACTACAATTCAAATTTACTTATTACTTATTTTAGCGTTTGTTTTTCTCAAAAAGTCAGTTGCTTGGCTGTTTCTTGTTAGCTGTCTCCTTGTTTTTGTTGCACAAATGCAACGAACGGCATGTATCTAATCAGAGACTTAACCAAAGCAACTCGATTTGTCTAAATAAGTCGTCTGGTATCTAAATCTTTTTTCACAGATTTTGGGTGTTTTTTATTAACATCAGCTGAACAAATGAATCGATGATTGTTAAAAAACATTAGTGCCATTTTTATTTTTTTACAGGCGAGACAAAAAACAAAGTTTCTCGTGGAACAAAATGCACTGTTGATGCTGATTGCGCATTCAAATTTGAATCAACCTTATTGGTATATAAAATGTTGCCGTTTTTACACCAAACGGAAAGCTCTACCAATAAGTAGTACAAAGACATAAAAAAAGTGATTTCATAAAATGTGTTACTTATGCTGTTTTAGCATATCAAATATCTGCGGTACTCGCATTCATAAGTTCAAATCCAAATCAAAATTATGCAGGCTGGCTGTTTTCAATATAGAAAATCGACAGGAAACAAATTGGCGTCGGGCGGACTGTGTAGCTACAAAAAATGGCTGAAAGCAGACGATTTCAATTTACAACAAATTTCAGTTTGGATGCGAATTTTTCAAAAACTGTTAACACTTATAAAAAAAAGTTTGACTGTAGAATTAAAGAACAAAATTCAGGCTTTCAAAACTGGTATAGTACGTAATTGTATGTGTTGCCATTGTTTTTTAATAATATTTTTTATCATGTTAATTGATTTCTCTATAAAATTGCTCATGCCTCATAAACCAGGCGAGGTAGACCAACCACCCCAAAACTAAAAATTGCTTGTTTTTGACCACTCTACAAAAGCTCATCATAATTTTTTGGCGCCAAAGTTATTGTACTTTTAAAGGGTAATTTTTTAAAAGCCATACGAAATTTTTTCAAAAAAGAACACATAAAATTCAGAAAAATGCATGAAATCTTTATTTGAATCGATAGTACGGTCCATATAATTTAATATTTGAAGATTATTTCATGCAAATGTTGACCTTGACTGCGCCTCAAATGGTCCATCCGCTTAGTCCAATTTTGCCATACTCTTTCCAACATTTCGGCCGGTATCTCACAAATAAATGCTTTAATGTTGTCTTCTAATGCGTCAATTGAAGCGGGTTTGTCTGTATAGACATGAGCTTTAACATAGCCCCACAAAAAATAGTCTTAAGGCATTAAATCGCACGATCTAGGCGGCCAATTGACCGGTCCCGAACGTGAAATAAAATGTTCACCGAACTCGCCTCTCAATAAGTCCATTGTTGCGCGTGCTGTGTGGCATGTGGCATGTGGCACCGTCTTGTTGAAACCACATGTCATGCAAGTCAAGCTCTTGCATTTTGGGCAAAAAAAAGTTGGATATCATCTCACGGTAGCGCTCGCCATTCACAGTTACGGTCCAATGATGCCACCAGCCCATAAACCGCACCAAACTGTGACTTTTTCTGGATGCATTGGTAGCTCTTGCAATGCTTCTGGCTGATATTCACTCCAAAATCGACAATTCTGCTTATTTACATAACCATTGAGCCAAAAATGAGCTTCGTCGCTGAACACTTTCTTAACTTTCTGAACTTTCTTAACAGAACACGCATTTTGAGAATAAAATTGAATAATTTGCAAGCGTTGTTCGTTTGTAAGACGATTCATGGTTAAATTATAAACCAAACTGAAGATGTTTGACAGTGAAACAAAACGAAACGTGCGTCAGCTGCTTAAACCAGTGTTGCCAAAAAGATAACAGCTAAAAAATCACCCTTTAGTATCGCTTGGCCTGAAAAAATTACGAACACTTTTGCGGTTCGCTTTTGTGCCACTGGGACTTTGTGCCACACTAGACTATGACTATCAAAGGACCTATATATATTTACAGTTTTGGCCAAAACTGAAGCGACTCGACCTTGCTTCTTTTGGTCAACACTGTTGCTTTCGTAGACCGCAAGAAGCCTTTATTTTCCAACTGCCATCTAAGCCCAAAAACAATGATTGGCCAGACTTATCCTTCGTTTTAGTAGTTTGCGCAATCCGCTTCGGAGCCTAGCTTAACAAAATTGCTTACAACCTCGAAGTAATACCTACCTACTGCGACGATTTGTTCAAGACGTCGGTTTTAATGGGCTTTTTTTTGTAAGCAGCATATGTGGTGTTCATTCCCCGCAAGATCCATCTTAGAGGACGCTCAAAAATGCCTAAATAAAAGTCAGCAGAGTCGTATCTCTGTGTTAACGACCGAGTTGGCGCAGTGCAGTTGACAGTGCGTTTCATAACTAAAAAGTAGATTAAAAATAGCAAAACGATAATTTGAGGGTTGTTAGTATTAAAATTATTTTGAAATCGTCTTTATCTCAACACAAATTTGAGTTTTCATCTTTTCGTGGCAAAAACTTAAACATAACATCGGCAGTTATTCTATACAATACAATTCTAAAAACTGTCAGGATTTGCTTGAAAGTCTACATTGTGCGGGAAAAGTATCACTTCAGACTTGAAAACAGAAAGCAGATAGACGATCGACGTTTCGCATCTGACTTCATTTCCTCTACTTTGCTTGTATTCATTTGATATTCCTTTTAAATCAAAGGAATGACTTGCCATGCATGAAAGCTATCTGCCTGGTTAACTCGTCATTTTTTTTTTGCTTGCGTTTTCTTCAAAATCGGTTTCATTTGGACTTGTCGTTTCCGTTCGCTGGCATACTCTATCTACTTCATGTTGGTCAAAAACTTGTCCACAAGATTTCAAAATCCCAATTGCCTGCTTCAGTGTCATCTATTCATCATTCACATCTGCCATTAGTTTTTGTCTGTTCCTCAGTCTAGCCATAACTTTAGTTTCTGTATTGACTTTTTTATTTGTTTCCTCTGCTGGTCTTGGATGCTTCGGCCCACAAGCCCCCATCGAGACTCACGCCGTACCCATTAACGCCCTCGTCCAGAAGTCCAAGTCTATCTCCTCACTAATGTGACATGACCATGAATCATCCAACGTCCACAACTCGCTGACGACAGCCAAGTCTCACGGTCAGAACTTTTTCAATAGCCCACGACAAGAGTTTCGTGAAAATCTACTCGCCCATCTGGGCTACCGCCACCGCCGATTCAGTCCCCTCCACCCCAACACACAAACAAACAGATAAAAAACTGTGCCAACTCATAGATCAAAAACCGCTTCCAGCCACTTGGACTTCATATTTCATGCATGTGGAGTCTGCCTCGGCGGAGCCTATTGGGGGCGGCAGCAGCAACCTCCGTCGTCGTTGCACCTGGATGTGTGTTAATTTGTCATTAAGCATTAATTACCGTAAGTGAAAATGTTACAACCGAACAGATAGCCGCCGGTTGTCAACGGTTTTTGAGGTATAGACAGACGACTCGCCTCTAGTCTGACTCTCGCGCAACACCCAGCGCCAAGTGAAAGGACAACAAAGACGCCAGGGCACCACACACACGCTCACACACGCCCGTCCCGAGTAGAACACATTCGAGTCCGACTAATTAATTATGCGCTTTAGTAATTTATTAATATCAAAAGTTGACAAGGTGGAAATTTATGGATTCCCTCCGTTGGGGAGGCGCAACCAACGCGTGGTGGGGCGCTCAGGCATTTGCGTTTCTTGTCTGTTCGGCTCGTTCATCGGTTTTGTTCTCTCTCTCTCTCTCGGTGCTGTGAGGAGGAAAGGTCGCAAAAATCTTCGGACGCTGCCACCGCCGGGCGGCGGAATGCACTAAGTGAGTGCAGACATTTTAATTACACGCGCACAGCCAGTAGCGTCAACGTCAGCGGTGGCGGTGGCGGTGGCGGTGGCGGCGGCGGGCAGTAGTCAAGGTGATAAAATGCCCGATAATTGCAAAAGGCTCTCTTCTGGCAACTTGCAACTCGTCTCCGTGGTGTGCTGAGTCTCTTATATTCGTTTAATAATTTAATTGACAAGATTTATTGTGATTGCAATTAGGGATGTGGCAGAGTTGCACACCATAAATGTCAGCGGCTGCATTGAAGGTTGCCGGTGGAACACACGTATCCGATGGGGCGAGAAAAATTGAGCGCAGGCTTACTGAAAGGATGGATGTGTTGAGGAATGTACTTTACGTCTGGCTGGCTGATGACTCGACTCGGGCTGGATTAAGGGATTATGCTCAGTGGGCATTGAGAGGTGCTCGTAAAATGAGAAACTGCTACCGTGGCTAAGTTGCTGAGGCGAATAGGCCGTGCGGAGATGGCTACTTGTTTATTTCGGCGGCACGTGAAAAGAGAGAGACTTAGTTGCAGTTGATGAACGGTGGGTGATGAGGGGCTGGAGAGATGGGTCCAATCCGTCCTGAACACACTTAACGGCGGTAAGAAGTGAAAGAGGTTCGGTCTTGTAAGAAATTAAGGACAGTTTCTTAGAACTCAGAGTTTTGTATAATCTTCAACGTTACATGGCTTTAAGGGACTTAATTTTTTTCATTGGAACTTTGCAAATAAGCTTAAAGAGTTTAAGGAATACTAAGCCATTCCAAACTGCATTGAGAAATAAGCATTAGACCAACTCGGCCATTTGTATGTTATTTTTAAGAACTGTCTTTAGAAACACGAATGTTGTGTATTTTCTATCAGAATCTTCTCTACAAATTTGCACTATTTTGTCTGCATACATTGGGAGAAGCCTTCCAATGTTTCCTAACGTGGTCCAAGAGAAAATTCATATGTTTCGCACCTAGTTTTTTCAAATTACTTTGAGCTGGAGGCACGACTAAAGACAGCACGACAACAGACAGACACGAACAGACACTCTGAGTGACTTTTTCCTGCAGAGATAATAAGTCCATCATAGTGTACTTAGAAAGACACGTAGTTTCATGTAGACTGCGAATGCTCAGAGTCATCGACAAGTGCCCCAGATCAATAATCGAACGATATGTATATGTGGAGCCGCGTGCCACAAAGTGAATGCTCCAATTGACTGTCTGTCCAATTGACTGACTGCCACCAAACGGCAGGTGACGTGAATTGACCATCAAGATTGTGTAAATTGGTACAGTCTTTATTCCCAACTTCCCTGCGCCGTGACACCTCATCAATGTGCGGAAACATTGATGAAGAATTATGCAACCACTTTACAAGGACCACTTTCAAGTTATAAGCCAGTCATATGCTTGTTAACGTCCACTAAATCACAGCATCATGTACTCTCTCAATTGCAAAACAAATTTCCCGCCATTCCGACACGATGTCCTCGCTTAATTATCTTAGATTGGCCTTAATTACAAATCACACGTGCGCGAACCGTTATCGCGTCCATGTACACCAATCAAAAATATTGGCACACCAATTTGCCAACTCACTGTCAACGAGCGGGAAACCTCACGGTCTTGAGCATCTAAAACATACTCCACCCGGACACGCCGAATGCACACCTCACCTTCCTAGGACGACCACCACCGGCCGATATTCAGATATCAGATTCCAAGTGCGACCGACGTATTCACGGAATAATAAAGCAATCAACTGTCTGGACAGCCAGCCCCTCCCGAAAAAAGTGAAACAAATATATTCACACTCTCGCGGCCAAACAGGACGCTCTGCATCTCATCACCGTCATCGTCATCGGTGTCTCTTCCCAGCCTTGCAGAAGTACACACGAAGCCGTGTCACCATCACCGTCACCGTGGTCGTGGTCGTGGTCGTCTTGCCCCAGCAACAGAGACCAACACTCTCTCCCATCCTCGTCGCTCACTCCACGCATTCGAGGACACATCCTGAATCCAGATCGAGCAGCTCGCTGCTGTACGCGAACGCGAACGCGATTTATGAAACAATCTCTCGCAATGCATAAATAACGCGACAGCTAAATGTCTCGCAGAATGTTTTCTAGTTGTCCGACGACTTGGCCGATGTATAAATAAAGGCTACGGCCCCTCCGAGCCCGTGCAACACGAGAGCGGCCCGCAACGGATGGGACTATGCGGAGCAACATCATCACCGGACATATAAACAACGAGTATTTGTCGTTTCCAGCCAAGTAATTCAATTATTGCACGAGTAGCTCGGGAAGATCTCTCGATTCGACGGCGGAGGAGAGAGCGGGTTCGAGATACACTTGGACATCGAATTTTATAGAGATACGAGATACACACTCATAGCGGATGGATTGACTCTGGATTGATTGTGCTTTGTGCCGGGGTCTGGCTTGGTCTACATTGTGCTTTTTGGCGGATCGAATTGAATCGACTCGACTCGAATGGGATCGGATGGAGGAGCGGTGTTTTTGTTGCGCCACCACCACCACCATCGGCTTTGTTTTATCTTCTGCGTTGCGCTTATCCTCGGATGGACGGTGCTTATGTGCGGATGTTTGTGGTGCAAGGAATTATCGTTGCTGTGGTCGCGCAAGTAGGTCCATGGCATTCTGGAAGTCATTTAAGAAAAAATTCGAATTATGGAATTTGTTTTTTGTTTTACGGAATTCTTTTTTGCTTTGAAGTGAATGCGAGTGGGAAGGGGTGAGGGTTTGATGTAGTTTGCGTGGGACTCGTCTACTGTTACTTACATGACATACCCAAAGATAGAAACTTGCGTCTAATATTCCCCTAAGAACTAGCCATGACAGTCTGCTTATCTCAAAGGTTAAGCAATTTCTCGAAGATGGTTCTTTTGCTTGGCCAGAATTCTCGCGTCGATTAAACGAGTCACGTACAAGAGGTCCAGACTGTTTTTTTTCTAGCTAAAACCTAGAGACCTCGTTTCCACGGTCTGCACCTCCCACCTAAAATGCCACTCGACAAATTAAAATAACAATCAACGCGAAAGTTAACATTTTTTGCATTAAGAGAATTAAAGCAACCTCCTCCGACAAAATTATTTTGAACTCAAAAAAAAATGTTTGTAACAAAAGGAAATCGTAGATAATCTTATGACACAATGACTGAGGACAGGGCTCTCATCACGAAACTTTTCAGACGATAATCGTCCAGACAACTATCGTCAACAGTTTGCTTTATATAACATTATCACTATCGTCTCGTCTATCGTCACAGTTTGAGAGCTACTAAATGCTACATTTCTTATGTCACAGTAAAAGCTGCTTGTCAGCTTTCATTATTCTTTCGTATTTTTAAGTCCAAGATAAAATAAAAAATAAAGATAATGAGTGCTAAGGAGGTATATCTCACTCTAGATCATATCAAAATAACTTGTAAGCTTTAATTAGTTAAATTAGCATATATTTATAAGCATTTAATTTCCTCCCAACAACTGACATTTATTTGAACAAAGACTCGCACCAAAGTTATCCATGGTTTGGAGAGAAAATGTGGGTTCGATATATGATTGTAGTTCGAATGTGAGAAATAAAAATGGCATTTTTTCTGTGAAAAACAGTGTATAGTGAAAAAAAAAAAAAACATTAGCAAAGCTATTTTTTCAGCATTCAATCCAATATTTCATTTATTTATGTCAAAAATGAGGCAATATTTTTTTACAATTTGTTATAGGACGATAACAAACTAGGCATCGTCAGAAAACCAACGTCGAGACGATAAAAAAACCGGTCAAGTGTGAGTTTTACTCACCCGCCGAGGGTTTCGTTCGTAAACAGATTAGTAGTTTAGACTTAATATAAGTCTAAGAAATCAGCAAACTAAAATAGTCAAATCAAATTAAACTCAATTCACTGTTCATTCACTAAAATTCTTTCATTTCGAACGAAACTGAACAAAAGAAAATCTTTTACTATTTGCTGATCGCGACAGCCGTGTGAAAATTACTTTGGTGCATTTAGGGGATGAAATGCCGCAAGCGACACTAAGACTGCCACCAGTTCATCGGTTTTTGCGATAACTGATTCGATTTAAATCGTTAATATCTCGAAAAATTGTATGAAAATAATATTTTTTACATAATATTTTATTGTTCTTTCACCGAGATCTACAAAATGGCGTTTTCGGATCTTCAAAATTCGAATGTTGTTGTTTTTCGGTTTTTGGCCAATATCTCGAAAACTATTAAAGCCAGAGTGCTCAAACCAATTTTAACACAAAGATTACATCAAGATCTGCATTCTAGATTTTTTTCAGATTTTTAGACCAACGGGTGTGGAAATGAGAGGGGGGGGGGGACGCCTTTTTTTCGACTTTGAAGCTTAATATCTCGAAAACTTAACTTCCAAATGAAAAGTTCAAAATGAAAACTCTATTTCATTTTGCAAGACCTATCCGATGGTACCTCACTTAATATATTGCCGTGAAATTTTTTTCAAAAAAAGTTAGTAATTAATTTATTTTAGTACAAATAAAAAATCACACACGATTTTCGGATAATTTTGGGCTATTGCGATGAGTTGCCCCATAACTCCAATTTTTTTCAGATTTTTTGGTCAAATAGTCTAGAAAGTAAGGTGGGGGACACGGTACACAAGTCAGTTTTTGGCAGTTTGTTGGCTAATAACTTCTTACCAACAAGAGTAAGGTGATTACCACAGTATAACTTTTTGATCTAACTGTCATCCTCTTTCCAACGATACCCATATCAAGGAACTAGTAAAAGAAATTTATTTTTCAAATTTAGTATTGGTACTAAGCCTTTCGCTAGTATAAAATTTTCTTAAATTTTTTTTCCTGAACTTTCTTTGGGCAAGTGAAATACATCTTTCGACAAAGTTTCATTTCTTAATTCTTAGTGGTTCGCCAATTACCAAGATTAAAGCCTAATGACAGACAGACAGACATTTTCATAATCAGGGCACTGCCCCCTTTCCAATGACACCCATATCGACCATCAAAGTGAGTAAACGTTTTTTCGAGCGTTAGTATTAGTACTAACTTTTTCTTTAATCTGCGACTAATTCCAAAACGGGTGCATGATTTATTTTTGGGTTGCCTAGATACACCTTCAGTCCAAATTTCATCCCTTAACTACAAAGAACTTATAAGTTATAGTCAAATATGTAAAAGGCGACAGACAGACAGACAGACAGACACCGAAGTGACTCCATAAGGGTTTCGTTATTCCCTTGGAACGAAACCCTAAAAAGGGCAGTTCTCGGCTTATGTGAAGCGGAGAAAATGATATCGTTTATTGAACGAAGCACAGCTATTGTTCAAACGATGTCGTCAGACGATAGTCGTGCTACGTGATGGGAGCCCAGGCCCTTTCGACGAATTTTTGAGGAATGTTTCACATTGAGAGAGCTGAGGGTAAGTCACCTGCTTTTTGAAAATGACTTGTTTATCTTCACATTCTCTCAGACGTTACTCCAGAGTGCGCTAGAAAGGTGCCGAAGCTGAAATTAAGGTTAGGTTAGGTTAAATTCGTGCGGATGCAAACATGCCACTACTCCAGAAACCAGTTGGAGCTATTGATATAGCTGAGGATTCGGCTCATGCTGGTATCAGCCATTTCGCCGAGATTATCGAGAAAATAATGGCCGAAATGCCTTTTTCTGCGGTTCGCGAGAGCGCTACAGATCCCAAAAAAGTGGAGCGAGATTTCTTCTTCATCTTGATCTCAGCAGATTCTTCAGAAGTCATTGGCCGGGAGACCCCATCGAGTGGCATGTTTGCTAAAAGGGCCCAGTTATGATACTGATATGGTTCCTAATTTGGATTCTATTGTATCTCAGGAGACTAAGTGAGCGTCCAGGATCTAGCTTGATGCTCTGCCATCTCGTCAAGATATATGCCGCAGTTAAGAGCTGTTTTTGAATTGAAAGTGAGAGACTTCAGGGATTTGATCGCAGCTTGACTATCAGTAGTAGTGGTCATATCATATCATCTCTATTATCTCCACTTGAAACACGCTGCAGTGGCATTTGCATTGGGCAGCGTAACAGCTCGTTGAGAGCCAGAAACCAGCAGTTTCGCACCTCCACTGTGTTGTGCGCGATATATTTTGGGGGGGACCTACAGTTTAATGCCAGTTCCGAACGGGGAATTGCGAAAGTTTTTCATGACAGAAGTACTCCAGGAGGATTGTCAGTCGTTCGCTGGAGGTGGAGCCGTGAAAAATGTTTGTGGTGTTTTTTTTTTCCCCGAGCTGGATTAGAACCTGAGTACTCTCGCTCAACAGTCCGACACATTAACCGATCGAGCCAACGGCGCCGGGAAGTGAAACAAGATCTGGATCGCGAGGTCCTACGAAAAGACCCCTCCACCGACTCCGGTTTCAGTTTTTGATCCGTCAGTGTATATCACCAGAGGTTCATTTCTTACAGGTATGACTTCACTGCAGTCCGATCTGGAGGGCTGGCTGAAGGAGAATTTTCTTTTGGAGTAGAAGTTTCTTTTGAAGGAGAAGTTAGTTTTTTAAGGAGAAGTTTCTTTTGAGAAGAGCTTTAGAATGATAGAGCGACCCGCACAACTAAAAGGCCATGAGAACATGGCTCTAATCTAATGAGATAAAGCTTAATGTGAACAAATTCGAGGTTATGTTTATTTCCAGAACCCCTGTTCAAGGCAATCTGCAATCTTGAATCTTCCATTGAAAAAGATGGAGAAGTTCAAGTCTTTTTCTCGAGGGGATTTTTCACGAGTGATGGGGGAAGCAATACTTAGGTTTCCAGTAGGATTGGACAAGCTCGATCACTTTTGAAACAGCTGGGAAGATCTGAAGTCAGAAAGGCCAGGCTTGGTGTCAACGCCAAGTTGGCGGTCTCGGTATTTCTAACTCGGTATTTTTTCCAGCTCCCACCTATGGTCATGGGATTTTAGTGATGACCGAAAAAATAAGATCGCAAATATAAGCTCGTACTACCAGTACTCACATATGGATCCGAGACTTGCGTGCTTAGCCAAAGGCACTCTGACCTCTTAGCCGCGTTCGAGAGGAAAATTTTACGGAGAATTGTTGGCCTCATACATGAGGAAGGACAATTCCGGAGACGGTCCCAACCGGACACCGGTTGTTGCGCCGATGATGATGATGATGATGATGCAAATACAAACTACCGAGTTGAGATTTCTGCGTGCTTTTGTGGGAGCATAAGGAAAGGCTATACTTCGATAGTTTCATCATGTGGAACAAATGTCCCCATCATCACGACTTCCGAGGCGCGCCTTGATGCGCTTCCGTCAGGGATCGCTCGGCAGACCCAGGATGAGATGGTTGGACCAAGTCCAAAAGCTCGCCTGGTTGCGCTTGGGCATACATCCTAATGAGTTTGAGCAGGCGGCGGAGGACCGACTTGCTTTCATTGCCATGCGACCCCTTTAGAGGATCATGATGATGACAAAACGACGATTTAGATTGAAGTTGAAAGTTGGAATTAGATCGTTTGTGATGTTACACCTTCAATGAGAATAAAGTTCGATCTCATTCAATCTTTCTGCATAAAAAATGTGGTGGTTGCGTTTGAAATAATTGCGAGGCTTCAAACGACCATCGAAGCCATTGCTTAAGTTATTAAAAAGAAACAGAAGCGAAAGCCAAGTCAAAGTCAAAGTTGATGCAGTGTCAACGAAGACTTCAAAACAAAATTCATCACAGTGTCAATTAAATGAATCCCACTTTCTTTGAACAGCTTGTAGTCGACTAATATGGCTCATTTTGACCTAAACCACAGTAGTACAACTGTTGTTTTATTTTATCTACCGCGTAGTAATTTGTTAGTGAAGATGTCTACTCGGTTTTGTTCATCATCGCATGCACAGAATATTTTAGTTTGCGATAGTTGCAACTTATTACTGTCGTAAGCTCTTTTCAAACTGTGGCAACTGACACTAACTTCAGTAGCAATTTTTAGTGTTTCCAGTTACGACAAAATTGAATCCTCCTGAAAACTCTAGTGGGGCTGTGGCATTAATTTCTTCGAGTGATCTTCGGCCTTTTTTGTGTAGGTGGCAAGTGGAAAAGGAGATTTAACCACGAACTGTACGGGCTGTACAGCGATATGGACATGGTTAGCAGATCCAAAATGCAGCTGCTTAGATGGCTGGGCCATGTAAAACGGATGGACATCAATACTTTGAGAATTTTTAGGTCCATCACTGTGAAAAAACGTGGCAGAGGAAGACCCTACCTCAATTGGTGCATGCAAGTGTAGGCAATTGGCGTGCGAAATTGGAAGCAACTGGCAAACAACTGGCTCAGTTGCAGACGTACATACAGTCAGTCACAAAAGTAAGTAAGCACCATGAAGTAGGCTTTGGACTTATGGAAAACAAGCTCGAAATAGTATTACAAAATTGTTTCGTGAAGGCTAATTTGAGCTTGTTTTTCCATGAGTACAAAGCCTACTCAATGGTACTTACGTCTTTTCAACAGCAATTTACGACATCTTTAACTTCTTGAGGGCAACGTTATCTTCTACAAAAGTTTCGTGAATGGCCCACACCAAAATTGTACATCTTGACCTTCTAAGACTTTTTCTTATCGAGCGAGAATCACAGTTTTCCTACCAATAAATTGCAACAGACTCTTAGTCTTCATAATTCAGGCCATTGTTTAACTTAAATCGCTGCTGTGCGTCAAAATTCTAGCTGTTGACTCTGATCTAACTCCTTTCTTGAAACTGAAATCTTTTTGCCAACAGGAATGGGTCAAAAACAAATAATATCACATCAAAACAAGATGAACAAAAGTGAAACACCCTCTTCGACACAAATCCTTCATAATCTCTCGAAACAATCAACAGCAACCTGACCCACACTCCCCCACCCACTGCCTTAATTATTTTTACTTCCCCCCATAAGAGGTTCGCTGTCAACAGACCCAAAAAATCACTCATTCCGACAAACAGTTTAGCCGCCTCACGCACACACGCACTCTCAGCCTCATAATCCTTTCATCTGCCCCCCACCCGAGTGACAACGGCGCTTAAATACTTTTGTCATACGCAGCAGCAGCACATGTAACTCGATAGCCGGACAAGGAGTCCGTCCGTCAATTAAGAACATCCGCCCAGTGTCATCAATGTCATAAACCAAAATCAAGGGGTTGACGTTCGCCAGAACGAAGCACCGCCGCAGCGGCGGCCGTCGGCAAGTGTACTTAAAAAAGGTTTACTCTCCGCTTAATTAGACTTCCACAGTAATTCAGATTGTTTACCTCTCCTGTTCTCCTATTACGCCGCTGCAATATTTTCGTCCTTAATTGAATACCCAAGGATGACGAACGGAATCTCACCCCGGGTCACTACACTGCAATCGGGCGCAAGGATTTACGATTCCCGTTCGATTATGATGAGGACTTTTTTGCTGATTAGAAATTATTATGAAGTATCTGCAGATCTTCGCCAAGATGCATCCTGCTCTGGCGATTTGTACGAACAAGAAAATCCCGATGATGGCGGTGACGGTCAAAATGAAAACGAAAAACGAAAAACTGACGCACTCAAAAAGCGGCTCAATTCATCCCGCTAAACCGCGCTGTGGAAAATTATGCCAAAGCGAGCGGCAGAAAACGGTCCCAAACTGCAACATCAATCGGTTCGGCTCAAGGAACCATCATCGGACCAGTTCTCTTTCTTTTTTTCTGTGCGGTGGTGTGTACTCTGATCAGTTTTTTTTGTTTTTTTGTTTTTTCTCTGCGTTTTCTGCGTCACCGCTGCCGGGATGGAGCCGCGCGAGGATTATGTTTTATTTATGGTACTCTAAGAAGTTATCTCCAATAAATGTCCGGCAAGTATGTGGAGCATGTGTTTGCTTTGGTGGAGATTTTTGTCGTAAATTTTTATATCGTAGCGCGGCTATGAAGCGGTGGAGAGGTGAACGCAACGCGCGGTTATTGTCATCTCGCTGCGGTGGCGTGGCTGTGGTTGTTTTCTGCGGCTATCCCAAGGAGATGTCGTGATTTCCGAAGCCGGTGTCATTGTTTAATATATTTTAGTGGCAAGTTGGAGTGGACGGAGGTGAGTTGCTCGGAGTCTGCCATCATCATCATCATCGTTGTCCGCCATCGTTGTTGCCTTCACCGTCGCCGCCGCCGCCGCGTCATATCAGTGGACGGAACAATCCGATGGATGGATGAAGAGTAGATGGTGGCACAATGTGAAATAATACCGATGCTTGGCGTATAACTATTTCTCAAATCCGACTTGGAAACATGATGTTTTGTGAGTCCGCGCGTTTATAATTCGTTTGTCGGTCGATTCGCCAAAGGCCCGCCCGATGACGAGGTGGGTGCAAAAAGTGCCTCAGGAGCGTATAATAATCGCATAAACGCATAAAAAATGTGCTTCCCATCGTAATACATTGTGGGGAGAGGAGGCTTCAGGATCCATGATATGTGGTGGTGGTCCACTTGTGGTTAAGGGCGTACGTTTGGACTGTCTTCGGGTTTGCTTTTTTGTGAACAACTTGGAAGTTTTTTTTTTTTTTTTGTGACGACGAGTGAGTACTTGGGAAAGTTGTGGATTTGAGCGAATCGTTGCGAGGAATTAGTGGGACCTTGGAAGCTATTCGGTAGCTAGATAATGATCCTGGACTGGAATCAACAGGGTCGAGTTGTGGGCCTGTGCTTCATTATTTAGACAGAGATCGTGTTGCATCAGTCTCAGATGGTCTCAAATCGTCAAAAATTTGATGTTTTTCAAAAGTTTTTCTTAAAAAAAATTTAATTCACGTTACACAGCATTGCAAAAGACTTTGAATGGAGCTTTAAGCCCTCCCGTCCAATTTCTGACATCAATGCCTCGCTCGAAGCACGCACCTAAAATTGCAGGATGATCCTTAGGTGTCAATTTAAAAGTCAACCAATCTACGATCGAATGGCATACAAAATAAAAAAAAAAACGATTGCCCCAAATCAACTTATCACGCCGTGACTTTTCACAACAACTTGGATTCATGCCAGAAACGTAATGTGAGCACAAAAATGTTCCCTCCGGTGGGGTTCTCCTCGATTTACAGTGGAAATTACACCTGAAATCATGACGTGTGCACGCACCAGTCACGAATCGCGACTTCGTCCTTCTACCCACCCAACTCACCACCCGACGCAGTCCAACAATCATCAGAAAGCAATTTTAAACTAATTACAGAAATTGCGCTCGCGAGAGAACCGTCGAGTCCTCGCGCGAGACTTGTGATCCATGTGTCCATAACCATGTTACCAGGCGTATATCACGCGGAGAAGATAACTACGCTGCCACTACAGAGTCGGAGAGAGAGCTGGTACTGGGTACACCCTGGCATTGCATTCCATTCCACTGCAACTCGGATTGTGGGCGCGCATTGATAAGCGCACGCGACACTAATTGGCTAAAAGTCGTTCGCAATTCGCTGGGTGGCAGTCTCTCACCTGGCAGGCTTCACATGCCAATCAAATCCCCGGGAGCTGAGGGCAGGAGGATGCCTGGCGCTAATTCATTGTTTTCCACCGAGTTTCTCTCTCTCTCACAGAAGCAGCAGCAGTAGCACCGCTACCACCTGCAGCGCAATCCTTGCAGGTGGAGGAACGAGGCGGCAGTTACTTGCGCCACAGTCGACGTCAATGGTGACGTCTGTTGTGTGCGGAAAAACTCGCGAGTCAGTCATAATGCACCAATTTACTGCCTGACGCTCTGTAAAAGGCCACGAGGTGATGTAAGCCAAGGAGGCCACTTAACCTTTCCCTTAACAGGCCAATCGTTCGGGGGTGACATTCCATGAGTTTCGTTCGTGTACCGTGTGCGGATTGTGAAATTATTGTTGTCATTGTGTTCCTATCGGAGGTGGACTTTTGTAAAAACGGTTAGCGTTTCGCTAATCGCTTGGGAATGACTGCAGAAGTTAATCAATTGTGAGGTGAGGTCGGTTGGTGCGTGAGGTGGGAGGTAAGTTTGAATTATTGATTTGACGGGAATGAGAATGTGTGTTATTTTCTTTGGTTAATGTGAGCACCGAATTGGATTTCTTTGGAAGTGACCGACGCGCAGGCAATCGACGACAACGGGTGTTGGATTTATGAGAGGCCTGAGGCGTTGTTTTCATAGCTGGCGGGTGTTTTACATGGAAAGGCAGAGAAATGAAAGGAAACGTTTGTTGTGGAACAAAATTAGTCTTTGTAAACCGCAGGTATGGATTGCCTTGCAGTCTAATTAACTGCAAAATGACTTTTTTAGTCTTGGGGTGCAGGGTGTACACCTTAAACCAACCCTGACCACCTTTCCATTGTTCAGAACTGATTAGCAAATTCCTACTTGCAAACTCGAGTTAACAAAATGCAAGTAATAAATTTTGACCTCGGATTGCACGACACTCGTTCTCCTTTGAAGTTAACAATAGAAAAGGAGACGTCTACAAGTCTTAGTGATTAATACTACATGACTAAGCATTACTAAGACCAGAAAGTCGTTTAAGTCATTAATGTGTGTGATACAATTTACCCAAGTGCACCAGGTTGATTTTACTTGGAACTACTTACGGAAAGTGACTTGAACGAATTAAAAATTTTCTTTTCCTGGTGTATGGCAAGAAAACATAAGACTTTGAAAAGCCCAGAATACAATGCACCCGAAGCCGATGTGTCTACTTCGTGTGCATTGTATTCTGGGAAGTGTGTGTTTATGTCAAACTTATGTTTTAAATTAGATGTTATTCGCACACATATCTAGCCTGTTTAAGCGCTTGATTTCTTGGAGGCGATTAACTTACTTTTACCTTTCAAAACCTAAAAATGACGCATGACGTGAAACGAAACCATTTCCAGTAGTGAAGAATTTATTTGAGAAAGATTTGTGTGCAATCTATTGGCGTGAAAGAAGACAGAACACAATTTTGACCAGGCTATATTGTCGAATAGAAATACAAAAAATAGAGTACAGACTCAATTTACGCAACTAATAGAAATTAAGACAGTTGCAATAACCGAGGTTGTTGCACTTATTGGAACATATTTTTGTAGATTAAAAAATATGATGGAAATGGCAGTTTTTGTAAAGATAACGACAATGTTAGAAAAAAAAAACATTGAAACCATGGAAAATCGTTATTGCTGCAGATTTTTTTTTACTAAGAAAACGAAAGGTTAAAAAACATACATACAATAAAAATATGGTGTTTTTTTTTCTAGATTCAACATTTTTTCAAAAGTGTCATTTCTTTTATTTTTTGTAGAAATAAAATGTCCTTTACTGAAATGTTGTTCTCTTCAAGCCATTGTAAATATGCAAAGGATCGAACTATTTCTCTGTTTTAACTTTCGATAAAGCGAACGGCCAGAGCTGCTTCACTTTCACTCTCATTTGGGCTCCCAATTTTTATCGCATCGCATTTTGCAGAGGATTCAACGTTTTCATAAAGCCAATTATTGATTTGAGATGCTAATGTTGGGAACAATTTCATACAGCTGTTCGGAAATGTACGACATCAGTTCTCTTTTTCTTAACATGTTTGTAGATAATATAGATAGAGGTAGTTGATCCTTTTTTCTCTTGGTAGTCATTAAAATATTTAAAAATTTCATAATAGATAAATCCAAGAAGTTGCACTAATCGAGGTAGCACTTTTAAAACGTTGCACTTATGGAGTCAGGTTGTGCTACGGTTTAAGTGTTGCGAAAATCGAGGAGTTGCGTGAATCGTTGCGTTAACCAAGTGCGTACTGTAGCAGAAAACACAAAATATCAATCTATTATCACTCTAATGACGAACTACAGAATTTACCAGAACAAGTAACAAACGCAAGAAGACGGCTAAAAAGACGTAAGCCCGTTGATCTCCAATTTTAAAATTCCTAATTCCTTCCCTCTCATTGTATATAAAGCGTGATTTTTTAGCTATTATCTTTTTGGCAACACTGATTTAAACAGCTGACGCACGTTTCGTGTTTTGTTTCACTGTAAAACATCTTCAGTTTGGTTTATAATTTAACCATGAATCGTCTTACAAACGAACAACGCTTGCAAATTATTCAATTTTATTATCAAAATGCGTGTTCTGTTAAGAAAGTTCAGAAAGTTAAGAAAGTGTTCAGCGACGAAGCTCATTTTTGGCTCAATGGGTACGTAAATAAGCAGAATTGTCGATTTTGGAGTGAATATCAGCCAGAACCATTGCAAGAGCTACCAATGCATCCAGAAAAAGTCACAGTTTGGTGCGGTTTATGGGCTGGTGGCATCATTGGACCGTACTTCTTCAAAGATGATGCGAATCGTAACGTAACTGTAAATGGCGAGCGCTACCGTGAGATGATATCCAACTTTTTTTTGCCCAAAAAGCAAGAGCTTGACTTGCATGACATGTGGTTTCAACAAGACGGTGCCACATGCCACATGCCACACAGCACGCGCAACAATGGACGGTTCGGGACCGATCGTGCCTTTAGACTATTTCTTGTGGGGCTATGTTAAGGCTCATGTCTATACAGACAAGCCCGCTTCAATTGACGCATTGGAAGACAACATTGAAGCATTTATTCGTGAGATACCGGCCGAAATGTTGGAAAGAGTATGCCCAAATTGGACTAAGCGGATGGACCATTTGAGGCGCAGTCAAGGTCAACATTTGCATGAAATAATCTTCAAACATTAAATTATACGGACCGTACTATCGATTCAAATAAAGATTTCATGCATTTTTTCTGAATTTTATGTGTTTTTTTTTTTTGAAAAACTTTCCTATAGCTTTTAAGAAATCACCCTTTACCAAGTATTTATATTCGTTAAATGTAATGTCAGTCAAACCTTGATGTAATGTATAATGGTGTAATCTGTAATGTAACGTTTTTGTAAGGCACTAGCCTCAAAATCAAATTGTATCCCCAATTTTCTTAGTAACAAAAATGACTAGGTGTCTACCAGACAGATGTAGTTTATAATTAGAAAAAAAATGCTTGTCAAATTAGTCGATTTTTCTTAAAGAATTTGGATCACATGAATTCTGTTCAACATATCGACCGAGAGAAAGCCAGACTTACAGCTGAACAAAATAAATTAGACCATAAGCCGCATAAAAATGTGATTGCGTTTGCAATCTTTTTAACTTAAAACTTTCTCCAACAAAAGTCAAACTAAATTTGTGTCCGAATGGATATCTTGTAACTGCACTGGAACCTCGACTTACTCATAAAAAGCAATCGCACTTGTTTTGTATTCTGCTACTCATGTCGTAAACTTAAACTGCTGGAGCTCAAATTAATTATTCTACAATATTTTCGTTCCAATAACAAAGCCTTTGCCATAAAATGGGTGGCGGTGTCCATTCATCAGGTGTGATTAGAATTATCGAATTTTTAAATATGGTCCAAATTTTATGAATATTTGCTTAAATCTGAGCAAGCTTGTTAACACATTGAATGCCACGCCATTTACGAATAAACTTACTGTAGTCACCGGTGATCCACATGGCATTCAATGTGTTAAACAATTCTTCAAATCGAGAGCTTTGCACAGATCAGACAAAATGTTCTCTTTAATGAGTGACAAACTCTTTTCTATTACTACTACTCTATAAATGCTAACTTCTCGCTTATAAGAAAGCTTTTGTTTGATACCCACTCCACCCTCACAGTGTTTCCACAGCATCGAACTTTAAAATAAACTTCCTATCGTCAATCTAAGACCGCCCTCCTCCTTAGATCCAACATCCATCTCCATCCAAAGCCAGCTCATCCCCATCTAAGGCTCACTAACAAAAACAGGATAACACATCCACAGCACCAAAAACAACACACAAAGAAGAACAAAAAAAAAAAGCCTAGAAACAAACTCCAGCAAACAATGAGCAGAGAACATCGCAATAATCCCGTCAGAGCGGGCTTATTAGTTCTCCCGTGGGACTAATCAAACCGAAGGCACCATATGCAGTCGCTCCACTTATGTGTGTTCATTCCATTCTTCTTCTATTAGCCCAAATGACTAATGTAATGGAATCACAATACTCAGGATACACTCTCGACGTACAAACGTCGAAACAGGGGGCCAACAAGCGAGCGAAAGAGTGAGAACGAGCTCAGCACACAAACACAGCTCACTGCAAAAATACCCAAAACAAATCCTTGCATCAACAAAAGGACAAAACACAACACAAAACACACAACAGCAGCAATCTTCCAAAGCGACTTTCGAGGATGCTGCCGAGTCCCGGTGGCGGGCGACGAATATCCGTGTATCTATGTAATGACTAAGCAAAATGATTAATTGCCCATGAGTTTTGATTGTACACCAGAGTGTATCCTTGCAAAAGGGGAGGATGTACACACAGAAGTTTTGCCAGAAAAAAGGGGTGGCACCGGGTTGGATTAACCAAAAAGGACACTTTACCTATTCTCGATTGTAACTCATCCACTGGACACTTGCAAATCCATCGCGAAATTCCCTTTTACACATACACAGGACACGGCCAATGGAGGTGGACAAGGATTTCATTTGTCGAGATTGAATTTAAATTTACATAATTCCGCCATATCTATGCTGAGGATGTTGTTTCTATGTGTGTTTGTAATTAGCCCTTCCACGTGGGGGTGAAAATCAGGACATTTGGTCAGAAGGAAATTAACTCCTCTGACTGAAAAAGAAATCCTAGATCCTGACTGAGAGGACATTTCATTAAACAGACAGACTTTTTTTTTCATATTTTTCCGCGTGACATCCTGCAAACGAGGGAGGGAATTTATTAATATTTTCCATGCAGCCAGTGGTCGAGACGTCCTGTCTTCTAATTCGCCAGGATAAAACACGAATGTTAGAGGCGAAGCTTACTTTTCTTCTCATGTGTGTGCAGGGGGGAGGGGTACAGATTAAGGACGTGTACACATATTTCTCCTTCATCTCCCGCCCTCTCTCCGCCACCGACGTCGCTTATCACAAGAGTTCGTGTCGCCCCGGCAAGGATGCTTTACGATTTACGTGCGTATCTCATCCCGTGGGATGAAGATAACTTCATCTAAGCTCAACATGTTCCATGACAGAGCAGCAGGACGAAAAAAAAAAAAGGATCTATCAGGGATTTCCTATTCTATTATTGGCATTAGGCCCGGTCCTGTGTGTTATGCATTTAAATTGCGTGCTTTTCTGGAACGATTGCTTTTATACTTTATGAAGGTGGAAATCCATATTAGTCTGGGCCTCCTCATATGTTACAAGGATTCGCTTCTATTCTTTTTTTTTGTTCTTCCTTGAGGAGGATATGATGAAGCGAAATTAGTTTTACATGTTCGAACGGATGGATGGATAATTGCAAATGATGCGTGCAATTGATGTCCCTGCGTGGTGGTTCGGTCTTGCTGATTGGGGCCATAAGTTTGGCGACGAGGCTGTCTTGGGAAACGGAGCACAAGTTTGTGAATTTGTAATAAATTCAGCTTTTTAGTGAGAGACCCGGCGTGGGAGAGGTCTAGGTCTCTATTACAAGCCATTTAATGGGATGCCGAGCTGGGGAATAAAGTTCTGAGGTTTTCATTTAAGTTGGGGCCCTTGGTCGGATGGACATGAGGTCCCTAAATGTCAGACGGTGTTTGTTGATGCTGTTTGGTTCGGTTTTTATGGCTTAATAGGACTGAGGCGCTGTGTGGGTGGTTAGGGAGCCCTTGGGAGCAACAGTCTCTTTGGGAGACTGTAACAGGTCGCAGAGTTTTGGCAATCTTGGAGGTTTGTAGAGGAAATTTGCAGTGCTGCAGATAAATTTCGAAGCAAATTCGAGCAAATTCAAATTGAATTTTTCTTCAGAAATTTGCGTGAGAGTGGTTTGCTGATTGGTAGCAGTTCTTGTGACAGATTGATACGAAGTAGGATTCAACTCTCTATGATCAAAAATAATTGTCCAATTAAAACTAAGTTTTGATTCTTTAACAACAAGATTGGATTGGATAAATAGAAAGCAAGTGACTGAAGCTCATCCAAGTCAGTCTTTCGAACTTCTTTTGAGGGTCAATCAATGAGTTCCTCGAATATTTATCTTTGACCGATTCTGACAAGAAAAGAGCTGTACATTTTTTTATTTCGAAGTTGTAGAAGCATGCAATACCTAAAAATTTACATGTCTTTCTTCAAACTAAAAAAGCGTTGAAAGAAAGCTTGTAATGGCGCAAAACAAAGCGATCAAAGAAAGGGTTCAAACAAAGCGTTTGATGTGAAAATTGTTTTTTTTTTCCTCCGCTCTTACTCGGCGCATTCCTCAAACCCCACATTCGCATCCTGCAACAAACGACTCTTTCTCATCTCTCATCATACGCCTCAACTCCCAACAGAAGTAACCTAATTAAAATCCTTGCGAACCCCATCACATGCTCGTGACATCTAAATCCCTTTCTATGATGATGTCTTCTTTCATAAGCGCCTGCCGTGCTGTTGGTGGTGTTCTCGAATTCTCGGGTAGATCCCAGGACACAATATGACGCCAACTGCTAATAGCTCTCTCACTCTCTTCAGGTCGCAAACAGTGTTGTAGAGAGAGCATCGCAGGCAATTGCTACCATTCAAGGCGTCAGGGGTCAAAGTGATTCCATGAATCTAATGCACAACCCAAAGGGGGTGCACGACCTCTCACGAAAAAATCATAAAGCAATTTGGAACTCTCGCACCCTCGACTGGCTGCAGAGCCAGCCATCCAGCCAGGCCACCTCTTGTGGCGGCTGGCAAGGGGTTAGAATTTCATAATTCCAACGATGAAGTTGGTGGCAACAACTCGGATGTGTGTGTGTAGAGTTTGTAAGAAAATGGGGCGCAACGAATCCTGCCAGGACACCATGTGAGCAATTGAGTTATAATGACATCGACAGCTTGGGATAACTGCCGCTTGCAGGGATCCTCCTGCCACCGCCCTCCTGCGAGGATTGTGTGTTTGTTTTGATTGATAGTGAAACAATTACTCACCGGGCGAAGGAGGCGCGCTGGTGCTGGGATAGTCGAGCAATTGTCGTGCAATCGCAGGATGTCTTCATCCCACCCACCCACCAACCCACATGTGTGAAAACAAGGATAAGAAGATGGAGACGAAATGAATTATGGCCACGAGATTGGATGTGTGCAGGGAACGCGAAAGTGAGAGAGAGAGGAATGACAACAAAAAAGAAAAGCGCAACTTTTCTTCACACGACGCTGGATGTCCTCTCCACCTTCGCGTCGAATAGAAAGTGTCCCACACTTTTTCGCTTTCGTTTCGCCAACTTTCTGGAATTCTGTTGGCCCAATTTAAATTCCCTCGAATATATCATCCAGGATGACAGGGCAATTCTCTTATCTGCGAACCCAGAAGCACCAGCAGAAGCAGAGCAGCAGACCGCTCCCACCCGCCTCGACAGGCAGCAGGAGCAGGAGCAGGAGCAATCGAGATGAATATTAAAAAGTAAAATTCTTTCGGTGCCTTACGCTGGCTCATCGCCTGCCATGGCTAGTTTCTCGGTAGCAAATGGAAGCCATCTCATCTCGTTCGGCCGGAGGAATATCCCTTCTCTTGCTCTAAAGGACTCCATCTCCATCCACCAACGCTCTGCGACGACGATTCGGATGTGCTGGTGTTTGCTTTTTATTTTCGTTATTTATTTATTATTTATCTCTTTTCTGTGATGCCGGGGAAAAGGTCTTGGTCTTGGTCTCACGTTGTTGCTGCTTTCAAGGATCAGCTGGGGGAGGTGAGCTACCACCCACTTTAGATGTGGAAGATGTCATATCAAGTATGCGGATGGGCCACAGTTTCTTATGATTGAAATATGGAACGAAGTAGCGTTTGTTTTTTCTGTTCCTTTTTTTTTCTGCATTTGAAAAAGATTTTTGAAAGTTTTATGCGAAAGAAAATTTTTGATTAAACGAAAATTTATGGGGGCTTTTTGCTCGTGCAACTTGACGGGCTAAGTTAATTAGTTCTGAAAACTGTGGATTGAGATTCACTACATTAACCTTGACCTAAGAGTTTTTGGTTCTGAACAGTTGACGAGGTGCTTTAATTTCATGTGGTGCCATACTTTGCGGTGTAGGAGTTAGAATTTCCATTGGAGTCTTCCTTAAGTTTTTGTTTTGTAAAAGAGTTTTTTAAGGAAAGTATTCGAGAAGTAGTGCATTTCAGAGTTGCGATTCTCGGTGAATTGAAATTAAGTTTATTTTTGAATTTCAGTAGCCCAGACTCAACACTCATAGCGCACGTCAAAACCTGTAATTTTGTCGACTCATGAGAGCAACCGAAATGAACTGAATAATTGGGCTACCATATATTGCTCGGGATAGTTTTGTATTACACTCATATGAGGCTATATCGGGTACAGCCTAGAGTTAAGTGCTTTTACTTTAACAAAAATGGCTGACTGGGGCCCTTTTCAGGCGCACATTCTACATCTTTTTTTTCACTACGCTTCTATTAGAACTCACAGTCGAAATTTGAGCAGCAATTTGGTGAGGTTGTGTGGTGGGCTGCGCAAGACTGCCAAGCACTTGGTAAAGAATAAAAATTTAACAATTTGGTAAAGAATCAAAACTTAATAAATCAGCTGCTGCTATACCTCGAAGAATTTCCTGTTAGGTTTAGTTTTTGGGCCGCTTGCAGTGTGTGGCCGAATTTCTTACGACAAAATTTTATTGAAATTTCACCATGACTATTAAATTACTAAGGAACAATGCTCCACGAATTTTTGTTTTTAGAAAGTGCAAAAAGACTGGTCAACTTGTAAAGAGGATGTTCAAACAGAATTAACTCACATGATATACTCCGGATGTAAGGTTGTAGCTGGCGGGATAGATCTTCATGGTCTTCGCTGACAACTCGCCAACAATTCACGCTTTTAAACTCAACATTTAAAATTGAACGTCCTTGATGCAATTTCTCAGACACCCGCGTGTTCCAAATGATTTTCCCGTTCATGAAATTGTGGTTTGCTGCAATAGTTTTGTTCTTAATTAAAATCGTCGAAACCTTAAAAAAAAGAAACGGATTACTTTCTATCTCGAAAAATGTGTTCCAGCGCTTTAGAAAAGTAGAAAATAAACGCATGCTTGAATTGTGTGTACAAATTAATTCAATTTTAACATATGGCTTTGGTTGCCATGAATATTTCAATGGAACAGCTGAGTTTATTGATTTAGGAAAAAAAGCTTCTATCAACTTAAAAGCATTTAAAACAAAATACTTATTTGCAGTCTGGCTGGCTGTTTTGAAAGGGTTGGTACTGTATTTTTTCCAGCGATGTTCCAAGGTAGTTACAAACCCTCTGGCACACCCGAATCGAAAAGAAAAACTTTACAAAACTACTATTACTTCTTCGAGTTGAGTGCAAGTTGTTTTTTATGTATTGATTGTTCTGGAATACGTTTTGATAAACTTGAAATACGATTTTAACAAGACTATCAATCCGATACACTCCGTCGGTGCTTGCAGTGCTATATCAGATTTTTGTAATCGTATCCTGGGGGATTACTACTTCGTCATACAATTGGCATAAACAGTGCCAGACATAAGTATTCGTAATCAAGTCAAGTATGGGGCTACAGGGGATATCGTATAATACCTATGGCTACTATTTTTCAAAGGTGGATGAAAAAAAAGATAAAACCATTAAACTTTAAACAATAATTGTAATTAGGATGAAAATTTCTACTCAAAGCCAGGTTTGAAACTAAAGCACACCGCTGAAGTTGTGAGTTTTATAACCAACTAATACTCTAAGTACCTGAAAAATATTGCTTCAATCATGAGAACTTAAATCCCTATAATATCTGTAAAATTTGTTTGACAAACGGGTGCAGCAACCTGTTTGATGTAGGAAATCGAAGCTTGCCGAAAAGATAACGTGGTACGCATTCTCGCAGTATTTTAAGAAGAAAACAGAATGCTCTGAATTTTAAATAATTTTAGAAAGACATGTTGAGGAGGCTTCGTGACGTATTTGATACGTGGTCGTACCTTCCGAGCTCGTAAACATACCGAACAATGCTGTTGAAAGCCACTTTTAATTTTCTAAGACTTGAAGAGTCACAATTTAGGAAGATCTCACAATTGTATAGCAGTACGGGAATTGCTATTTTTCTAGCAAGTATTAATCGAGTATCAAGAGGAATAAATTGCTGTGATACCCACAGACTTCGAAGAACGCCATATGTTTTATCGACAGCTCATTCCAGTTAAGTGATCGATTAAAACTACACCAAGGTTCTTAGAAGTGTCAACGAATTCTATAGGTGAATTGTTTACCATTACTGACGGAAAATATTCTAGGGTCGATGTGCGTTTCGATATCACCAAGTACTTGTATTTAGCCGGGCTTAGCTTCAAGTCATTTTCGAGAGAACATTGGAATATTTGTTCCAGGTCGTAATTAATATTCTGCACGCAGTTTTCAATGAGCCCCAGACAACTTTGGTATATTTGCATATCGTCGGCGTATATGACTCTCCTGTACAAAATGGAAAAATAAAATTGATATCGCTCTAAATTTAGTGCCTTTTTTGACTTTGAATTTTGGTGGCACCTGATTACGAATACTTATGTATATCAGGCACTGTAAGTATGCAATAGAGGCGTGTAGTGCAAATTAATCTCATCTGACTATTTTGGTAAGGTCCTATCATATACCAATCAAAGACAGCAGGCAAGCTAACTGAATACAGTAGGATCGAATCAAAGGAACTTATGCATTTTACTCAAATCGAAAATGAAATGCAAGTTTCTAAAATGTTTATGGAATTTACAAAATTAAGTGCTCTTGTCTCGTTTGCAGTTCGTAAGAGCAAAGTTGTTTCACTTGTTGTGCTACCTAACATACCTTCTTTTATGACTACCTTGAGAGGTACTTTCTCATTCAAAAGTCTTGACCCATTATGAATAAACTCTTACTGTACTAACAACATGTTTTAAACCAATCGCGTCGTAAAAAAAATTAATTTCCACATACCAAACATGAAATAAATAATATAACAAAATGACTAAGATTACAAATTTGGTGCTTACAGCCACCCCATGCTCTCTGTCCATTCATTCACCTCCGATAACCACCGAGGGTCACACTTTTAAATACTCAACAGCAGGATAATTGTTTCAAAACGACTACACTAACGACCCCATAGCCCGGATGTCAGCGAAATCCTCACGCGACGCATTTATTGTCAAAGGCTTCACGCCGCCGCTGCCTACCACCAACCCGAAAGCGACACAGTACCGAGGCACTAATATCAATTCCGAAGCAAATCTCCTGATGGGGTCGTTATACATTCAGATAGGCGATCTCAATGGCCAATAAAGCCGTCAGAGAGCCATTTAAGGATTCACCGCCGCCATTCATTCGTTTCAACGAAGACAGCAGTACCGACAGCATGTCTCTATATCCTGATGGAAGTGGATCCTCATCAACCGAGCCTTTTTGCGAAACAAAGACACAGACGAACTCACCCCCGCTCGGAAAAGCGCGGAATTAGTTCACTCACACACACACACAGTTACGGGAAATGTGCGGATGCCCCTTTCCTGGTTATTAGAGAGCTTATCCGCTCGTCTATCTACCACTTCGCGGCAATAGAGGGCGACAAACATCGGCAACGTCGTAAAAAAGTTTTCCCCTCTTCCTTTTCTTTTTGTTTTTTTGTCTTCCAAATTCGCATAACAAAACGAAGTCAAACAACAAGCAAATAACCGTTATTCTCATAGTGATTCTTCCGGTGTGCTCCCGGCCCAGATCAGGTTCGGGAGCTGTCGCTGCTGCTGCTGAAGCCGGTGCCTAGACGAGGCGGCGGTGACGGTAGCGCTGTGATGTTTTTCGCAAGCAATTTCCTTTTTATGTTTTTTTAATTTTATGTTATTGTTATGACGACAATGAAATTGAATGTGACGCGCCAAGGTTTACACGAGGCACGAGGTGGCCCCTCGTTTTATTGTGTGTGTGGCAGCACATTTAAGGATCAAAGATAGCACCTTGCACCTTGGGAATCATTTGCTTTTGATGCATCTTGCCCATGGCTTAGCGCAATCTAGCGAGAATGTAAATTAATAAAATTCACGGCCACTTGGAACCCCTCTCGTGGGACGTCTAATGGGATTATGCGATCAGCGCATTGACATGTAACGCATTTCATTGAATTATTGCCCTCCGCCTCATTTCCCAATTTTCGAACAAAGCCCACAAAATGGTAGCGCACACACACACCAGAAAAAAAAGGACTTCGTATCTCGGTTGCATCACAAACAATAGCACTACCTCAGATTAACACACACGCAACGACAATGAGACAATGGGTGGCGTAATTTTGCGACAGTAAAGTAATCTACACCCCATCATCATCTATCGAACAACCCCTGCTAAGGGAGGACACGGACCTTTTGGCTGCTGCTCACTGTTCGTTGTTCTTAATCACAGTCCCGCATGTACCTGATTAAGTCGTAATTAGATTGGAGAATATTATTTTTTGGGGTGGTTTCCTGGTTGCATTGCATCTTCTATGTGTACGAGGGATGCGAATGCCAAAAATTAAATTTAATCAAAGTAATGCCAGTCAATGGATGGATGGTGGTGGGTGGATGGACGGATGAGACTTCTGGTGGTTACTTTTCTGTTGCCCTCTTCATCCACACACACAGAGAAAAAGCACCCGAGTAGGTACATGAAAAACTATCCCTCCCAAAGGATTTATTAGAGTCATTAATCTTAACTTAGCAGTTAACAGAGGATTCGGAGACTTAATACTTTCGTCGCTCTTATTAATTTTTCTTATATTAATTTATTAAGATTTATTAAGGAACGCAACGAGACGCTGGGATTTGGGCTTTTGTTTATTCCTCCGGGGGGGTTGGTTGTGCGGATGTGCGGCGTTGGTTTTGCAGTAATCTTGTTTTGTTTTGACAGTTTCCGTGTAATAATAATAACAAACTTTAGCGCGAACAGGGAATGATGATGATTGGTCGACAAGATGTTGCTGTTTGCCGGGTTTAAATTTAAGGTGTGGAATTGAGACTTAAACTGGTTGGGACTTTTTTAAGAGGGACACGTGTTTTTGTGGATCATGTGGAACTTGACTCAGTTGTTGACGAATGAAAATTTAAATACGCCAAGAACGTCAGAGCCAGTTTCTTTCTTGTTTTTTTTATTTTACAATTCATCTTTGAAACTGTGTACAACAAAACAAACAAAAAAATGCTTACCCCGAAATGTTCACAGTTTATGTTTATAGGGTTAAAAAGAGCATATCAAGGGTTTTCTAATAGGGACTTGACAGCTTTGAATTTAATTTGTGAACTCACCCTTTCACTAATCATCAAACTGTCATTGTCAATTTATTCAGTAAACTCAACATTTTCATTTCGATAAAGTACACGAACGAGCAACGTCTGCAAATTATACGAATTTTCTACCGAAATTCAGAGTCGGTGGCCAGAACTTTAAGAGCGTTAACTTAAATTTTCGGTCGTGATTCTCGCCCTAGTAGACAGGCAATCTCAAGTTTAGTGCAAAAATTTGAGTCTACATATTCGTTGTGTGATGTCGCGTGTCGAATAGTCGAAAATATAGCTGCAGTTCAGGCGTCCGTAGCAAATGAATCAAGTTAGTCAATTCAACGGCGTTCTCAAGAACTGGGCGGCATCGCTCACACCACATTATGGCGTATTTTGCGTAAGGCTCTTAGTTTACACCCGTTCATGGTCAAGCTGACTCAGGAATTAAAGTTGATGGATCAGCCAGAAGCAATGTCCGTTCTCCGATTGGACTCTGGAGAAGCTGCGCCAAGATGATAAATTTCTTTTTTCTCTCATCTTCAGTGACGAAGCTCATATTTGGCTCAATGGCTTCATCAATAAGTGAAATATGCATTATTGATCGGGTGAAAATCTATATGTACTTTATGAAACACCACTTCATCCACAAACAATAACTGCTTGATGCGGTTTCCATGCCGGCGGAGTTATTGGGCCATATTTTTTCGTCGACGTTAACGATCACGATGGTCACATAACTGTGAATGACCAGCGTTACCGCGCCATAATTACCGATTATTTTTGACCCGAATTAGAAGATATGGACCTGGACGACATGTGGTTTCAACAGGATGGTGCCACAAGCCACACAGCACATGTTATAACCGATTCATTGAAGAGTAAGTTTGATGAGCGTGTTATCTAAAAAAAAATGGGTGAGTCGGTTGGCCGCCACGTTCGTGCGATTCAACGCCTCTAGATTTCTTTATGAATACGTTAAGTCATTGGCATATGCCAACAAGCCAACGACGTTGGAAGAGCTGAAAGCCAACAATGAACGCGAAATAGCGGCCGTTGCGGCCGAAATGTGTGGCCCAGTCAACGAAGATTGGGTCCAACGAATCGATCACTGCAAACGGGTCCGCGTTGTCATATGAACGAAGTCGAGTTCCATTTATAAACGTTTTGATTGTACTTCAAGCCGATAATAACATTTTTGAAATATCTCTAGTGGTTTACGTTCTATTTAAAAAAAAATTTGTCAAGTCCTCAATTTAAAACCCTTCACAATAGGTTTTTGTGCGTGATAAAATTGCCTTAAAGTCGACTTTTGAACTTTTGAAAACATGTATATTGTCAATAGCAAGGTTTTAATAACCAAATCTCTGTAATCATTGTGCCATATTTATTTAAAGGTGTAATTTAGATGTAATTTGAGCTGTAATAATAAGAATAATAATAATAAAATTAAAGGTCCTTATAAATCTATTACAATGCAGATTAACATAAAAAGATTGCCTGCATTTGAAGAAACTTTTTTTCAATATGTCAACCACCAAAAGTGGCAAGTTAGCTTGTAGTACAATACTCTCTCTTAGTCAAGGTAAAGTCACTTTTCTTAGAAATATTCGCACAACTGAATAGTGCTTGTCATGCACTGGCTATCGTCCTGAGCAATAAAGTCGTAATGTGACTTTATCAAGGTTACCACTTTTTGTATTTAACGATAAGAGAGTATTGGATGAATAATAAGCCCTAACGAAAAATTTGCCAAGTCAGCATTTCTTTTGAGAAACTGTGTTCCACGTTTAGAGCCAAAACTGAATTTATACGCAAGAATCGTAGCCAAAAGTCCTTTGTTTCAATGCAATATACAGTTAAGAGTGTAAATGAATTCCGAGTTCATCGAAGGATGTGCGACATAGAAAGCAAATGACTGGAAATGTTGGCTGAATATCAACGAATTCGAAATTTAGGTAAGTCATGACCCTTCTTAATTTCGGTTCTATTGAAAAGTCTTAAATTGTTGATTTTGTTAAAACTCCGTCTGAAAGTAAACCGAAAACGAAATGAGTCGTTGTAACTCGGAATGGAAGTAAACTCTTTCGATGTGGGAGTAAAGTCATGGGAACCCTTCAATACCAAAATACTCTGCCAAAAAGGAGAGGAACACTCAATTTGGACAATTATTTGAATTGGGTTGAAAAGATGAAGACGATAACAACAATATGAAGGCCATCTAGTAGTTTCTTTTTAAAGTTATTTGGACACCAATGGCCGTTTCCCGCTCAAAGTCTTGACAGGAAGTCAGTATCAGACATTTGCACAACAAAATAAGTCGCTTTATGCTTGAACAATATTGAGAAATATTGAAAACTTATTTCCGAAGTGAATGGCGTATAGTCACAAACTCCAACTGTTCTGTCGCATGTAGAGGAAGAATGACAACTGTTCTCAACAGCCGTTATAACAGAATAACTCATTCACTTCAGAAATAAGTTTTCATTATTACTTAATAGTTTTCAAGTCTTTGCACGTGATTTTTGTGAAATGAAGCGGCTTGGTGTGGCGACTGGTGGTGAAAAAAGAACAGCGTGGTTTAAAGCACCCGGAAGCCATCAGAAAGAAGAAGAAGATCTACAGGGACTGGATTCTTATTTTTTTTTTATAAAATATCGAGTTATCACCAGTCTTGGCGTTGTCAGCTGGCCGCCTCGGAGCTGCAATTTGAGCCTTTTGGACTTTTTTTGGGGAAACCTTGAATGACTGATGTTATACCAGCAATCTGGACCCTTTTTTTCAGCTGGGTTTTCGACTTGGCTCTGACACAGACAAACAAGCAATCTGTATTGACTACAAATCGATCTCTAATACCAAACACTGGCTTAAATTTCATACCATTAAAATGACAGCCTTTCCATTTATCTTAACAAAAACCTTCTCCTGACATTCTGCTGATGCAGCATAAGGTCACTGCACATCGTCAAGCACAGCCTATCAATTTCGGTTTTATTGCCCTTTTTGACGTCTCTCAACAATCCTTAGATGACTCCTGTAACTTTTAACCCAACCATTGTCTCCGATCCAATCATTTCATTAAATCAAGGATGTACTTTCATTTCCAAGAAAAAAAAGAACACATATCCTCCCGGCTTGTTGTAAATTTCCAGCACCTTTTGCTGAGAAGGAAAACTACTCTCTTATTTATGGAACCCAAACAGTTCAGGAAGAATCAATAATTCATTCCCTACACCTCCACCCTTCCACAATTGTCACAAGGGAAGTCTAAGAAGAAGGCAACGAAGTACCACCAACAGGAGGCAGAAACTTCATCCTCATTTCGGGAGAGAGCACAACAAACGAAACATCCAATTGAACACCTACAAATGAAGACTTCATTTGTCCCCATGAATAAGTAATCCACACAAGCAAAACAAATGAACACATCCTCCTCATTCCACAAAAAAATGGAAAAGGATATGTACACACACACACTGAGAGAGGGAGAGAGAGAGAGAGCTGCACATATTTTATAAGCAACCGGATGACACTTTTCAGACACGTCTATGAATGCCGTCTGCATTTATGCATGACTCCACAGCATGTCCTGGAAGCTGGTGAAGATGCCTGCGGCATCCTTGTGCAATATTTATAGAGCGCAGCAAACTTTACATCCACTCCGCATGGAAATTGACATCCCACTGAGCCTTAATAAGCAATGTAGATAGTCTTTGTCCTCGTGGAAGAAATCTACAGTGCACAAATGAGGTGAAGCTCCTTCACATGAGGCACCAATGGCACATGGTACATGGCTCATGCAATGTACATGAAAGTGCTCGTCCTGGATACACAGGATGCAGCGCGGGTGAATTAAACGGTCGGTGGGGGTGATGTGGTTTTTTTATTCGTGTCACAAAATATTGATGCTTGAATTTCAATAAGTTACCACACAAACAGGAGCCACCATCGCAGCCTTTTGAAGTGTCCTGCTCCGCTCAAGGATGTGTGTGTCTGAATGTGTCAGTTATTTCCGTGTTTGCGGGAGAAATATCCTCGTGAGTTCCCCAGAATCTGCCACTCGAGTGGCACTTTGAGCGAAAAGATTATCTTACACACGACGACTGCTGCGGCGGCGGCTTCACCGGAGAAAGGACATCAAGAGGATTACAGCACGCCCAATCCCACCGCCTGGGTGTTGTGTGATGCCGCCCTGCAAATGGCCTGCTGAATCGCATGTTAAGTGCGGTTTTTATTTCAATCAATTGTAGCGAGCGAAGTTTTTTTTGTGCCGCAACAGCAGCAGCAGCGCCTCGATGACAAGTCAAGAATGGATAATGACTGATGGGGGGACTGAGGCGGGGATTGTCCCCGGTCCCGGTGGCCTCTTCAGACTCAAGTGGCCAGGCGCACTTGAGAGGGCTTGAGCATCGACACGGTGGTTACAAACTTGATACACAGGCGCACGCTGAGTACGCAGGAGACGATTGGTTTTGATGGTTTGATGGATGCGTGTGTGGGATTGGGCCAAGTGGCGACGATTCGCCTGGGAAAAGGGTGTTAGGAAAAGGGGTCGGGCTTGGGTAAATATTGACGCGGTGTAAACAGGAGATTTAACATTTAAGTTGTTGTGACGAGAAATGCGATTAAGGGGAGGGCGGGCGAAATCACTTAGCCGAGATGGCCTCTTGAGGCAATTTGCTGAGAGCCGCTTTTCACATTCAGTGGGAAATCTTGAAGGGACTCGAGAATTACCGAAGTTTTATTCAGAACAGGAACAAACTGACATTCTTTTCGAGTAGATTGACTGATTTTGAAAGCCATTGCAGCGATGATTTTAGGCTGCAGTTAAAAGCAGGCTGCATGAAGAGTTCTTTGTGGTCATGGGAAAGCAAGCTCAAAATAGGCTTCACGAAAAAACCATGAATGCAATTTTATTCAATAGTTTTTCAAAACAAAAAAAAAATAAACCGATTGGACCACAACTATAAAAACTACGCAACAAAAACCAACACAAAGTCAAAATTTATATCACAAAAGTAAGGAGGCAGATTAAATTTATTTTAATTAAATTAATTAAAGCAAGTTAAACAGAACAAGTGAAATAAAGATTTCGTGGGAAACTCTTGTGATTTCCGTTCATTCAAATCCAAGAACCTTACTATGAATTCAAAACTGCTGCTATACAAGATACTTGTATTACCAGTACTCACATATAGATCCGAGGGTGCTTAGCCAAAGGCACTCTGACCTCTTAGCCGCGTTCGAGAGGAAAGTTTTACGGAGAATTGTTGGCCCCATACGTGAGGAAGGACAATTCCGGAGACGGTACAACCATGAGTTTTATGAAATCTACCTCGAAGCAGATGTTATAACGAAAATAAAGCTCGGTAGACTCCGATGGGCTGGGCACCTAGCTCGTATGAGCGAATAGGACCCTGCTCGGAAAGTCCTTTGCGGTTCAATTCATGGTACAGCGACGCAGACCGCGCTTACGCTGGAAGGATGGTATAGACCAGGACGCCGGAAGTCTTGGGGTGCCCAACTGAATGGCATCGGCAAGCGATCAAGATAGGTGAAAGTGCTTGTTGCAGGTAGCCCGGACCGGACACCGGTTGTTGCTCCGATGATGATGATGATGATAATTGTTGCATGTCAGTTTTGACAAAGCAATATACATAAATGCTTATTAAGACTGATCTACTTTTTCCTGAAGTTATGTTCAAGAATTTAAAGATAAATTTTGAATCGATTTTTAAAAACCATGAGTTCGATTAGACTTGGCTCAACTATACAGATTCATCGTAATTTTGAATTTCGATTTCTCTTCAAAACTTTCGTTCATTGAGAGGTAATTTACTTATAGATCAACAATGAAGTCCAAGCTACGATTTTTTTTTTTGAGAAATAAAGCCAAATGTAAAATTTGCAGTACTTTCTATGCACACCTCCTAAAAAGCCGATTCGCCATAAATTACAAAGTTTAAAGTTTAAGATAAAAGATCCTCAAATTGTGTCTATCTATCGAAAACAGCATACATTTTGCTCTATAAATGATTGGCTATGTTTTAATTGGCTTAGCTTTGGTTATAATTTTTTACTTCAACCAGAAAATGTTTGCATTACGTCTTAAAACTGCAAATTCTACTTGCAGTTCAGCAAAAATAGTCTCTTTGAACAAGTTTAGTAACAATTCCCTCACATCAACCGATCCCCAACAATCCTGCGATGAAAATGGATGAAAAAATGATTTTGTACTGTCAACCCGCGTCGTCCAATCGCTTTGACAAGAAAACTCAGACATAGAAGTTGATGAAACGTTCGGAACGATTTCGCTTCGAAGGACAACGCTTCATAAATTTCATGTTCCACTAAAACTTTTCCCTTTCTCAACTTAATTCAAGCATCGTCCAGCTGACAGTCCTCACCATCAACACCATCCGACGAGTTGTGAGTTTTTGAAAATTAATTGCATCCGTGCAATTCCTTGAAAACGAAGTTCATTCCTCATTCTCCTCTCGGAGTATGACTCCTTTTTTTTTTTTTTTTGTTGTAGCCAAGTAATTGCCTGTTACTACCACTGCACCCGATATCCTTTTCAATTAATTAAATTCTCCACGGGTCCCTCACCCGCCGTTATTTCGCCGAATCATATTAACACTGTTTCAGCTACCGCTCCTTCTTATCCTCTTGAATAAATTGAATTGCCGTTTGCGACGCCATTAACACTGCATAAGCGTATCATCCGCGACGCGCTCATACGCGCTTCGGTTTCAGGCTGGGCGCTCATTCAATTTTCTTTGAGCACGCCTGGAATCAGCTCGGAGTTGTATCGAATCCAGGAGAGTTCTCCGGCAGGGGGTAGTTACCCCTGCGCGACATTGATTTTTTTTCTTTCGATGTTTTTTTTTTTTTTAGCTGCTGTTTCTGCTTGCCTTTCCCGCCCCCAATACCCACACTCGGCATTTTGTATTTTTCTGTGTTTGTCGTCGTCGTCTTCCATGGTGGCGTCCTGTTTTCTTGTGTTTCGGGAGCAATTTCCTCTGACAGCCATTAATCATGTACTGTCACTTAAATGTATGCATGAGCGCTAAGGGTGAGGGATGTTTTCCGTCCTCGTTCTTTTTTTTTTTATTTGGAAAATTCAGCGATTGAAAAAAAACAGAAAGTAAGAAGATAAATAAATTCAGGGGGAGAAGGAAAATTAGAAAAAAGCCCCAGTGCTTTTGGTCGTGGTCGAATGTTGTTGTTGTGTTTTTTTTTTTTTGTTTCCTTGCTGAAGAGGATTACAGGTCTCATGCTGCGATTTACGTGCACGCCTTCAATTGTTGGTATCAATTAAATTTTGCCTTCGACTGGAAGGATTTTTCGGCGTAGAGCAGATTGTGACTAAGTCGCTGGAAAAATGGGTGACTGTGGGTGGTCCCATGTGAGGTTGGGTGTGGGTAGTCGTGCTCATGGCACAGCAACGTGAGTTCCGCTGAGGAAGAACGTCATTGTTCGGCTTGGATGCACCTTGGGATTGTGAGGGTTGTAGGCTCAGATCAACTTTAATACGCATTTTCTTGCCTCGTCGAGTATAACTGAGAACGAATCGTATCTGCTGCTGCCCAAACTTACTAAACAACACCGTGAATAGTTTGATGGACAATTTAGGCCCGGTGCACAAAAGCAGTTTTTTGACGAGGCGTTACCGCTTGAACATCGCCCGCTTGTCTGCACCACTCAATTGATTTGTGAGTATTAAATGAGGCTGAAGCGTGTCGACGCGTTAAAAAAAATCGCTTGTATGCACTGGGTCTAAGGCACTGGGTCCAAGGAACTGGGTCTAAGGTACTGGGTCTTAGGTGTTAAATTCCGTTGCCTAGCTCTAACTTTCATCGCCAAAGCAATGTACCAATTTATAACAATTCCACTGTCAGGTTTACTCTAAGAAGAGCGAAGCGTATCACATATTGGAAAATTAGCTACTCTCACTTAGCCACTCACATTTAACCACTCAAAAACTAGTCTAGCATGTTTACCCGAAATCACTGAGATTATAAGGCTCAACTTAACTAGAAGAAAGACCTTTGTAAGAATTATTTCATTTTTATTAAAAGACAAATTTACAATTAGCTGAATGGTCCATCTCATTCGAGAGTGCTGTCGAATGGGAATGGAATCTATGGGAGCTGTTTCATTGCCAAGTTTTCAGTGCCTAAGGCTCTAGGAACCAGTGCCAAACGCTCTAGGAACTAGACTTGTACACTAATTTAGACATTGACTTTTGTGAGCAGACGTGCTGAATTATTATCCAGCTGAACAACAGACTTAGCTACTATTTTCGCTACTACTATACTCGTCAAAATTCACTTTGAAGTCTAAAGCGTGGTTCATTTTTACATCATAAGTTATTTTTACACTGACTGTTGTTTCATGCTCGAAATCTTGACAGGAAGTCAGGATCATATTTTCGCGAAACGAAGAAGTCGCTCTACGCTTAAACAACGTTTGAAAATATTGAAACTTATTTTCAAAATGAGTGCTGTGTAGCCCAAACAGGGAGTTTTTTGAAAAGAGGTTTTGCACGAAAACGAATACAAACTTGTATGGAAGTTTGCCAGACTCCTTTTGACTTCTTTTGTGGGGAACCGTGAAGGACCAATTTTATGTCAACAATCCAGAAACGATTCAAGTACTTAAGGCGAATTTCAACCAAGTAAACCATAAATTACAGCCCGAAACCATCAAAAGGCTTTGGAAAATTGAAGTGACAGAATGCGTTAATGCGAATCAAGCCGAGGCAGCCACATGAATATAACCGTGTTCCATAATTAATGCCACTTGAATGGCGTTGTTTTCCTTAATTTTTTATTGAGAATATCTTCTCCTACTAATGAAACCATAATACAATGAAAAAATTTAATTTTGTTCTTGTATTGAATTTTTAAAAAGAAACCTGTATTTGGCCCAATCGGCAGTCAACTATTATTGCTCTTCTTTTTGTTTTTATACTCTAACCTTACAAATTTAATCAACAATTTTCTTCTGTCTCTTGCTTATAATTGTTAAAATTTATTATCTAAAAAGGTTCTCGACGTAGTCGTGATATGAATAAATATAAGGTTGTCAAATATCTCCCTTCCGCTTTTTTGCTCTTCATTCAATGCTTCATAAAAAATGTGGCAGTGATCGAATTTAGTTCAAATATGCGCCGTTTTGTTCGATAATCTGTTTCCATCTAGACGGCAACTTCATAATACCCCCCTCCTTATTTGCGAAAAACTCGGACAGCCACTTTTCACAAGCCTCTTTTGAGTTCAACTTCACACCACCAAGGGCGTTCACCATGGACAGGAACAGGTGGTAATCACTTGGCGCTATGTCCGGGCTATATGGTCTCCCATCTGAGCTCCCGTAGCTTAACGAAGTGTGTGGTCTGGCGTTGTCTTGGTGAAACACTACACCCTTCCTGTTGGCCAATTCTGGACGCTTCTGGTCGATCGCCTGCTTCAAGCGGTCCAGTTGTTCGCAGTAGATGGTAGAATTAAGCGTCTGGCAATATGGGAGCAGCTCATAGTGGATGATTCCCTTCCAATCCCACCAAACACACAGCAAAACCTTCCTGGCCGTCAATCCCGGCTTGGCCACTGCTGGGACGAATCACCGGCCTTCGACCACCACCGTTTTCGCTTGATTTTTTCGCACATACGACAATATGTGATCCATTTTTCGTCGCCAGTCACCATCCGCTTCAAAAATGGGTCGAGTTCGTTTCGTTTCAGCAGCATATCGCAGGCGTTGATTCGGTACAGAAGGTTTTTTTTGCGTCAAATCATGCGGCACCCAAACATCAAGCTTTTTTTGTATCCAGCCTTCTGCAGATGGTTTAAAATGGTTTGGTGACTAACTTCCATCTCCTGGGCGATGGCACGAGATGCCACATGCCGGTCTAACTCGATGTTTTCCATGATTCGATCGGTATTCGTCGTCACAGGTCTTCCGCCGGCTGGCTTATCCATGGTGTCGTTTTCACCGGCTCTGAATCGTCGAAACCATTCCTCCGCGGTTCGAAGTGATAGAGTACCATCCCCCAAAACACCATTAATCTCACGGAACGTTTCTCTAGCAGATTTGCCCTTAACGAAGGAAAACTTTTAAAAAACGCGAATTTCGGCGTTACTGAACTCCATGTTTACACGTCTATAACTGTTGAACGCAGTATCCAAACTAATCACGCACCGTCGTTTTGTAGGTTATGTCAAGACCTTTCAAATGATGTATAGTATTGCCAGATACGAGCTCTGTAGAGCTTTGTACATAGCCGAAAAGTTCAAAAGACAAAAAGGCGGAAGGGAGATATTTGACAACTTTATATAATTTTAGGTAACTGACTGTCATTTGCTGGCATTTCGATTTACAGACAGAAGGCTGTACATACATTCGGACTTTTACATGACTGCATTTACGAAAAATACCAAGCTTCCGATGAAAGTGCAACCAAATGTAAATATGGAACTTTGAAATTGTAGCAAGCAAAAACGATTAACCAACGAAGGTTTCGCCTGGGCGCTTTAATTGCAAGAAGATTGTTTTATCAAAGCTAAGTTTTTTACGAAGAAAATTACTCTCACCACTCAATCGCACTTACAAGTCCCACAGAAACATGTTTCGTTTTTAATTAACAATCCCCCAAACAATCCAAAAATGCTTACGTTTCCGAACGTTGCCCACTTGCCCCACCGCACAGAGAATTTCCTTACACATCAAAATTTAGTTTTAGTTTTATCCACTCCCGTCATCCCACACGCACCTCTCACTCCGTCGAGAACATGGCGTAATAATTTGCATTCTCCGTCATGTAATTCGTGTTTTTTGCACCCCCACCCACCACCATCACAAACATCATCGATTGGCAGCAGACCGGAATCTAAGAAAATCCCTAAAATGCACATTTGTCAAACTCCAATCCTCGGTAACATTAAACCATTCGACAATCCTACATGACACTTAACTCGCCAGAGACCTGCACTCATACACACACATTCTCCACTCCTACACCTCACCAATAAATCTATCGATAATCACTGCCAAACGGAGCCCGCACTCGGAACTGGCATCATCGAGGAGTCAAATGAAGTCAATTCCCTCACCCGACAACGAAAGCACAGCATCCACGACGATGATGACGATGACGGAGAAGAAGAAGGACAAGACCAGACCAGTTATCTACAAATGTAGATCCACCCACAAAACAAGGACATTTCCTTTTGTTGTCTCTGCCAACCCGACCCGGCCCGAGACTGTCATCATCATGGATAGATATGAATGAGATCCACACGCACACGCACACGCACACGTACACACCTCCCACCCACCCAACCCAATTGCCGGCCTTCGTCTTTAGGCTAAATGACTTTTCATGTCACGTGTCAAAGGAGGTGTAACCTCATGTGTATTGTGTGTCCGAAAATTCACCCGGAACCCGCCCAGACAACATGCACCTTCCACTCGGGGGCAGAGCATGGTGCTCTGGCTCTGATCACAGTCGAGTCAGGCTGAAGCTGGAGTTTCAGCGGGCGGACGACAGGACGGCACAGCACAGCACGGCACGGTAATGTTGACGATGACACAACAGAACGATGACGATGCCGATGACTTTCGACTGTGCGACTGCACCACTCCCTGTCCCGTCGTCCATGTGCGCCGGGGATATAAATTCGCTGCCATTAATTTGTTGTTAAATTGGATAGGTAAGCATTTATTTTGAGCAAATTGCCGGTTGCATGACTTTTGCTGGCATCGGGAAATTTTTGTTTTTTTTTTTGTTTGCTGTGCCTTCTCCCTCCCTCTTGGCGAGTGGGAGGCGAGAGGAACACTTGCGCTTGGGGGCGGGCTAGTAGCTGCCTGGATAATGAGTCCGATTTCCAGATCAATTTGTTATACGTGCCGTACTGAGATTTGTTTCTTTGGTCGCCAGTCACCGGTCGTCGTCGGTCGGTTGTCGGTTGTCGACGGGGCGAAAGTGTATCTTGTGTTGTGTTTGGCGCTCGAGGCTATGAGAGGATGACAGAGCGGCGTCAGTGGGCGGGTGAAAAGATGCATTGGTGGGTGGGTCCTGCATAAGTTCTGTTGATGTCTATTAGTTGGAAACACTTGACACGAGGTTGAGTAATTGTTCTGCGAGAAGATTGACTCTACTGAAGATGGAGGAACAAATTGCGAGCTATCAGCCGATGTTGTGTGAACTAATCGTCGTATCGGTTACTCGGAGTAAGTGGGATGTAAAAGAGGCTTGGTGGAGGTATTGAGTTGCAGAAAGTATCTGTCAACTGATATTTTTGGCGGAGACTAATGAGAGAAAAAAGAGGGAGGTTCAGATGCGTTGCGTTAGCACTGAAGAGTCCAACGCAAGGGGATGACTTCGACAAACAGTTGTGTTCTTGGACCGAATACCAAATTGTTTGATTTTTTCGTAGGTTCTTGGCAAAAATTCAGGTTTAAATTTTATTAAGATAGCACGCACTTCACTAAAAATATTGAAAAATACAAAAATTCGCAAAAAGAAACTAAGGCTTTTTCTGGATACGGCATCGGTCCAGACCACCAAAAAGATTACAACGAGTACAACGACATGCTTGAAAGTAACATGCATCCTTATGCTGAGGAAGAGATGCATCTGAAATGAGGGATTCAGTAGGACAAGAACTGAATGCAAATCGGAAATGTGGCCAAGGAGGGCTTAAGGGTACAAAATATTAATGTTATGAAATGGCCTGGCCAAAATCTCCAGATTTCAATCCTATTGAGAACCTTTGGACGGTTGTAGATAGAAAAATTGTATGTCGGAGTTGTAAAATCAACGCTATGCTATGCTCAAAAGGTTAAGGAAGCTTGAAACGGCATTCCACAGCGAATTATTTCAAATATTTTTTTTAAATAATTTTTTAAGACACATGGAAAATAAGGGTTTTTCTACTGAGTACTAGGTCTTTTCGGGGCCGTGACTTAATCGTAACTGCGTCGGACTGTTAAGCAAGAGTACCAGGGTTCGAATACAACTCGGGGAAAAAACACCACAAACATTTTTCACGGACCACCTCCAGCGAACGACTGACAATCGTCCTGGAGTACTTCTGTCATGGAAAGCTTTCGCAATTCGCCGTTTGGAACCGGCAATAAACTGTAGGTCCCCTTCACATGTGTCAAACTATAACGCGCACAACACAGTGGAGGCGCGAAAAGCTAGGCTCTGGGCCTTCGTAGGCTCTTACGCCACTAATGATGATGACTAGGTCTTAGGTCTTAAGGGGAATCAGACTACAAACTTTGCTCGTCAAACAGGTTGTATAGCATTTCTGGTAATATTTTGTTTGTTATATTTGCAGAAAAATTTTAGGCAGCGAGTCCGAGTACTGGAAGCAATCCGGAAGTGTGACATTAAAAGAAAAAGTCACCCTGTGGTGTAATTATTGCATCCTTGAAAACCGAAAGTACTACAGGATCTATACAAAAAAAACTGTCAATAAAAGTGATTGATTTACTCAATATGTTTCTGCCTGGAAAAAAAGTGAGCAAATTCTCTACATTTATAGGGAATATATTTTTGTAATAATAGTAAGAAGAGGTTTGGAGATAGCATATTACGCATTGATTTAAGCCGAAATCTTTGTAGTTTGTGCCAGGAAATGTTAGATTAATAATTTTAATTGTAAGGTAACGTATTAGAATAATAATAATATTAATACACTTTGATTTCATCGCATTTCTAAGCTTAACTATCTTCTTTTCACTTCCCTATTCAAATAGAAATTGAAAAATAGATTACTTAATCGTTCCGAGTTAAAACACGAACTTTAATTCGATAGAATTAAAAGAACCGCACGTCTCCCACAATTTTGCAAATCTAAAGAACATTAATTGAAATGGATTTGGATGAAACTCATTTCGATCTTCTTATAAAAGCGAAGTGTAACAAAAATAGGTTTTTGTTGAAATTCTATCTCGAGTGTTTCTTTTTTTTTTTTTTGATTTCGTTCAACCATTCCAAAACTTTGTTATATCATCGAAAAAGTTAGTTATAACAACATCCTTTTTATAACAGTTGCATTAGCTTGTAAGTTAAAGTAACTCCAAGCTCGGCACAATACACAACAGCGTTACCGCAGAGCATAAATAACCTATAACTCGTTCGTGCCGCAGAGTATCCAACAACACACCATCACAATAAAGCGGTAAAAGAGAAAAATGTATTTGAACGCCATTAACCAAATTTCCATCAAAGTTAACCAAAACCGCAATCAAAAATCGACCGAATCTAGAACTCTTGAAAATATGCATACTACTAGCTTCAATATTGAGCTAAACAACAAATCTCGAAATTTTAACAACACCCTACGGTTCACAGCGAATGTCAAACAAGAGATTTTTTTCGTTTTTCGAATAGATTTTTTACAATAACTTACTAAGGAAATATGCTGTAATTGCATTGAACTTCAGAACTCAAAGGAAGAAATACAACAAACGAAAGTAAAAAATAGAATCAGGCTTATTGGAAATAGAACAGTAGTAAACTAAAAAAACAAAAAATCGCCACAAATGTGTGTCTGCATTGAAACACAAAATGTTATAAATTACAATAAACAGAAAACTTACATTTTATAAACGCCTGAGTTTATTCCTTCCTTTCTTCTTCATTTCCGCTAATATTAAATTCTCTTATTCTTGGCTCGTTGTATTTTCCCTTAATCTTCTTCTGCCGTGTGAATAAATTAGGTTTTTGGATTCCATCTCTCTTGTAAAAAATTTTTAAAAACGCCATCAATCGCCATTAGCAACGATTGAGTTTGCTGAGAAATTCAAAAAACGGTTTCTATTTGAGTAAAACGGCCAGCCAAATATTCAAAAATTGAATTCATTCAGGTTGTTATGTTATTCCTGGTATATTCACAATATTCGCAATGAGCGTTCAAAATGTGTGATGTAAAAAAATATTTTATTTATTTATTTATTTTACGTACATCATATTTAATTACCTAATCTGTGAAATCTGTGCTCTACACTCTTAATAATTTACATTGTCCCAATTAGAGACAATGCCGGTAAACTTAGCCCATATGGCACTTATGTTGAACAGTACTTTATATTTGATTAGAAAATGTTTTAAGTTTTTTAAGTAAAAGCAATTGAAACAAATTTTGAGGATTGAGCGTTGTTGCAAAAAGGATTCTAAAGTTGGTGTCTTGTTTTGGAAGAATGATTTTGATGTTAAGCAATTGCATAAAAGACAGTCCATGTGTAATAATTTATGGCAACTGCATTCTCGCGCTTTTTTTTTTTTTTGTAGAGATGTAGTTCATTAAGCAAAGCCTGCCTTAATCTAATACATCAAAGAGCTACAGCTTGTGAGCGGCTTAAAGCGATATTGTATGAGACATGTCTTAAATTCGTTTAATGTTTTCTCAAGAAGGTATTAGGTTGTGAAATATCTCCGCTTCAGAGCTCGTATCCAAACTAATCATGCATAGCGTCGTTTTGTAGGTTATGGCAAGACCTTTCAAATGATGTATTGCCAGATACGAGCTCTGTAGCGCTTTGTAAATACATAGCCGGAAAATTCAAAAGACAAAAAGGCGGAAGGGAGATATTTGACAACCTAATATTAGAGTTCAGCCAGCATACCGTTTCACATTCTTTTAAACTATCTAAAATGTTCTTAAAAAAATCAGTTGATAATGGCGGTGTTTCATAAAACGAAGGCATTTGAATAGCTTTGCAAGTTGCCGAGTCTGTCCTCTCGTTGCCCGTTCAAACCGTTAATAAGAAGTGAAGAAAGTGTTTAACTTAGGCCCCTATTGCGATTGTCGAACGGTAATCGAATCGATGGTCTATAAATGCATCGATCAGAATCGTTTTTGGTATTATGTAACTCAATCGATGGAGAAGTTCGCTATTGTGAATAATTGCAAGCACATTGTGAATTTTCGTACGTTTGACAGCTAAAAATATAAACAAACATTTTCGTTCGCAAAAATTTAAAATTTGATTCGCGCTGTAACTATTTCCTGCTATTTGTGATAAACAATATTGATATTTGTAAAATGAAAATATCTGTAGAGCTTTATTTCAGTGATTCAGAAGAAATAGAGGATGCCAGCTACGATGATGACACCGAAAGGAATAGCGTCTTCGAGAGTCAGATAACCGAACCAACAAATGAAGCCATATCAATAAGAAACAATATTGCTCGCAATCTACTCTCCTAAGAAAAAAACATATGTAATCTATATTGCTGTTTATTCCGTTAGAAAATAAGAAACTTAAAACTAATTTAACTTGTTTTTATTATAATACGATAAAAAAGAAAAATAAATAAAAAAAAACTCAAAATTCATTGTTTTTTTTCAATAACATCAGACTTGAGGTGTTCACATATCACATTTAACTTGTAAAAAAAAAAATAATTCATAAAGCTAATTCACTTTCACAGCTAATTCACTTATTCATTAAGCTCTTTTTGCTTGATTTTTAAAATTTGTTTTTTTATGTTTAGTTTGATGTCCCGGTTCTTTGTTTAGCTCTCAATTCCTCCTTGTACGCTGTCAATTTTTGCGTTTTAATGGCAACAAGTTCGCTGCAGCTTTCTTGTATTCCTTCCATTAGCGCCATCATGCTACTCTAGTATAGTTCTTGGCTCTCTATTTGCATGTTTAGCAAAGCCATTCGATTTATGTTCTCTTCTTTTTTTTATGACATCTTACCCGTGAGGGAGTAATTTCAGGGCAGCTTGTTTCTCCTTTAGGTGGTTCTGAACAGTCGTTGAACCCAAATTTTGTGCCTGGTGGATCGACGCAGCTGTTCAGTTCCAGGAGTGAAACAATCGTTTCTTCCGTCTGAGTAAATGTATGGAGTTTATTTGGACCCCCTCCCGTTGCATTTAACTCCAACTTATTTTCAGCCTTTTTTTTCTTCACTTTAAACTTTAAGTCGGTCCAAACCTAAAAAATACAAAATTTCAAATTTGAACACAAATATTTATTATCTTACCTTTAGCCATTTTTCCCAATCACGTACGGGAGGACCGCTACTGTTCAGTTCGATGGCCAATTTTTCCCACCGCGATTTTGCTTGGTTTTTAAATCAGCTCGAACAATTAAATCGGCAGCTTATGCGGCAGAAAAACATCCTCGTGTATATTTTTGGCATACACTTAGGCCAACTTTAGCAAACAGCCCAAACGTATGCAATGATAATTCTTTTATTTTCCTGAAGCACGATCGCTATCAAGGAGCTATTCTCAAACTGTGATAAACAAGATTATTCTTCGTTTACACTGCTGGAGGAGGGTGCTGGTTTTTATTGCCACGATCACCAAACAATGACTCTATCTCAGTTTGTCTGGGACCAAAAAGTGAGCTATGTGGGCATTCATAACCGCAAAACCGCCAAAGAGAATATCAAACTCTTTCTTTAACTGTAAAAAGAGTGAAGAAGGAGTATTTTAAAAACACAACTGTTGGATTGGAGTAAAGTATGGATGTTAATTTTCTTCGGTAACTTAGAACGTTCCTTGTACCAAACCGAAAGAGTGACATTGCATTAGACCAACCTACTGTTTACGTAAGTCACGAATCTTTGCGGCTGTTAAATCAGATGAGACTACCTAAAACGTTCCATTCTTGAAATTTTTGTTTTGCTGAGAGATCCCACCAAGGACAATTACCAAATCAATTGAAAATGTAGAACACTCCTGACTGTTGCAACTCATTTCCCATTCACTCACAACACTTTTACTTCAAAAACTCAGCTTTTATTCGTCCAATTTCCATGCACAATCAAACCCGCCCAAACATATCACTTCTCGACCTCGGTAAACTTGAACTTCAACGGAATACACGGCGTGTTGATGAAGTAGCTCTTGAAGGCATTCTCAATCGGATAGTTGAAGTCGATGTAGAAGTTTCTCACCAGCCGTGCCACAGTCACCTCCAGTTCGAGATCAACGATCCTCCTGCCAACACACATGCGTGGTCCAAATCCAAAAGGCAGATATGAGAACGGCACGACGGCATTCTCCAGCGGACCGTCGCGGATCCATCGCTCCGGAATGAACTCATTCGGCCGCGGGAAGTACCTCTGCTCCCTCAGCAGAAGATTCATGTTCAGCATGACCTGCGTTCCCTTAGGAATCTGATAGCCTCTCAGCGTGATATCTTCGCCGGCGCTTCGCGGAATTCCGGGACCGATAGGATGCATACGAATACCCTCCTTGATGCAGGCTCTCAGGTACGGAAGGTTTTTCATGGTCTCCACTGTGAAGGTGGAGTCCTTGTTGGGGAGAAACTGACGAACCTCCTCGCGGATCTTGGCCTGCTTCTCGGGGTGCTTCGCAACTTGCAGCAGGATGCCAGTCAAGACAGATGAGGTCTGAAATTGGATTGAGTTAGTGAGAAGCAGCGGTTTGCTGTGAGACGGTCGTACCGTGTCAACTCCGGCCATGAGCATATCGACGGCCATGACAATGGCGATGGACTTGTCGATCTTCAGGAGCTTCTCCAGGACACTCCCATCGCTGTCGGCAGTTCCGTCAACGCGTTCGACCTCAAAGCGCTTGATGGCGTCTTCCACGTATCCAATTGACGTTTCGAACACTCCGTCCAAGGCCTTTCTGTACCGAGCAAAGGTCGGCGTCCAGACATACTTGTACAGGGATGGCTTGAAGTCCAGGTCGTACATGAGGGTCAAGAACAGTTGAATGTTTTTGAAGAGCTCCTTCGCGTCGGCCCTGTCACGGTTCTTGCGGAGCAACCCAAGTTGTTTGTTGAAGGCCACCACCACCACCGACTCGAAGGTCAGTCGGTTGATGTCGTCGATGAAGCCCCCTGGGACTTCAAGCGTCGCGGGGTCTCTTATGTCACGAATCCTGCAAAGGGAGGATGAAAGGCTTTCAAAACGGTATCGATTTTCGTGACTCTACCTCTGAATGAACTCCGAGTTGACCTCCTGCATCGGAATCACGTAGCTCTTGGCGTTCCGGGGCTGCATCAAGACCGGGTTGACGGCTGTGCGGAACTCGCCCCACTCCTTGCCTCGCCTGGAATTGAGAATTGAATTTGCCAGTAGATATCGCGCTTTAAGCCACCTACTCACGAAGTTATGAGGCCCTCCGCTTTGTCATACAACTCCGAGCGGTACTTCTTCCGGTAGTATAACATGGACTCAGCTCCCGGCCTCGCCGGCCAGATCCCCTCCGTGCGGAAGACCTTCTGAAAGTCCTCCACGCAAAAGGCCATCACGACATCCACCTTTCCCAGAAGTCCCGGAATGAGGTACAAGTCGCCATACTGCTGTCGCGCATTCAAGATGTAGTCCGTGAATGACTTCTTGTAGTACTTTCCGCCGGGCATAAAACCTCGGATCAACTCGAGTTTCGTCGGTCCAGGAATTTCCTCATAGGACCGTGCACTTGTCCAATCCGCAGAGCCCAAGTTGTCTAGCTGCTGGGGAAAAGGTAAATCAATGAAAAATCTTTTCAAACACACGCTCATTAATCTGACCTTTAAGGTTGCTGCGACTGCTGCTTGTGCTGATAGTGATCTGCTAACCATCCGTTGTCGGAGAAGGCAGCTCCTTCGGGCGAATTGCCTGCAAACGCTGTTCGGTATCATCGCTTCTGTGGTAAAAATTAAACTGAGCAGCAAGTACTTTGATTAAATTTTCCAACATCACGATCATGGATGACGGAAAAGCTTTTTTTTTTAAGTGTTAGTCGACGAGTGTCGTGATTATTAAAACAAATAACAAACCTAATCAGCATTGTTCATTGTTTTTAGTTTAATTGAGTAGTAACGTAAAGTAAACAATCGGTTTTAAGGGTTACCAACGAATGTTTTTTCTTCTATTTAGACTGAGAGCAGCTTACTTGGTAGTTTTAAACTTCATTTCACACTTATTTCCTTTCGTTTGAAACAATTTGATGGAAGTAATGACGCAGTAAAAATAAATTTGTTGTCTCCATGTCTGCGAAATGAAAACTTTTGATTTTATTGAAGTTGCTAGGTCTGACCGTGCACTGATCTAAGGCAAATTTAAGTCACTTGATTTAAAACTATTCATGATTCACCTTTGCCTTTAGACAGAAATTTGGCGTGATGTGTATATAGGGTGGGCCAAGTCAATGTTTCTTTTTAAAAATAAAATGCGATGAGTAAATCTAATATTTTTCAATGCATTATAGATTCATTAAAAAGAGCAAACATTCACATTAATTATGAAATACAGGATCGTTAAAGTGGCTGTCTCTGCTGATTTCACAGTAGCGCATTCTGTCACTCCAATTTTCCAAAACCTTGTTGATGATTCGGGCTGTAGCTCACTGATTGATTGGATGATATTGTGATAAGTGTTAAACGAAGTACAGTCGACTCCGTCTAAGGCGAACTAATTTTGATGTCCCGTGAAAATTCCACTTAGAGGGATTCGACTGTATATGTTTTCTACAAAAAAGGTTAATATTCACAGATGTTCTTAATAAAACGTGCTTTTAAACAGAAGCAGCTTTACTTCGAGGTAGTAAATGATTTTAACTAACAAGTCTCCGAAGGAAACTCCTCAAATAACACGACCGTGGAGATAAAATATGGGATTGCCTTGACCTATAGCTGTGTACTTGAGCTTAGATGGCAGCTGAAAAATAAAACATTCTTTCGAAATTTCAAGCTACCCATACATAAGTCGTTGATACTACCAGTACTTCTAAGTTCTAAGTTTTGCACATATATTAGGTTGCAATACATCATTTGAAAGGTCTTGACATAATTTACAAAACGACGCTATGCATGATTAGTTTGGATACGAGCTCTTTGTACATAGCTGGAAAATTCAAAACACAAAAAGGCGGAAGGGAGATATTTGACAACTTAATATAACGCCAAGATGGTTGACATCATGATTTGGGAATTGGCTGTGCAAGAGATCGACTGTGGCACTCGCTGTGTGGAATAATGCGCCATCATGTATGAAACAAAGTTTATCCAATTCCATTCCATCTATATCAGTGAAAAGAAAGTCGGTTAACATGGCACTGCAATGCCCACCGTTGACAAGATCGTTCCCTGCCTCGTTTTCGAAGAAAAATGGTCCAATGATGCCACCACTCCACAATTCGCACCCAACTGCCATTCTCTGTGGATGCATTGTCTTCTCGACAATAACGTACGGGGTCTTCGAAACCATGAGGCAGCTTTTTTAATGTAGATGCCGAAATGAAAATGCGGCTCGTCAGAAAAGATGATCTTTTGGCCAAAATCGTAGTTCAATTCAAGCTACCTTAAGGCCAAAACTGCGAAGCGTTAACGAAGTGTCTTGCGCTTTCAGTTGCTGAGTCAAGTGGATTTTGTAAACGAATAATCCGAGATCTTTATAATGACTTGTCCTCAGGCTTGTGTGTGAAATGTTAACCTGGTGATATCGATGGTGAGTTGATGTTCGTGAATTGGGTCTCACATTGTCATCTACAGCAGCCACGTGCTCTTTTGCACACACCGTTCGAAAACAGGGCCCACATTGAACACGAAATATCGGAAATTTCGGCCGAAAATTGGGTTCAACGAATCGATCACTGCAAACGTGCCCGCGGTGGTCATATGAACGAAATCGAGTTCCATTCATAAATGCTTTGATTGTACTTCAAGCAGATAATAGAGTTTTTGAAATTTCTCAAATGGTTTGAGTTTTATTTAAAAAAAAAAGTTGTCCTTATTGGAAAACCCTTTACATGGACGATGAATAATGAAAAAAATTGTCACTTGACGTCCACAAAAAGTGATACACGCGATAAATTTCAATAAAATTGACCATGTTATCACTCCGTGATTTCGAGAAAAAAATGGGAACTCGAAAGTGTTAATTCACAACCAAATGCAATTAAAATGACGACTGAAGTGACAACTGAACTGAAACGTGTTTACACATCAGTTTAACTGATAACTAAACCCGCAACTTATGGGAATTCCATCAGTTTCAGTTTCAGATTCAGTTTATGCATTTAGACATCAGTTGAACTGAAAGCTTAACTGAAACTGAAATGATCGTCTAAAAGGGGCTTTACAACGAGGTTCATTATAAAGAAATAGGGTTGGCCTACTTCAAAATCACGTACCACGTACGTGTAACTGGGTCCTCAGTTACAGCGAATATTATCGCCTTCTTTGTTTTATCGAACAATCACTTTAGTATCACTTTTTTCCAGAAGGGAATATTCAACGTGCGAGTTTGACTTTAATTTATTTTTATTTAGGTCAAAGCAATTTTGACCTGACCACCGAGTACAGAGGGGTTGATTATTTTGATTTTCACTATTTTTGGGTTGAGAGACACCTTGCTACGACCATCTGTGACATTGCGGTGTATAGGAACTTTGGCCTTTGTATTGGAGCTAAGCTTTTAGCAGCTTACAGTCTACAAGGGTGATAAAAGGGCCTCTTAGCTAATAAGTACGAGCACAAAAACATTTTGTCTTAGGTTGCAACACTTACATGCATATAGGGCCGTATACAAGCGTGTAGCTTTATGAATTTCGTTCAGCGTTAATTGATAAACAACTTCGTTTTCATCAACTACTATCGCTTAATTGAATGGTGTCTAATTGCGCCGTAAAATTTGTATTCTGCAGCTTTTCAAAGCAAATGTGTGACATCGTGAATTTTGCAAGAGTGGAAAAATTATGAATTTGTTGAGATAGGCTCAACATTTTGTTTTTACGTAAATACACACTTCTGTTATTAAAACATTTAAAAATTTGTACATTTTATTTTAAAAAGAAGTGATTGAAATAAAAATCGAATCTTATCCAAAAAATCTAAAATCAACGAATCAACTGATTCGTTTCATAATTTATGCGCAGACCATGTGGAACACACCTCATCATCTATAATCACAATTTTATGTAATTTGTCGTAATTATCTTCTTCCAACAAAAAAAAAAAAAACTAGTATGTTAACCCTAAAATCGTCACCAGAATCAAATTTATGACTTTCATTTTTTTCCGGAAGGTTAGCAGCACATGCTTGTCTTGTTTTGTTTACAAAACAAAGATTGTTATGTAACCAACCAAACAAAACAAAAAAAATATTCCGGCAGACGCCAAGTTCATGTTTGATATTCTGTAGAAAGCTCTGAAAATGACGCGTCTATTTTTTTTTTTTTTGATTTTCCAAGAATTAATAAAACAATTTGAACTTTTGCCAGACAATAACAACGTGCTAATGGATAAAGTTCTTTGGCTTCCAACATGAGATGATCAGATGATCAAATATTAGGTTTTGAATTAAAAAAGGAGTGCATTATCTGTTTGCAGTGGTTTATTATAATGAAAATATTTTACGAAATTGAGACCAATTCTGAAAGGAATTAAGAATGAAACGAAATTTGGAATGCTTCGTGAATTATAAAAGTTCAAATTGTTGTCATTTGCAGTAAGAATTAAATTATATAATTTAAGTCTACATGATATAGCGATAATTCGAACCTTCATAATTCGAAAACGTCTGTGCTAACGAGAATTTGTTGAAAAATGAACTTGTATTGCACTTTTAAAAACAGACAAGTTTGAGATTGTTCTTATATTAAAGGGCATGATGAATTAAAATATTTACTGCGACAATCAATGATGTTATTAGTTCTAGAAGTGAGGTTGAAATTATGTCTGTAACATAAATACATCGATCCCATAGAAGGCGACCGCTCGGCAAACCTAAAATAATTTACTACCTCGGAGTATAGCTGCATCTGTTTAAAAACACGTTTTATTACGAACATCGATGATTATGGACCTGTTTTGCTGAAAACATATACAGTCGAATCCCTCTAAACTGAATTTTCACGGGACATCAAAATTAGTTCGAGTTAGATGGAGTTCGGTGTACGTCACTGGAAGCAGCTGGCACGAGATCGTGCTGGATGGTGGAGGTTGATAAAGGATATCCAGGTTCACTCCGGACTGTAGCGCCGCACAAAGAAGAAGATGGAGTTCGGCTTACTCGACTGTACTTCGTCTTACACTTATTACAATATCATCCAATATATCAGTGAGTTGCAGCCCGAACCATCAAGACGGTCTTGGAAAATTGGAGTGACAGAATGCGCTACTGTGAAACCAGTAGAGACAGCCACTTGAACGATGTTGTGTTCCGAAACTAATGGGAATGTTTACACTTACTAATAAATCCATAATACATAGAGAATAATTACTTTCATTCATTTTATAAGGTTGTCGAATATCTCCCTTCTGCCTTTTTGTCTTTTGAATTCTCCGGCTATGTACAAAGCGCTACAGAGCTCGTATCTGGCAATACTATACATCATTTGAAAGGTCTTGACATAATCTACAAAACGACGGTACGTGATTAGTTTGGATACTGCGTTCAACAGTTATAGACGTGTAAACATGGAGTTCAGTAACGCCGAAATTCGCGTTTTTTAAAAGTTTTCCTTCGTTAAAGGCAAATCTGCTAGAGAAACGTTCCGTGGGTTTAATGGTGTTTTGGGGGATGGTACTCTATCACTTCGAACCGCGGAGGAATGATTTCGACGATTCAGAGCCGGTGAAAACGACACCATGGATAAGCCAGCCGGCGGAAGACCTGTGACGACGAATACCGATCGAATCATGGAAAACATTGAGTTAGACCGGCATGTGGCATCTCGTGACATCGCCCAGGAGATGGGAGTTAGTCACCAAACCATTTTAAACCATCTGCAGAAGGCTGGATACAAAAAAAAAGCTTGATGTTTGGGTGTCGCATGATTTGACGCAAAAAAACCTCCTGGATCTGGAATCAACGCCTGGGATATGCTGCTGAAACGGAACGAACTCGACCCATTTTTGAAGCGGATGGTGACTGGCGAAGAAAAATGGATCACATACGACAATATCAAGCGAAAACGGTGGTGGTCGAAGGCCGGTGAATCGTCTCAAACAGTGGCCAAGCCGAGATTGACGGCCAGGAAGGTTTTGCTGTGTGTTTGGTGGGATTGGAAGGTAATCATCCACTATGAGCTGCTCCCATATGGCCAGACGCTTAATTCTACCATCTACTGTGAACAACTGGACCGCTTGAAGCAGGCGATCGACCAGAAGCGTCCAGAATTGGCCAACAGGAAGGGTGTAGTGTTTCACCAAGACAACGCCAGACCACACACTTCGTTGATGACTCGTCAGAAGCTACTGGAGCTCAGATGGGAGGTTTTATCGCATCCACCATATAGCCCGGACATAGCGCCAAGTGATTACAACCTGTTCCTGTCCATGGCGAACGCCCTTGGTGGTGTGAAGTTGAACTCAAAAGAGGCTTGTGAAAAGTGGCTGTCCGACGAGGGGGGTTATTATGAAGTTGCCGTCTAAATGGAAACAGATTATCGAACAAAACGGCGCATATTTGAACTAAATCCGATCACTGTAACATTTTTTATGAAGCATTGAATGAAGAGCAAAAAAGTTGAAGGGAGATATTTGACAACCTTATATCATAGTCATCTTCTTCTTGACCGCATGTTATACTAACGGGCTCGCGGGATTCATTAATTGTATTTTTCAAAGGAAACTTGTACAGCGAACTCTCGATAATTCGAATTTTATGAGAGCAAGAAAAACTTCGAATTAGACAGTATTTCGAGTTATGAAGGTTTTAGAACACAAAATATGGCTCACTTTCAACTTTGTAAGGGTTATTGAAGAAAAAGAAATAAATTTGACTTCGAATTATAGAGGTAAAAAGCCATCATTTATGAATTAGAGATGTTTTCATTTTGTTTTGCACAAAAATAAATTCAAACTAACGAAGGGGCTAAATTGCGTAGGTTTCCTTCGATTTACACACGTTCTTTTTTAGGGGACTGTGAGAATGCTTTTATTTCCAGAGGCTTTCGATTTTCGTAGCACCTGCACAAGGCTTTTCTTTGCATGTTCTTGTTTATTCAAAGTGAATATCTCTGTATCATAAATTGTAAATTGTGCGATAACACCATGTACATTTTGAAACGAAATATTTTGTGTAAAATCTAAGATCTTTTCCCTCTCATTGACACTTCATCATCTTTAGTGACGTAACAGCCCACGAAGGGCCAGAGCCTAGCTTTTCGCGCCTCCACTATATTGTGCGCGTTATAATTTGACACTTTAGCCAATCCTTTACTACCTAGCAGTCTAATATAATTAAATGCGCCAAGAAATTACTGTAAAATATGCTTTTCTCTACATGTGCGTCTACTGATTACCTTTACGTATTTTGATTAGTAGTTCTAAGAATTGTCCTTATCTCATTGAGGCGGGCTTTGACGAACAGCGTCAAGCGATTACCTTCGTTTTGTGTTTTTGGTAATTCTAAGAACTGCCCACATCTTATCAAAGCCACCCTCGATTGTGATGATCGTTATATAAAATAGATAAGTGTATTTGTGAATGACCATTTGTGTTCTTTCTATCTGCCGTTCTGTCTGGAGATATCAATAAAAAGCTTGCAATTAAACGAAACTGCAAAGAACTGCTGTACCCGTAAAGGTTGTTGCCAAAAATTTAAAAAGCAACTAAGCGCAACCAACCATAAATCAAACAAACAACCAATTATTTGCAAGCAATTTTTGATAAGTTTGATGCCAAAAGATGGGCACACTATGGCTATAAAAATGGCAAAAACTATCAATACATTCCAAAACGTAAAAATCGAAAAAAAAAAACGCCGATGTTCTTGTGTCTGTTACACGAGGCTGGCTGATGGCTGGTTTTATCAAATCAATCATCATTAATACTTCGTCATAGGTTTGGCGTCACTCATCAAAGAAAAACCTCAAACATCGTCTAGCCTAACAAACCCCTTAACGCCTTTGAAAACACATCCAAATCAAATGTAGACATTCGTTACCAATGCATTCACTACCACCACCAAGAGGAGAGCTTTTTTTCAAATGCTATAACTAGCCGAATGGTTCGACTTCGAAGCATTTAGTTTGTTGAGTTGCGTAGCTCAGCATGGACCGACGGGCTAGCATTACTTTCCACTCGCTGCGAGCGTGCCAATGGTATCAAATACGTCGAATAGCACACGCTGAAACTAAGGTAATAAGACAGCTACCATGACGTTGGTGATTTCATCCCTTTTTTTTTTCTCTAGACCGCGGAAGACCGAGCAGCGCATGACGAGAAATGGGCCAAGGCAAAGCCATTTTCCGAGGTACCCGGGCCATCTAGGCTCCAATTGCTTCGCGGGTTCCTACCGGGCGGTAAGTTTAGTCAGTAATTGACGTATCCCTGGAATCATTGTCTTCTTACAGGACTCTATTACAAGAAATCGGGCCTGGAATTCATCAACTTGAGCCGAGAAAAATACGGCGACTTCTACAGGATTCCAGGGATTTTTGGAAGACCGAGCATAACAATCACATTCAATCCTGATGACTTTGCTTTGGTGAGCCGCTCCGAAGGCATCTGGCCACGAAGGCAATCGTTCGAGACGATGATTTATCACCGGACTGTTGAGAGGAACGACTTCTTTGGCGATAATGTTGGCCTCATAAGCTCGTAAGTTGCTGGAACCGAACTCCGGGCATATCTTTCACGAATGTTAGATTTTAGAAACGACGAGGCTTGGGGAAAATTGAGAAGCACAGTGAATCCGGTTCTGATGCAGCCGCGGATTGTCCGACAGTATTTGAGCAAAATGCTCGAAGTCAACAACGAGTTCCTTGAGAGGTGAGTGAAAAGCAAAAAGATTTCGTCCTTCTATCCTCACCCAAACGGTCTCCCGTAGAATTCGTGAGGTTCGGGATCCCAAGACCCTTGAGATGCCAGACAACTTCGAAGAAGACATCAATCGCCTTACCTTCGAGTCGGTAGCTGTCATAGCGTTGAATCAGCAAATAGGCTTCTTACGCAAGAAGCGAGACGATGAGGAGGCGAAAAAGCTCTTCACGAGCATTCGCAGGGTGTTCGAGCTGTTGTATGAGCTCGAGGTCGCTCCGTCACTCTGGAAAATCTTCAGGACTCCAAAGTTCAACGAGAGCATGAAAAATTTCGACATCATCAATAAGATCGTGCTCAAGTACGTGAATGACGCGAAGAAAAAGATTGAAAGCAACACGATGTCGACACAGGACGAAGAGGAAAAGAGTGTCCTGGAGAAGCTCCTGAAGATCGATGAGAAAGTAGCCGTTGTCATGGCTCTGGACATGCTCATGGCTGGAGTCGACACAACTTCGACGACTTTGGTGGGCATCCTTCTTTGTATCGCGAAAAATCCCGAGAAGCAGGAGAAACTTAGGCAGGAAATCCGGGCAGTCTTGCCACAGAAGGACTCTATACTCACCGTCGATGGTTTGAAGAACCTTCCATACCTCAGAGCATGCATCAAGGAAGGTATTCGCATGTACCCCATTGGGGTTGGAACGATGCGGACGAACGCAGAAGACATCGTTATCAGCGGCTATCAGGTGCCAAAGTTGCAGCAGCTAGCCGTAGGCAGCAACACGGCTGTAATGGATGAGAGACACGTTCCGCGGGCAAAGGAGTACATTCCTGAGCGGTGGTTGCGTGGCGAGGGCAGCGAGGCTTCGGACTTCAATCCGTTCTTATACATGCCCTTTGGATTCGGGCCTAGGAGCTGTGTGGGGAAGAGGATCGTCGACTTGGAGTTGGAGGTGTCCATTTCGAGGCTGGTGAGGAATTTCAACATCGAGTTCAACTACTCCGTGGAGAATGCCTTCAAGAACTTGGCTATAAACGTCCCCGCCATTCCGCTGAAGTTTAAATTTAGTGAAATTGAAAATTAGAGCATAAAAAAATCTTATTTAAATAAGTACCGTTGTATGGTGTAATTACTGTCTTAATTATGAGCACAAATAAATTCAATTACAAAATCAATTACAGTTCTCAATCGCAAAATAAACTTCGTTCATTGATGAATGAATGTATTCGTAAGATAATGCTCTAGACTGCGATACGACGCCGGAATGCGTCACTTTTCGCTATCGCCGTCGACAAAAGCTTTTTTTCTATTTAAAGGGGGGAAGGTGCCAAACTGGTTCAGTCTCCATTCAGAGTTTTGACCCTACGTACCTCCACGCGGCGAAATGTATCACACCACTCGTGTTCTTAGTCAGTCCCTTCGTCCGGGACCATGGAGTCAGCTGCGTTTTCTCACTCAGGTTGATGTCAAGGTAAATACAGCGGTAAATACACGTTTTAAGACAATTTATTCGTCGTTTCTTCCTAGACTGTTGAAGGCAGCCAGTCTGTCGACTTTGCGAATGCCAAGCCGATGTCGGCGATTCCCGGACCGACGCCGTTTGAATTAGTTCGTGGATTTTTACCGGGCGGTAAATAAGAATGAAAGCAAAGAAAAAGAGGAGTCATCTGAAATTCAACTCTTTCCAGGAATGTATTACAACAAAACGTTGTTTGAGTTTACTCTCGCTGCCCGAGAGGCTTACGGGGACGTGGTCATGTTGCCGTCCGTCTTTGGAAAGGAATCCATGATGCTGTCGTTCAATGTTGATGACTTTCCAGCTGTTGTGAGATCTGAGGGAATCTGGCCACATCGACGAGGCCTCGAAACGATGACCTACCACAGATCCGTGAGAAGTCCAGAAACTTTCAACGGTGTATTCGGTCTGCTGGGAACGTAAGTCTGCAGAGAAAGAAATCTGGAACACTTTTCTTTCATAATCGACTTTCAGGAACGATGAGAAGTGGGGCAACCTGCGAAGTGCTGTAAACCCGATTCTGATGCAACCGCGAAACGTCCGGCTCTACCTCAATAACATGCTGGACGTCAACAACGCATTCCTTCAGAGGTGAGTTCCAAAAGAACAATCCACAGTTCCTCCCATTTATTAAGACTTCCGTGCCCGATTTAATTGGGGCGTTGCTAAAATTTAAGGGTATAGAGTTGTTAGTTTATACTTTAGCAAGAACAGATATCAATTCTAAAGTCCTATATATTGTGACTTAGCCGTTATAAAATGTTTTATGTCTTTGCAGAATTCGCGACATCCGCGATCCCAACACTCTCGAGATGCCGGACAACTTCGAGGAAGAAATCAATTGCCTGACTTTCGAGTCCGTTGCCGTCGTGGCGTTGAATCAACAGATTGGCCTTCTCCGCAACAACCGCAACAAAGAAGCCATGGAGCTCTTCAAGTGCCTGCGTGAATTCTTCAACTTGGTCTACGACTTAGAAGTCGTTCCGTCAATCTGGAAGATCGTTAAGACACCGAAATTCTATAAAATGATGCAAACCTACGATACGATGAACAGAATCATCATCAGCTACATAAACAAGGCCATCGAGAAGATCGAGAGTAACACTACGATGAGGAAATCAGACGAAGAGGCGAGTGTCGTAGAGAAACTCCTGAAGATCGACAAGAAAGTCGCCATTGCCATGGCTCTGGACATGCTTATGGCTGGAGTCGACACAACTTCCACGACTTTGGTGGGGATTCTTTTTTGTCTGGCAAAGAATCCGGAAAAGCAGGAAAAACTTCGGCAGGAAATCCTCGAAATCCTGCCTCAAAAAGACTCCAAACTCACCGTTGACAGCTTGAAGAATCTACCCTACCTCAGAGCATGCATCAAGGAGGGTATTCGCGTGTACCCCATCGGCATCGGGACGTTGCGGACGCTTGGCGAGGACATTGTCATGAGTGGTTATCAGGTGACCAAGAAGCAGAACGTCCTCGTTGTGAGCAACCCACTGCTGCAGGAGGAAGCGCATGTTCCACAGGCCAAGGAGTTTATTCCCGAGCGATGGCTCCGCGACGATAAAAATGGTGAAGCTGCGGCTTTCAATCCGTTTTTATACATGCCCTTTGGATTTGGCCCGAGGAGTTGTGTGGGAAAGAGGATCGTTGACTTGGAGCTGGAGATCACCATATCGAGGCTTGTGAGGAATTTCAATATTGAATTCAACTATCCGATTGAGAATGCCTTCAAAAGCAAGCTGATCAATACACCGGCTATTCCGCTGAAGTTTAAATTTAGTGAAATTGAGAACTGATGATGATCGAGAATTTAGCTGTGAATAGAAATAAAGAGATTTTGAATAATGCTTGACTTTTATTTGAGGAATGAATTAAGTGAAAAGCATTTTGTAACGGGTTCTTTGCAGCTTGCAAACAAATAGAGATCTATTTTCAGTGTTACGAGTTCTTGACAAATCTTCTAAGTTCTTTAATCGCTTGCTTTTTCAACTCAGTACTTATCCCGAGATATACATGAACTTACACTTCGAGGTTTTCAGAACGAAAGATCGTATACCTAGTTTTGTGTTTCGACGAGAAAAAGACACATTCCACAATTTACTCATAAATGCCAATGATTATTATTTATTATTTGATTATGAACATACAAATGAATAGGAAGCGCAAGCTGCACATGCGTTCAGCTCGTAAATACAAATATTTGACTGATCAATTTTCAATCTCGCTAAATTTAAATTTCAGCGGAATCGCTGGGACGTTGATCAGCTGATTTCTGAAGGCATTTTCAATCGAGTAATTGAACTCAATGTTGAAATTCCTCACCAGCCTCGACACGGTGATCTCCAGCTCCAGATCAACGATCCTCTTTCCCACACAACTCCTCGGGCCAAACCCAAATGGGATGTACAAAAACGGGTTGATGGCCTGGTCTTCGTCTTTCTCGGCCCGCAGCCATCGCTCAGGAAGGAATTCCTTTGCATGTGGAACGTGTTCTTCCTGCAGAAGCAACATATTCGTGGCCAGGAGCATGTTTTGGTTCTTTGGCACTTGATAACCACTCAAGACAACATCCTCTCCAACTGTCCGCGGTGTACCTGTTCCGATTGGATACAACCTGATGCCTTCCTTGATGCATGCCCGGAGGTAGGGTAGATTCTTTAAGCTGTCCACAGTCAGTTTTGTGTCCTTTTGAGGGAGAATCGCACGAACTTCTTGTCGCAGCCTCTCCTGTTTCTCTGGCTGTTTGGCGAGACAAAGAAGAATCCCAACCAAAGTCGTGGAAGTTGTGTCGACTCCAGCCATGAGCATGTCCAGAGCCATGACAATGGCGACTCTCTTGTCGATCTTCAGGAGCTTCTCCACGACACTCGCCTCTTCATCTGACTTCCTAGTAGCTGTGTTGCTCTCGATCTTCTCGATGGCCTTGTTTATGTAGCTGATGATGATCCTGTTCATCGTGTCGTAGGCTTTCATAACTTCGTAGAATTTTGGTGTTCGGATGATCTTCCACATCGACGGAGCGATGTCCAAATCGAGGATCAGAGCAGAAATCGAACGCAAACACTTGAAAAGCTCCATGGCTTCTTTGCTGCGGTTAGCTTGGAACAGACCCATCTGTTGATTTAACGCCACAACGGCGACAGACTCGAAAGTCAGGCAATTGATGTCTTCCTCAAAGTTGTCCGGCATCTCGAGGGTGTTGGGATCACGGATGTCGCGAATTCTGTAAAAGAAAAAAAACCAATGAATGACGGCAGACATGTTTGCATCTGGTACTCACCTCTGAAGGAATGCGTTGTTGACCTCAAGCATGTTGTTGAGGTAAAGCCGAGCATTTCGCGGCTGCATCAGAATCGGATTCACAGCCTTGCGGAGGCTCCCCCATTTCTCATCGTTCCTTAAAGTGGATATCGGAGATAAAAATGTATCAATTACAAGCCGTCACTTACGAACTTATGAGACCAATCACACCTCCAAAAGTGTCATGACTTTTAACAGTCCTGTGATAAATCAAAGTCTCCAGTCCTTTTCGATATGGCCAAACACCTTCCGATCGCAAAACCACCGGAAAATCTTTCACACTGAACGAGATCAAAATACTTTGCTTTCCAAAAACTCCAGGAATCATAATAAGATCGCCATAAATGTCACGCGCCTTCAGAACCAAGTCGGTCAGCGTCTTTTTATAGAAGACTCCTGTAAAGAGAAAAGTTTAATATCTGTTGTTGCACCGATTTCTCGGTGTATTTACCGCCCGGCAAGAAAGCACGAACAAGTCCCAAGGGCGTTGGTCCCGGAATGGCCGACAGTGGCTTGGCATTTGCCCATTCCTGAGACTGGCTCACACCAGGGCTGTCGTCTACCTTCTGTTTTACAAAAAAAAAATTATGTAATGGACATGCGCATATCCCCAAAAGTGTCACACTTACCTTCGCCTCAACTTGGGCAATCAATCGAATTTGATTCCACTGCCCGGCTCGTAGCGAGCGATTAAAAACCCGAACTGGCTGAAGCATCCCGCCCCGAAGAAATTCTTGTGTTAACTAAAGTCGCGTCAAACCAACACAAAGAGGGGAATCTAAATTTAGACAAAAAAAGCTTTATTTTGATTGTGTTGCCGGCAAACAGATGATTCAACAGTGTGTACGTTTGCTTGCCGCCGAATGCGCGGCTAAGGCCAAGGTTTATTCATATCTTCATAATATTGATTAATTGTATTTACAAAATTGAAGCCGGAGAGATAACTTTCATTTTGATATGACTCATAATAAAACTCGAGTGGTAGACAAATCAAGAAAACAACATTTGGCACACTTCAATTCCAGGAAAAAAGTCGTTGACGGAGACGCCAAAATATCTTATCTGGTACTTAAGATAAGTTTAAGATTAGGAATCTATTTGAATCAATACAGCAAAATTGGTATAACTAGTCCAGCGTTCATAAACCGCTTTTTATATAAACAACAAATCATTTAGATAACAAACATGCAATTACCATTTCTTATTTTAGTTTAAAAATAATCAACACAAATCGAAGTCGCAGTAATTTCTGTTTATTTTTCTGCATCTAATTCACGCTGAACGCAAATTATTAAACAACTTCTACATTCTCCATATGTTTATGTTTTCTTTTTTGTTTGCGTTGTTTATCAAATCGTACACGTGCTAACGATGATGAGCTTTTCCCATAACTTGGTTTTATTTCTGACATCATATGTTTGTGATCAGCAAATATCTTGAAATACAGACAATATCTAACTATCATCTCTTTCTCTCTTTCACATAGTCTATTCATGAACTTGTTCAACAAACGAATTTAGCGCATCATCATAAAATAAGAACGCTTTGAATTATAGAAAAAAGAAAATGTAAAAAGTTGTTTATGACAACATGCGCCCAAGCTTTCGATTAAAAAATTTTTTGTCTGTACACTAGCTGTTGGTCGTATTGTTGTACAAAAATGAGAGACTACGTACAAGTTGCAAACTAAACAGATTTGTTCAGGTATAATTCATTGGAAAAATTGTACGCACATTTTGTTCATGGTTATCTTACCTTGTTTTTAGTTCAATTTTGTTTCTTATTTATTGCTAGGATTTGGAATTAGTTCATAGTATTTTATTAGAAATCGCAGTAGAGCAGATTTTTGGTCAGAAAAGAATCATTAATTTCATTAATTTTCATTTGAGGCAAGCTAGAGGGATCTACGAACTACGACACCTGTTTTATCATTGAACGAAAAGGACGACTCAGATCCATTAAAAGATTTTTTGATCTTTTTGTTAAGTCTTTCTTAACCTTTTACTATACAAGTAGGTCCTTGAACGGCCACTACTAGAAATACGTAACTACCATTGAAAAAATACAATTTGGACCATTTAGATTAGACATTTGGTGATGTGTTTTTAATTAATTTGTTTGTTCTTTTTATTTTCATTATTGAAACAATGCGCGTGGCGATAATACAGTGCAAACATATAAAAGCAATAGATTCGAAGCCCTCTAAGTTAAATTTTTACGGGACATAAAAACTAGTTCGAGTTAGAGGGATTTTTCGAAAAATTTTTGTTAAAGGGATTAATAATTTTTTTTGTTTAAAAGCCTTTATTTTATTCAAAAGAATATACATGTAAGAAAAAACACAGGAAATTACTTATGATTTTGGATTGAGTCTTAAAAATTGGAGAATGAAGTCTTTTAAAAAAGGGCTCTATTTTAAAAAGGCAGTGTTGAACCTCATCCGGACTCTCAATGCATTCACTAAATGAAGCTTAAAAACATACCTAACTGTTTTTATATTAAAAGCAAATTTTTTGAAGCCAACCAACAACGCAATGAATAAGCAGCGCAGTTATTCATACAGAGCCGCAGGGTTGTGTGCACGAACAACCTATAGCTCATTTGTTATTGTATGTAGACGACGATTGTGTGGCCCTAGACGACAATTGTGTTCGCCCAACTGTTGTGCTTCGAGAGCCGTTGGCGAATAGTTTCGATTTTCTCATGTTTTTTTGGATTCGATGTTTGCCGTGTAGGTCGCCATGCAAATCCTCATTCTTGCTGTGAACATCCTCTTTCTTTCTTGCATAGGTAAACAATAATAAGGGCAACCACATGCGCTTCTTTCTCCGACGTGTTTGCACTGAAAAATCAACATGAAACGAAAGGTGTTCCTAGTCCAGTGCCAAATTGAGAGAGAGTCGGGAAAGCAATACAAGTTGCGTGCTTGATATAAGTTGAGAGGGGAAATTTTTTCTTTATTTTTTTTGCAAAAAAAAAATGTCAAATAGACCAAGAGTCGAAAAAATGTATTCGACTTAGAGGGCTTCGACTGTAGTTGGTTTTAGTTAGATTTAATATTGATTTATTGGTTAATATTGTAGAATTCATATGTTTAATAATTGTTTGTGACTTGCTTGATACTTTCACATATTTTAACGTTTTTTGCAGTAAAAAATAAAACGAACACCTTCTATGGAAAAAGTTTGTATAGTGTTTGTACAGTGACCGATATCGGAGTGCGGATGTAATCTTAGAATCCGAGGATGAGCAGAATAGAGAGATAGGTTATAATGAGCATCTGGAGATACCTAAAACTGATGAGAGCGAGTAAAATTCTTACTATAAAATACATTTGTCCACTTTGAGATCACAATGTAAGACGAAAAAGAATATAAGACGAAATCATGTTTTACATGATTGAGAAATACGTCAGAAAAGCGTTGCAAGTTACTTAAATATGCTAGTCAACATGAACATATATCTGTATTTAAGCCGCTCAGTTCATAGATTACGTAACTTCACTTTTTGAAAAATCTTAGATAGAATAGAATAAAATAGAATAGAATATGTACTTTATTTTTTTTAACCCAATTTTGATTAACAATTACATATTTTCGAAACACAATTTTGGCCTTGGCTTGGAACTGTCTGCCAGATACTAACTAATTTTGTTTACTAGTTTGTTTTAAAATTAAAATACAAAAGTTTTACAATCAGAACAAAACCAAAATATATTATATATTATATTTCACTTGGTATAGTGATAACTTTATATATTCACAATAACCTTCTTAAAAAATAAATATTAACATCATTAAACTGCAACGTAGTGTACTTTAGAGGCTAATGTAAATTACTTTATCGCTTTTCTCAATTTCCTATTTTATGGGGTTAATCGATCTGAGCTCTGATTTTTTTGTAAACTTGAAAAACGCGTACCTGGATAAGCACTCTACTCGCAATATGGTGGTATTTGTTATTTCCGTCGACGAATGCTATTAGAGATAACTATTATCCAAAATGGTATCCACTTAGTCCCCGCTAAGATCAGCTTCTTGTAGCATTGCCAAAATTTAGCCTTGACATTTAAATCTTTCTTGAAACAAGTGCATTGGACAATTTTGACCTACGTAGGCAACGTACGCATCTTTTACAAGATCACACAAGAGGTTTTCAAAAACAAAAATTCATCTTATTTGTACTCATTTACTAACATAAGTAATTGTCAAGAGATTTCATGCAAAAAATATAAAGAAGTGTTAGAAATATTTTATATGAAAAGTGTTAAAGGCCAATTTTGACCCATGTGTAGGATAAGGGTTAATGGTACAAAATGAAGTACAAAAATTTCAACTTTTTATTTTTTTTTTTTTTTCATAAAAATATTGTGTGAGGGTAAAGAAAGATCACATGGCATTCGGGTAAACAGCTGCAAAGCTTATGAAGAAAAGGGCCGTCCCGACTCACTGACGCTGGTGTTAGACTTGTTGTTATAAAAAGGTTTCACTGCATTTTCCTTGAGTATGCTTGTCCAATAATAAACTTACCATTAAGACACTGGCTATATATTCATTTTTCTCGAAGACCTTAAAATTGTTTTGTATTTGATTATTTAATTGTAGATGTTACGGTTGCATAAAAAAGAATACCCAGATAGAAATCCTTTTTGACAAACTAATAATGAATCAAAAAACGTAGTCGGCATATATTTGAATACTGTCTTACGTGATAATCAGACACACGTTCAGTCGCAACTTTTCTAAGCCACTGTAAGACCTGTCAAACAGAGATGCACATGAACGCATAAATAATTTATAAGTATATTTGACGTTCCAAGCTTAATTATGGATAGTGAAATCGCAAAAATTATGTAGGTTTCTCCAACCAATTATGCTCCATATGGCAGATAACAGCCATCATCCCTAACCTAACCCAACGTCCGCAACCTAAAGATTCAGTCAATGAACTTTATTTCATCTTTTTTTTTTTGTGAAATGTCAAATTGACAAGTTACACTGCTAACATTTTGTAATGCGTAGTCAAAAAAAATGCGTGAGCAGTCAAATGACACATAGCCATCGATTTTTAACAGGTCTTTAACTTTTCTAAGTTCGTGACCTTTGAGCAACTATTGCGACAAAGTCTTTTTATTTTGTTTTCTCCTTTCATCAGTTCGAACTACTCTGTCATCTCTTGAGCTCCCGCTAGTCGATCCATTCCGTTGAACTTTGATTCTGATTAACTGACTCCTTCCCGTTTGCAATACTCACCGAAAGTGATTGAGGTAAGGAAAACATTAAATTAATTCTTTGCCGATCACTCTGTTTGCACTTAAAACAATTGAATGAAAAGTGTTGTGTTATCGTAAAGTATTTCAAGCACTTTCGACTTTCATTAAGTTCTTTTTTTCCAACAATATGACGGAAACTGAATTAGGCAGCGACACTTTTCGCATTCCGTATGCGTACATATTTTACTCTGCGTCGAATCGGGAAATTCCTTCCAGGAAACGTTGATTATGCTTTCGTCATCTAGAATGGTGGTAAACCTGACCTTTTCCTTGTTGATTGATTAAAAATGAGGGATTAATCGATATGAGCGATAAGTTCATTTGAAATGTTGCAAGGAGTGCTTCTGATTAAGCATGTCCTTGTCCTTTTTTGTCATTGTTTAATGATTATTACAGTTTTTGATGTCGATTATGGTTTGCCTTCTTCGGAGACTAGTCGCTTACAGTGAAAAATTTTACGAGAACATTTTTGTTTTGTAGCTTTGGCACGTGCATTGAGCCTGGCAGCCGAATGAATTGGAACCTCAAATTATGCTGACGTTACAGTAATGTGAACATATTCCCCAAGTCCATCAACTACAATGGCTGGGGTTCATTAAACAATTAAACATCAGTTGTCTAACTAAGCAGACCCCTTCTGGTTTAAGAAGGAGAAATAGGATCGAAGTGTTTTGTTTTAGAAATATGTAGCCAAATTTTTAAGCAATGACATTGTCCTACACAAGACATTCTCAAAGCTTTGAAAGACATTCACAAACCCTTTTGAAACAAACAATTTATAAAGCAACAAAATGTTATGCCCATGTGTATGTGCTATTATCAGGGGAAAACTGTAATCACGTTTGTTTGTCGGAGCGTTAAAAAAAAGTAAACCAATTCGCAAGTCGAGTCGTCGTAAAACAAGCACAATAAATAGTCAACATGAGCGGTTTTAGAGGTTGGCTCTCGCGGGAGTGTCATTATTTCATACGACGCTAAGACAAATGAATGATCATCTAATCTAACCAAACTTTAATTTGAGTAATAATTCGTGGGAATCATTGACATTCTAAGAGAGATTCTGAGATTCTGTGCAAGAAAATTCACATACTGACTGAGACATTCTATGCAAGAAAATCTTTCAGTCATTTCATGCTCTTAAGTCGATGCAAAGAACCTTATTGTTTCAGCAATTAGTAAGATGTTTGACAACTGATAATCAATGATCAACAACAGCAGACACTATTCTACACATAATTCACATTTTATTAAAATAACCTGTGGCTTACATTTTCAGTTTTCCAATTCACTAAATTTAAATTTCAGCGGAATAGCTGGCACATTGATTACCTGATTCTTGAAGGCATTCTCAATCGGATAGTTGAACTCAATATTAAAGTTCCTCACCAGTCTCGATATTGTGATCTCAAGCTCCAGATCAACGATCCTCTTTCCCACACAACTCCTCGGCCCAAACCCAAAAGGAATATACAAAAACGGATTGATAGCCTGCTGTTCGTCCTTTTCATCGCGAAGCCACCGCTCGGGAATGAATTCTTTAGGCTTGTCAATGTGTGCCTCTTCCAAAATCAGCATATTGCTGACAAGAAGGATGCTCTGACTCTTCGGCACCTGATAACCACTCAAAACAACATCTTGGGCAACTGTTCGCAGTGTCCCTGTTGCGATGGGGTACATGCGAATGCCTTCCTTGATGCATGCCCTGAGGTAGGGTAGATTCTTCAAGCTGTCCACAGTCAGTTTCGAGTCCTTGTCAGGCAAGATTCCACGGATTTCTTGACGAAGTTTCTCCTGCTTCTCGGGATTTTTCGCGATACAAAGGAGGATGCCCACCAAAGTCGTGGAAGTTGTGTCGACTCCAGCCATAAGCATGTCCAGAGCCATGACAATAGCAACGCTCTTGTCGATCTTCAGGAGTTTCTCTACAACACTAGCCTCTTCGTCTGATTTCCTCATCATTGTGTTGCTCTCTATCTTCTCGATGGCCTTGTTTATGTAGCTGATTATGATTCTGTTCATCGTGTCATAGGTCTCCATGATTTCGTGGAATTTCGGAGTTTTGATTATTTTCCACATTGACGGTGAAACCTCCAGCTCAAAAATGAGACCAAAAAATTTACGCAGGCACTTAAAGAGCTCCATGCCTTCTTGGTTTCGATTGGCGTCGAACAGTCCAATTTGTTGATTCAACGCCACTACGGCAACGGACTCAAAAGTCAGGCAATTGATGTCTTCCTCAAAGTTGTCAGGCATCTCGAGGGTGTTGGGGTCACGTATGTCGCGAATTCTGTGGAAAAACTCATGAATGACGGGAGCGGTGTTTGTTTCTGGTATTCACCTCTGAAGGAATGCGTTGTTGACCTCAAGCATGTTGTTGAGGTAGAGCCGGACGTTCCGCGGCTGCATCAGAATCGGATTCACAGCACTCCTGAGGCTCCCCCACTTCTCTTCGTTCCTTAAATTGAATATCGTGAATAAAAATGTTAGTGGCGGGCCACGACTACTTACGAACTCAACAATCCAAGTGTCTTCGTAAAGGTTTCAGGACTTTTTACAGTCCTATGATGGATCATCGTCTCCAGCCCTCGTCGGCGTGGCCATATGCCTTCTGAACGCAGCACTTTTGGATAATCCTGCACATTGAACGAGAGCAAAATGCTTTGCTTTCCAAATACTCCAGGGAGCATGACAAGCTCGCCGTAAATATCCCGGGTCAGCATAGTGAACTCAGTCAAAGTCTTTTTATAAAAGACACCTATGAAGAGGCAGCATGTAAAAGACCAACGGATGCATCAGTCATGAATATTTACCGCCCGGCAAAAATGCGCGAATCAGACCCAATGGCGTTGGTCCCGGAATGGCCGACAGTGGCTTGGCATTTGCCCACTCCTGCGTGTGACCCACGTCTTCTGCATTCTACAGAAAATGAAAACTTCAGTAGAAACTACTTTTAACAATAAATACGACTCTCACCTTCAGCTCAACTTGAGCAACCGACCGAATTTGGTTCAACTGCCCACTGCTCGTAGCGAGCGATTAAAAACACGAACTGACTGAAACATCTCGTTTCGGAGAATTGATCATTCAGACTAAAGTTGAAAAAAAAAACAGCACCTAAGTGGTTGCCTAAATATGTGAAAAGCTTTCGACTCTATTTGCCTACTAGACTATTGAGAGGTGTGTACGTTTGTTTGCCGCCGATTAGAAGCTCTCGGGCGGTTAGTTGATATCTGTGAGATTTTGATTGATTAATCGTCACAGCTCGGACTGGTATCTAAAATTATAGTCTATTTGAGTTCTGACCAACAAAGAACATGATAAATATTAGTCGCAAGCATTTTGTCGTACTCCAAGTTGCAAACAAATTTCGTTCACAAAGAAATCGCTAGTTATCTTTTCTGGTACTTGAGATTGCTTCAAATTTATCGATCTTCACAGATTATTTTCGTTGATTGTGATTGCACCATATTCCTATGAATTACAACGAAATTAATATAATCTTTTCTTAAAGGCATGACTGAAAGTGGCGAAATTTAAAAACAACGATGGAAACAACCATTTTATGTCTTCACAACGAACTGTGAAAGGTGATCAGAAAACACTTTTTTTTCATGAGTATTCAGCAATCTTAAATTTTTAATAGAATGTGACACTTGCATGGAAAGAAAGAAAAACTTTGTCTTAAGATATAAAAATCGGTTAAGAATTACTCCAGTTATTCAGGAAAAACAATAACGTCAATAGAAAAAAAATATAATATAAATAATTATGTTACGACTTTAAATGATATTTTGTGTGCTCTCATTCTGCTTCGATAATGGTTTGTGATCACTTCAAATCGATACTTACTTACTTACTTAACAGGCATTTAACCCTTGGAGGGTCTGTGCCTGAGCCAAAGTCGCCTTCCAACGTTGACGGTCCCGGGCATGCTGCTTCCAGTCCGGAAGACCAAACTGTCTTGCATCCGCAATCACTTGATCTCTGTACTGGAAGTTCGGTCTCCCTCTTCTCCTAGAACCAGGAGGCTCGGATTCTAAGACCCTTTTAGCTGAAGCGTTTGTGTCGATGCGCTCGATGTGGCCGAGCCACTGTAGTCGACGGATTTTTGCCTTCCGGACTATATCCACATCTTCTGTACAGCTCATAAAGTTCGAGGTTATGTCTTCTCCTCCATTCGCCTTCCTCGCAGACTGGACCGAATATCCGCCGTCGAATTTTTCTTTCGAAGGAGCCAAGTATCAGCTCTGCAGTCCTGCTTATCGTCCAACTTTCGGCTCCATACAGTAGAGCTGGCAGGATAAGGGTCTTGTAGAGCATGACCTTAGTTCTTCGAGTCAGGAGTTTTGACCCTAGTTGTTTGGACAAACCGAAGTAGCAGCGGTAGCCGAGGGTGATTCTACGACGGATCTCCACTACCATGTCATTCGTGGAGTTTACGTTCGCCCCGAGGTATACGAACTCCTTAACTACCTCGAAGTTATAGCTGTCGACTGTAACATTTTGTTCTAAGCTGTGGGCGACGGATTCTTTCTTCGTCGACAGCATATATTTGGTTTTCTCCTCATTTATCTTCAGACCAGTTCGTTCGTTTAGCCTGCTTTCGATCTTTCGAAATCGATAAGATTGCAAAAATTTCAGGACTTATCTAAAACACTTCCTCCACAAATGCAGTATTTAGATCATTTTTGTTGGCGAACCTCACTTCCTTGCTTCATATTCCAAAATATAGCATGGATTTTGCATAAGGTTTACGTCTCCTGATTGGCGGGACGTCTCAAGTTTTTGGGGGGACAAAATATAATAACCATTCTTTCGTAAATTCTGCGCGATTTCCTCATTTTTGATGATACGCCTTTTCCTGTTTGAAGAAAACGTCCCCTGCTTTTCCTTATTGACATCGTTTTGGGATAAACTATAGGGCGAAGAATCTCAAAACATGTCAAAATTGCATATATGAAAGCCATGCCGAATACAGGCATGGTTTTAAATATACAACAGGCCTTAACTTTTGCTTTCAAGTTCTTTGCACAAATCTTTTTCCATCGGATCCAAAAAAGTTAGACATGTTTTCATCGAAAAATAAGAAATTTCTACAAAATGCAATGAATTTCGCACACAGAACGCCGCACACTGAACTTCAAAATAAAAACGAAGCCGTATATAAAATTCAATTGAAACCTTTCAGATTACCGAGAAATCATAAAAAAGCTGAGTGTGCAAATACTTTTTTCAGCGACTACATATCATCCTTATTAAGTGGTAGAACGAACCTTCGACACGTGAATAACACTTGACCGTTTTTTTTTTGTTTAATTTGACACTTCCTTCAATCCCTTATATCCTATTTCATTAAACAAAAAAACCTTTTAAATTCAAAAATCATTTCAACTTTATTAAAATCACTTGCAAGTCCAGTTTCAATTCTCCACTTCACTCATCTTAAACTTAAGCGGAATGGCAGGCATATTTATCAATTCATTCCTGAATGCATTCTCAAGCGGGTAGTTAAATTCAATGTAGAAGTTCCTCACCAGCCTCGATATGGTGATCTCCATCTCCAGGTCAACGAGTCTCTTTCCAACACAACTCCTCGGTCCGAATCCGAAAGGAATGTACAAGAACGGATTATTTGAGTGATCACTGCTCTTGTCGCCATCCCTCAGCCATCGTTCAGGAATGAATTCCTTCGGTTGAGGATAATACTTCTCCTCCGAGAGCAACAAGTTGCTGTTGATTATGATGTCCTGATGCTTCGGCACTTGATAGCCACTCATGACAATTTCCTCGCCGTTTTGTCGTATCGTACCGGAAGTGATTGGGTACATCCTAATGCCCTCCTTAATGCAAGCCCTGAGGTAAGGCAAGTTCTTCATGCTGTCCACCGTAAGCACGGAGTCCTTCTGCGGAAGAGCGGTGCGGAGCTCCTGACGGAGTTTTTCCTGCTTCTCTGGACTCTTGGCGATTCCGAAGAGAATTCCCACCAAGCTGCTGCTGGTGGTGTCCACGCCGGCCATAAGCATGTCCGAGGCCATGACCACAGCTATGCGCTTGTCGATTTTTAGGAGTTTCTCGAGGACGCTCTTCTCCTCGTTGTCGGTGCTGGGAGAGGGACTTTTCTCAAGACGCTCTAGAGCATCGTTGACATACCTCATCGTGGTGTCGTATATGGTGTCGCACACCCTCATCATTTCATGGAATTGTGGAGTCTTGACGACCTTCCAAAGTGACGGCTTCACATCCAGCTCGTAGATGAGCTGGAATAACCTTGTGAGGTTCTTGAACAACTTTTGTGCACCGGGGTTATCACGGTTCCTGCGGATCAATCCGATTTGTTGATTCAGCGCAACCACCGCAACGGACTCGAATGTCAGGCGGTTGATCTCATCGTCGAAGTTGTCGGGCATCTCGAGTGTGTTCGGGTCGCGAATCTCACGAATTCTGTGGGGAACCAGTCAGTCTAAAGCTGTACGAGGTGTATTTTCGACTTACCTCTGAAGAAACTCGTCATTCACTTCAAGCATCTTATTCAGATACAAACGTATATTCTTGGGGTTCATAAGCACAGGATTCACAGCACTTCTAACCTTGCCCCAGGCTTCATTGTTGCTGGAAAAAGACTGTTAAAGTTCACTTTCATGGAAATTTCTCAGACTTACGATCCTAGCAATCCGATGACGCCTCCAAAGTCCTCCTTTCGATGCACGCTTCTGTGGTAGTTCATGGTTTCGAGGCCACGACGTGAGGGCCACACGCCCTCAGAGCGAAGCACTGTCGGAAAGTCATCCGGATTGAATGACAGCAAAATGCTGGGTTTTCCAAAGAGCTCGGGTATCCTCACCAAGTCACCGTACATCTGCCGACTCAGCAGCGAGAATTCAATCAACGACTTCTTGTAGAACACCCCTGAGGAGAATCGGTTGAAGACCGTGGAGGACTCAGAGCGTCAACGTACTCACCGCCTGGTAAAAAGCCTCGGATCAGCTCGAACTTCGTCGGTCCAGGGATCTCCGTAACCGGTTTGGCGTTCGCCCATTCGCGAGATTGTACAGTGGAGCCATTAGCATCTTCTAAGCTCTTCAAGTGGATGGGTATAGTTAATAAGACCTCAAACAACCGGCTATCGAACCAATTACCTTCACGCCAGCTTGAGCCACGGAACGGAACTGACTCCACTGGCCGCCTTGAAGCGACCGGTTAAGAACACGAATTTGCTGCTGCATAGTCAGGCGATTGTCTGGAATAAACTGAATATGAAGTTAGGTCTGGCAGCGGTTTTATGATGACAAGTGTTTGTTTTTTCAAAAAGCTTTTACTCGAGACTAAAGCTGAACTAAACAATAACTGCTGTCTAATCGCAATTTAGACACGCGTCGTTTTATCTACAACTGGACAGCTCTATCAGTCGGTCGGTAGTAAACAATGACTTGAAGTTTTTCGGGGTTTAACGAAGTTTTTACCTTTCGTTGTGGAAAGAAATTACAAAAGAAAAGCGAAAACTTCGTCAGTGCTGCACTTTCATTGGGCTAAGTGAACAGCGTGAGCAAGTAAAGAAGTTAAGAGTTTCTTGTCGATAGTATGGCCTCAAACCATAGTAACTACGTGTCTAATAGATGGCACTAATGCTTTGTTGCTGAAGATGCGTTGGAGTATGCATGTGCCTTTTTTTAGTTGAAAAACTAAATAATCGCTTTTCACTTAATGGGAGGCAACAGACAGATAACGAAAATGCTGCTTCATGTCCGCTTTGCCGCTTCTATCAGTCTTCAGTCACGTTTGTGCGAATAATCTTTTGCTAAAATCCGAAACAAATTCATGACAAGACCGAAGCTTATGTTGGAACCTTCTTTCAGTTGCACATTTCTTGTTCACGTCAGACATTAGGTTTGATTACCTGGTTTTAACTATAGCAGGAATTCACATGAAATTGCATAAAACTGACAGATCGTGCGGTTCAAGCAAAGATATAAAGCTTCAAAAAATGTGTGTAGTGATTATGCTACACAGAATACAAAGTATTATTCCAGCCACAAATGTCAGTCAGTCACAAATGTAACTGAAATACAGGAAGCATTTTGACAGTAGTTCAGGAATCATCGAACACTAACTCATTATTTTTACGCACATTTGTTTGATTTGTTGTTTAAAGCTCTCACACGTATTCACAGACACAAAATGTTATAAAAAACGCTGTCAAATAAAATTAAGGGGCAAGAGAAAAAGAAGTTGGCTATCCGTATTGGCTCATTTGTGCTATACATGCTAGTGAGCCAAGCGATCTGCTACAAAAAGGCTACCCATTTGCTGTAAACATTATTATGAAGAAGTTCGCATTTAAAATTTCAGTTCAGCCTGAATTTGATATCCGCATCTTCACTGATTTGTGCGCGTTATAATTTGACACATGTGAAGGGGACCTACTGTGTGAATTATGAATTGCGAGAGCTTACCGTGACAGAAGTACTCCAGGGGGATTGTCAGTCGTTCGCTGGAGGTGGAACCGTGAAAAATGTTTGTGGTGTTCTGTCCCCGGCTGGATTCGAACCTGAGTATTCTCGTTTAGCTGTCCGACGCGAGTTAACCCGAGCTTAAATATTATTTGAGCCCTTATTAAGTCGGTAGGAAAGAATGTGGAATCCTTTGTGGTGACTGAGGCCGAAATGGAAGCTGGTCCCCAAACTGTCGACGAAGAGAAGGCAAATGGCTTTCCAATAGAGACTTGACAACTTTGAATTAAATTTGTGAACGCACCCTTTCACTAATCATCAAATTGTCATTGCCAATTTATAGGGTAAACTCAACATTTTCATCATGGTCAAGTACACGAACGTGTAAAGCCTGCAAATTATAAAAATTTTCTACCGCAATTCGGAGTCGGTGACCGCAATTTGAAGGGCGTTAACTCCAGTTTTCGGTAGTAGTTCTCGCCCTAATAAACAGGCAATAACAAGTTTAGTGCAAAAATTTGAGTATAAGTATTAGTTGTGTGGTGGTGCCGTGTCAGTGAGACAACGGGTTGGTCGAATTGTCAAAAATATCTCTACCGTTCAGGCGTCAGTAGCAAACGATCCAAATCAGTCAATTCCACGGCGTTCTCAAGAATTTAGGCGTATTTTGTTAAGGATCTTGGTTAAGACCCATACAAGATCAAGCTGACTCAAGAATTGGAACCGATCGACCCTTTGAACTGACGTACCGATTGGGCTCTGGAGAAGATGCACCAAGATGATAAGTTTCATCGCATCATCTTCAGTGATGAAACTCATTTTTGGCTCAATGGGTTCATCAATAAACAAATTAGGCGTCGTTGGTCGGGTGAAAATCCGCATGTACTTTAGGAATCACCACTTCATCCATAAACAGTAACTGTAAGGTATGGTTTGCATGCCGGCGGCGTTATCGGGCCATATTTTTTTTCATTTTTCGTCGACGATAACGATCGCTTTGGACAGGTTACTGTGAATGGCCAGCGTTATCTCGCCATGATTAGAGATTTTTTCTTGGCCCGAACTAGAAGATATGGACTTCGACGACATGTGGGATGGTGCCACAACATGTGCTGTGTAGCACATATTACAATCGATTTATTGAAGAGTAAGTTTGATGAGCTTGTTATCTCAGGAAATGGGGCAGTCGATTTACCGCCTTGTTCGTGCGATTTAATACCTCTAGACTGATTTGTTTGGGGCTACGTTAAGTCATTGGCTTATGCCAACAAGCCGATGACGTTGGAAGAGTTCAGAGCCAATATTGAACGCAAAACAGCGGCCGTTTCGGCCGAAATGCGTTTCCAAGTCATCGAAAATTGGGTTCAACGAATCGACCGCGACAAATGTGCCCGTTGTGGCTATATGAACGAGGTCGAGTCTATTCATAAAAGTTTTGATTTTACTTCAACCTGACAATGAAGTTTTTTAAATATCTCAAACAGTTTACGTTTTGTTTAAAAAATGGTGTCAAGTCCTCATTTGAAAATTCTTTATAATAGGTTTTTGTACGTGATAAAATTGCCTCAAAGTTGACTTTACCTAGCTATAACATTTTAATTTTTAAATTCTGTGTACAAAATAAGCGAACAATTTGCAGATCTCATTAAATTGCGCTTGTGGGGACTTATTTTGACTGTTTATAATAAATACTGTGTTCAAACACTTAAGTCGTCTCGCCTCAATCTATGGCAAATATTAAACCCGTGAAGTAGAGGCCTTAAAGCAGATTTGTCCAGTATTTATTTCTCTCTCACATCTGTCGCTCAGCAAGTTCAGATAAACAAAAATAGTCACAATCAGCTACGCGTATTTGGCGCATATGTTCACCAACAAGGTTCAGATTAGATTTTGCCTGAGTGAGAATTTAATTTCTTTAACTAGACCCTCAAAAAAGCAAAAGAAAAAAAACATTTGCGGCTCATTTTGTTGTCGTTTCCATTCCGACCATTTGATTGTAAAGTGTCTGCAATTGAGGAAAGCTCAACGATCAACGAAAACTTGTGTTATATTTAAACGAAGAGAGCTTTGATCGTGCACACAGTAGAATTATAAATTAGTTTGTTGTCGATCTCTGTGTTGAAATGTTGGGTCGAGTAGCAAAGAACACCCCACGGTTGGGTTGTTCGTTAACGAGGAGTTTCGAAACTAAGGTGAGTCTCTATAGAAGTTTAAAGGTTCTAGTTTCTTTAAAAGATTCACTGATAGGCTGTGACAGAGGAAGCAGCAGGTTGTCCTCATCAAGCGACGGTGACCAATGATGAGGTGGATTGGGAGAATGCCAAGCCGTATAAAGACATTCCTGGACCATCAAAATTCGAGCTGGTTAGGGGTTTTATGCCAGGAGGTGAGTAAAAAGCTTGTTTTTCAGATAAAAAGTTCACACATTTCGTGTAGGTGAATTTTATCAAAAACCGGTGACAAAGTTGTTCGAGACTATCAGAAAGAAATACGGTGAGTTCACGATCCTCCCTGGAGTCTTTGGCAAGAAGGCCATAGTGATGACCTACGATCCGGATATCTATCGCAAAGTTTTTCGGAATGAAGGTATCTGGCCTGAACGGATTAATTTTGACTCAGCTGTGTATTATAGACAAGTCTACAAGAAGGATTACTTCAAAGGTGTTGAGGGAATAATAATGACGTGAGTGTTGAGACGATGTGTGCGACGGAATCTGAATTAATGGGTTTTTGAAACAGATCTGGAGAGCCCTGGGCCCGCTTTCGAAAAGCTGTGAATCCAATTCTCATGCAGCCCAGAAACGCAAAACAGTACTTGACAAAAATGCTTCCGGTTAACGATGAATTCCTGCAGAGGTAGGTGGACAAATGATGAAAAGAGTGCTAGACGACGACACTTTTTTTTATAGAATCCGAGAGATCCGTGATCCGAAAACTCTGGAAATGCCTGAGACTTTCCTCGACGACATCAACCGGCTGACTTTCGAGTCTGTCGCCGTGATAGCTCTCGATCAACAGATCGGTCTAATTCGACGCAATCGCGATCGGCCAGAAGCAGAGATCCTCTTCAAGAGTCTCAAGGACTTTTTTGATCTTGCCTACGTTCTTGACGTCCAGCCTTCGATGTGGAAGATCATAAAAACTCCAGCATTCTACAAAATGATGAAAACTTGTGATCAAATCTTCGAGATCACCTCAAAGTACATCGATGAAGCTCTGGCCCGCATCGAAAAACACCCTTGCGACGATTACGATCAAAAGAGTGTGGTGGAGAAGCTATCGAAGACCGATAAACACATTGCTGTGGTTATGGCAACGGATCTGTTGATGGCTGGAGTTGATACGGTAAAGCAAATGTTTTTATATAAACTTTTATACAAAAGCACATCAAATATAAATCTATTTAACTAACTCTTGAAAACTTTCCCTCACAGACCACCACAACCCTGGTTGGCATCCTCTTCGGCATCGGTAAGAACCCCGACAAACAGGAGAAGCTGCGTGAAGAAATTCGTAAGGTCCTTCCACAGAAAGATTCTGTCTTGACTGTGGATAGTTTGAAGGATCTTCCCTACCTGCGGGCATGCATCAAGGAGGGCATACGTCTCTTCCCCATCGGACCCGGAACAGTCCGAACGATGGTCAAGGACATTGTCCTCAAGGGATACCAAGTGCCCAAAGGCACCGACATTGCCATGGCGAACAATATAATCCTGCGGGACGAAAAGTACTTCCCCAGACCGAATGACTACATCCCCGAGCGGTGGTTAAGGACCGAGGAAGGAGCTGCCTACAAAGCCGATGAAGTCAACCCGTTTGTGTATTTACCCTTCGGCTTTGGTCCACGAAGTTGCGCTGGGAAGAGGATCGTTGAACTCGAGTTGGAGTTAACTGTCATGAGACTCGTCCGAAACTTCAACATCGAGTTCAATTATTCGATCGAGAATGCATTTAAAACAGAATTCATGACACGACCCGTGATTCCACTCAAATTCAAATTCGCTGAAGTGGAGAACTAATTATTATTTATCTAATCTTGTACTGTAATTATTGTTTCGTTGTTTAATTAAAAAAAGAAATTGTGTGAATTTGTTTGTGCTGTTTCGCGTTTAACTTTCGAACTTTAGAAATGAACTTTTTTTTTTATTCATAGGCAATCCCATGACAGAGAAAAAAACACAAAAACACAATTTTGCCGGTTGTTTATTTGCTTAAGCTTTCGGCGTCGTTGTTATTCAGTCCCAAGGCCGCGCCGCAATCAAACTGTGCGTTGAGATTATGTCATGATTAATTAATCGTAATTCACCCGTGGAAAGCTTTGAGTTGGCTTTGACGATGAATTTCTTTGAAACAAATTAGAAACGAGTCCGTTTGCGTGTTTGTGTTTATTCGAATTAAAAAAAAAAGAATTTTGTTCAATCGCGAAAAAACTCCACAAACTTAGATGAACAACTCCCCTCAAAGCTTTTTTCTTGCTCAGACCCTCACAAAGTATTCGAAGATTGGCCTGCCCAAGGCTGCAAGCTTCAGATACAATAACGAACTGTCAAAGGCCGGTGCTTATCTTATCGCCCCAACCGGCGTGTTGACCAAAAACAATGAAAAGCTTTCTTTTATCAACGTTTATGATTAAATTTGTTTGTTTATTTGGTAGAAAAAATAAAGAAAGCAGCTGCCTCGAGATCACCTCAGTCTTCCACCTCCCTGAAGGAGAACTTCAGCGGAATGGCCGGCACATTGAAGAACTTCGCCTTGAAGGCATTCTCCGTGGGGTAGTCGAAACCGATGTAGAAATTCCTGACAAGCCGGGCGATCGTGATCTCCAGTTCCATTTCGGCGATCCGTTTGCCAGCACAGCTCCTTGGGCCGAAGCCGAACGGCAGGTACACATACGGATTGGACACTTCCGGGACGAGTTTCTCGTCGTGCTTACCAGGATGTCGCAGCCATCGCTCGGGAATAAACTCATTTGGCTTGGGGAAGTATTTCTCGTCGCGGGCGAGGAGCGTCGATCCGACGGTGATGCCGATGCCGCGAGGAATTTGATAGCCGCCAAGGACAAGATCGACTGGCAGGGTTCGCATCGTACCCGGTATGACTGGGTAGAGTCGAATGCCTTCCTTGATGGCACTGCGGAGGTAGGGCAGGTGATTCATGCTCTGGAGAGTCAGAACAGAGTCTTTCTTGGGCAAGATCGTGCGGATTTCCTGTCGGATCTTCTCCTGTTTCTCTGGGTGCTTGGCTATGACCAGCAGGAGGCCAGCCAATGTTGAACTTGTCTAAAAAAAAAACGAAATAAAGGGACTGAAGTGGAATGTTGGAAGGAAATCTACCGTGTCCACGCCTGCCATGAGGAGATCCATCGCCATGATGATCGCAATCCGTTTGTCGATCTTCAGCAGCTTCTCGACGACACTTCGCTCCTCGTATCCCCGAGCGACGTGAGTGTTGCTCTCGATTTCTGCTAGCGCTTCATTGATGTGCTTCGTAAGGATGTCGAGGATGTCATCAGCTACCTGCATCATCCTGCGGAATTTCGGGGTCTTGATCAGCTTCCACGGGGTGGGCTTCATTTCGATTTCATACGCGAGGTCGAAGAGCAGCCGGATGCTCTTGAAGAGCTGATTCGCTTCGGGGTGATCGCGATCGCGGCGGATGAGGCCCAGCTGCTTGTCCAGGGCGATCACGGAGACTGATTCGAAGGCCAGGCGATTAATTTCGTTCTCGAAATCATCGGGAACCTCGTGTGTCGTGGCGTCTCTGATTTCACGGACCCTGCAAGTGGATGAAAATGTGAGAAATGATAGTGGGTGATCTTTTAACACTCACCGCAGAAGGAACTCGTCGTTGACCTCGAGCATCTTGGTCAAGTAGAGTCTAGCGTTCTTTGGCTGTAGGAGGATCGGATTCACAGCTGTTCGGTACTTGCTCCACCCTTCGCCGGACCTAAAAAAAATGTTTCACATGAGCCGTGGGGTTTTTAATGTGAGATAGACGCGTCCGTTCCAGTTATAAAACATTTCACATGAGCCATTGCATGTGAGATGCATCCATCCCAACGTTATGACACCAACTTACGCCATCAAAAGGCCCTCGACACCGTCAAAGAAGTCCTTGCGGTGCACCTTTCGATGATAGTCAATGGTCTCGAAGCTCTGTCTCTCCGGCCACATACCCTCATTCCGGAACACGGTCTGATACATCTCCGGGCAAAATGCCATCACCACCGGCTTTTTGCCAAAAGTGCCCGGCATTTTAAAGATGTCACCGTATTGCTGACGGAGGGCGCCGATGAACTCCATGGCAGACTTCTTCGAATAGGATCCTTGAAAATCAAAAAAAAGTGAGTTACAGGACTGAGAACAAGTATCCTCCTTACCTCCAGGCAGGAATCCTGCGACCAGTCTAAAAACCGATGGTCCTGGCATCTCACTGAATGGTCGCGCATCACTGTACTTCACGTGCTGGTCTGCGGAGGCACTATCAGTCTTCACGTATGCAATGAAATTAAAATTTATGTTTTTTTCTTACATTCTCGACGCGTGTGCGAGCGTGTGGCTATACCTTATATCCACCGGAGGCGGTGCAATTACTTCGGGACACCAGCTGTCCAGCAATCTGTCGGGAGAGATTCTTTTGTAACATCACGGAACCGCTCGGAAGTAGAGTTGACTTCAAACTAGAGGTCAGTCAGTGAAAAAAATATGTGGAAGAAGAAAAAAAGAAAAAGCTCGCTCTCAACACGCCCTCGCGTGTGTTTATCAACAAAAAAGCTCGCGGTAAAAATAAACGATCAGTTTGCCACAACGCAGTGAGTATGTGCGTGTGGCGATGACGTGAATCTTTTTTTTTGTCGGAACGAATGTCGTGGAGAATTTAATTCAGCGGATTGTTTACTCTGTTTACTTTTGTGGACTGTGCCCTCACTTTGGCGATAAATATTCGTGCGAAAGGGGATCAGGAAGGAGACGAACATTTCTTTTTCAGGCAACAGTCTTTTCATTTAATCGTTTGAATTTAGGTCACGGAAGATTTGAAGTGGTCTGTCCTCTGCTGATCGCGGTAAAAATCGGAACCAAAAAAGACGGGCAAGGAAGCAAAGGAAAGTGAAAAAAGTAAAAGGGAAAGTAAGACAAAGTACAAGAAAGCCTGGATTGGTGGGCCCTTCACAATTTCTGCAAGTTGAATGTCAACAAAATTCCACCTTTTCTACAAGACGCCTTTTTTTCGTGTCACAAAACCCACACCCTCTAAAGACTTCTTGAAAATCTCTCGTCCTGTCTCACGGCCTTCGGTCACACCATACAAAGATTTGGGGCTAAGACTGGACTGTAAAATGCACAAAAAGAATTTATGAAGTCAGTAAAACTAAAGGTTACACTCGCCTCCAAGAAAACACAACCTTCTTCGTTTCCCCTTCAAACTTTAATTACACCCTAACATCCTTAAATGTAAATCGCAGCGGAATATTCGGCACGTTGACAATGTGCGTCTTAAACAGATTGTCTGTCGAATAATCGAACTGCACATGAAAATTCCTAATCAACCGACACAAAGCCGTCTCCAGCTCCAAGTCGACGATCCTTCGTCCAATGCACATCCTAGGCCCGAACCCGAATGGTAGAAACACAAAAGGATTCACGTTCTTCGCCATTGGACAGGAACTATCAGCGCCCTCTCTCAACCATCGTTCCGGAAGGAACTCATCCGGTCGCGGGTAAAATTTCTCATCTCGCATCAGCAACTGCGATGGCATGGCAATGTCTGTGTCCTTGGGGACCTGATAGCCACTTAGGACGAGATCACGTCCGGTCGATCGAAAATTCCCCGTGGACACTGGATACAGGCGATGAGCTTCTTTGATACACGCTCGGAGGTATGGCAGGTTTTTCATCCTGTCCACCGTGAGCGAGGTGTCCTTGTCCGGGAGGACGGTGAGAATCTCGGAGCGGAGGATGTCCTGTTTGGCGGGGTTTTTCGAAAGGAGGATGAGGCAGCTGGTCACGGCGGAGGATGTCTGAAAACACAAGTCAATGAGGGAGATTCTAGGAAAATGCAGAGACCTACCGTATCCACGCCTGCTAAGAGAATATCCATGGCCATGGTAATTGCGATTTCACGATCGATCTTGAGAAGCTTCTCGAGCACGCTCTTGTCCGAGTCCGGCTTCTCAGGCTCGTGCTTTAAGCGCTCGATTGCCGCATCGATGTACTTGATAGAGAGCTTAGTGATCTTGTCGAAGTTTTCAATGATCTTGTTGAACTTCGGCGTCGGGATAATCTTCCAAAGCGACGGCTTGAAATCCAGCTCAAACATTAACTCAAACGTGAGTCGCATGCCGTCGATAACCTCTTTGGCTTCGAGATTCTTCTCGAAGTGATTGATCATCCCCAGCTCGGTGTCAAGAGCCACCAGGCACGCTGAGTCCATGGCCCAGTGGTTCACGTCCTCCTCAAAATCTGCAGACACCTCGAAGGTGACAGGATCTCGGATTTCCTTGATTCTGAAATGGACGAAAAAAATTGTTTCGCATTGTGTGATTGGCCGGCACCACATAACTGGGCCTCAATCACGATTTTATGTTTTAACAAACCTTTGAATGAACTCCTTCATGACATTGTCCATGCGGGGCAGATAGAACTTTGTTGCCTTCGGATTCATCATCGCAGGGTTGACGATCTTACGGAAATTTGCCCAGTTCTCGCCTTGCCTATGAAGGGGGCGTTAAGATCAAATGCGGTCAAGAATAAAAGACAAGCGACTTACTCCGCCACTAATCCAGACGCATGCTTGAACACATCAGCGCGGTGCTCTTTCCTAAAGTACTGCACAATATCCAAGCCTCGTCTCACGGGCCATATGCCCTCTGTGCGGAAGACCTTCTGGTAATCCTCGGGATCAAAGGTAAAGACGATATTTCGCTTGCCAAATAGCCCCGGCAGGAGAAAGATCTCGCCATAATCCTTCCGGTAGATGCGGTTGATTTCCGGCAGTGATTTGTTGTAATAGCGCCCTGAAATCAGAAAGCTCAGATGAGAATCTCTCTGTACAAAGTCTATCTTAACTGCCAGAAGACTCAGATGAGAATCGTTCCCTACGAAGTCTGTCTTAACTGCGTCGTCACACGTAGCGCCGTTGTGGCACACAAATTATTCGTTCTCGTGTGGGTGATTCGAATTGTAAATTCTGACCCGTACTGTTCGATCACTTCGTATTCAAAAAGTGTTTACACGCCACCGTCGAGTCCCAAAATTATTAAAACAAAAACAAACTTCCAAAAAACCCAAAACAAATGGTCTATGCTTCGGAAATATTTTTAGACATGAGCAGGGCTTGGAAACAAGCGGAGGTAACTTGAGACAAGGTCGGCGACGAGATCACACTGAGTGATCGCCGAAAGCAAGAGAGCCGAATTTTAGAACCGGAGGGAAATGAAGACAAAACAGGCATTTTAGTCCTGAAACTAAAAAATTTATAGATAGATCGTAAAGATCGGGAGGTGGCAAGATCGCAACAACATATCTGTTCCAACCGCTGTGGTGCCCCAGTTGTTTTTTCGGCTCACTGTAAATTGAAGAAAGATCGATGAGTAAATTCAAAATGGTGAAGATCATCAGTGAAGTGTTAAAATGGATACCTAGACTTATCCTTTTTAAATTTAGCCAAATTGCGAAACTGTTTTTTGAATGCAAATCCAACAGAGACAAAGCAGCCTTTGAGACAAACTTACGGCTGACGTCTGTATGATGATATCTATTTTTTTTTTTTTTTTTTTCAGAACTATCTGCCTTCCAAAGGAGTCGAACAAGTTTTCACTTGAAATCACTGCCTGCCTCCAGTTCACTAGGCATAAATATGCAAAAATGGATTTTAATCTTCAACTCCTTCTGTACTTTGGGTTTCTGAGAAGTTGTACAAAATGTTCCACTTCGTCGCACACAATAATACAATAAAACAAATTTACCTCCTGGCATGAAAGCCTTCAGCAGAGCGATTTTCGACGGTCCCGGAATCGACTCGAATGGCTTTGCATTAGCCCAACTTTCCGGATCACTGAATTCTGTTTTTTCCACTGGTATCTACCAAAAAAAAAAAATTCACAAAATAATCGAAATTCTCAAATAATCATCCGCCGCACAAGGAACTACCTGAGCCTGTGTCAGAACCGATCGCGTCCCGATCGCGGGATAGTCTGCGGTCAAGCGGAGCGTCTTCAACCAACGCGTACACATAATAGCAGCTGATAATTGACTGCAAGACAGCACCCGAAAATAATCTCTCGTGCAATGCACCGGCCCCAACACCAAGAAGATACGAAGCGAGAGCAACCGAACGAAACAATGTTTTAAGGTCCCAAGCCGGTTCGGTTGTGTTAATAAACGAAACAAGAAAACAACATTTTAATCGCTGGAGGTCATCGGGGAGATCTGTGTGGTGGGGAGGAGAACTAAAAGACGAGCACGTCTGGTTGGGGCTAGCGAGAGTGCGTGATTCATATCGATTGGCCTCGGCTGAGACTGAGACTTTGCAATGCAAATAGAAATAATTTAAATATTTTTGGGGTTTCTTTTTTTTTGGGATGTTTTGTGTTACAGTGGCCTCTGAAGTTTTTCACAAAACAAAAGTGACGAATCATAAAAGTGAAATACAAACTAATGCTCAAATGTGGCCAGTGAGAAAAGTATAAGCGGTTTTAGAAACTTGAACTTGAAAAGTCTCTAGGTGAGAAGCACCATGGTCACTGAAAACTGTGCTCGGCTTTCAGAATTCATGAGAAATGATAAAGAGAAGAGTTCTTCTTTGCGAGTTTTACTCGACAAATTGCTTCTTGACAAGTTTTTCTCTACAAGCTTTTCTCCGTGACTTTCTCTTGACAAGTTTCTCTTCACAAATTTTGTTCGACGAATTTTTCTTCGCCCATAACTTCTTAATAACGCTTCCATAACTCTATCATTTTCGTCCATAACTTCTCTATAACGCTTCCACCGCTTTAACATTTTCGTCCATAGCTTCTTCATAACGCTTCCATAACTCTATTATTTTCGTCCATAACTTCTCTAGAACGCTTCCACTGCTTTACCATTTTCGTCCATAGCTTCTTAATAACGCTTCCATAACTCTATCATTTTCGTCCATAACTTCTCTATAACGCTTCCACCGCTTTACCATTTTCGTCCATAGCTTCTTCATAACGCTTCCATAACTCTATCATTTTCGTCCATAACTTCTCTATAACGCTTCCACCGCTTTACCATTTTCGTCCATAGCTTCTTCATAACGCTTCCATAACTCTATCATTTTCGTCCATAACTTCTCTATAACGCTTCCACCGCTTTAACATTTTCGTCCATAGCTTCTTCATAACGCTTCCATAACTCTATTATTTTCGTCCATAACTTCTCTAGAACGCTTCCACTGCTTTACCATTTTCGTCCATAGCTTCTTAATAACGCTTCCATAACTCTATCATTTTCGTCCATAACTTCTCTATAACGCTTCCACCGCTTTACCATTTTCGTCCATAGCTTCTTCATAACGCTTCCATAACTCTATCATTTTCGTCCATAACTTCTCTATAACGCTTCCACCGCTTTACCATTTTCGTCCATAGCTTCTTAATAACGCTTCCATAACTCCATCATTTTCGTCCATAACTTCTCTATAACGCTTCCACCGCTTTACCATTTTCGTCCGTAACTTCTTCATAACGCTTCCATAACTCCATCATTTTTGTCCATATATGTCTATAACGCTTCCACTGCTTTACCATTTTCGTCCATAGCTTCTTAATAACGCTTCCATAACTCTATCATTTTCGTCCATAACTTCTCTATAATGCTTCCACCGCTTTACCATTTTCGTCCATAGCTTCTTAATAACGCTTCCATAACTCTATCATTTTCGTCCAGAACTTCTCTATAAGGCTTCCACCGCTTTACCATTTTCGTCCATAGCTTCTTCATAACGCTTCCATAACTCTATCATTTTCGTCCATAACTTCTCTATAACGCTTCCACCGCTTTACCATTTCTTTATAACGCTTCCATAATTCTATCATTTTCGTCCATAACTTCTCTATAACGCTTCCACCGCTTTACCATTTCTTTATAACGCTTCCATAATTCTATCATTTTCGTCCAGAACTTCTCTATAAGGCTTCCACCGCTTTACCATTTTCGTCCATAGCTTCTTAATAACGCTTCCATAACTCTATCATTTTCGTCCATAACTTCTCTATAACGCTTCCACCGCTTTACCATTTCTTTATAACGCTTCCATAATTCTATCATTTTCGTCCATAACTTCTCTATAATGCTTCCACCGCTTTACCATTTTCGTCCATAGCTTCTTAATAACGCTTCCATAACTCTATCATTTTCGTCCAGAACTTCTCTATAAGGCTTCCACCGCTTTACCATTTTCGTCCATAGCTTCTTCATAACGCTTCCATAACTCTATCATTTTCGTCCATAACTTCTCTATAACGCTTCCACCGCTTTACCATTTCTTTATAACGCTTCCATAATTCTATCATTTTCGTCCATAACTTCTCTATAACGCTTCCACCGCTTTACCATTTCTTTATAACGCTTCCATAATTCTATCATTTTCGTCCATAACTTCTCTATAACGCTTCCACCGCTTTACCATTTTCGTCCATAGCTTCTTAATAACGCTTCCATAACTCTATCATTTTCGTCCAGAACTTCTCTATAAGGCTTCCACCGCTTTACCATTTTCGTCCATAGCTTCTTCATAACGCTTCCATAACTCTATCATTTTCGTCCATAACTTCTCTATAACGCTTCCACCGCTTTACCATTTCTTTATAACGCTTCCATAATTCTATCATTTTCGTCCATAACTTCTCTATAACGCTTCCACCGCTTTACCATTTCTTTATAACGCTTCCATAATTCTATCATTTTCGTCCATAACTTCTCTATAACGCTTCCACCGCTTTACCATTTCTTTATAACGCTTCCATAATTCTATCATTTTCGTCCATAACTTCTCTATAACGCTTCCACCGCTTTACCATTTTCGTCCATAGCTTCTTAATAACGCTTCCATAACTCTATCATTTTCGTCCAGAACTTCTCTATAAGGCTTCCACCGCTTTACCATTTTCGTCCATAGCTTCTTCATAACGCTTCCATAACTCTATCATTTTCGTCCATAACTTCTCTATAACGCTTCCACCGCTTTACCATTTCTTTATAACGCTTCCATAATTCTATCATTTTCGTCCATAACTTCTCTATAACGCTTCCACCGCTTTACCATTTCTTTATAACGCTTCCATAATTCTATCATTTTCGTCCATAACTTCTCTATAACGCTTCCACCGCTTTACCATTTCTTTATAACGCTTCCATAATTCTATCATTTTCGTCCATAACTTCTCTATAATGCTTCCACCGCTTTACCATTTTCGTCCATAGCTTCTTAATAACGCTTCCATAACTCTATCATTTTCGTCCAGAACTTCTCTATAAGGCTTCCACCGCTTTACCATTTTCGTCCATAGCTTCTTCATAACGCTTCCATAACTCTATCATTTTCGTCCATAACTTCTCTATAACGCTTCCACCGCTTTACCATTTCTTTATAACGCTTCCATAATTCTATCATTTTCGTCCATAACTTCTCTATAACGCTTCCACCGCTTTACCATTTCTTTATAACGCTTCCATAATTCTATCATTTTCGTCCATAACTTCTCTATAACGCTTCCACCGCTTTACCATTTTCGTCCATAGCTTCTTAATAACGCTTCCATAACTCTATCATTTTCGTCCAGAACTTCTCTATAAGGCTTCCACCGCTTTACCATTTTCGTCCATAGCTTCTTCATAACGCTTCCATAACTCTATCATTTTCGTCCATAACTTCTCTATAATGCTTCCACCGCTTTACCATTTTCGTCCATAGCTTCTTAATAACGCTTCCATAACTCTATCATTTTCGTCCATAACTTCTCTATAATGCTTCCACCGCTTTACCATTTTCGTCCATAGCTTCTTCATAACGCTTCCATAACTCTATCATTTTCGTCCATAACTTCTCTATAACGCTTCCACCGCTTTACCATTTCTTTATAACGCTTCCATAATTCTATCATTTTCGTCCATAACTTCTCTATAACGCTTCCACCGCTTTACCATTTCTTTATAACGCTTCCATAATTCTATCATTTTCGTCCAGAACTTCTCTATAAGGCTTCCACCGCTTTACCATTTTCGTCCATAGCTTCTTAATAACGCTTCCATAACTCTATCATTTTCGTCCATAACTTCTCTATAACGCTTCCACCGCTTTACCATTTCTTTATAACGCTTCCATAATTCTATCATTTTCGTCCATAACTTCTCTATAATGCTTCCACCGCTTTACCATTTTCGTCCATAGCTTCTTAATAACGCTTCCATAACTCTATCATTTTCGTCCAGAACTTCTCTATAAGGCTTCCACCGCTTTACCATTTTCGTCCATAGCTTCTTCATAACGCTTCCATAACTCTATCATTTTCGTCCATAACTTCTCTATAACGCTTCCACCGCTTTACCATTTCTTTATAACGCTTCCATAATTCTATCATTTTCGTCCATAACTTCTCTATAACGCTTCCACCGCTTTACCATTTCTTTATAACGCTTCCATAATTCTATCATTTTCGTCCATAACTTCTCTATAATGCTTCCACCGCTTTACCATTTTCGTCCATAGCTTCTTAATAACGCTTCCATAACTCTATCATTTTCGTCCAGAACTTCTCTATAAGGCTTCCACCGCTTTACCATTTTCGTCCATAGCTTCTTCATAACGCTTCCATAACTCTATCATTTTCGTCCATAACTTCTCTATAACGCTTCCACCGCTTTACCATTTCTTTATAACGCTTCCATAATTCTATCATTTTCGTCCATAACTTCTCTATAACGCTTCCACCGCTTTACCATTTCTTTATAACGCTTCCATAATTCTATCATTTTCGTCCATAACTTCTCTATAACGCTTCCACCGCTTTACCATTTCTTTATAACGCTTCCATAATTCTATCATTTTCGTCCATAACTTCTCTATAACGCTTCCACCGCTTTACCATTTCTTTATAACGCTTCCATAATTCTATCATTTTCGTCCATAACTTCTCTATAACGCTTCCACCGCTTTACCATTTCTTTATAACGCTTCCATAATTCTATCATTTTCGTCCATAACTTCTCTATAATGCTTCCACCGCTTTACCATTTTCGTCCATAGCTTCTTAATAACGCTTCCATAACTCTATCATTTTCGTTCAGAACTTCTCTATAAGGCTTCCACCGCTTTACCATTTTCGTCCATAGCTTCTTCATAACGCTTCCATAACTCTATCATTTTCGTCCATAACTTCTCTATAACGCTTCCACCGCTTTACCATTTCTTTATAACGCTTCCATAATTCTATCATTTTCGTCCATAACTTCTCTATAACGCTTCCACCGCTTTACCATTTCTTTATAACGCTTCCATAACTCTATCATTTTCGTCCATAACTTCTCTATAACGCTTCCACCGCTTTACCATTTCTTTATAACGCTTCCATAATTCTATCATTTTCGTCCATAACTTCTCTATAACGCTTCCACCGCTTTACCATTTCTTTATAACGCTTCCATAATTCTATCATTTTCGTCCATAACTTCTCTATAATGCTTCCACCGCTTTACCATTTTCGTCCATAGCTTCTTAATAACGCTTCCATAACTCTATCATTTTCGTCCAGAACTTCTCTATAAGGCTTCCACCGCTTTACCATTTTCGTCCATAGCTTCTTCATAACGCTTCCATAACTCTATCATTTTCGTCCATAACTTCTCTATAACGCTTCCACCGCTTTACCATTTCTTTATAACGCTTCCATAATTCTATCATTTTCGTCCATAACTTCTCTATAACGCTTCCACCGCTTTACCATTTCTTTATAACGCTTCCATAATTCTATCATTTTCGTCCATAACTTCTCTATAACGCTTCCACCGCTTTACCATTTCTTTATAACGCTTCCATAATTCTATCATTTTCGTCCATAACTTCTCTATAACGCTTCCACCGCTTTACCATTTCTTTATAACGCTTCCATAATTCTATCATTTTCGTCCATAACTTCTCTATAACGCTTCCACCGCTTTACCATTTCTTTATAACGCTTCCATAATTCTATCATTTTCGTCCATAACTTCTCTATAACGCTTCCACCGCTTTACCATTTTCGTCCATAGCTTCTTAATAACGCTTCCATAACTCTATCATTTTCGTCCAGAACTTCTCTATAAGGCTTCCACCGCTTTACCATTTTCGTCCATAGCTTCTTCATAACGCTTCCATAACTCTATCATTTTCGTCCATAACTTCTCTATAACGCTTCCACCGCTTTACCATTTCTTTATAACGCTTCCATAATTCTATCATTTTCGTCCATAACTTCTCTATAACGCTTCCACCGCTTTACCATTTCTTTATAACGCTTCCATAATTCTATCATTTTCGTCCATAACTTCTCTATAACGCTTCCACCGCTTTACCATTTCTTTATAACGCTTCCATAATTCTATCATTTTCGTCCATAACTTCTCTATAATGCTTCCACCGCTTTACCATTTTCGTCCATAGCTTCTTAATAACGCTTCCATAACTCTATCATTTTCGTCCAGAACTTCTCTATAAGGCTTCCACCGCTTTACCATTTTCGTCCATAGCTTCTTCATAACGCTTCCATAACTCTATCATTTTCGTCCATAACTTCTCTATAACGCTTCCACCGCTTTACCATTTCTTTATAACGCTTCCATAATTCTATCATTTTCGTCCATAACTTCTCTATAACGCTTCCACCGCTTTACCATTTCTTTATAACGCTTCCATAATTCTATCATTTTCGTCCATAACTTCTCTATAACGCTTCCACCGCTTTACCATTTTCGTCCATAGCTTCTTAATAACGCTTCCATAACTCTATCATTTTCGTCCAGAACTTCTCTATAAGGCTTCCACCGCTTTACCATTTTCGTCCATAGCTTCTTCATAACGCTTCCATAACTCTATCATTTTCGTCCATAACTTCTCTATAATGCTTCCACCGCTTTACCATTTTCGTCCATAGCTTCTTAATAACGCTTCCATAACTCTATCATTTTCGTCCATAACTTCTCTATAATGCTTCCACCGCTTTACCATTTTCGTCCATAGCTTCTTCATAACGCTTCCATAACTCTATCATTTTCGTCCATAACTTCTCTATAACGCTTCCACCGCTTTACCATTTCTTTATAACGCTTCCATAATTCTATCATTTTCGTCCATAACTTCTCTATAACGCTTCCACCGCTTTACCATTTCTTTATAACGCTTCCATAATTCTATCATTTTCGTCCAGAACTTCTCTATAAGGCTTCCACCGCTTTACCATTTTCGTCCATAGCTTCTTAATAACGCTTCCATAACTCTATCATTTTCGTCCATAACTTCTCTATAACGCTTCCACCGCTTTACCATTTCTTTATAACGCTTCCATAATTCTATCATTTTCGTCCATAACTTCTCTATAATGCTTCCACCGCTTTACCATTTTCGTCCATAGCTTCTTAATAACGCTTCCATAACTCTATCATTTTCGTCCATAACTTCTCTATAAGGCTTCCACCGCTTTACCATTTTCGTCCATAGCTTCTTCATAACGCTTCCATAACTCTATCATTTTCGTCCAGAACTTCTCTATAAGGCTTCCACCGCTTTACCATTTCTTTATAACGCTTCCATAATTCTATCATTTTCGTCCATAACTTCTCTATAACGCTTCCACCGCTTTACCATTTCTTTATAACGCTTCCATAATTCTATCATTTTCGTCCATAACTTCTCTATAATGCTTCCACCGCTTTACCATTTTCGTCCATAGCTTCTTAATAACGCTTCCATAACTCTATCATTTTCGTCCAGAACTTCTCTATAAGGCTTCCACCGCTTTACCATTTTCGTCCATAGCTTCTTCATAACGCTTCCATAACTCTATCATTTTCGTCCATAACTTCTCTATAACGCTTCCACCGCTTTACCATTTCTTTATAACGCTTCCATAATTCTATCATTTTCGTCCATAACTTCTCTATAACGCTTCCACCGCTTTACCATTTCTTTATAACGCTTCCATAATTCTATCATTTTCGTCCATAACTTCTCTATAACGCTTCCACCGCTTTACCATTTCTTTATAACGCTTCCATAATTCTATCATTTTCGTCCATAACTTCTCTATAATGCTTCCACCGCTTTACCATTTTCGTCCATAGCTTCTTAATAACGCTTCCATAACTCTATCATTTTCGTCCAGAACTTCTCTATAAGGCTTCCACCGCTTTACCATTTTCGTCCATAGCTTCTTCATAACGCTTCCATAACTCTATCATTTTCGTCCATAACTTCTCTATAACGCTTCCACCGCTTTACCATTTCTTTATAACGCTTCCATAATTCTATCATTTTCGTCCATAACTTCTCTATAACGCTTCCACCGCTTTACCATTTCTTTATAACGCTTCCATAATTCTATCATTTTCGTCCATAACTTCTCTATAACGCTTCCACCGCTTTACCATTTCTTTATAACGCTTCCATAATTCTATCATTTTCGTCCATAACTTCTCTATAATGCTTCCACCGCTTTACCATTTTCGTCCATAGCTTCTTAATAACGCTTCCATAACTCTATCATTTTCGTCCAGAACTTCTCTATAAGGCTTCCACCGCTTTACCATTTTCGTCCATAGCTTCTTCATAACGCTTCCATAACTCTATCATTTTCGTCCATAACTTCTCTATAACGCTTCCACCGCTTTACCATTTCTTTATAACGCTTCCATAATTCTATCATTTTCGTCCATAACTTCTCTATAACGCTTCCACCGCTTTACCATTTCTTTATAACGCTTCCATAATTCTATCATTTTCGTCCATAACTTCTCTATAATGCTTCCACCGCTTTACCATTTTCGTCCATAGCTTCTTAATAACGCTTCCATAACTCTATCATTTTCGTCCAGAACTTCTCTATAAGGCTTCCACCGCTTTACCATTTTCGTCCATAGCTTCTTCATAACGCTTCCATAACTCTATCATTTTCGTCCATAACTTCTCTATAATGCTTCCACCGCTTTACCATTTTCGTCCATAGCTTCTTAATAACGCTTCCATAACTCTATCATTTTCGTCCAGAACTTCTCTATAAGGCTTCCACCGCTTTACCATTTTCGTCCATAGCTTCTTCATAACGCTTCCATAACTCTATCATTTTCGTCCATAACTTCTCTATAACGCTTCCACCGCTTTACCATTTCTTTATAACGCTTCCATAATTCTATCATTTTCGTCCATAACTTCTCTATAACGCTTCCACCGCTTTACCATTTCTTTATAACGCTTCCATAATTCTATCATTTTCGTCCATAACTTCTCTATAATGCTTCCACCGCTTTACCATTTTCGTCCATAGCTTCTTAATAACGCTTCCATAACTCTATCATTTTCGTCCAGAACTTCTCTATAAGGCTTCCACCGCTTTACCATTTTCGTCCATAGCTTCTTCATAACGCTTCCATAACTCTATCATTTTCGTCCATAACTTCTCTATAATGCTTCCACCGCTTTACCATTTTCGTCCATAGCTTCTTAATAACGCTTCCATAACTCTATCATTTTCGTCCATAACTTCTCTATAATGCTTCCACCGCTTTACCATTTTCGTCCATAGCTTCTTAATAACGCTTCCATAACTCTATCATTTTCGTCCAGAACTTCTCTATAAGGCTTCCACCGCTTTACCATTTTCGTCCATAGCTTCTTCATAACGCTTCCATAACTCTATCATTTTCGTCCATAACTTCTCTATAACGCTTCCACCGCTTTACCATTTCTTTATAACGCTTCCATAATTCTATCATTTTCGTCCATAACTTCTCTATAACGCTTCCACCGCTTTACCATTTCTTTATAACGCTTCCATAATTCTATCATTTTCGTCCAGAACTTCTCTATAAGGCTTCCACCGCTTTACCATTTTCGTCCATAGCTTCTTAATAACGCTTCCATAACTCTATCATTTTCGTCCATAACTTCTCTATAACGCTTCCACCGCTTTACCATTTCTTTATAACGCTTCCATAATTCTATCATTTTCGTCCATAACTTCTCTATAATGCTTCCACCGCTTTACCATTTTCGTCCATAGCTTCTTAATAACGCTTCCATAACTCTATCATTTTCGTCCAGAACCTCTCTATAAGGCTTCCACCGCTTTACCATTTTCGTCCATAGCTTCTTCATAACGCTTCCATAACTCTATCATTTTCGTCCATAACTTCTCTATAACGCTTCCACCGCTTTACCATTTCTTTATAACGCTTCCATAATTCTATCATTTTCGTCCATAACTTCTCTATAACGCTTCCACCGCTTTACCATTTCTTTATAACGCTTCCATAATTCTATCATTTTCGTCCATAACTTCTCTATAATGCTTCCACCGCTTTACCATTTTCGTCCATAGCTTCTTAATAACGCTTCCATAACTCTATCATTTTCGTCCAGAACTTCTCTATAAGGCTTCCACCGCTTTACCATTTTCGTCCATAGCTTCTTCATAACGCTTCCATAACTCTATCATTTTCGTCCATAACTTCTCTATAACGCTTCCACCGCTTTACCATTTCTTTATAACGCTTCCATAATTCTATCATTTTCGTCCATAACTTCTCTATAACGCTTCCACCGCTTTACCATTTCTTTATAACGCTTCCATAATTCTATCATTTTCGTCCATAACTTCTCTATAACGCTTCCACCGCTTTACCATTTCTTTATAACGCTTCCATAATTCTATCATTTTCGTCCATAACTTCTCTATAATGCTTCCACCGCTTTACCATTTTCGTCCATAGCTTCTTAATAACGCTTCCATAACTCTATCATTTTCGTCCAGAACTTCTCTATAAGGCTTCCACCGCTTTACCATTTTCGTCCATAGCTTCTTCATAACGCTTCCATAACTCTATCATTTTCGTCCATAACTTCTCTATAACGCTTCCACCGCTTTACCATTTCTTTATAACGCTTCCATAATTCTATCATTTTCGTCCATAACTTCTCTATAACGCTTCCACCGCTTTACCATTTCTTTATAACGCTTCCATAATTCTATCATTTTCGTCCATAACTTCTCTATAACGCTTCCACCGCTTTACCATTTCTTTATAACGCTTCCATAATTCTATCATTTTCGTCCATAACTTCTCTATAACGCTTCCACCGCTTTACCATTTTCGTCCATAGCTTCTTAATAACGCTTCCATAACTCTATCATTTTCGTCCAGAACTTCTCTATAAGGCTTCCACCGCTTTACCATTTTCGTCCATAGCTTCTTCATAACGCTTCCATAACTCTATCATTTTCGTCCATAACTTCTCTATAACGCTTCCACCGCTTTACCATTTCTTTATAACGCTTCCATAATTCTATCATTTTCGTCCATAACTTCTCTATAACGCTTCCACCGCTTTACCATTTCTTTATAACGCTTCCATAATTCTATCATTTTCGTCCATAACTTCTCTATAATGCTTCCACCGCTTTACCATTTTCGTCCATAGCTTCTTAATAACGCTTCCATAACTCTATCATTTTCGTCCAGAACTTCTCTATAAGGCTTCCACCGCTTTACCATTTTCGTCCATAGCTTCTTCATAACGCTTCCATAACTCTATCATTTTCGTCCATAACTTCTCTATAACGCTTCCACCGCTTTACCATTTCTTTATAACGCTTCCATAATTCTATCATTTTCGTCCATAACTTCTCTATAACGCTTCCACCGCTTTACCATTTCTTTATAACGCTTCCATAATTCTATCATTTTCGTCCATAACTTCTCTATAACGCTTCCACCGCTTTACCATTTCTTTATAACGCTTCCATAATTCTATCATTTTCGTCCATAACTTCTCTATAACGCTTCCACCGCTTTACCATTTCTTTATAACGCTTCCATAATTCTATCATTTTCGTCCATAACTTCTCTATAACGCTTCCACCGCTTTACCATTTCTTTATAACGCTTCCATAATTCTATCATTTTCGTCCATAACTTCTCTATAACGCTTCCACCGCTTTACCATTTCTTTATAACGCTTCCATAATTCTATCATTTTCGTCCATAACTTCTCTATAACACTTCCACCGCTTTACCATTTCTTTATAACGCTTCCATAATTCTATCATTTTCGTCCATAACTTCTCTATAATGCTTCCACCGCTTTACCATTTTCGTCCATAGCTTCTTCATAACGCTTCCATAACTCTATCATTTTCGTCCATAACTTCTCTATAACGCTTCCACCGCTTTACCATTTCTTTATAACGCTTCCATAATTCTATCATTTTCGTCCATAACTTCTCTATAACGCTTCCACCGCTTTACCATTTCTTTATAACGCTTCCATAATTCTATCATTTTCGTCCATAACTTCTCTATAACGCTTCCACCGCTTTACCATTTCTTTATAACGCTTCCATAATTCTATCATTTTCGTCCATAACTTCTCTAGAACACTTCCACCGCTTTACCATTTTCGTCCATAGCTTCTTAATAACGCTTCCATAACTCTATCATTTTCGTCCAGAACTTCTCTATAAGGCTTCCACCGCTTTACCATTTTCGTCCATAGCTTCTTCATAACGCTTCCATAACTCTATTATTTTCGTCCATAACTTCTCTAGAACGCTTCCACTGCTTTACCATTTTCGTCCATAGCTTCTTAATAACGCTTCCATAACTCTATCATTTTCGTCCATAACTTCTCTATAACGCTTCCACCGCTTTACCATTTTCGTCCATAGCTTCTTAATAACGCTTCCATAACTCCATCATTTTCGTCCATAACTTCTCTATAACGCTTCCACCGCTTTACCATTTTCGTCCATAGCTTCTTCATAACGCTTCCATAACTCTATTATTTTCGTCCATAACTTCTCTAGAACGCTTCCACCGCTTTACCATTTCTTTATAACGCTTCCATAATTCTATCATTTTCGTCCATAACTTCTCTATAATGCTTCCACCGCTTTACCATTTTCGTCCATAGCTTCTTAATAACGCTTCCATAACTCTATCATTTTCGTCCAGAACTTCTCTATAAGGCTTCCACCGCTTTACCATTTTCGTCCATAGCTTCTTCATAACGCTTCCATAACTCTATTATTTTCGTCCATAACTTCTCTAGAACGCTTCCACTGCTTTACCATTTTCGTCCATAGCTTCTTAATAACGCTTCCATAACTCTATCATTTTCGTCCATAACTTCTCTATAACGCTTCCACCGCTTTACCATTTTCGTCCATAGCTTCTTAATAACGCTTCCATAACTCCATCATTTTTGTCCATAACTTCTCTATAACGCTTCCACCGCTTTAACATTTTCGTCCATAGCTTCTTCATAACGCTTCCATAACTCTATTATTTTCGTCCATAACTTCTCTAGAACGCTTCCACTGCTTTACCATTTTCGTCCATAGCTTCTTAATAACGCTTCCATAATTCTATCATTTTCGTCCATAACTTCTCTATAACGCTTCCACCGCTTTACCATTTCTTTATAACGCTTCCATAATTCTATCATTTTCGTCCATAACTTCTCTATAATGCTTCCACCGCTTTACCATTTTCGTCCATAGCTTCTTCATAACGCTTCCATAACTCTATCATTTTCGTCCATAACTTCTCTATAACGCTTCCACCGCTTTACCATTTCTTTATAACGCTTCCATAATTCTATCATTTTCGTCCATAACTTCTCTATAACGCTTCCACCGCTTTACCATTTCTTTATAACGCTTCCATAATTCTATCATTTTCGTCCATAACTTCTCTATAATGTTTCCACCGCTTTACCATTTTCGTCCATAGCTTCTTAATAACGCTTCCATAACTCTATCATTTTCGTCCATAACTTCTCTATAACGCTTCCACCGCTTTACCATTTCTTTATAACGCTTCCATAATTCTATCATTTTCGTCCATAACTTCTCTATAACGCTTCCACCGCTTTACCATTTTCGTCCGTAGCTTCTTCATAACGCTTCCATAACTCTATCATTTTCGTCCAGAACTTCTCTATAAGGCTTCCACCGCTTTACCATTTTCGTCCATAGCTTCTTCATAACGCTTCCATAACTCTATCATTTTCGTCCATAACTTCTCTATAACGCTTCCACCGCTTTACCATTTCTTTATAACGCTTCCATAATTCTATCATTTTCGTCCATAACTTCTCTATAACGCTTCCACCGCTTTACCATTTCTTTATAACGCTTCCATAATTCTATCATTTTCGTCCATAACTTCTCTATAACGCTTCCACCGCTTTACCATTTTCGTCCGTAGCTTCTTAATAACGCTTCCATAACTCTATCATTTTCGTCCAGAACTTCTCTATAAGGCTTCCACCGCTTTACCATTTTCGTCCATAGCTTCTTCATAACGCTTCCATAACTCTATCATTTTCGTCCATAACTTCTCTATAACGCTTCCACCGCTTTACCATTTCTTTATAACGCTTCCATAATTCTATCATTTTCGTCCATAACTTCTCTATAATGCTTCCACCGCTTTACCATTTTCGTCCATAGCTTCTTCATAACGCTTCCATAACTCTATCATTTTCGTCCAGAACTTCTCTATAAGGCTTCCACCGCTTTACCATTTTCGTCCATAGCTTCTTCATAACGCTTCCATAACTCCATCATTTTTGTCCATAACTTCTCTATAACGCTTCCACTGCTTTACCATTTTCGTCCATAGCTTCTTAATAACGCTTCCATAACTCTATCATTTTCGTCCATAACTTCTCTATAACGCTTCCACCGCTTTACCATTTCTTTATAACGCTTCCATAATTCTATCATTTTCGTCCATAACTTCTCTATAACGCTTCCACCGCTTTACCATTTTCGTCCGTAGCTTCTTCATAACGCTTCCATAACTCTATCATTTTCGTCCAGAACTTCTCTATAAGGCTTCCACCGCTTTACCATTTTCGTCCATAGCTTCTTCATAACGCTTCCATAACTCTATCATTTTCGTCCATAACTTCTCTATAACGCTTCCACCGCTTTACCATTTCTTTATAACGCTTCCATAATTCTATCATTTTCGTCCATAACTTCTCTATAACGCTTCCACCGCTTTACCATTTCTTTATAACGCTTCCATAATTCTATCATTTTCGTCCATAACTTCTCTATAACGCTTCCACCGCTTTACCATTTTCGTCCGTAGCTTCTTCATAACGCTTCCATAACTCTATCATTTTCGTCCAGAACTTCTCTATAAGGCTTCCACCGCTTTACCATTTTCGTCCATAGCTTCTTCATAACGCTTCCATAACTCTATCATTTTCGTCCATAACTTCTCTATAACGCTTCCACCGCTTTACCATTTTCGTCCATAGCTTCTTCATAACGCTTCCATAACTCCATCATTTTTGTCCATAACTTCTCTATAACTGCTTTACCATTTTCGTCCATAGCTTCTTAATAACGCTTCCATAACTCTATCATTTTCGTCCAGAACTTCTCTATAAGGCTTCCACCGCTTTACCATTTCTTTATAACGCTTCCATAATTCTATCATTTTCGTCCATAACTTCTCTATAACGCTTCCACCGCTTTACCATTTCTTTATAACGCTTCCATAATTCTATCATTTTCGTCCATAACTTCTCTATAACGCTTCCACCGCTTTACCATTTCTTTATAACGCTTCCATAATTCTATCATTTTCGTCCATAACTTCTCTATAACGCTTCCACCGCTTTACCATTTTCGTCCGTAGCTTCTTCATAACGCTTCCATAACTCTATCATTTTCGTCCAGAACTTCTCTATAAGGCTTCTACCGCTTTACCATTTTCGTCCATAGCTTCTTCATAACGCTTCCATAACTCTATCATTTTCGTCCATAACTTCTCTATAACGCTTCCACCGCTTTACCATTTTCGTCCATAGCTTCTTCATAACGCTTCCATAACTCCATCATTTTTGTCCATAACTTCTCTATAACGCTTCCACTGCTTTACCATTTTCGTCCATAGCTTCTTAATAACGCTTCCATAACTCTATCATTTTCGTCCAGAACTTCTCTATAAGGCTTCCACCGCTTTACCATTTCTTTATAACGCTTCCATAATTCTATCATTTTCGTCCATAACTTCTCTATAACGCTTCCACCGCTTTACCATTTTCGTCCGTAGCTTCTTCATAACGCTTCCATAACTCTATCATTTTCGTCCAGAACTTCTCTATAAGGCTTCCACCGCTTTACCATTTTCGTCCATAGCTTCTTCATAACGCTTCCATAACTCTGTCATTTTCGTCCAGAACTTCTCTATAAGGCTTCCACCGCTTTACCATTTTCGTCCATAGCTTCTTCATAACGCTTCCATAACTCCATCATTTTTGTCCATAACTTCTCTATAACGCTTCCACTGCTTTACCATTTTCGTCCATAGCTTCTTAATAACGCTTCCATAACTCTATCATTTTCGTCCATAACTTCTCTATAACGCTTCCACCGCTTTACCATTTCTTTATAACGCTTCCATAATTCTATCATTTTCGTCCATAACTTCTCTATAACGCTTCCACCGCTTTACCATTTTCGTCCGTAGCTTCTTCATAACTCTATCATTTTCGTCCAGAACTTCTCTATAAGGCTTCCACCGCTTTACCATTTTCGTCCATAGCTTCTTCATAACGCTTCCATAACTCTATCATTTTCGTCCATAACTTCTCTATAACGCTTCCACCGCTTTACCATTTCTTTATAACGCTTCCATAATTCTATCATTTTCGTCCATAACTTCTCTATAACGCTTCCACCGCTTTACCATTTCTTTATAACGCTTCCATAATTCTATCATTTTCGTCCATAACTTCTCTATAACGCTTCCACCGCTTTACCATTTCTTTATAACGCTTCCATAATTCTATCATTTTCGTCCATAACTTCTCTATAACGCTTCCACCGCTTTACCATTTCTTTATAACGCTTCCATAATTCTATCATTTTCGTCCATAACTTCTCTATAACGCTTCCACCGCTTTACCATTTTCGTCCGTAGCTTCTTCATAACTCTATCATTTTCGTCCAGAACTTCTCTATAAGGCTTCCACCGCTTTACCATTTTCGTCCGTAGCTTCTTTATAACGCTTCCATAACTCTATCATTTTCGTCCAGAACTTCTCTATAAGGCTTCCACCGCTTTACCATTTTCGTCCATAGCTTCTTCATAACGCTTCCATAACTCTGTCATTTTCGTCCAGAACTTCTCTATAAGGCTTCCACCGCTTTACCATTTTCGTCCATAGCTTCTTCATAACGCTTCCATAACTCCATCATTTTTGTCCATAACTTCTCTATAACGCTTCCACTGCTTTACCATTTTCGTCCATAGCTTCTTAATAACGCTTCCATAACTCTATCATTTTCGTCCATAACTTCTCTATAACGCTTCCACCGCTTTACCATTTCTTTATAACGCTTCCATAATTCTATCATTTTCGTCCATAACTTCTCTATAACGCTTCCACCGCTTTACCATTTTCGTCCGTAGCTTCTTCATAACTCTATCATTTTCGTCCAGAACTTCTCTATAAGGCTTCCACCGCTTTACCATTTTCGTCCATAGCTTCTTCATAACGCTTCCATAACTCTATCATTTTCGTCCATAACTTCTCTATAACGCTTCCACCGCTTTACCATTTCTTTATAACGCTTCCATAATTCTATCATTTTCGTCCATAACTTCTCTATAACGCTTCCACCGCTTTACCATTTTCGTCCGTAGCTTCTTCATAACGCTTCCATAACTCTATCATTTTCGTCCAGAACTTCTCTATAAGGCTTCCACCGCTTTACCATTTTCGTCCATAGCTTCTTCATAACGCTTCCATAACTCTATCATTTTCGTCCATAACTTCTCTATAACGCTTCCACCGCTTTACCATTTCTTTATAACGCTTCCATAATTCTATCATTTTCGTCCATAACTTCTCTATAACGCTTCCACCGCTTTACCATTTTCGTCCGTAGCTTCTTCATAACTCTATCATTTTCGTCCAGAACTTCTCTATAAGGCTTCCACCGCTTTACCATTTTCGTCCATAGCTTCTTCATAACGCTTCCATAACTCTATCATTTTCGTCCATAACTTCTCTATAACGCTTCCACCGCTTTACCATTTCTTTATAACGCTTCCATAATTCTATCATTTTCGTCCATAACTTCTCTATAACGCTTCCACCGCTTTACCATTTTCGTCCGTAGCTTCTTCATAACTCTATTATTTTCGTCCAGAACTTCTCTATAAGGCTTCCACCGCTTTACCATTTTCGTCCATAGCTTCTTCATAACGCTTCCATAACTCTATCATTTTCGTCCATAACGCTTCCACCGCTTTACCATTTCTTTATAACGCTTCCATAATTCTATCATTTTCGTCCATAACTTCTCTATAACGCTTCCACCGCTTTACCATTTCTTTATAACGCTTCCATAATTCTATCATTTTCGTCCATAACTTCTCTATAACGCTTCCACCGCTTTACCATTTCTTTATAACGCTTCCATAATTCTATCATTTTCGTCCATAACTTCTCTATAACGCTTCCACCGCTTTACCATTTTCGTCCGTAGCTTCTTCATAACTCTATCATTTTCGTCCAGAACTTCTCTATAAGGCTTCCACCGCTTTACCATTTTCGTCCATAGCTTCTTCATAACGCTTCCATAACTCTATCATTTTCGTCCATAACTTCTCTATAACGCTTCCACCGCTTTACCATTTCTTTATAACGCTTCCATAATTCTATCATTTTCGTCCATAACTTCTCTATAACGCTTCCACCGCTTTACCATTTCTTTATAACGCTTCCATAATTCTATCATTTTCGTCCATAACTTCTCTATAACGCTTCCACCGCTTTACCATTTTCGTCCATAGCTTCTTCATAACGCTTCCATAACTCTATCATTTTCGTCCAGAACTTCTCTATAAGGCTTCCACCGCTTTACCATTTTCGTCCATAGCTTCTTCATAACGCTTCCATAACTCTATCATTTTCGTCCATAACTTCTCTATAACGCTTCCACCGCTTTACCATTTCTTTATAACGCTTCCATAATTCTATCATTTTCGTCCATAACTTCTCTATAACGCTTCCACCGCTTTACCATTTTCGTCCACAGCTTCTTCATAACGCTTCCATAACTCTATCATTTTCGTCCAGAACTTCTCTATAAGGCTTCCACCGCTTTACCATTTTCGTCCATAGCTTCTTCATAACGCTTCCCATAACTCTATCATTTTCGTCCAGAACTTCTCTATAAGGCTTCCACCGCTTTACCATTTTCGTCCATAGCTTCTTCATAACGCTTCCATAACTCTATCATTTTCGTCCAGAACTTCTCTATAAGGCTTCCACCGCTTTACCATTTTCGTCCATAGCTTCTTCATAACGCTTCCATAACTCTATCATTTTCGTCCAGAACTTCTCTATAAGGCTTCCACCGCTTTACCATTTTCGTCCATAGCTTCTTCATAACGCTTCCATAACTCTATCATTTTCGTCCAGAACTTCTCTATAAGGCTTCCACCGCTTTACCATTTTCGTCCATAGCTTCTTCATAACGCTTCCATAACTCCATCATTTTTGTCCATAACTTCTCTATAAGGCTTCCACCGCTTTACCATTTTCGTCCATAGCTTCTTCATAACGCTTCCATAACTCTATCATTTTCGTCCAGAACTTCTCTATAAGGCTTCCACCGCTTTACCATTTTCGTCCATAGCTTCTTCATAACGCTTCCCATAACTCTATCATTTTCGTCCAGAACTTCTCTATAAGGCTTCCACCGCTTTACCATTTTCGTCCATAGCTTCTTCATAACGCTTCCATAACTCTATCATTTTCGTCCAGAACTTCTCTATAAGGCTTCCACCGCTTTACCATTTTCGTCCATAGCTTCTTCATAACGCTTCCATAACTCCATCATTTTTGTCCATAACTTCTCTATAACGCTTCCACCGCTTTACCATTTTCGTCCATAGCTTCTTCATAACGCTTCCATAACTCTATCATTTTCGTCCAGAACTTCTCTATAAGGCTTCCACCGCTTTACCATTTTCGTCCATAGCTTCTTCATAACGCTTCCATAACTCTATCATTTTCGTCCAGAACTTCTCTATAAGGCTTCCACCGCTTTACCATTTTCGTCCATAGCTTCTTCATAACGCTTCCATAACTCTATCATTTTCGTCCAGAACTTCTCTATAAGGCTTCCACCGCTTTACCATTTTCGTCCATAGCTTCTTCATAACGCTTCCATAACTCTATCATTTTCGTCCAGAACTTCTCTATAAGGCTTCCACCGCTTTACCATTTTCGTCCATAGCTTCTTCATAACGCTTCCATAACTCTATCATTTTCGTCCAGAACTTCTCTATAAGGCTTCCACCGCTTTACCATTTTCGTCCATAGCTTCTTCATAACGCTTCCATAACTCTATCATTTTCGTCCAGAACTTCTCTATAAGGCTTCCACCGCTTTACCATTTTCGTCCATAGCTTCTTCATAACGCTTCCATAACTCTATCATTTTCGTCCAGAACTTCTCTATAAGGCTTCCACCGCTTTACCATTTTCGTCCATAGCTTCTTCATAACGCTTCCATAACTCTATCATTTTCGTCCAGAACTTCTCTATAAGGCTTCCACCGCTTTACCATTTTCGTCCATAGCTTCTTCATAACGCTTCCATAACTCCATCATTTTCGTCCATAACTTCTCTATAACGCTTCCACCGCTTTACCATTTTCGTCCATAGCTTCTTCATAACGCTTCCATAACTCTATCATTTTCGTCCAGAACTTCTCTATAAGGCTTCCACCGCTTTACCATTTTCGTCCATAGCTTCTTCATAACGCTTCCATAACTCTATCATTTTCGTCCAGAACTTCTCTATAAGGCTTCCACCGCTTTACCATTTTCGTCCATAGCTTCTTCATAACGCTTCCATAACTCCATCATTTTTGTCCATAACTTCTCTATAACGCTTCCACCGCTTTACCATTTTCGTCCATAGCTTCTTCATAACGCTTCCATAACTCCATCATTTTTGTCCATAACTTCTCTATAACGCTTCCACCGCTTTACCATTTTCGTCCATAGCTTCTTCATAACGCTTCCATAACTCTATCATTTTCGTCCAGAACTTCTCTATAAGGCTTCCACCGCTTTACCATTTTCGTCCATAGCTTCTTCATAACGCTTCCATAACTCCATCATTTTTGTCCATAACTTCTCTATAACGCTTCCACCGCTTTACCATTTTCGTCCATAGCTTCTTCATAACGCTTCCATAACTCTATCATTTTCGTCCAGAACTTCTCTATAAGGCTTCCACCGCTTTACCATTTTCGTCCATAGCTTCTTCATAACGCTTCCATAACTCTATCATTTTCGTCCAGAACTTCTCTATAAGGCTTCCACCGCTTTACCATTTTCGTCCATAGCTTCTTCATAACGCTTCCATAACTCCATCATTTTTGTCCATAACTTCTCTATAACGCTTCCACCGCTTTACCATTTTCGTCCATAGCTTCTTCATAACGCTTCCATAACTCCATCATTTTTGTCCATAACTTCTCTATAACGCTTCCACCGCTTTACCATTTTCGTCCATAGCTTCTTCATAACGCTTCCATAACTCTATCATTTTCGTCCAGAACTTCTCTATAAGGCTTCCACCGCTTTACCATTTTCGTCCATAGCTTCTTCATAACGCTTCCATAACTCCATCATTTTTGTCCATAACTTCTCTATAACGCTTCCACCGCTTTACCATTTTCGTCCATAGCTTCTTCATAACGCTCCCATAACTCTATCATTTTCGTCCATAACTTCTCTATAACGCTTCCATCGCTTTGACATTTTCGTCAAATTGTGCTTGAGACGTTTTTCTTGACAAGTTTTTCTACACGAGTTTCACTCGACCAATTTCCTTGACAAGTTTTTCCTTACAAGTTTTTTTCGGCGAATTTTTCTTGAGTTTTTCTACATTAATATTGATATTGATGTGGAATTGATATGAAAAGAGCTGTTGAGATTGATGAGACATACAGTATGCACTTAGTTAACGCAACTCCTTGATGGCTTAACCCACACACAATCTAATTCCTCCATTAAAAACAAAAACAGACCATGTCAAGAAAATAATATAATTATACCCCAATTCCGGTTAAGGCTGCATCAAGGCAGTTATTGCCTACTGGCTATTTATTCCATGTGTTCCATATTTTAAATTTTTATAACGCCTAACAATGGATTGTATTATACTTCGAATTTTAAATGTGTAATAGATGATAGATGATGGAAATGAGATAGCAAGAGATAAAAGAGGTAAGAAAGATCTAAAGATTTCACCATCGCCGTCGGCCTTCAAACGTTATTTTTTCTAAACAACCTCCTTCTGATCTTCCCACGACCTTGGCTTTCTTGTTTGTTACTCCGGGACACCCCAGGAGACACGTAGTCTAATCACCACGAGCCATCCCAATGCCATATCCTTTCAACATGTCGTCGAATTCCAGCCACAACAAACCATACCATAGTGCGAAATCCCGCCAGATTGTTCACCTTTCAACAACTGTTCACCCATTGAGCTTCACATCTCCCACTGGTCCTGTCCACCTCTCCAAAAGTACAACACAGACGTCTAAAACAATTTCCAAAGATTAAATCAAATTAAATCTTTTGTCGGAAGCCATAAAACTCGTCTGGCGAACCCAAACTATTAAAACCGGCTACCAGGACCAAAACAACTCTGACAAAAAAAAAAAGCCGAAACAAAAAAAAAAATCATTTCAATACAAAGGAACCCTACGCGACTCCAGAAGTGTCCATTAAAATTCACTGCCGTCCTGGAGTTCGGCATAAAAAGGTCGGTGCCGAGAACCGGTACATCGCTACACTTTCGTGTCCTTCGTGACAACCACAGAAGAGCATCTTGCGTGATGATTTTTAGTGCAAAGGGATGGCTTCCCGTCATTTCTTTTTCCCGTCCGTCCTTACTCCGCTCTGTCCTGAGCCACGTGATTGGGGTTGAGAGACATTGACAGATACCAGTGGCAAAGTGTAACCAGCAAACAGCGTCAGCATCACCAGCAGATAGATGCCTGCCGGATAGGCGAGGAGTGGTGGGAGTATGGTAAATATTAAAACCACCCCCCAAAACCCACGGACGAGCACAGGACCGGGCCGGGCCAGAAGTAGCAGACCGAAGGAGCCATCAAACAAAAAGTGATGTCATAAAATTATGCTTAATGTTGCCGAAATTGCTGTTTTCGGGAGATAAGTCCATAAAGTAAATTACGGTGTAATTGAATGTGCGGGTTCCACACTCCCTGTGGTGGGGGTGGCCGTAACGGTTTGTTTAGGGGTCGGCTGGGTTTGGTGTAGTTTCATCGTGGTGATTGTTTGGGGTGATTGCTCAAGATTGGCACAGAAGTTTGAAGGGCGAAGGGCGGATTTTTATTTTTATGTTTTCAAAGCAGAGGAATATGTTTTAAGTGCTTGCCCAGACGCAGAGCGTTCTCGAATCGATAAGTTGAAGAATTTAAGAGGTGGCGCTGTTTTAAGTGAAAACATAGAGGATTCAGGAGTGTTTATGACGATGGAATGATGGAAAGAGACTGCTGCGACTTTCAAATGACTCATAGGCTGTGCATTGCATTACCCTTCAAGGTAAACTTAAACGATTTTTCACGTACGTTTCTATGCTTTTAGTTATTTCAAGAGACCATGGACAAAATTATCTCAAAGTATAGCGACTAGCGGAAGAGGTGAGGGATGGATTCTTGCTTTTGCAAAAAAAAAATGTAATTGTGAGATTTTACGAACAGGTGACATAAGTTGATTTTAAGAAGAAGGAGCCTTACAAATTCCATCGTTCAACTTATCTCGTAACAAGTTTATGCGTGTCTTCATGATTGTATTCGTCTATTTCTTATCGTCTTCGCCTCGTCGTCTTCGCCTTGTCGTCTTCGCTTGCCGTCTTCGCCTCGACTTCTTCGCTTCGTCGTCTTCACCTCGTCGTCTTCACCTTGTCACCTTCACCTTGTCACCTTCGTCTAATCTGCTTCGACTAATATTCATCCACAAGTTTCTCACTTAGCTCCCGTTTTCTTTGTTATTATTTTTGAACGTCTTTGACTGAAGTCTAGTTCATTACTAAAGTAAAAGCTCGGTACAAGTCATTTATTATACGAGCATAAAGCCCGCTAATTTTTTCCAACATCACCTTTAAGAATTTCGTGTCAAAGAATGACTTCTAGACGCGGTGTCCTTTCCCGACACCTTAAACCTTATCCACAACATCGCCATCAAAAGTAATTGAGAGCGCTGCCTAACACTAGACGCCGCCCTTATCGTCGTCCACCCTCCTCACCCTGCCCACAATCCTTTGGGCATTATATCTCGAATTCGAAACGGATATTCCGACAGCAGTTACACTCAAAATTTAATACACTTTAACTCACCTTAACTGTTATCAGTTCCAACTCGCGGATCTAAACTTTCACTGTCGCCCAGTGTTTTCCACCATCCTCGCCCCCCAAGTCGCATCATCGTCCATCTATTCGCGCGCTGCCTTCTCGTCCTGGATATCCTTAATTAACTCATTATTCATTAGAATTACGAAATTCCCATTCGAGCTGCCGCCTTATCTCCGCATCTCAAGGGACGGAATTAATCCTTTCGAAATAGGCTCTGATAACCGCGAAATTTTGCACCACCACCACCCAATCCCCACGCGGGCGTCTTGGAAAATGAAATCCTCCGGAGAAGGAGCAAGGCAGTCGTTCTACTGTGACAACCTCAAAGTCAAACATTACCGCTGGCATCGTGGAATTTTCACGCCCCACCTCCGCCCACGCCCAACGTCAAGGTAAAGCCGAAGCTCAGCGCGGCGTCATGTTTACAGTGAGGGCTGCCGGCGCTTGGCCGAGGGAGATTAAAAAATTCCAAAACGAATACGATCCGGAGGACGATAATTGGCGTCAATTTTATTTTGCCGCGTTTGCCACTATTGTCGCTGCCGCACCACCCACCATCCACCACCATTCACCATCGTCCGCCCCGTCGTCGTCCTTTGGCATTTTTCGGAATTCCAAGATTAGGGGATGAGAGATTTATACATCGACGAGAAAAATAAGGATAAACAGAGAGCTGAAAGTCCTGCACGCGCATAAAAGTTAGCCAATTGGATGGTAGTTGTGTCCTTGCCTCTTCTTTTCTACGCAAGTGAAGGTCCTTGTTTTGTGTTTTTGCTGCTCTGCCTTGCCCCGACCCCCACTCTCGACGAGTCGAGCGATATTTTTATTAATGGCGTAACGAAGCAATTTCTGTAAGCGAATACTTTTCCCTGTTTTCCCAGTAAGGCATGGAATTTCATTTATTAGATGAATTAGGGATTAACTGGGGAATGCCGACGACGACGGAAGGACGACGGGGGCCGGACGGGACATTGCCGAGGAATTTTCTGCGAGCAGAGAGATGAAGAAAATCCCTGGAATGGAATTTTCGCTTGCGAATGTGAAGTTTTCGTTGAGGAAAACTCTCTCTTGGTGTTTCGACTTGACTGTAGTTGCTTTTAGCGAAATGGAAAACTTTTGTTTTCCCAGTTTGGTTTTGTGAGTGTCCTTGGAAAAGTATTTTTATCTTTTCACAAGTGAATTGTAAATATTTTGATTACGTCTTTGCAGATCGATAGTTGGTTTTCCCGAATTGTTTGAGGGGAATTAGAAAACTAGTGATGAAAAAGATGTGTGACGAATACTGTAAGGACGATCAATTTTTAAGTTTCAGACAATGAGAGATCCAAATTAAGACCGTCGTCACCTCGAGACTTAACAGAGAGCGAAACATGTGCATTCACAGATTCAGATTTACTTACAAAACAGATTTGCTTGAATCGAATTTTGTAGAAATAAAAGTTGACCAATGGTCATGCCTGTTTTCCACAGTCTTAGCAATTTACATCACAAGATTTTAATGAAAGGAAGTTCAAGTTTCTGTGTCTTTCTCTACAGAATTATACAGTCCAAGACATCGAGTTACTTATTTACCTAAACGTCCGCCGATATAAGGAGGTGTTGCTTTCTGAGTTGAGGTTTTATTTTAGAACATAAGAAATCTATATTTCAAATTTCGTCAAAATTGCTTAAGGGTTAGAAAAAATCCTACGGACTTTCAAATTGGCCTCACTATTATTTGGAATTCGAAAGTTTGGAACGACTTGACCGGTCTTTATAAAATTTAATTAGAGTCTTCTACTCGAACTGAATTTTTGCGATTTTATTGAAATGTGGTTTAGTATCTTTAACCGCCTTTGCTGCGTTATAAAAGACAATAAGCCTTACTTGTGTAAATCTTTATATGAAATAAAAATTGAGTTGAATTGAACCAGTCGAATCGAGACAACTATCTAGTTTTGACATCAATAAGCTTTGTAATGGCTTTAAAGACATTGTTCTGAGCATTGGTTGTAATCTTTATCAGTAAAGACGATTTCATCATTCGTACATATACAGTTGAAGCCCTCTAAGTCGAAAATCCCTCTAACTCGAATTTTTACGCCATATTTTAGCATTCCCTTCAATTTTACATACAAAATTCATCCTCTAAGTCGAACACCCTCTAAGTTGAAAAGCCCTCTAACTCGAATACATTTTTTTGACTCTTGGTCTATTTTCAATTCCTCTAAGTCGATTTTTTTTTCCGCAAAAAAATAAACAAAAAATGTCCTCTCGCAACTTGTATCAAGCACGCAACATGCTCTGATTCTCCCTTAATTTGGTACTGGACGACGAACATCTTTAATCTCATTTTGATTTTTTAGCGCAAACACGTCGGAGAAAGAACGGCATGTAGTTGCCCTTATCATTTTTCACCTATTCAAGAAAGAAAGAGAATGTTCACAGCAAGAATGAAGATTTGCATGGCGACCTACACGGCAAACATCGAACCTAAAGAACATGAGAAAATCGAAACTATTCGCCAACGGTTCTCAAAGCACAATCATGTTGGGCGAAGACAATTGTCGTCTAGGGCCACATAATCGTTGTCTACACACAACCACAAATGAGCTACAGGTTATTTGTGCATACAACCATGCGGCTCTGTATGAATAACTGCGCTGCTTATTCATCGTGTTGTTGGTTGGCCTCAAACAATTTGCTATTAATATAAAAAGTCAGATATCTGAGATGTTTTCAAGCTTCATTTAGTGAATGCATTGAGGTCAGTGTTGCCTTTTTTAAAATAGAGTCCTTTTTCAAAAGACTTCATTCTCCAATTTTTAAGACTCAATCCAAAATTTTTTAAGTGCTTTCCTGTGTTTTTTTCCTTACATGTATACTCTTTTGAATAAAATAAAGGTTTTAAAAAAAAGAAAATATTAATCCTTCTAACTCGAATCTTTCGAAAAAGCCCTCTAACTCGAACTAATTTTGAAATCCCGTGAAAATTCGACTTAGAGGGCTTCGACTCTATTTCTATTTCTAAGGAGGTCAAACATTTTGAATAGAAATGTAAATGTTATCAGAATTATAAAGCAATAATTATAAATGGGTAATAATAATATGAAATAAACATAAATCGAATGACTATTCTATTCATTCTATTTCATGAACTCACTCATCGTAAGAATGTGAAAATACAATTCTTCTTAAAGCAAATGGTTGCGAATAAATAGAAAGGGCCAAAACAATTTTCTTTTAAAAATTAACAAAAAAAGAAAAGAACTTTGATGTCGCCTCTACAGAAGTAGCCATCTTGTCTATTATTTTCTCTCTCCTTATACACCAATGAGTTTGTCTTAAAATTACTGACAGAGTGCATCTTATTCCAAGAAGTTGTTAAGGATGTTATTACATTTATGCTCTTAAAGAACAAAATTAAATTTTTCACACGTATTATGACTTGATAAGTAAGAGTAAACATTTCCATTAATTGAGCCGTTCAGAGCACAGTTTGATTAACTCCATAAAACGAAAAATCAAGAAAAACGATGAAATGATTTTCTTTCGCCTCAGAAATACACTACGTTTTATTCAAATAGTTGTCGTTTAGCGGTGTAAACCTTTATTATTCAGCAAAGATATATTAAAAATAAAAAGTTATGTCTATACCGAGTGCTTTGACACCTAAATCCAAGATTTTTCCAAAGGTGGAGTTAATCAATCTGTGCTCTGAACGGCTCAACTATAGAATAAAAGGTCGTTCAAGTAGTTGACCTCGCAGTAGCGCATTTTGTCACTCCAATTTTGCAAGACCTTGTTGATGGTTTCGGCCTGTAGCTCACGGATTGTTTGGATAATATTGGCCTTAAGTTCCTCGGTCCTCCATGATTACATCTGTCAGTGTCAAAATAACCAATGATTTAAAGAGGAACAACTTGATGACCACTTGATGAAGGTAAAGGTTAAGTTCATGAATGCAATAAATTAAATGTCAATACAATATTCGAAGTCATAGAAATCATATAATGTTTGAAGTCCTTAAATTCATTTTGAACATGGCGAGGCATTGTGTGTAACGAGAACGAAGAACAGCAGAGCATACACGATACTCCTTAAAAAGCATATGTAATTATGTTGCTTATAGGCGGATTTTCATTTGAATTCCTACTAAGCGGGGACCAAAGTATCGCTTAGGAAGGCATTGGCAAATCTAAACTGAATATAATTTGTTGTTATTGAAAGGGTTTTGCTATTAGAGAGTTGCTTATATTCGGGTAGTACTGTACTCTGTCACTGTAACTGGCTGAACGTCATTGTCACTTTGGCAGACGCTATCTTTAAGCCGACAATATCGCTGCTAGCTCATCCAAAAATATACTAAGTTTCTAAGTCGGGGGTCTAAGTGGGGAAATCACAACAAGCAATGAGTCAGGCGACTTTTCCTACCCCTCCACCTCAATTCTAATTATAATTCTTAAAGAAAAGATATGAAACTTCGAAATTGCTTATGTGGTTGTAATAGAGGGCAGATGACTTAAACTCAGAAGGAAGTTTAAGGAGTCGAGTAAAAATGTTGAAATCGACTCCACGTTTATTTAAGGTAAAAGTTTTACTAGAAATAAAATTATTTCGAGTTCGACTAAATCTCACTTTAAATTTACTTGACTTCAAAGCAAAACCCTACATTTCGTATAAAACAGAAGAAGGCTTGAAGATCCTTTCAAAGCCACTCCATCTAGAACTGCTTCGAGGAATCCTGCAAAAAGAGCAACTGAATCCTTACCATAACTTCGAATCAGCCAAAAGTAGACCCCATTAGAGTTTCTCCGGAATTTTTAAAGCAACCAACGCTACTCAAATTTTCAAGTGCACCTAAAAAAAGCTTCTACTCAACCCCCCAAAAAAAGACTCACAAGATACCGAATCAAATCCACCACACGCAACTGTTTTCAGCAACTTTTCGAATCGAAAAATCCATTCTGACAGGCCTCCGCATCAAGCTGCAGTTGTGAGCTTCATGCCAAGAACAACTTTTCACAAAAAAAGTGAAAAAAAAAAAAATTCCGGAGAAACGAAAATTCTCAAAATGAAGGAAAACATATTTTCTTTTAATTATTATTTTGCACCAACGTATCCGCAGATCCTGACATGCTATCTATCCTCTAGAACCGACATACAGCGCACACCGTGCCACCTCTCCTCTCCTCTCCTCCTTTTCCCCCTTTTAGCCCACAATACTGACACATCTCTGCCGAGGACGATTAAATGCATGAGGAATACGAAAGTTTTCACTTCGGTGTGTGAAAACTTTTCCATCGAGAGAAAGAAAACGAACAAGAGGAAGACGAACTTTGAAGTACATGAAGGGAAAATGTTCGGAAACTTAATTTTGCAAAATTTTCCACTTTTCAAAAAAAAAACAAGGAAAAATGTGCACACACACACAAATGAAAAAGAGGTAAATATCAACACACAGAGTTTTACATTTTGTAACTAAGTTGGAGTTGGAGGAGCTCGCTTGATGCCTTTTTCCGTCAGTGATGGGTGAAGAGAGGGAGAAAACCGAAGAATCTCGAAAACTAAATAACTTTTGTGGAAACTCAAAAACATAGAGCAGATGAAGTGCGGGAAGCATCAAAGGAGTGCTCGATAGTTTTTTGAAAGAGGTGGATGTGGTCGTACGCAGCGGACCAACGTATCATCAACTTTCTCGAGGTCGGAAAGAAAGTGTCTTGGACATCTGCTGCGCCCGACACATAGTCTTACGTCGTTAGACAAAAAGAAGCTGCTGAAAGCGGAAGACTTTTGAGTTGAATACTTGTTTGACGTGGGCGCCGTGGCTTAATCGTTAGTGCGTCGGACTGTTAAGCAAGCCAGGTTCGAATCCGGCTCGGGGAAATAACACCACAAACATTTTTCACGGCCCCACCTCCAGCGAACGACTGACAACCCTCCTGGAGTACTTCTGTCATGAAAAGCTTTCGCGATTCGCCGTTCGGAACCGGCATTAAACAGTAGGTCCCCTCCACATGTGTCAAAATTATAACGCGCACAACACAGTGGAGGTGCGAAAAAGCTAGGCTCTGGCTCTCAACGGGCTGTTACGCCGCCTAATAATAATAATAATACTTGTTTGATAGACTGAATGATCAGAGCAACAACAACATCCGTCAGATCCGTAGCATCGTTGTGATTTCTTAAAGATTTTAAACAGGGGTGCGGAGAACTTATCCCTGTCTGATCTAAGTATAGCTGTGAGTTTTTTGCAGCCAGTCATTCCTGCCTAATATCCAGTTCTCTGCATATTATAAGGTGCTAGTCACATGAAATTTATAGATGAACATTTTTTTTTTTTTTTGGGCCAATGCATTCAATGTGGGCAATAACTTCGGAAGCTGTGTTCTTGTTTTGACTGAAAGGTACGACGACCAAAAGATTAAAACCATCGGCTGAGCTTTGCTCTTTTCTAAATTATTTTTTAATGTCTTTATTTCTTTCATAAAATTTAGAGAAGACATTGTTGCAGCTATTTTTGGTAGTCATTAAACGATAACTTTTCCTATGTCGATTCAAGTGACTGCAAGTTTGCTTATAAAAATGTTACTTTTTGATTGAATTTAAAGAAATTTCGCAATGCCTATTTAATTCAATTCATTTTTGATAAACAATTACTATAGTTACATATTTGTACAAAGCCTACAAGGTTTTTTTACAAAAGATTGATTTTCAGATTTAATAAACTAAATGCAAGACGGAAATATAGGGTTGTCGATTAATTGTAATATTCTAAGAGAATTGTCATAGAGAATCAATTCATCTTTAAGCAACTTCAAATACTGTTTCCCCCGAAAACTTTGTAAGAATCACTTAAAAATCGGTTTCAAAAAAGACATCTCTGTGATACTTCCAAGATTGATTTTTAAGTTGCCTTTTAGAGTACTCCTACTCCATCGGCTTTTGATTAATAGCTTCACTAACTTTCGTGTGATATGACAGAAGTTTTTCGCCTGCATTTGTGACTTCCCATAAGCAAAAATCAGTTTCGTTAAAAAAATGACTGTTAAAATAGACTAATTAAGAACAGCTTAGTGCATTTAAGTCGTTATCGCATAAACATGGCTCAAAGTTAATCAGCAGACGTTATTTTCTACACAAAGTTATTAATTCGTCAAGCCAATGCAAAACTTTGACAAAAAGTATTTATAATCTTTAATAGCTTGTAGCACTATTGGCCTGCTTGGACCGGGGGAGGTAGGCATTGCCAAGATGAAAGATGGTTTATTAATGAAGACCCCCTCGAAGTTGTAGACGAATTCAATTATCTGGGTATGATACTAATCTAAATCCAAAAAAGCATTTGCAGAATAAGTTTGCTAAATCAGTAGCTGCAATAAATTCAACTTGGAGAAACCTATTAAGGAACAGATTTATTGCGCACAGTGTAAAGTTTAAAGTTTTTGAAGCAGCTTTAAGATCTCTAATGACTTATGGGTGTCAAGTTTGGGGAAATCATTGGTATGATGAATTAGAAAAACTGCAGCACGTTTTTCTTGAAAAAATGTTTAGTCTACCTCAATCAACCCCGAATTATATGCTCCTTTTAGCTCTTTCGCCTTTTTTTTATATTTACTTTAAAAATGCACTTTCAATATGTTTTGAAATCGACTCCCAAAAATACTTGCAGATCATAGCATACGCAAAAACATAAGCTGGTTCAGGAAATGGGAAGAGCTATATCTGCCCTGTGAAATAGAGCGACCTAAATTAGACGAATAAAATAAAGGCTCGTCACGGAGATCAATGTACCCAAAGCTTGAGTTCAACTTAAACAGCTTAAATAATTTCACTGACAAAATAAGCTTGATTGAAATTTCCAATATTTTTCAAGTGAAAGGGGAACTCCAAGCTTTAAACTACAGGCCATACCAGAAAGACCGAAACACATATAGTTTATTATAGAATTTGAATGAGCAACTTCTTATCACTTTCCATTTATCTGCCCCATTTTAAAAGAATTACGATTTGTATATTTCCCAAAGATAGTTTTAAGTGTAGAAGATGCAATAAATATTTTAAACGGAGAGATCTGGAAAAATCTTGCTCAGTATTGTATAGAAACACTTAAATATCGTAAAGAGTTTATTGACGATTAATAGAAAGTAGATTTCAATATTCAAATTTGTCAAGCAAATAAACATTATGATATACGTACAGATGTAAATTCAAAGTGTGTAAATTTTGAAATTAAAATTAGTTTAAAAAAAGAATTGTATTATAAGAATATTTTGTTAGAAAACATTTATCAACTTTGATATAAATTTAATGGAAAAGTTGGCATCTGACAGACGGTTTTAAACCAAACTTATTTATTTATTCAATGAAAAAGAAATATTTATTTATAAAATATGAATTGAAAATAAATATTAATGCTAATACTACTGGCCTGTAATTAAAAGACACGTAAGAACGCTTTATTTGAACGCAGTGTTCTCTGGTCTAACTTACCATTGTGATTTGCTTACAGTGACTGAATAAAGAATAAACATCTTGATAACGTCAAAAGATCACGATCACTGTCGGCATCGATTGGTTTCTCTTAAAAAACTCGCTTATATTCAAGTTCGCCACGAAACGAACCATTTATCCCTTTCTAGCATCGAAAGTAGCGATCAAATATACTTAACAGAACCACTTTGTGTTTGATAAAATTCATTGATGGTTCTAATAGAACCACAATCAAAAATACTTGTCTTGCACTTGAAATTGTTTTCCAATGATCTTCACCCATCAGCTGAGAGATAACATTTGTGAACCTTCATATCAAAGTTATCCAATTAGCTCAACTTAAAAAAAGCAAAAGCAAAACAAAACAAAATTCTTATCTTTCAGCAAGTAATTTATTTATTTATTTATAGCTGCAGGAGGGAAAAAAGGCGAATCTTGATTGAATCTCGGTCTTTCCCAACAAAGATAAGCTTCAAATAGAGTTTGATCACTTGCAGCACTTCTCTTGAGGTCCATCCTTGCATGGACACTTGCAAGTCTGGGAGCAGTCACATCCTTGACCGCAGTGTGCAGTTGAGCACTTGCAATCTAAGAACCCGAAAGGGACGTCTTTAAGTAGTCTCATCGAGATGACAAAAGTTGATACTCACCTTTGCAGCAATCCTTGCAGACCATCTTGGTGTGTATATAATTTAGTACGAAGTTTATTTGCTTAGCTAGCTCTCAGATCGGGGTAGTCTGTTAAACTGATTGACACTGACCAGCGTAGGGCTGAATTTATACGACGGGTCAGTCCCCAACTGACTCAGAATGGTGATGTGTGCAATTCCACACAGCGATACGTTTTTTGCACTCTCTGCTGTGCTTACAATGTTTTGTGGTGTTTATTTTATTTTTATTATTATTATTTTTTTCGCTTTAGAACTGCGCTTCCACCGCTCAGATAAAGTATCTGTTGAACAAAAGCGCGCAGCTCTGTGCGGCAATATTAAAATCCGCAAGTGTTTTAATAAACCTTTTGAAGTATTGTCGTAGGTCGATTGTGAAGTTTCTTATGCGGTGTCACGTATGTGATTTTTGAAAGGCACATGAAAGATAATTATCTATTTCATGAGATTTTGTTTGGGGGAAATTTTCGTAGAGAACAATTTTATTTTTTATGTCTTAGTAATTATAGATGACTCCTAAACCAAGTATTTTGTTTTTTTTTTTGCCAATATTGACAACGCCACAGCACCATAATACCGTAGCACCACAACATCGTAGCACCATATCACCCTTCACTCGAGGTAATAATTGTGGACGGATTCCTGATTAAGAGCTAACATGTCCTTGCCAATTAAGCTTTTTCAATGGCGCCATAGCACCAGAACAACAACCTTCATTTGACCAAAAAGATCTGCTTATCCCCGAGTTAGTTTATCTGAATGACTTTGTTTTACAAAGCTTCTACCTTGCCTCAGCTTAAACTCATACCAAACGTCATTACCGCTCACTTCCCCTTCACCGATAACCTGTCACAAAAAAAAGTCCAAAAACTCACGTGAACTGATTAATCGATTGCGGCTGTCATCCAAAATCCAAAATCCACTCGCATCAATGTCGGCCCCAACGTTAAACTTCCACAAAAGTCGTCTGTCTCCCCCCGTGTTCGACCTTGTTCACGTCACTAGCACTTCCCTATTCTGACGTTTGACATTCTGTCATATATTTCCTGTCCTGCCCCATCCACCCACTGTCAAGCCGGTCGCCGGCATGACGTCATTTAACGATCAGCTGACCCGACCTACACCAACTCGCAAGCCACTGCGACTCCGTCGACAGGAGCCATAAACTTTTACGACTTTCATGCAGGAATCTCTGCCGTCATCAGACATCCTCGGAGCAATTTGTTTCAAGCGTTTCACCTACATCCTGGCGAGCATAACAAATGCCTGCACCCCCGCCCGGCCCGGCGTCAAAACAACCGCCAAAACGCCCGCACACCCGCACACCCAGTGCCACAGACAGTGTAAGGCAAGTGACAGAGCGTGTGGTGTGGCGGTGACATAAATTTCATTTTTATTAACAAAACTGTCGCTAATAACAATAAAAATGTCCGCCGGTCGTAACGAAGCGTACGAAAATTTTCAAGGACATCGATTTTTTTTTTTTTTTTTGCTCTCCGTTCCTTTTCAGGAGTCCTCCCGTTTTTGGTGTGTGTTGGTTTTTTTTTTGTTTTTTGAAGGGCCAACGATGATTCGGCAGCAGTGACGAGGATGAGTATGCACATTTGGGGATGTGATGCCATAAATCCACCCCTGCAGGATGCCATAAAAATGAACGGCGCACACAAAAAGGGATTCATTGAGTGGGAGCGATACGGTTATACTCTGAGACAGCTGAGAGAGAGGTGGAAAACCCAATCATCACACACAGTGGGCCGGATGAATCGCTCTGCGTGTGATGCTAAATCAGGAGGAATTTCAAGTCGGAAAAGAAGACGCTGCGGAAAAGAGATAAACGACTCTGAGTGTGTCTTGTGTCTTGGGTGGCGAGCGCCATTTGAACGATTGTTGGTTGGCTGTCAAGCGTCATCGATGATTATGCGCATTTCTCGGCGGCAAATGACCTCCCATTAAGAAAAAATATGAAAATGTCGACTCACCTTTCATCAAAAAATCATTCGTCCTTCGGCCTAAATTCCAAATGGAATTTTCAATGCCAATGTCGTCGTCGTCGTCGCCACCATCATAAATGTCAGATTTTATCTCCTTGCAATTTATTAGCGCTCCGGTGGCGCATAGGGTTGCGAAACACTGCGCCAGACACCACTGCGAAGAAAGGGCTTCATTTTACATCCACACACTGCACTGCACTGTCTCCCCCCAAAAAAAAAACAGTTTTTCTGCACATTTTGTGTCCTTTTATATCCCGCATCCTTTTTATTTCCGCTCCGATAGGAAACACCGGAAAAATCGATACCGTATTCAGAGACACGGAATTGATTGGAATTGATTCGAAGTGACATCGGAGATAGTAAAAAGTTTTTTCCTCCTTTTTTTTCTTTTTCTGGTAGAATTACATGACGGGAAGGGGAGGTCTGATGACATTTCGTCGGTGACGATGACGATGACGACGACAATGACACAAGGTGACAATGCCGATAGTCTGGGGGTGAACGGACTCATTTGACATGAAAATTGATGGCGTATTGTTGTGGTTGGCGTACGGCGGTGTATCCTTTTTGCCTTGTTTTGAGGGCGATGTCTGTCGGCTCAAAAATGTAGGTTAATGGATTTTACTTTTAGATCTTGACATTGAAACCGGATGCCGTCGATCGAGTCATCGTGATGATAACAAATTGTTCTTCTTTTTGGGATGGTAAAGGAGCTTGAAATTATCAAGGTTTAATTCGTAGAATGTGAAAAGTTGTGAGCTCAGTTTAACTGCGGGCCTTAAGACTTATAAGAGCGCTACTGGGGAAATTAATTTATTTATTGAAGGTACGAGGGTGGTCTGAAAAGTCTTCTACCGACCAATGATACAAGATATTTTTGCTCGATTTTTTTTTTCCGTTTTCCACATAGTCTCCTTGTAAGTCTAGATACTTCTCCCAGTGATGCTTCCATTTCTCAAACCCATCCAAATTGTAATTTGCGTTTTCTCTGCAAAATAATTGTGCATATACAGTGGCAGAAAACTAATTAGAAACGAGAAATTTCAAATGAAAAAGCAGCACAATTTAAAAGCGGAACCATGGTTGGTTGGTTTGACATCGAAACCAAAGTCCAATCGTCCCAATGGATCCATTTTTTTCGACAGCAGGAAATCGCTGAACACGCAAAACATGCCTAACTTTTATTCGTCTCACAAACAAAATAAATATGTTATATAGCTGAAACTGTAAATATACAATATGCTCGAGACGAGTGTACCAACATAACAAAATAAAAAAATCGATAATCGAATATACGTAGCCCGTGAAATTTGAAAATTTGAACATACCTCGTATACGAGATATGCGAAGTTCGAAAGTGTATATTTTATATTTCCAACTAAATATAATGAGAAAAGATTAATAATAGGACAAAAACTAATAAAAAAAGTTAAATAATATTATTGAAATTTGTTTATTTGATTAAAAAAGCTAACATTTTGTAAGATACCCCTTATTGGCGATAACAGGCAAGCATCGGTTTGGTAAACTGGCTATCAAGTCCAAGCATCGTTTTGGTGGATATTTTCTCAAAGATACCTATACGATGTTCTGTAAAATCTACCCTTAATTCTTGGAAAATTTTAATGCTACACTTCTCCCCAAATCAGCGCAAAAGTTTTCAATGGAATTGGGATCGGAATCGGACAACGCAAAACATTTACACTTTCTTCTTGAAACAATCTATTTACAAGGTTTCACGCCTTGCGTTTACGATCATTGTTTTGCTCAAAAATGGTAGTAATCGGCAAATGATCAGATGCTGGATAACATCAGCCAACTGCATGACATGATCTATTCGCTTCTTCATGCGAACAATTCGACCAACACCAGGAAAAGACTGTCCAAGCAATAACATTTCCACCCTCGATTTTGATGTTGAGCTCTCTATTTACAGGCCGTGTCTCACGTACCTCTTGTCATCAGATCTAAGCATGTCGTACTTGGATTAGTCGCTTCAGAAGACTTTTATTCGAGTGGAGCATGTTTTTTTTAATTCTTTTTTGCAAATTCCAACAAACGTTTTAATTTTTCGCCTTACTCAGCCGGTAAATAATTTCATCCTCTCTGACTGTAGTGTTTCCAACTCGTGTGTTTCTTTTGGAATTTTCCATGCTGCCTATTTTCGGGTAGATCTTAATTATACTTTATCTTTTCGCGCCTCAAGTGTGTTGTGCGCCTTATATTTACATGAGGAGGGGACCTATTGTTTAATGGCGGTTCCGAATGGCGAATTGCGAAAGCTTTTTAAGACAAAATTACGCCAGGAGGATTGTCAGCCGTTCGCTGGAGTGTTTGTAGTGTTTTTTTTCCCGAGCTGGATTCGAATCCGGGTACTCTCGCTCAACAGTCCGACGCACTAACCGACCAAGCCAACTGCGATCAAAGTTCCAGTATTTCTAATTATATTTCCGAAGGTTTTTACTCTAATGCATCGACACTACTTTGTTTTGCGAACTAATCCTTATAGGATCTAAAAACTTTATATATCTTATTTAGAATCCTAAATCGAGCTCGGGAGTGGAAGGTACTCTACAACTACCGTGTAAATGTACTCCGATATAGAAAATGTATAGTTGAGAAAAAATTGTAATGTATATATTTTTATTTAATGTTTTCATTTCTAATTGTCAATCTGGTAGACGACCATAGGCCAAAACCATAAAACACTTAAGCTTTATTTACAACAAATGTATTATAATTTAAATCGAAATAAAGGTCATTATATTTGGTTGTCAAATATCTCCCTTCCGCCTTTTTGTCTTTTGAATTTTCCGGCTATATATTTACAAAGCGCTACAGAGCTCGTATCCAAACTAATCATGCATAGCGTCGTTTTGTAGGTTATGTCAAGACCTTTCAAATGATGTATTGCCAAATACGAGCTCTGTAGCGCTTTGTAAATATATAGCCGGAAAATTCAAAAGACAAAAAGGCGGAAGGGAGATATTTGACAACCTAATAACTAACGAACTATTTCTTATTTTCATGTTACTTAATTTACACTCCCTTCCCCAGCTCCTCTTCGACAAAAAGTTCAATTCAAGCATTCCCCAGATAGCAGACTGGATGGAAAGCCCTACGGCGCTGGAGGATCCACTAAAGTTCTTCACTGACGTATCCAAAACTGAGTCGGTTGTAGGTGCGGGAGTGTACTCCGGAGACCTAAACCTAAATATTTCACTACGCCTCCCTAATCACTGTAGCGTCTTTCAGGCGGAGACTATGACGATGAAGGAAGCTCTGTCTTGGCTAAAACACAATGTGGTATCCAAGAGGGATATCATTATTTGTTCAGACAGTTAAGCCGCAATTAAATCCCTAGACTCGGTCACTTTTACCTCTAAGACCGCCCTAAAGTGCCCCCAATCTCTGGATGAGATGGCCCAGCAATATTCACCTCATGTGGGTGCCTGGGCATAGTGACATTCAGGGTGACGCACTCGCCAGGCATGCGACCACACTTCCTTTACAATTCCGAAAAGAATTACCGGCCATGCCACTAGCTACAACCAAATTAAACATAAAACTTCAATCACAGGTGGCAAGAAGGCTCAACGTATTTGCACACCAAACAGATTTGGCCCGCGCTGGATGTTAAACGCACTACCTGCCTCCTTCGGATGGACAGACCGGCTATTAGGGTTATTATAGACATCACTACGGGACACTGCACTATCGGTAGAGATGCCAGCAGATTTGGAGTCCCTGCGAATGACTTAACAGAATTCGCCAGAATTTATCTTCTCTTATGTTCATGCGAGGCCTTGGCGCTTCGTAGAAGAACTCACCTAGGCAAGCACTTCCTTGACAGTCTGAGCGATCTTCGGAGGAATTTTTCATTAAAAAAAAAAGAAAAATTAATTGCAGTAATCAAAATAATATGCAAAACAAAGGACAATGTCAGCTGTTAAAAATAGTAGACTACTTCTACGCTTATCATGAGTAAAATTTGTGTAAAGCAAATAAAAATCATCATTGCTTGTTTTTAATTAGTTTTCCACCACTGTATGTTCAATAACAAAAGCACTTCCATTATTATTTTGAGGTACCGTATTTTTCTACGGAATCACTCTAGCTGAAGAGACGACTCCTTTCCTTGATCGACTTTTCTTAAAGACACAAGAAAAACTTCACTAAACAATCTTTGGTGATGCCTCACCAACATTGCGGAGGACTATATTCACTGTAGAAACTCCCAGGACACTGTCTCTCCACAGACCGGTGAATAATTTTGAGTAATTTGTCATTAAAATAATCTGACATCGAATAACGCGTGTGTGCATGAAATTCTTATCTCCGGCTCACCTAAGCCCACTCACACATACAGCAGCAACACCGCAAGCAACAGACGAATGACACTGTAAGCGGAAGGATAATGGCAGAGGATATCTTCCGAAAAACATTACGCTCATTTAACCAGTTAAAAATAATCATCATCCCCCACCCACTCTCATCACGACCGAAACCGAGCGAGTGAGAGAGAGACAGTTTTTAGGAACAAAAGAAGCAACCAGATCCTGCAGGATATTCGTATCTCGACGCTGCATATCGCCAGCGCCAGTCGACTGTTCTAAGCATCCCAACCCTCGGCAGCAATTGGGATTGGGCTGGCTGCGACGGATGGGAATCCAGAAATGGCTTAGGGCGATTCTGAAACCGATCCGAAATTTGTGAACCTCTCCCCATCCCAATTGTCGACCAAGCCGAAAGGGGTTGCAAGTCATTAATGCACTGCCTCACCCACACAGAGTCATTTGTGGACCGGAGAATGGCGTTAGCGGCGGCGGCGGCAACGACGATGACGACGGACCCGGCAAGATTGTATATCTTTCTATCGGGCCCTGATGTATTCATGAAATGGGGTGATTAATGGCTCGAAAACATTTACACAACCACTGATACTGTGCACAACAGCCAGGAACGGGGCAGCTCAGCAGCTCAGCAGCACACTTTTGCCGCTCGACCGGGGCAGACTCTCGTCGTTGTCGTTGGCGTTGTCGTCGTCGTCGTAGTCGACGTCGTCGTGGTGGTCGTTGTTGTAACAAATTGAGAAGGGTTCACCGATATCCTGCCGCATCCTCCCACCGCTCCTGGACTGACTGACTACTCTGCTGCCACTGACTTTCCCACCCGCAGAAATGAAAAAGGAATTGTTTGCTATTTCGGAAGATTGGCTGTTGCTGTTGCTGCTGTTGCTGATTCTGATGCTGATGCTGTTGCCAGTGCTGCCACCACAGATGCCGGCATTATCCATTGTGGATAACGCCTTCGGCAGCAATTGCGACGTGGAGTGCACAGCTGCCTGCTTGTCGGTTGGTCCTGAATCTGGTGGTGAAATTCGAGCTAAGAGCGGGCGACGCACATACACATACTGCGGGAAAGAGAGAGGGCAGCACAGTTCAGTCGGACGATCAATGAAAACCACAAAACTTTGCACCAAATGCTGCGCGTTGTTGTTTCCTAAGCGTAACCGCACCGCTCCATACCGCACCAATGGCTTGGTGTTCCCTTTGCAACTCTGCTGCTGCCGCCGCCGCCGGTGGTGGCGGTGGTGGGGATGAATGGAAAACTGTTACACAGTTGTTGGCGGTAAGACTGGTGAAGACGGTCGGTTATGGCTGTGGAAGAACAAACAACAAAATGGAGTCAAAGTTGATTTGAAAAGAATTGCAAGGAGCTGGTTAGTTGGTTCCTGGGGCGAGTGAGATAGAGTCGGAGACAAAAAGCTTTTATCTCCTGTCGATTGCGAAATGTCTGCTGCAGTGCCGCGAGGCAGTCGTCTGTGTGTAGTCTCCAACGAATATCAGACGCACGTGCGTGCGAGAACATAAACTCATAAACATGATAAGCAGCATTTAAATAACAAGATGAAAAGTGCATCAAAAAATGGAAACTTGGACTTGGCTCCACATTTTCTGGTACTTCTTCTCAAAAATCTTTAAAGACACTTTTGCCAACCATGAATCGATAAGCATTGAATTGTAAGCTTTTTAAGGCATCTCTAGCAACAATGAAGGGAAGTCGGATTATCCAATGTTTGACAAAATTCTATTTGACAGAGATGTAAAAGAACGCAGTCTTTTTATGAATGCAACATTCACAAACTTCAATTAAAAGATTGCATGCATTCACTTGTCTTTGTCATGTGTGATCTTAAATTTTGTCATTCATTTGAAAGCAAATTTTATTCAGTCTACTTTAAAACAGTGATTTAAATTTTCAAATCATTATTCCCTTCTTATAAAAAAGATTACAACCAACTTTTTCATCAGTCATCTTTTGCTGTTTCTTGTACACTTTCCAATCATTAGCTACATTATAGTTTTTTATTTAAGTTAATTGCTGTAAAAATAATATAAATACAGTCGATGCCCTCTAAGTCGAACTTTCACGGGATAACAGAATTAGTTCGATTTAGAGGGATTTTTCGAAAATTCGAGCGAATGGGATTAATATTTTTTTTTTTTTTGCTTAAAGGCCTTTATTTTATTCAAAAGAGTATACATGCAGAGAAAAAACAAAAGAAATTATTGGGAATACAACTTGAAAGACGCGTATTTTTTTGTTAAAAAAACCATTTATTTGAATATGAAAATGAAAATACATGTCATTCAAAGTATTGCCCATCGCTAGCCACAACTTTTTCCCATCTTTCTGGCAATTTGTGGATTCCGTCCCAAAAGAACTGCGCCGGCTTGGCGGTCAAGAATGAATCGAGCCAATTTTTGATACCGTCAATTGAAGTGAAGCGTATTCCAGCCAGGGCATTCTGCATGGACCTGAACATATGGTAGTCGGAAGGGGCCAGGTCTGGGCTATACGGCGGGTGGGGTAGCGATTCCCATCCAACATTTTCCACGTATTTTTTAACCCGTGCGATGTGGCCGAGCATTGTCTTCATGGAAAATTATCGATTCGTGTCTAGTCGCATATTCTGGCCGTTCTTCTTTGATTACGGCACCCAATTTTCTTGCTTTTGGATCATTCTCAATGCTTTGAAACGTTTGGAAATTGCTTGATGGGTAACTCCCAATGATTTCGCAAGCTCTTCTTGAGTTGGACATGAATCTTCTTCCAGTATTGCCTCCAATTCTGCATCTTCAAACTTTTTCACTTGGCCAGGACGTTCCTTGTCTTCAACGTCAAAACCACCACTTTTAAAGCGTGCAAACCAATCCTGACATATTCTGACACTTACAGAATAGTCAGGGTAAGCTTCAATGAGTAAACGTTGCGCATCTGTTGCACCTTTCTTCAAATAAAAGTAGTGAATTAAAACTTCCCGCAAATGTTGTTTTGAAGGCACAAAATTCGACATTTTAAACGCAAAACAAAACTTGTGTAAATTAACTTGTGTATACTTTGACAGATGGAATTAACTAGATTTTTTTCGACGCTCTTTAACATACAATAGCTGTCACTGTCAAAAAAATAGCGCGTGTGAATATATATGAAGTTAGTAACAATGCGCGTCTTTCAAGTTGTACTCCCAATACTTAAAAAAGCTTGTGATTTTTGATTGAGTCTTTAGAATTGGAGAATGAAGCCTTCTAAAAAGAGACTCTATGTTAAAAAGGCAGACGACGAGACACCATTCAATTGAAGTTGATTCAGATTTCATCTGAAGTCAACCGCATTCAGTTAAAGTCTCATGCTCATAAAGTTGTTTCTGAATTTTATGCATTCCCAAAAAAACTGCATTTTTTTTTAACTCTGACAGTAGCTGAGAAACTCTTTAAGTCCGAGCAAGCTATTTCAGAAAAGGGGAACAAATCTCCTGCATAAAAAAAAAATCCTTGCCAATCCTTCGCTGAGCCTAAGTTCCCCCCAAATAAATCGTAATTTCATAAGATCTAAGACAGATAGTCTCAAGTTTACATAAATCTCTTCCACATATGTCAAAGCCACCACCAAACTCTTTCCAACCAGAAATTAGTACCAAAGAAAACATCTCCCCAATTGATTCCTTTTAACGACTCCACCCGCAAAAAAAAAAACTCGCCGACAACCACCAAACATCAAATCAGACGCTCTCATAAAAATGTTCTGAACATAATCATCAGCATAAAACAACCAAAATTCCATTTACCACACGACTGAGCAGAATTTTACACCTTTTTTATGTCCGCAACAGGATCATCACATCTTCTCCGGCAACCGGTGGTCTCGTCTTCGTCCTTTCGCGCTTACACACAACTACAACCGAAGAAACCTCTCACCTCTTCCTTTCCGTAGAGTGTGGTAGTAGAAGAAAAAACAGCAAAACAAAACAGGAAATCCGGAGAAAGAAAAAAAGGACGAGCGAACATTTCCATTCCGCAACCCCTATCGATGGATCAAAGTCGAAGGAAATCAAAGCAAGGATAATCATAAGCAGGGATTTTGTGTGCAAATTTTTTTCCATTTTCATTTTACGACTCAGGAGCAACAGTCAGCCCCCCGTCGTCGTAGACCCGAAGGGGCGCTAAAAATTTAAACCCCCGCCCCAAAGGGTCGTAAAGAGAGAGTTCTGTCGGTCCACCACTAATAGAGCGATTATGAAATTAGTGTCCTGTCATTGTTGCTTCAGCCCCCCACTCCCTGTCTGATTAAACAATTTCTATGTTTGCTGCTTCTTGTTTTTTACGACTTTCAAGTGTAAATCCTTTTGTTATCCTTTCGAGTTGATCTCGGGGAGCAACCGCTAAGCATCTGCGCCACAAGGGATGGCGCTCGTAAAAGTCACGATGTGTTTGGGTGCCGCCGCGCATAAAAAGGACGAACTCTCTGACTGGTTTATAGCATTTTTATGAACGCGTTTTACGATCATTTCTAACCTCAATTTAATTGTTTATCCGGTGACAATCATTTTATTGATATGCCACGACACACAGAGACAGAGACAGAGACAGAGACAGAGACAGAGACAGAGGATGAGGATGAGGATGAGGGTGTTTAACCACCTTGTCGTCGTCGTTGTCGTTCGTGTATCCTTTTGGCATATGCCATCGAGTCAAGTCTGTCATTGCGGTTGTAAAAATTGACACTAAAGTGCGAGAGATGTCCGCACGCCATGAAGACGTTTCGATGGAGGAGGGTGCCGGTTGGAAGTTGTAAAAATTCAGAATGGCATCCGACCTAAGAGCGGGGACGGAAAGGAAGTGGGCGTCAGGATGAGATTTTTACGATCGCCATCAAACGATGTTGACAATGGGGATGATAATGATGCTGATGGCTCTGCTGATGGCGACGGCGATGATGATGGTGATGGTGATGTGATGTTGATGTGCTTGATGGCGAAGTTTTATCACCGAATTATTGCGAATTAATTGAATCGAGTGGTGGCGGGCGGGGAGTTTATGTTTGTATGGGTGGCAAACAAGTTTTACGAGGTCCTGAGTGGATGAGGGAGGAGAGGATTATTGTTTATTACATCGTCAATGTAGTGGTCGGGAGGGTGAAGGTCAGTGTGATGTATTAGATCAAGCGGTTGGGTGGAATGGGACTCCGCTTTTATGATGTCCAGTGGACTATTTCCGGTTTCGTAATTGAGTGTGAAGAGAGGCACTTGGATTAGAGAATTAGGTCATGAATTTTTGATCTTCTGGCAAATGAGTTTGTGGCTATTCAAGATGCTTAGTTCAAAGTCACTCTTCATTGGTTGGTTTTGTGCTAGTTCTTGTTTCCTGATTGCTGGCATAATATTGGTCCTTCACAGTTAAGTACAAAAAGAAGGTCCGATGGGGTCAGATCGCAGGTCGGAGGCTGCCAATTATATGTCCATGTATATCCATGACGACTAACAACATTCTTGATTTTTTTTTTTTTCTTCAAAAAACGCACTTTTTGGGATAAACAGCACCTGATTTGAGAATCAGCTTTGCTCATTTCGTTGCACGGAGGTGTGATACCGACTTTTTGTCAAGATTTCTAGGTCTCAGTTTTAAAATAACCTCTGATTTAAAAAGAATCCACTAGATGGCTCACCTTTATACGTGAAGATTTTCAGTGATATTCATCTCGCTAATAGACAAGGTTTTCGACTTGTTTGCAGATCTAGAGTCCCCAGCTACACAATTTTTTGTTTCTGATTAATTTTTTACGCTTTTTTAAAATGCTTGAAATGAGCTAAATGAATTTTGGAGTTGGAGTTTTCCATTAGATCTTTACGACGCGTAAGAACGTCATTTCCGGGTCTTCTGCAGCCAACCCCTGGAACACAAATTACAGATATAAGAATATATTTTTTGTACCTCTACGTAATTGGCATCGATTCAATATCTTTGTTTCTCGTCATCTTCATTAAGTCGAAAATTGAAAAAAAAAATTGTAGATCTTGTCGATCTTATCGTTAAAACTGAATTCTTTTTGTCTGTTCCGGGAAATAAAAAAATAATCCGAAGACATCGTTTTAAAAGGACCTACTTAAGTAATTGCGGATCAAACCGGTGGTAAGTCTCCTTTCATATAGTACCTTCTGTGGAAACGGGTCAAACTTGATGATGCTTTTGAAATTGTTTTCGATGTTGAATTAGTACAACAAACATCAAATTTCTTTTTTAATCTGCAATCATTGCATTGCTGCTTACTATCGATCACCTCTGTGGGCAGAGCGTCCTGCAATGATTTGACGCAGATTCAACACTACTTGTAGAAACATTCACACCAGGAAAGGCTTCGTCTAGATGTATCATAATGCTTAAAATGTTAGCCTCAAAATGTTACAACGATTCCTGTAGAAATGTACACGTAGAATCTCTTTAGAACTCCTTGGAAGTGGGTCTTACAACCGAATTCAACTCAATCGGGCTGCTGACATCATAACCGAAGCTTCTGTCGTCCTTTTAGTTTTTGCCAAAGGAGATAACTCACACAGATTTTTAGGCCAAGTTTTTATGCCAAAGACATTGCATTCCAAAACCACGGATGATCGATCAACTTGTTGAGACAGCTCCTTATGTGTCTGTCACAAAAGCACTCCCCCCTCTGCCATCAGTCCCAAGGTACAAATCGAAAAGAAATTCATTTCTTCTCGTAAATTTTCCTGTAAAATAAAATAAAATTAAAAGCCAATCCCCTAACGACGCGCATTTCCCAAATTCCCCAAAACACTATAAAAATCACAGTTAAAAAATTATCAACAGGACGAAGCGCAGACAAGAAAAAAAAAACGCGAAAAACCTCCCAAAGAAGGATGTTAACCTATTTCCACGGTTCGCGCCACCGCACACCCCCCAGAACACCCATTAACACGAATGTTTTCCCACTCAATATGCCGGGCCGGTTGAACTATCCCGCAGGAAGCCCGCGCCACGAACGCGCCAGCACACAAAAAGAAAGAGACAACAACAGAAATCTCCATTTATTAAATCACCGACTTTCAACAGGCTCATATCGGAAAATAATTACACCACCATCACCATCACCACCACACCGGCAGTGCGCTCCGCCACTCCCCATCCGAGATGAAAGCGAAAGCCCCACCATGTGCGTCCTGTGTGTGCAGCAATGAATATGCAAATAATCCTGCACACAGCCTTCGTTCCTTCCTTTTGTCAAAAATTATCCTCAATAGTGTCGTTAAAAAGAAAACACAACAGCGACGACGGCCAGGACAAGCCAAGCATACACACACACACAAAAAAAAGCTGAAAACAACATAAACAGGACATAAATTTCCATTGTACACGCAGGATTCACCCAGCAGAAAAAAAAAATTGTAGAAATCTCCACACAAACACGAAGACTCTTACCCCAAGGGGTAGTTTAATGTTTAGTTAAAATTGGATTACCACCCCTCCTGGTCGACGAGCCGGCCTTTTTCGGTTGGTAGAGCACTAAGCTAAGTTTTGCATCGAGCCGCGTTCAAGTGAAAATTAGGCACACACTCACTTGCCCCCCCCTGGCCCCACGATAAATTCTCCCATTTAGACAACCGCCAAAATATCCTCTCTCCGAAGGATAATGTGACAATCGAAAAGTTTTCTCCGCTTTTTCCCGGAATCGGAATTGTAAGCCCAAAATGAATGTTAATGCCCCCAGAAAGCATCCTATAAAAAGGTCAAATTTAATAGTCCGTTATACCGTAATACCGGGGGCAAGGATATAGTTCAGAAACAAACGAAACGAGCAGAAAAAAAAACCAACTGACACAGGACCCTTATGGACGTAATTTTAAAGCAACAACAAAAAAAAAACCCGAGAGAACGGCGCAACGAAACACAGAAACGATACACAGAAGGTACGAAACAAAGGACGAGGACGAAATGTGTCAACCAATGCGAGGCAGGAGGCTCTGGTGGGTGGTCCCAGCTTCCAGTTTCCACCCTCAAAGCGACGGCTGCCGCCCCCGCTCATTCTAATGTAATAACATGCCACCAGTGTACGGCAATTTTATTTCGCATTAAGAGATTAAGATCGAAATTAAAATTTAAATTAAACGCACCACCACCACCATCACGACGGCGGGGGATGAAGGTGGGACACGAGATGCTGGGGGGCGCTTTTGATTGGGGGGAGATTATTTGTTTGTCGTTTTCTCAATTTTTTTTTTTTTTTCTGTTTGTTTTTTTTAGTGCGGGGCAGGTACGCGACGTGGAATTGAATGCGTATCTGCACGAAGTGATGGAGTACGTACAGTTTTCGGTACAACAAACAAACGCTTTTCACAAATGGGTGCAAAGTGAGCAATGAGCGGCTATTGTGAGGTATTCTGAACAACAGCAGGACAGTGTTGCCGGGTTTATTTTCAGGAATGCGTAAGATTAATAAATGAGGTCACACTTGTAGCCAGGTGTTTTGTTATTCAAGTGAAAAAAAAATTAATTTAAGCTTATTACAAAAGCATAATCTGGTCTAAGAGTGGTGCTAGCGGTTCTGCTGCTAAGCATTAGTGATCTAGTTTGGCATTCCAAAAAAAAAAAATTTGATGCCATAATTCATTTACATTTTCTTTGACTGCACTAAATCCATTCCGTCGACTGTATTACCATCAGACTTTATCACATAAGCATTTCCATTTTTTTTTTTGCTATTAAATTACGAGTAATAATTTCAACTGCCCAAATTTTCAGTAACTATACGCTATACAGGCCCTTAACAACTTTTAGGAAATTGAAACCAAATCTTATCGCAAATCTTAAAAATCCAACCAAATTTTTAAGCTTGAAACTGAAATAGATTTCAAAAATTATTCATATCGCAATTGGTTGCAAATTTTAATAATTACAACCAAATTTTTGAACGTGTGACCTGTATCACGAGTAGCAGGGTTGACACCTTACGATTTGATTGATGATATGCTTGACGATCAAAATTAATGCCTAACGTTCACACTATACAGCTGCTCAACATGAGTGCGTGCACTCTTGTTGCGGTTGTAATTAACAATGAAATATCTGAAAATGCGGAAAAACACAGAATACAACATTGAAAGATGCATTTCCATACTTCTGAATCAACGCAAAATAATTTTTCTGATTATTCCTTCCTTTCAAGCTCGATGTTCACTGTCTGAAGTCAAAACAAAAATGAAAAAATACTCTAAAGTTGTACGACAGCTGTTCACATCTTACAAATTATCATCAAGCAATCGAAAAAATTGAAAAAAATTTAACTTCGGTACGAAAAATTTGATGACAAATTGAAAGAGCGTTCACACTCTACAATATGGCCAGATCAAGCATAGTTATCAAGCATATCATCAGCAAATTGTTAGGTGTGAACCCCGCATAAATTACAAATCGAAATTGGCACTGATAGTTTTTAGTTTGACAACTAAATTTTTTTCTTTAATTTAATATCTTTCTACCTATGAAACGCTAAAAAGTCATAAATGCCATTCATTACGATGAAAGAATAAAGGTTTTAAACATTAAAATCAAGCTGTACATGTACATTCCAAAATTATATGGCAACAAACACCTACGATTGTCTCCGAGGAGAGCTTTGAAGAGCTGAAGGGCCTCTCCATCTGAGCAGAAACAAGGGAAGCTGAGTTAATAGACGTCACGACGTGGACTGAAATATTGAAATTTACGGTTTTCAATACCATACACAACACAAATTTCTTTGATAGTTTATAGTCGTTGCTTTGCAATAAAAAAAACATTGAACTTTTCGACCCAGCTTCAGCAACTGGTCCTTTCGCTTTTAAAACATTTGCAAACGGCCTTCCTAATACTGCAATAAATAAATAAAAATGTTAAAAGTTTTGCTCAAATTACTTACGCAATTCCACAGGTTCCACAACTTCTACACTGGTCCGAGTCACATGATTTTCCCTGTGAAAATTAACAATTACTTAATGTCCTAGAGACAGATGTAAGTACAATATTAATGGAATATAAACAAAAAAAAAACTACACGTCCAACAAAAATCATATATAGATGTTTTTATTCTGCATTAAATACTGAATTAAATGATATTTGCTTACTTTTGTGACTGTTCGGGCTGAGACCATTTATTTACCGTGGTGTAAACAAACTTAAGAAAATTATTTATAGTAAACTCTCGATAATTTATCTTTATCTTTATCTTTATCTTTATTCTCTTCAAAAAAGTTACAATTTAAGTTTAAGTTACCCGCGAAGCTTATAGCTTGTCCGCAGGTGGTTAAAATTCTTATTTGTACATTGCTTAGAAGTTTTAGTGTGTGTTTAGCTTTATGTTTTAATATTCAAGTTTTAGCTTTAACTCATATTACTAGTTCAGGTAGAGGTTAATTTGTTACATTTATTACAAAGTTATGGCTTAGATAAAATTCTTTAATTTTCTTTTTTCGTTTTTTAAAGTTTATGATGTGTTTTATGTTAGCTGGTAGACTATTGAAAATTGTTGGTATGGCATAGCTGAGTTGTCGTCTTCCGTAAACGTTGAAGATTTCAGGAATTTCAAGTAGGCCTCGTGCTCGTCTTCGTGTGTTCAAAGTGTGGCGTATGGGTTGCTGGAAACGAGGGTCATTCTAAGCATACTGTCATTCTAAAGAGACCGCTGACATCTAATACCTTGAATATATTATTATTAGTAGTTGTTATTTTGATAATTCTATTTTGTAGATCTTTTAGTTTATCTAAGTGTGTTTTTGCCCCATGCTATTACCCCATACCTCAAACGAGATTCCACCAATGAATAATACACCTGTTTTTGAACATCTGTAGGTGTATATCTCTTGAGATACAACATCGCAAACATTGCGCTTTTTAGCTGTGATCTGAGCTTGTTGATATGGTCTTGCCATATGAAGTGGTCATCGATCGTGATCCCCAGGTATTTTATCGTCTTAACCATCTCGATTGATTCACCTCTTTTGGTAGTTGGACAAACATTGTTTTGAAAGTATATTTTAATGGACGTCTGTGGCTGACGTGGGGTACGAATATACATTAATTTAGTTTTGGCAGCTTTGACCACCAAGCCGTTGTCATGACACCATCTGGTTAGGTTATCGAACTCCCTTTGCATTATTGTTGTTGCAGTTGCAAGACAATTGTGTTTAACAACGATAGCTATGTCGTCCGCAAAAGCAAACGATTTTGCTCTTTCAAATACGCGAAGAAGCTCACTCGTGAAATGAAAAATAGCAATGGTCCCAATTTCGAGCCTTGTGGTACTCCAATAACACTTTTCTTTTCATCGCTGTTCCCATTTAAGATGTTAACCTTTGTTGTTCTTCCTGATAGGTAGTTTCTCAACCATTTACCTAGTGAGCAACTCACTCCTATCCTATTGAGAGCCTGTAAGAGCTTATTGTGACATATTGTGTCGAAGGCTTTACTAAAATCGACGAACATTACGAGCACGTGATGATTCTTGTTCAAACTCATGTTCACAGTGTTTGTAAATTCGGCCAACAGTTTTCCTGTATTTTTTCCTTTTTGGAAGCCGTATTGATTGGCATGTAATATATGGTGCTTTGCAATAAATTGAATTTCATGTGACCGTCTATGTTTCCGTTGTCCAATAACGGAGGTTTCAGAAAAAAAATATTGCTCCCTTTCGTCATTTGAACTAACAGTTGTGGAAGCAAAAAAAGCTGACTTCAAATTATTGAGGTAATTTCTAATTATAGAGGTTTCCATGTTGTTTTGCACAAAAATAAATTCGAGTTACGAGGGCAAGAAATTGCATATAAGTGATGAGTTCTCAACTTTAGTATTGGAAAATCACTCTAGACGTTCGAATCAACATGATGCTGGGTACTAACAGCCCAAGTTGGTATTCCCCCCAGTTGGTATTCAAAAGAAATTGATGAAAAATTAGGTCCAGGATCGTTCAGTAAAAACAAAGTTCGGGGTTTCAAGAATTTTTGCAGATTCAATTTTGCAGATTACATTCGCATTAACTTATAGTAAACGATCTCCACCAGCTATTCTCAGCAACCAAAAAAAAAAAACGCAAGCCAAGAGAAACTTTTCTCAGCAACACTTTCAGCCATGCTTTTCTGCATCCCTCAAAACAAAGAAGCCAATTGCGATCTTCTACCCTCCTCCACACCAAATGGGCTGCGTGTTTATTCAATTGCTTTTGTTTTTCCTGCGGAAAACTCTACATGTGCCGGGGGTGAGATGAATTTCCACCCTCCACCCTCAACCACCGTCAGCACCACCAGAGCCGTATGTTTCTCGAAAAGCGATGTTACATCAGCATCAGCGCCGTTGTTTGCGACCGTTGTTTATGCATGTATTAAATTACGCTTAATATGTTTGTTTGTGCGCCGTTTTAAATTTTAAAGTCAAGTCCTGGTTATTGGGAAATTCCTTGCTGTGGCAGCAGGGGGTGGCGGCAACATTCCGCCCTCCGCAATGTGGGCGATGGAATGCGAGTAATGTGTGCTGTCTGGGTGGCTGGTGGGCGGTTGGGCGAGTCTAGGTGGGGTGATGGTGGTTCACACCCCCCAGAAAAAGACCATTTGCCCTGTTTTCGTGTCGGTTTTTGTGTTTTTTGCCTCTGTTTTTCATTTTCGGAAACGCAAAAATGTTTGAAATGTAATTTAAGGACCATGACAATAGGCTAAGAGCTTAATTACGTGATGCTGGGCGCGTTTTTTAGTTGCGTGCCGCTGGCCAACCGCACACTCACCTATGCAGGGACTCCGCATCGCCACAATTTGTCCACTGCCATCGAAATCATTGCCATTAATTAAAACCAAGAGAAGGAGCAACCAAAAAAAAAAAATGAAAAACAAAAAAAAAACTGTCAAAGAGCGGCAACGCAACATGAAACGCAAAACCGAGTTCCATCGGACTAATTAGCCTCGCACCGCTCCCGGGCAGGTGGTTGGACGCGCGGCGCAAAATGTGAAATATGGACCCACCCCCAACCACACAACTGGAACAAGATATAACCATGATGTCATCAGATCCGCTCTCCCATTCTGTAATAATCCGTTCGGGATCTCTTTCCTCGTGTTCGTGCAGTCGGGCGACAACGACAACGACAACGATAACGACGGCGACGCCAACGACGACGAAAACGACGAGGACGAGGAGCACAAAACAATTGTACCCTCCATTCGCTGGCATGAAGGATTGAATCCCTACCTGAATGAGTGCGCGTTCGGTTGGTTGGCAGTCAGAATAATGGCGGCACAAGGACAATGGAAAATGGTTCTGATTTCAGGCATCCCGCCCTCCTCTGCTCATTATCATTGTGCTTGCTGGCCCGGCCGTCAACCAACCGGCTCTTTTTCCTTTCACTCGTACTCGTACCTTGAAGGACTCTAAATTGCACTAAACTTTCAGCAGGAGTTTGAGGAGAGAGCTGCCGCCGGGCGGGTTCCTTATTTAGCATTGTTTATGTGAGCGAGAATTAAGCGCAGACTTCAACTCACACACACACACACACAAAGAGAGAGACAGTGAAAAAGACGCGTGTGTGGACAAAAGAGGTTAAGGATACCATCCTCCATGGTCCTGGCCTGTGTTTCATTCTCTGATGAGGAAAGAATTAAACGGAAAATAAATTAAAAAAAAAGGCAAGACCAGCAAAAAAAAAGGACGAACTTGTTAATATGAACTTTCGTAATAGAGAGCGAGATACGTAGGTCCTCCGACAGCGCTGTGCGGAGTGAAGTTGTATGCCGTGTTGCCATTGTTTAGCAGATACAACGCGTACAATGGCTCTGCAGAGACTTCTAGCTGTGGTCTATTGTTGCAAAGTTTGTCTCTTCACATACCCGTGTTATATTGTTTTCCTGCTTATTGTTTTGGGTCTCGTGTTTTTTTTGTGTTAGGTTTTGTTTTCGTTAAGTCAGTTTCCCCTTGATGGCCGCTCTGCGTGCTCAGATAAATTCCATTTAATTTAGGGTTTAACCAGTGAATGAAAGCGTAGATATACATAAAAATAGTCTGTTGCAGCAATATTAGCGAGAACTGAATGATGTTAATTTAAAATTTCCACAAAGTGACTTTTAACAGTGGTGACTTGGTCTGTTAATTAGCAACCTCTTGTCATCTAAGCCATTAGCCTTCAGCCTTTAACTTTTAGCGTCTAGCCTTTAGGCTTTCGATTTTAGCCTTTAGTCTTTTGCCGTTTAGCTTTTGCTTCTTGCCTTTTTTCTTATGGTTTTTGCCGGTTGGCTTTTGCCTTTAGCCTTTAAACTTAAGCCTTTAGCCTTTAGCCTTTAGCCTTTAGCCTTTAGCCTTTAGCCTTTAGCCTTTAGCCTTTAGCCTTTAGCCTTTCCCCGCTTAGCTCTTGCCTATTGCCTTTTTTCTTTTTTCTTGTGGTTTTTGCCGTTTGGATTTTGCCTTTAGCCTCTAGCTTTAGTCTTTAGACCTTCGTCCTCGGCTTCGGATTCGGCTCTGAGTTTGAATTCAATTCTTATGGTATCCCACAAGATTCACACTTGGCCCCCATTCTCTTTCATTTAACTTTTTATGTAGTAATCAAATGTTTTCCGCTTTTTATTCAATGCTTAATGCAAAATCTTACAACTAAATTTGCCTTCAAATTTGAAATCATTAAACCTATTTTACCTGTTCAATCAGCCTTAAAGGACTGCAAATAAAAAATTTTACTTCAAACATAAATTTTAAGAATAGAATTTACTGTGCGTTTAGGTCATCTGAAAGGGCTACATTTTTTTACACACGATGAAGCTGGCATCCCAAAAAAAAAACTTTTTTTGTCCCCCACCACGCTGCATCATCAAGCACCTGCAACCTTTTAGACCCATCCTCTCCGTTCCTTAGCTAAAAGCCTTCAAAACTGTCTGCGAAGCTCTCTCTTTTCCCTTCACAAGACTCCGCACATTAAGCTCCTCGCTAATTTATCTTACAACCCGCCATTCTTCCGACTCCCGACTGGAACCGACGAGACAAAACGCTTTAACGTACCCAAAAACTGCCCGCCTCCAGAAGCAGCAGCAGCAATGCACGCTCCCAGACTGTCACTCTTACCGCTGATTAAACACCCTGTCGTGTTGTTTCGCGCCGCCATTAAATCCAATTCACTCTGCTCATATACCGGTAATTACCGTCACGTGACAACACAGCCCTAGTGTTACTACAAAGCGCCGATCCGAACCGTTGTCGTCGTCATCCAACCAGCTTCAACTTGAGGCTGCACCGCAGTCTCTCAAACACATACACACACAGCGTGAAACACCGCTGAAGCGAAAACTTTCGACAGGATACAACTAGGATACAACTGTTGTTTGTGCTCGATTTTCCCACACCCCCACACCGACCGACCACGCACACATGCATTAGGAGAAGTTGATGCTGGCAAATGAAAGTCGACAATCGAAAAGGATACGAACCTACAACGACGTATGCACGTGTATCCCTCACACTGTTCGCAATAATTGTGAGTGTACACACACTTATAGAGTTTTCGTTTTGCAATTTCATTAAATTCCAGGATCCCGCCATAAATCTTCCGATAAAGGTGGCAGAATGGCAGCCACGCTGAGGCGGAGGAGAACTTTTCACAGGGACGACATTTCGTTTTCCTCAGAAAATGAAAAAAAAAAAAAGGATCGCAGAGAAAATATAAAACACGACTACTGCTCCTGTGTGTGCACAGCTGAAAGAAAATCCATCCACCACCGGGAAAGAATGAGTTTTTGGGACAAAAGTCTACCGAAGGACGAACGAAAAAAAAAAAAATAAACCCCGTCCGAGAAGAAGAAAAGTGAACAGGAAAATTGGAAAAGCGACAAAAAAACACAAAAAAAATATCGCACCAGAGCCAACGTTGGCTGGCATCGAAGGAGCAAACAAGGACCAACGGAAAAAAGACCAAGCTTCCATAAGGAAGCTGCGAAAAAAAAGAGGACGACGAGCAAAGTTATGCGATTTTCCTGTTCCTTTTTTAATTTTCCTATTTTATCCCACCCTCCCTCCGTCCGTTCCGAAAAGGAGCAAAATGTCCTTGCCTCGAATAATAACAGAAAAAATCGTTTTTCGTTTTCCCATTCGTTTTTGTCTTGTCCGTTTTTCTTTTTTCCGCATATAGATCCAGTCCCAGTCGTTTTTGCAAGGAGGAAGTCGGGGAAAAATAAAAACGACCAAGGATGAAGGAATTTTCCCTGACCGACCGACGCTGACGACGACGACGACAACGATGACGATGGGGACGCTGGGGAAACGAGAGAAAACAAAACAGCAGCACACACTACCGCGACAAAAACACCAAACAAGGATGCCAACCAGCTGAAGCATGGCATCGCAAATCCTTGTGCAGTATTTTGATTGGTTCAATGGGTTCCTATGATCCTGCGAGATGTGCTAGTGATGCTTCCTCGCCGGGACGCTGACGACTATGATGGCGGTGCCATTGTTTGTGGCGCTCACTTTGTGTGCGTGCGTGTGTGTGTGAGGATGCGGGTGGTTCCTCTGCTGATACAAAGATCCATCCTGGTTGCTCGTATATTTATGCATTTCTCCGTGCGCACTCTGGGAAAAGTTTACTTTGACGATATTATTCTTCTCCCTGTTTTCTCTCCTCCTCCTCCATCTCCTTCGACATCCTTCCGATGTGTTCGTGTGGATGTCGAATAGTTTTCCAATATTTTTCTCTTTCATCCTTTTTTTGTCCATTGCCATTGGGTCCCTGTCGCTGGTGGAACTATTGACTTTTTAAAAGTTTCACAGTTGAGGGAGTTTTTTCGTTTTCTGGAGAATTTATCCTGCCTCCTGTGATAGTTCTTCATTGATTGCAGTCCAAGTTTTCGTAGCCACCCGCCGTCGTCCAAGCGCCTCGGCTCCACACGCGAGCTGTGTTTTCATTTCCCGAAAGGACATTCGAGAAATGGAGAAAAGTGCTAAAGTATTGGAAACTGTGTGCGGGTGTGTTTTTTTTCTTCTTCCTTCATCCTTCACAAAGGAAAAGTTGAAGTTTATGCCATTTTGAGGGAATGGACGGAACTTCGTTCATCTTGAAGAGGGGGCAAGTATGGAGAGCGACTTAATGTGATGCATTAGTGGATTTTAATAATGTAATATGGCGGAGAAGGATGCCGATGCACAGGAACGGGACACAGATGCTCGCGAGATTCTTAGAGATTCGAAAAAGTTTTCGTTTTACGCCGCGATATTGGCAAAATTTAATGCGTTTTTTCCAGGCACGATAGATAATTAAACAAGAAGTAGTTGGGAAATTATTTGGCAGAAAGTTTAGGTTGACGCTGAGTGGCAGAGATATCACAAACTTACAAAGCTAAAGTTCTTAGGCTCAGGAGTGTCTTTCCAAACAAGAAAAACTGACTGGCAAGGCATTAACACTTGTATTGATCTCGTTAAACTTCTTCCGAATTTCGTTAGCCCTAAGAACGAAGTAAGTTTTTTGTATCGATACGCAGCGAGTGTAGATTTTTTATACAATTAATAAAAATACCCATCAGGCAACGATGAAGATTTTAAAACACCAATTCCTAGTCGAATTGATCACAAATTTTAACGATTTAAAATGTTCGGCCAGATCCCAAGACTATTTTTTAGAAATTTCAGTTTTACCATTAAAAAGCCTTAAAAGCAAACATTTCAATAAGAAAAACTCATGAATTCAACTATGAATTTTGTAAAAGGAACACAATCGTACCTCTATTTAGGAGTTAGCCGCTTTTTTTTAATTTGTTGTAAAAACTACCCACGGCGGGTTTTTATTTGAAAATGTATGGAAACAGGAAACCGGACCAGCAAATGCAACTTACTGCTATACCGACAAACGCCACTAATGTTTTTTTTTTAATTTTTTGACCTCTGGAGTGAGTCTCCTCTATTATACGAGGGCTGTAATGTGTCCCTACACTCAAACATAAAAGATAACGGCTCTCTTCGAACGGATCACCCCGTTTTACATGAACAGTTCGGTGAAAAAATCATCCAACCATTTTGCCTCGACTGCGAAGCATTAAATTGAAATAATAAGTCTTTAATAGGAAACCGATGAGCAATTATCAGAGTTGTAAAAGAGAGATTGTAATTCTATTGAATTCATAGAACATAATTTGAAGTCCTTTTTGCAATAGCGACTGCAACTAAAAAAAATATAGGTCTTCCTTAGACCTATATTTTTTTCCTCAATGACTAACGCATTAAATTTTTAGCAATATTAGAACCAAGCCAAATGATTGCAGTCTTTTGAAAAAAAAAGAAGTGAATTCGCTGTACGTGAGTTGACGTTAGTAGTGAATTCACATTAAATCTTTTAAAGTCAAAAAATTCAACGGAAATAATTTGAATTCTTTTGAATTCAACGAAAATAATTTGAATTCTTTTGAACTCAACGAAAATAATTTGAATTCTCTTGAATGGCAACTTTAATTCTATTAGTCAACTATTACGTTTTCCACTTTGATTGCCTATGCACAGGGTTTTTTAGTTGGCAGCATTATTTTAACCTGCGGCCATTTTGTCAGCTGTGAAGTGATTTATTTTTAGTTTGGTAAGGCATTTCAACATAAATAGCCTGAACAGCGCTTCCAATTTGTGCAAATCTATTTTCAAAATATTATTTATGTTCCCAATTTTCATAAGCGAATTTTATGTAGCGATGATGGAATAATCCGTACTTCTTTAAAAACGATGTTGGCCAGATCGTTACAGTCAATGGTGACCGCTATTACTGACCGTTACTGACCGCTATTACGACCTACATTACTGACTTTTTCGTTCATCAATTGAACAACCATGATGTGCAAGAGCTGTGGTTTCAACAAGACGACGTAGCATATTACACAGCTCGTGCCACAATTGATTTATAGAGGGAATCGTTTGGTAGCCGCATAGTTTCACGTTACGGACTCGTGAAGTGGCTTCCACTACTTTGGCCTCAACTATTTTCTCAACTGTATGTAAAGTCACTAGTCTATGCCGACAAGCCTAAACCGATTGACCACTTGAAGGACAACATTCGCCACGTTATTTGCCGCTATACGGCCACAAATGTTGGAAAAAGTAATCGAAAATTGAACTACGTCCGACCCAGCCGTGAGGTTCATATGCAAGAAAGCATATTTAAATTAAAATGCCAAAAGATTATCTTTCGAAAAAAGTAAATTTCATGTCACTTTAAAAAAAATTATTGTTCTTTTATTATATTTCAAAGTTGTATACCTCTAAAAAAGAAAAACTCCCTATATCAAATGAAACGACAGCGCAGATAAAACGAAGGATAACCCTGGCCAATCGCAGTGTCTTTGGGCTTAGACGACAGACAGACAAAAACAAAGACCTCTCTCGAAATACCAATCTATTTATAAGACCTTAATAGTTTCAGTCCTTCTGTACGGCGCACTGTACAACTTGGACGACATCAAATATGGACGAAGAGATTCTTGGTCGAGGAGAAGGTTACACGATGAAATCTACGAGCTGAACAGCGACATCGATCTATTAGGCTGTCAAATATCTCTCTTCCGCCTTTTTGTCTTTTGAATTTTCAGCGCTACAGAGCTCTGTACAAAGCGCTACGGCTATGCTTTGGAGGTCCATAGCCGGAAAATTCAAAAGACAAAAAGGCGGAAGGGAGATATTTGACAACCTAATAGTTAAACGAATTCGAGTGTCCCGATTGAAATGGCTGGGTCATGTAGAGCGGACACTAAAGCTCCGGCTCGTAAAATTTTCGAGTCCAACCCTGATGGACAAAGCAGTAGAAGAAGATCTTGCCTCCAGTGACGTTACCAGTTGGATAGGGACCTAAATCTGCTGGGAGCACGAACTGGATGTTGGCTGAGGCCCAGGTCCAACCCGGACTATAGCGCCCGCAAAAGAAGAAGTATCAAATTATCTAGAATCCGTATCATATTATTACAAACAAAAACCGAGATCTTCTATTTTCAATTCAAATATTACTTCCGGAAGCATGAAATAGATGACACCACTGTTTATTCGTGAGTTTCTAAAGTTTTGCGTAACTATTGATTGCTATTTTAGATACAAAAACCAGCGTAATCTCGACTTCCAGCTGTCCACCATAATGTATCAAATAATAAGGTATATAAGGGACAAACCTGTGCAATCTCTCAAAGTAATTGACAGATGTAACTGTTTGAACTATCTGATTTGAATAACGACGACTCTACGTGTTCTCCTTCTCTAGAGGGACAAAGAAAATTGTAGGTATTCCAACAAGAACAAACTACTGTCCAGGATTGAAGATCAACTTCAACAAATTACTTGGTTATTTTATAACCCGCCAAACTCAACCTCGGCTTTAATTCAGCATATTGAGCTTACCAACCTTTGTTAAAAAGAAAAACGAACCAATCGCCTTGATTGTTGTTTTGAGCGTTTATTATTATATAACAATTTTTTTTCGAACTTGAATGCACAAAAATACGAATTGAAGACAATTGAGATTATCCCTTCTTAGAGTCATTGCCAACCTGCACTGAAATGCCAGATTCAACGACTGCGGCAAATGACACTTTGAGCCTCTAGTGCCATTCGATTATCGGACACATCGCATCTGAGAAGTGCTTTCTTTTCTTCGTGGTGCACTCTCATGACCGAAGCCATGCATCACGGAATGCTTTCTCGAAACATTATCATTTGACCATCCATCACCATTAGAAGGTGAACACACTCCTCCCAGACTAATTTATCCGTCCATTTGTGTCGGTTCACATCTTGAATGACTCGCACATTAAGAAATCGCAAACATTTCGGCCATTAACTTGCTCTCGGTCTCTCTGTCTCCTTGTGCAGTGAGGACGAGCACCGTCACCGTCACCACCACTCAATTGGCCATATCGAGGGCCAAAAACTAAGTCCAGCCATCAATTTATTAAGATTTAGAGTCCCCAGAGCGCACGGAAAAGGGACACCTTTCTTCCATTTGGCCAAGGCATTGCCAAACACTTTAACGTTGATGGTCTCCCGAATGGCAACTTCGATACGTTGCATTGTGATTTATTTATGACACAAACATGCACACAGGACTCTCGAACGAGGCGTCCCGCACAACCCTCGCCACAGCAGTCGCATTCCATTTGTATCCATCCACCACCGAGGGTCTATCTCTTCCTTCACCGCCCGGTAGTACGGACGGAAAAAAAACCTAAACTCGCTTCAAGAAAGACCGCCCGATCCCGTCCGAGGGGACATAAAAACAACGGCGGACCCAAAAGTGTTGAGGAGAAGAGACACACACAGAGAAAGAGCGCCCGCCCGCAAACAAAAAAGACAAAACAAAGAGGAAAAACTTAGCTGCCGGGACTGGTCTCTCGGCCAGGACACTCTGATGGTATCCTTTCCTCCTGCACATTCATTCATCTCCAGAGCGAGCGCATAAAGACACACCGTACACACTGGGAGAGTCGCTCAGGATAAACCACCCGACCTCTTTTATCAGGGATTCTTCATTTCAATCACATCAAATGCAGACATTTTTGTTTGTGACACCGTTAGAGAAGGAACGTACAAAAAATCATCCCCGCACAGAGTGGCGGTGGTGACCAGCAGCGGTCTTTGCATGCGAACCCAGATGGAGGGGAGCTCATCCTTGCCGGAAGAATCCTTGGGCTTCGCTTGATTGGTGAAGGAAGGACAACGGATTAAGCACACAAATGAATGAGAGAGAGAGGTAGTCCTTAAATTTATTTCTTCAATAGAAGCAGTCTTAAAGCGGAACAATTGACATAGTTTCCCGGCTCTGGTCGGGCCTTTTGGGTGCATCTACTCCGCTGCTGCCACGTCTGGGGTGCGCCGGAGTGCCAGGACACGGGAAGTGCTGTGGCTTTATCTGCAAAGAGAAACAGACACTCTTAGTCACTTGTGGAAATTTGTTTTGATGAGTCTTACCAGCTTCACACTGTTTGCAGGTCATCTTTGATCAGTCTTTGGTAGGTGAGGTTTATCATTCGAATGTGGAATGCAGACTCGGCCGTCGGGAGAAGTCTTATATTCAGATACCAAGCCCGGCAGGGTACGGTGCGCAAATTCACTTAGCACCTGCCCCGAGATTAGATAAACTCACAGTCAGAATGATCAAAATTACGTAGCGCTGTTATTCTTATCGCCTATTAGAGCAATTAGAGGTTTCGAGATAAAATGACGCACAGGGCTTATCTCGGGGACGGATGTTTTCTGTTTCTCAAGTTACGTGCCGGGAGTTTATGAGTAACGTGCCCGAGGTATTGTTTACTAGAAAAACGGATGAATTGCAAATTATTCTTAGATTAATTATGGGTGAAGCGAAAACACACCAAAGTCTGCGAAGTCTGGAGGTCTGCGAGGCAATCAACGCGTGCTGTGGTGGCTAAGAAAGAGGGTGTGTGTCCACATTAGAAATGTGCGCAGTTCTACGAAAGAGCGGTCATAACATTGGCAGACATGACGCCTGATTTTCCCTATTGGTCGGGCGTAATAAGACACATTATTTTTATTCTGCATTCGCAAAGCTAGTTGAATAGCAAGTCTCAAGCTATTTTCGGAGTAAAATATATTAAAATTACTAAACAATTAGTCTGAGAAGCCCTACGAAAAAGTCTATGTAATTTATTTTTTTATACAACCGAATGATTGACTCTTATATACTGGCATAGAAAAGATCTTTCAAGATCTGTAGGTTTTTTAAAAAAAAGCCGATCATGCGTGAACTCTCAAATTTAGGTTCGATGAAAACTTGTTTCTTGTCAATTACTAGCCCCACATTAAGTAAAACAAAATTAATTAGAGTGTTAGTCGCGGGACTTACCTACGCAATCAGAATTAGCATTTCCTCTGTTTTGCACAAAGATTTTAGACTTGCCCGGTTAATTCAAATTAACTTATGGGATCAAGATCAAAATAACTCGTGAGCAGAAACATCGCGATCATTTGATCCGCTGATACTTTTCATTTTTGGATTTTAAATTTGAAAGTTGTGTCAAAATGAGTTAATAAACATAATAAATTGTAATTTCAAAAACTAAAAAACATGCTTTAATCACGCACTAAAAATCAAAAAACAAAACCCTTTCATTTGATACTCATATCATCGTTGTGCATAAGAAATAGCTAATCTGCCATTTTTGGAAATCCACCATATTGGATTCAGGACGACGTAACATTGCCACGGAAATAAAAGGTGTATGCAAATTGCGGCTTGATCGGAAATCGGGAAGTGGATCAAATTAAACTTCCAAGTAAGCGTGTAATAAAAAAAAACGTGTTTCAAGAGACTCTGCATCTACAGAAAATGATCGCGTGAAATGCATACCAACTGCGAGTATACCACATTTTTCGGTGATGAAAATGATTAATGATGTTTTAAATAATACGATCAGGACCCGCCCAGCTGTAGTTGGAAATTGTCTGAACTATTTATCAGTTTAAGAGTTCGGTCCTGATCGCTGCAACATCATGAATCAAGTTCATATACTTAAATTTAGAATCCGTGAAAAGCTCTTAGACTTAAATCAGTTTTTCTAATTTCTAGATCTGTACGTGGTTTTTAATGTTTGTCACTACCTCATTTTTTGTGCAGTAGGTCTCGAAAGATGGGACTGGTCATTCTGAACCGTAATTTCCATTATTGTGATGTTATAAGTTGTCAAGACATTGCAAGATCTCTCTCATATTTCCACTTTTCGCTTTTTGGACATTATTTCAGCCACTTATTGAAGCCACTCACTGAGTTCGAGTGTTCATAACGTTTATAGGATTTGTGGACACTAGAATAAAGGCAGACTCTGTCAAGAAAAAAAAATGTGGGGCTTAAACGTACACAGCTGGTCAACAAAATAGACGAGAACAATTTATTTTCAAAAACTTAAATTTTCGCTGTACTTTCTTAAGAAAGTTATGGTTTTTTTAATGGAATAACATAAAGCAAGCATAATAAAGGGTGATTTTTTAGCTATTATCTCTTTGGCAACACTGGTTTAAACAGCTGACGCACGTTTCGTGTTTTGTTTCACTGTCAAACATCTTAGAGTTTGGTGTATAATTTAGCCATGATTCGTCTTACAAATGAACAACGCTTGCAAATTATTGAATTTTATTATCAAAATGGGTGCTCTGTTAAGAAAGTTCATCGCGAAAAATTGTCGATTTTGGAGTGAATATCAGCCAGAAGCTACCAATGCATCCAGAAAAAGTCACAGTTTGGTGCGGTTTATAGGCTGGTGGCATCATTGCACCGTACTTCTTCAAAGATGATGCGAATCGTAACGTAACTGTGAATGGTGAGCGCTACCGTGCGATGATATCCAACTTTTATTTGCCCAAAATGTAAGAGCTATACTTGCATGACATGTGGTTTCAACTAGACGGTGCCACATGCTTCCACAACCACAACCACACACCTTCCTATAGCTTTTAAAAAATCACCCTATAGTATATGCAAGGATTTGAAGAAAAATGATTTGTAAAAATTTCGGCTAATACAGTAAACTCTCGATAGTTTGAATTGTATGGGTCCACGAAAAAACTTCGAATTACAGATGTTTCGAATTGCAGAGGTTTCAGAAAAAAATATATTGCTCACTTTCGTCACAGACGCATTTCAACTAACATTTGTTGAAAAAAAACGTAAACGTAAAGAGGTAAACAAGCCATAATTTAATTGTAGAGGTCGTTTTACACAAAAACTCCCGTATCGATGGTTATCCCATCAGGAGCATAACCGATAAACCGCAATAAGACGTGGGTCCTTCCTAGCAGCAGGAATATCTCAATAGAGAACTAGACGACGAGGGCTTGCGTGCTGATATCCGTCGTAAAACGTCGCACTTGGAGCACTCGGTTTTGATTATAAAAGTTGTTTAAAATATCCCATTTATTTACTGCGACACATTTGCATAAGAAAAAAAGAACAATTTTATTTTTTTTACTTTTTACTGTTTATTTGGCACTTGATTTTCATAATGAAACTATTTTTGAAAGCAATTGTATTTGTTTTTTTTTTTTATTGATATTTCATTCTAATACAATTTCACATATAGATTTTAGGTTATAATACTTAATATTATGTCACATAAACATGAATTCATCTGACTTAGAATTGCTCAGGCAATTAAAACACGAAAATTAAAAATTGACAAAAGAAATATAATCGATAAGGAGGTTTTACGGACCGATAATGTGTTTCATCCATCGGATTCTATAATAGGGTTGAACTGCGAATGCAGAAACGTTGCGGATAGTGCAGCCGGACTTCATAATCAGCATGAATAGTATTGACAATAATAGTAATAATAATAATAAGTTTTCAGTTCGAAAACCACTAGCCCGATATTTTCTACGTCACTTTTAACATTTTGTTGTGTCAAAAAATTCATAATTCTGCCCACGAAGATGTCATAATTTCCTGTCAGATGAAGTTTCGAGGAAACACATGAGCAAGTTGGAGATATTGTTTGAATTTCTTGCTGCGAGCTTCCAGCTATGAGACAAATGTACTTTTATACTTTTATTAACCACTGTTTTTTACTTTTATTAAACACATTTTGAAATTTTGGTACACTTAGGCCAAAAGTAGGCCCATTGTGCTGCCAACCATCTTTTGGGTTCCTATGAGACAAATATGTCATGAGATTGTCGAGGAAGTACCAAAAACAACTAAAAGAAGAGATTCTATTTCGAAACATACGGTAAAAGTCTAATCCAAAACGTGTTCGAATGAATGCTGCTGTCGATCAGCAGATATCTTCCACAGATTGTAAAAAAGTAAAGAGGATAACAGTAAGCCGCTCCTGCGTACTTACGTTCTGGGTAATCTAAGCTTTTTTTAATGATCTCTGCCATTCACGAACAACTCATAATCTCCATGATCCTCGACGATGATTTATGCATTTAGGTGTACGATGCTAGTGTCTCCTATCCATTTCTGTGGAATTACTTTCATTCCGTTTTACTCTGTTTCAAAGCGCCCTCTATACCCAATTTTGTTACAGAAACACCACCCTGATTGAAGTACCCGACTAAAATCTCACTCCCACATCACTCTCACAGGCGGCACACATCAGACAGCCAAGCGACCGGGCTACAGCAGTCCTTCCACTGAACCTCAGCTGGTCTCTCATATTTTCCCTTATTAAACTAAAGCCCAGGATGCATTTTAAAATTGCCATCAGCCGCGCCCAGGACTTTTTCCACACTCGATGCCCCGTAAGGGTTGACATTTCCGTTCCGTTCGCTGGTTCGCCCTCTTTTTGACTTTCTTTTGTGTGTTTTTTCCTAGTCATTTCGGATTTTCCTGGATTCCTGTGTTTTTTTTTTGTTTCGTATTCGTCCTCTCCCTTGGACTGCTTTCTTAATTGAAAATGTTCCTCGAGCAACCCTGGGTCTCAGGTGTTCAGTCAGTCTTAACTTAAGCCTTTCAAAGCGTCGAGCGCCGACGAGGTTGGTGTCTTCTTCTTGGCAAAACAAAAAATAAAAAAACAGAAAAAAAATTATTTTCTTCCATGCCGGTTGGAGAATGAGATACGAAGTTGCAAAGTGGAGACCGAAGGACTCTCACCACCCCCATTAGTCGTCATCCTTTGGCTAAACAATTAAAATTATTCCAGGAATGCGTATGCAAAAGGAGACACTGACGCTAAAGAGAAATGAGGTCTATGTCTTAATGAAGAAATTCCCTTTGGCAGGCGGCTGAGAGTGGGTGACAGAAGGAGGAGGAGGATGAGAAGGACCCAAACAAAAAAAAATAAAGTAAGAACAACAGCACAAAGTGGAACATACGTTTTGCTATTTGCAAATAGAAGGACATAAATCTTACCGACCGGGACAAAATTACACCACAATTAAGGAGTTTTCTTTTGAAACAAACGCAGGAATGGAATGGAGATATTTACGAGACTCATGTGGTGAAAAAGGAGCTGCTGCTAATTGGAGAAGGAGCTCGCCGTGGCTTGAGTACGGATGAGCTTCAAATGGTATTAGGAATGCTGAAAGGAGCTTCTGCTTGTGCTTGTGCTTCGTTGTTTCTTCGTTTCTATGCCTTGTGCGGTTGAGACAGAGAATGAAGATGAGTAAGCCACCGATGGTGGGTGGGGGCTAGGCAAGGATTGCAGAGACATCTGTGGGTGATGCAATTTATCAAAAGGACTTAGTTGTGAATTCCGACGTAAGTTTTGTTGTAGTCCTTTTTCCATTTTACTCCTTCGAGGGTTTAATATATTTTTAATTGCTTCAAGAAAAGTTAAAGGATTTTCTTTCTGTTTTTATTATTTTGTTTCGTTAAGCGAGTGAGAGGTGTGCCTGTTCATTTGGGAATTGATTTCAAACCAACGAACAAAATTGTCTGTCATTTCACGTCCTTTGTGGTTTTTTCAGTGTCAATAAATCATACAAATAAAGAAAGAAAGGTATCCGAGGCTCACAGTGTGGATTCAATAATATTGTAATATTGGACGAACACGAGTATTCATATTTTCACTTGTATTCATATTAACACGTGTATTTAGTAAAATATGTCTAGACAGTTCAAAATATTACATTTTTAGACAAAACCAAGACGTTTTTTTAATCTTGGGTAAATATTCTTTTAATATTCTTTTAGTTCACGACCTTATCGGAGTCATTTTTGGAAGCTAACATATGCTTCTCTAACAACTTATGCATGGATGCTGATAAGTCTTCACCGCTCACAATGTTTGTGAGAATGTGCATCGATTCAAGTACGTTTACGAGTTCTTCGAAATATATTCAGTCCTGTTCTGAAATTTCGAGCTTTGTAGCAGAAGACGTGAATAGGCTGTCGCATTGTGCTTATGTAAAATAGTGAAATACACGTGTACCCGTGCCGGATCCGAACGGCGAATTGCGAAGATTGTCAGTCGTTCGCTGGAGGTGGGGCCATGAAAATTGTTTGTGCTGTTATTTCCCCGAGCTGAATTCGAACCCGAGTACTCTCGCTTAACAGTCCGATGCACTAACGATTAAGACACGGCGCCCACTCTACCTGTCCTCATGGACATGAAAAACTTTAATAAAAAGAAACCACGATATTGGAATCACCCACTGGTGGTTTTGCGAAGCTAAAAAATCTGTCAGAGAAGAAGTCTACTTATTACGCCGCAATATCGAAACCGACTACGACTTTTGTGAAATTTTCCGCACCTCGTCATGACTCCCAAACGTAATCCCACCCAGCACCTTGTAAACACACCCGCATTTTGTGAGACCCAAAGGGGACAAGTAAACAGTTTAATCACCGTGAGCAAAACAAGACCACCTCCAACGACGGTTATCTCAGTTCACACGGCTGTCACAGCTTATCTCCCTATCTATTCTTGGACCGAAGTCGAAGTCAAAAATTGCACTCAGCACCATCGTTTCCCCGAAATCCCAATCCTCTATAAGAGCATCCCCCACGGCAGTTCTGCAACCAGTCAAACTACCACCAGACAAGATGCCCTGCGGATGTGGAAAAGGTAAGACACCTCCAGAAACTTCCGATTCATTCACTCACTTCAACTCTTTTCAGATTGCAAGTGCGGAACTGAGCACCGTGGCGAAAAGTGCAAGTGTGCACCATCGTGCAAATGCGACCACAACAAACACGACACCAAGGACCCCCACTGTGCTGACCACAAACACGGAGAACACAGAGAACACGGAGCACACCATCACACGAGTGCTCACAAATGACTACCGAAGGCTCCGCCATGTACAATGCTGATGTTTAAATAAATAAAAAATACAAAAAAAAGAAGCATATCCTGCGACTGAGATCCTTGACTTAATTGGTGCCATCATTACCAACATCGTCAACGTCATTGATTCCCGGTCCATGGTGCCGGGACATCTGTTATTGTGAAACTCTAAGTAATGCGCTGACACTTGCACCAGCGTCGACGACGACGACGACGACGCCCCACTTTTGGCAGCGTCATCAAAACCAGAACCGGAATCATCATCATCATCCTCCAAATGAACAACACAATTGCTGACGAATCATTTTTGGTGCGTTGTTGTCGTCGTCGTCGTTGGTGTTGTTTTTGTTGGCAGTGCTGCTGGCTCGTGGAAAGGTTATTTTTTCCGGTTTATTTGTGAAGCGTTTTTCCTTGGATCAGCAGCATGCTGGAACTCAACTCAACCTCCTTTTCACCCACACACACACACACACACACACAGTCCTCATCCACACAGGCAGCGGGGGAACGGGCCGCAGGATGTGGTTTTGGGCTTTATCGTGTTATTATCCTTTTGCGGCGGGTGGACAATAATAATTCCTCGTAGTATTGTATCCCAGGCACTTGACATATTTACAGTTTACGGCGGGCGAATTTATGGCGAAAGTTTTCCAAATCACGTCCGCTGTCAATTTTTGAGTAAAGTCCTTGCGAGGCGAAGTTGTTGGCCTCGTCTGTTGGGTAGCTGGATGTGGGAACGGAATGTTGTTGGCTTTTAGCGGCGTGTTTGTGTTTTTGTATCCAGGATTAAGGCGATGGGATGACGAAGTGTGGAACGTGAGATGGTTAATGGGCGTCGTCGGCGGTGGCAGATTGTTTTTAAGAAGTGAAATATGATGGCGGAGGTGGTGTTGAAATAAGGGGGAGGAGAGCGGCGGTTTTGATGGAGCTATTGAAAGGAGAAAATTGGCTGTTCGCACACTGGAACCTTAGAATCAGCTTTAATTCCTTTCGGTGAGCTCTGGGGCAAGGTGGGGCAGTTTTAACATGTCAACTACTCGTGAATTTGAGTCGAGAACACAGCGCTCAGACTTCAAATTTTCCCAGATTTTAAAAGAAATGAATGGTTTTGGAGCGGTGATTGAACTAAACGGTACCAGTGTGTCTTCGCTTCAGTAATTGTGGTATCCCACAAGGTTCCCACTTATCTCCCGTTCTCTTTCTCTTCTGTTTTTATGGATTGTTAAAATGTCATCTCAGCTTGAGCTTCAACTTCAATTTGGACTTCGGATTTAGCTTTCGACTTGGACTTGGACTAAGACTTGGACGCAGGAGTTTGACGCAGGGCTTAGATGCAGGACTTGGACGCAGGACTTGGACGTAGGACTTGGACGCAGGACGCAGGACTTGGACGCAGGACTTGGACGCAGGACTCGGACGCAGGACTTGGGCGCAGGACTTGGGCGCAGGACTTGGACGCAGGACTTGGACGCAGGACTCGGACGCGGGACTTGGGCGCAGGACTTGGGCGCAGGACTTGGATGCAGAACTTGGATGTGGGACTTGGGCGCAGGACTTGGATGTGAGACTTGGATGCAGGACTCGGACGTAGGACTTGGACGTAGGATTTGTACGCAGTAAGAAAAAAATTTCTGTTCAATACCCTGCCGAAAGAAATCAACGGCCACCGTGTCTTGGAAAGCTCTCAAGACACAAAAGGTTCAAAAGAGTAGTCGTCGGAGATCTTTTGGACCTTTTTTGTCTTGAGGATGCACGGATGCACGAAAATAAAGTGCTGTGAAAGTCTTTTAGTTTCTAGACAGAGAGCAATCAATTAATCGCTGATAAAATTTGGTTAGGACAACATTTTTCTACGTCCGACGGCCAAGTGTAAGAAAAATAAGAAAGATGATGGAAAGTCTATGCGTTTTCTGATAAAAATTTTAGTCGACATTTGATTCATTAGAGCCCTGAACTCGAGAGAACTTCACCCCAGTTAACCTTGTCAAAAAATCGACCAGACGCCTAAGCGTTCCCTCCCACATTTCATTTGCAAGAGACGTCTGTCAGCCTGTCAGTCCTGATTAGATGACCAAAATTCACCGACTGATACAAGTCCACCCAATTTCACCTCTGACTCCTCGCATTGCAAATAACCTCTGATCTGCTCACCCTGCCAGCAAGCAACAACGAGAAAAAAAAGAAAAGAAAACAAGAGCCTAATTAGCCCTCCATGTCCTTCAGCCTCTCTGCGTGTGTAATAATTTTAATCACAGCCCACTTACACCCCACCACACCGCGCACACACTCGTGTGTAATAAGAAATTAAAGGTTAAACACGGGATGAGCATACGCAATGAGCCCACAAGGTGCCGTAAAGCAATCAACAAACGAGCCAAAGATTGTTGGGTACACAGACCGGGTGGGTGCGGTGGCAAGGAGCAATTTCAATATGGCAGCTGCTCCAGACGATGTACAACCCTCCCCCTCTCCTCTCACTTTGACATCATCTTGTGGTGAATGTTCGGTCCAATGAGGCACAAAAAAAAGTAGAACCACCACCCGACGAGTGGGAGGCTCTCGCCAACCCTCCCGAAAGTCATTAAGTGTACTCCTAACAACGTCCATTCCGCAATAAAGGTGTATGCGGTTGGCCGGGGATGGGACTGGGGTTGTGTTGTAGCACATCGCACCCCGCCCATTGTCAGAGGCTGCAGCTATAACGCCATCCATGATAAATGAATTGGGGCTCCTTAATTACTCCCCAAACTGTCGTATAGGCATTTTCGACCGCTCGGTTAGACGCTCGGTTTGCTCGGTCCACTCGGTCTCCAAACTTATAAGAAATGTAACTCAATTTGGTAATGCTCCCCGGTGGATTCGTCCGGTAGCACTTCACATGTCCCCCCAAACCCCATGCATATCTTATAAGGCGGGGTAGGCATTAGAATGCCATTGCGACGATTAAATTGAACTCTGACTTTCTTTTATTCCTGACATGTGATTCCCGAGCAGGTGGGGCGTATGTGTGGTCTGTGTCTATGTAAGTGTCGCATGGAAGGCCACACACATTCGATGAAGTTAAAGGTGACACTTTGGCAGGGGGTCAGTTGTCGCCATAAATTATGCAGCCACATAACGTGATCTAATGCACCCTGTTCAGGGATAAAAATTAATCCCCCATTTCCTGAATACTACCGCTCAGTCGTGTCCGTCCGTGACATGAAGTTTATGGTGGAAATGGGAACTGCCGGGAATTGATGTTGGTGTAAATGGTTACATTACATGAATCCTTCGTTTTTAAGAACGGGCGGAGGGCTGTTTTCGATTTAATTTAGGTTCCACTTGAGCTTGTTTGACTGATTTATGTTTTTTTCTACCGGAACTTCGAGTGGTTAACAGGTTGGGCTGGATTCATTTTGCACCCTAGGAGCGTATTCTCATTTTTGAAAGCGATTTAAGGTACCCAAAAGTGTTTTAAACGCTAATGGCATTGGGCTCATTGGATCGTTTCCTAGTTCGAAAAGGACGCATGACGTATGTAGTCGACTTTTTTTGCTTCTTCTAAGAGTATTCACTAGAAACGATGCTGGACTAAAAATGAAAGTAAGATGCCTTCATATAAATCTTTTGAATTGCTGCATTTTTTTAATCTAAATCCATCGTAGCTCATCATCATCATCATCATTAGTGGCCCATGAAGGACCAGAGCCTCCACTGTGTTGTGCACGTTATAATTTCGACGCATGTGGAGGGGACCTACAGATTATTGCCGATTTCGAACGGCGAATTGCGAAAGCTCTCCGTGACAGAAATACTCCAGGAGGATTGTCAATCGTTCGCTCGAGGTGGGGCCGTGAAAAATGATTGTGGTGTTATTTCCCCGAGCTGGATTTGAACCCGGGTACTCTCGTTTAACAGTCCGTTTCACTAACCGACTAAGCCACGGCGCCCACATTGTAGCTCATCACCTGCTAAAAAACCTATCATTATTATTTATTAATGTAAATACAGTTGAAACCGGTATAGAGCAGCGCAAAAACTATGAATTTAACTTAGGTGACTAAAAGTCAAGTATATTAGGTGTAGGAACAAGCCTCGTCGTGCCCCGCATTTTGGCCATGGTAAAGTAAATCACTTACTTAATAGACATCCTCATTTGTAGGTGACAAAATTACCCTTACTAGAAAATAATTGCTTGGCACCAAAGCAAATATATTTCTTAACGTTACCTTCCCAGTTCTTGCTACAAACTTTTCTGTCTCTATTTTGAGCATATTACTGAAAAATTGAGTGTGGTCTTGTCCGCTAAGTCTCCTATAAGTCTGAAGTTCATTTATATTTATTAGTCTACAAGTCTTTAGCTTCTCACAACCTTTTCTTAGCGTTTATTAAATTTTGATGTCTTTTTAAGCTTCAGAGATTTTCATGAAAGTCTTTAGGACGGTCCAACTTTTTTCCGAAACGTTTTTTTAACTTTTTTGAAGTCTTTCTGAATTCAAAAATTTTAAGTGCCTCCCAACATTTTTTGAATCGCTTCATAACTTTTCTGAAGTCTTTTAAAGCCCAAAATATTTCTTTTAAAGTCTTAATGGCTTTAACTTTTTTCGAAGTGTTTATTAATATTTTTGAAGTGTGCTTTGAACTCAAAAAAAAAAATATCTTGGAAATCCTTAGGGCCTTAAAATTTTTTGGAACGTTTTCTAACCCTTTCGAAGTCTTTTCAGACTCAAACAAATTTCAAGGAAGTCGGGCACCCAATTTTTTTCCAAAACGTTTCTTAACGTTTTTGGAGTTTTTAAACTCAAAAACTTGCTTCTAAGTCTTAAGGGCCACTCAACATTTTTTTGATCCGCTTTCTAATTTTTTGAAGTCCTCTTAAGCTCAAAAGCATTTCATCGGTCTTTCCAAATTTGTTTGAGGCGTTTCTTAATTTTTTTGAAATTAGAAACTTGTTGATACAGCGGGCAGTACTTGTTTTTTATCTTATTGCTGGACTTGTGGCAAACTTTTTCAACACTGTAGTGTGGACGCCGTGGCTTAATCGTTAGTGCGTCGGACTGTTAAGCGAGAGTACCTAGGTTCGAATCCGGCTCAGGGAAATAACACCACAAACATTTTTCACGGCCCCACCTCCAGCGAACGACTGACAACCTTCCTGGAGTACTTCTGTCATGAAAAGCTTTCGCAATTCGCCGTTCGGAACCGGCATTAAACAGTAGGTCCCCTTCACATGTGTCAAATTTATAACGCGCACAACACAGTGGAGGTGCGAAAAAGCTAGGCTCTGGCTCTCAACGGGCTGTTACGCCGCCTAATACAATAGTGTGCATTATAAAACACAAAACACTAAAGTTTTATAAATATTTTGTGAAAATAATAATTTTGTGACTTCTTAGGAAAACCTCAGCGTTTCTAATAATTACATGCACCGACAAAAGGCTGAAGTGTTTTTTTTTTATGAAATCTATAACTTATGACTACAATGAAAAGAAGATTATGTTAGGTTTTTCTAATTACGTGCATGGCACTGTACATACAAATTAATTTTGCACTTGTCAGTCCACAGGATATTTTATTTTATTTTTTAGCTGAGTTTCAGTAACAAACACAAACTTTTTTGAGAGCCAATTTTAGCGGTAATAGTAGTTGTTTAAACTGAAAGCAATTAGATTATTCTGCAGGCCAGACACTGTGGTGAGTTCTCTAATAATAATAATAATAATAATTTTTTTATACAAGTATCCTTCTCACTTTTAACAGAACAATAGCTAGATTCAGTTCATTTGTAATGTGCGTCCTGGAGCGTTATTCTTCAAGACAAGACTCTTTTCCAAACTCAATTTTCAGGTTTTTCTTTATATTTTTTTGCATTGATACAATTACTGCGACTCAGTCAAGCCTTATTTCTATTTCCTTAAATGTTTTTCCATCGCTTTCGAACAATACAGCGTTCTTCTTTGGTACAAACTCCAAAGAAGAGCGATCTGTTCCATTCTAAAAAAGAATATTTTAACAAAATCAAATTTGTATATGTTTAAAAAATTTAACATAAAAATGAACAGACACTCTAGAACAAGAAATTTTAAAATAAATTACAGTCAAAGCCCTCTAAGTCGAACGCCATTACATTTTTTCGACTCTTGGTCTATTTTCAATTCCTCTAAGTCGGTTTTTTTCGGAAAAAAAATAAACAAAAGATTTTCTCGCAACTTGTATTGCATGACTTGTATGCTCTGACTCTCTCTCAATTTCATGTTGATTTTTTAGTGCAAACACGTCGTATTAATCCCTCTAACTCGAACTAATTTTGATATCCCGTGAAAATTCGACTTAGAGGGCTTCGACTGTACTTCTTGACAGTCGCAATACAAAAATCTTTAAATTGATACTTACTCGTATGTCAACCTTTAATTGACATTTGACCTTCGCAACAGAAGTGAAAATAAGTCTTCCAGTTCCAATCGTAAGGAATTGTTGGTTGGTCATAAGATTTGAGAGTTGTGCGTAAGTGTAAGACTCAATTAGGAACCGAAATTAATTGCCAAAACAGAATCCTCGTCGTAACCCGCACTTGTTGTTATTATCGAATTAGCCAAAACAACAGTTCCAGCTAAATCGACGATAACCCCTCCGTCGTAGTCCTGTTGCCGCCGCAGAATCCATTGGTCATAAATTCGCCAGGACAACACACGAGCAGCACGGGAAAACCATTAATTTTTCTAGTTGGCTGCCGTTATTATTATTTGCCGTCTGTTGCTTTTACTCGCTTAAAAATCCATATCCTTCGCAATGTGCCTTTGTCCTTACAGTGCACCGCACCGATTATGCTTGGATAACTGTGTGTGTTGCTGTTTGTGTCCATGATTGTTTTCTCAGGACGCACAAAAATCCATTTCCGGAACTAGCTTCAGCATCTCTAATGGACCAATAGACCTCCCCATGCAGCCGCACATAAATGAAAGCGGCAAAAGTTTCGTCCTCGGGAAAAAAATTTCCAAGTATGCGATTGTGTGTGTGTGAATGTGTATCGCGACAATAGAGATCATAGCAAACAACAAATTTCAAATGGAAAGGAAAAATGACCAACATCGGTGGGACCGGCGTACAGAGGAAAAGGTCCTTCCTGTGCAACTTCTCATACACGTGCGACCAAGCAAATATACGGTTCAGTTTCTGCTCTTTAGCTGGGCAAGTTTATTTTTCGTCGTTGTTGGTGTGGATTTCTTTTTTCTTCCTCTTTTTCTCCCATTCTTTGTTTTCTTCTACTGGCTTTTTTCCGTTGAAATTGGTTTTCAGCTAATAAGGACAAAGTCATTAGAAATAAATCAGGCGACAAACAATGGAGGAAAGTTTTTAACGAACGCATGTACTGGCCTGGTCTGTATGCCTTTGTCTGTGTATGGGCACATATACACTCACCAATTGAGGCGGACGAGAGTGAAATTACGATTTGACATATTTTTTTGCTCTCTCGCCAGGACACCAGGACAATGGTGAAATTTATGAAGGAATAATAAACTGTTCGCGGAAGTCTTTGTTATACAAGTTAATAGAATCAACATGACGACGACGCCATCGTGGTCCTTGTTGTTGGGGGCGACGGAATGGGGAAGGGGTCAAGCGAGAGGGAAGCTAATGAAGCGCAGAAGTGCTCAAGGCAGCAGGGCAGTTGTTAATAAGAACGCCCGCGGACGGGAGTGGACCTCAGGACAATTAATTAATGGCAGACTTTTGAATTTCATTCGTCAGGAGTTGATTCTTCTTCGCAGTAAACTGGTACTAGGTCAGAGCTAAAAATGGAGGATAGTTTTTCTTGTTTCGAAATGGAAAATATTTTAAACAATGCTCAAGGAAATACGTTTTCCGAAGCAAATTTGGTCGAATGTCGCACGCTATAGTATGACTATTATTTTAGTTTTGCTGTGCTGATTGATAGTCCAATATTTGTAACAAATTTTAAGGATTGGCAAAGATTTGTTTTTTATGCAGGAGATTTGTTCCTCTTTTCTGAAATACCTTGCTCGGACTTAAAGAGTTTCTCACCTACTGTTAAGAGTTAAGAAAAAATGCAGTCTTTTTGGGAATGCATTAAATTCAGAAAACAACTTCATGAGCATGAGACTTTAAGTGAATGCGGTTGACTTCAGATGAATTCTGGGACTTCAATTCAATACTTTACAAAAAAGCTGCACTTAAAATTAGTAATCTATTGACTTCAATCTATAGAATGTCCCAAAGGTTTGGTACAATCAAAGACTTTAAAACGTGCGCTGAGATCAATATTCAAATCTTTGTCTCAAAGTGACTTCATAAATTAAAGAATCAGAGGCATAAATAAGATCGAATAATTCTACAAATCACCAGATTTAATTCTCTTACATCCCTGGGTAAAGTGATACCATTGATTGGTCGAACTTTTACAGTTGAATTATTTGGACGTACTCTTTAAGTGGAAAATCCCTCTAACTCGAATTTTTTCAGCATATTTTGACATTCTCTTCAATTTTCCATACAAAATCCATCCTCTAAGTCGAACGCATTCTAAGTCCAAAAGCCCTCTAGCTCGAATATATTTTTTCGACTCTTGGTCTACTTTCAATTCCTCTAAGCCAAGTTCCTCTCGCAACTTGTATCAAGCACGCAACATACTCTGATTCTCCCTTAATTTGATACTGGACGACGAACACCTTTCATTTCATGTTGATTTTTTAGTGCAAACACGTCGGAGAAAAAAGCGCATGTGGGATTGCCTTTATTATTGTTTACCTATGCAAGAAAGAAAGAGAATGTTCACAGCAAGAATGAGGATGTGCTTGGCGATCTACACGGCAAACATCGAACCCAATCGAAACTATTCGCCAACGGTTCTCGAAGTACAACAGTTGGGCGAACACAATTGTCGTCTAGGGCCACATAATCGTCATCTACACACAACTACAAATGAGCTATAGCTATAGGTTTTTGATTTAAAAAAAACTGTTGGGTATCTGAGATGTTTTCAAGCTTTATTTAGTGAATGCATTGAGAGTCAGGATGAGGCCCAACACTGCCTTTTTTAAAAGGCTTCATTCTCCAATTTTAAACACTCAATCCAAAATTACAAGCTTTTTTTAAGTAATTTCGTTTTTTCCTTACATGTATACTCTTTTGAATAAAATAAAGGCTTTTAAACCAAAAAAAAGTAACACGAATTTTTCGAAAAATTCCTCTAACTCGAACTACGAGTATTTTTGATATCCCGTAAAAATTCGACTCAGAGGGCTTCCACTGTATTTCCAAAGTATTCCAATGGTTTTTAGTAAAAACGGTTCGCATAAATTGTTCGACTATGACTGCGCACTGCCAACGTTTCAATATTTTTTTAACGAAAATTGTTTGACAAGCGTAGTGTTGCATGATGCATGATAAAATGGCGGACCCTAGTCTTGGCTAACTTTGACAGCTGCTGAAACAAAATACGAGACTTAAAAAAAGTAATCATTGCTACCTTATCACTCTTTATCTGTGTACATTTTTAGAATATTACTGAGACTTAAACGGGCTACTACTAGTATCGGCGGTCTTAAAGAGTCAGTTGAAACTTGTGGCTTAAACAACTATGATGATGGATCTAACTCTCATGTCTATCAAGCTGTTGTTTGTTCATTCATTTCGAGTTAAAGATTGACCTTGTCGAAATCAATTTGGACATCTGCATTTATTTTTTTAAAAATTGGTTCCCTTAAAGCTCAGAATTTATTTAATCGTAGCGAAAAGAGCAATTTCTAAACGATTTTATTGATTACAATTACCACTTTGCATTCGTCAGCGAAGAGAAGCGACATCAACACGGGTCTAGGGAGATCAATAATATTTTTGCATTCATGTAATTTTCAAGACAGCTGAAGCATTTTAATTGAAATATTAAAATTCAAATTAAAAAAAAAAAGACTTGAAGACATTTCTTCTTCACCTCTTGAATAGTTCCAATTATTCCAATCCTCTTCTGGACCTCTTCAAATTGACAACCCCACCATCAATCCTTAACTCGCGAGCACCTTGTACACCACTCCTTAAATCATGCTCTAATCACCAGTCACAACCACGTAGTCTGTTTGATTTCACCGATCTAAAAGTCTTTATTACGTCCATGACTTACAATCAGCGCAGCGTCTCTATCCGGTTCCTGTCCCCGTCCTCCCGTGTGTGTGAGGCCGTCTTCCATTAAAACAGCCCCCAACATAAATTATACCATCCTCGTGGTGGTCCCCCACCACCAATCCACCCACCATCACCTCGATGTCGTCCGCCTAATTCGAAAACCAAAGATTGCTCCTTAGAGGATAATAATCACTAATGAAAACGACATTTAATGGCAACACAACAGTTGCGTAAGGATACCTTGCGTCATTTCCTTATTAAGGGACACATTATTATCAAACATGGCCCGGTATGCTGTGTGTGTGTGTGTCACCAATACGGTGGCTGGACGCTGGATGTTTCCTCATTTTTATTGGTCTTCTGTAAAGAGGACGTGTGCGTATGTGATCATCGAAGACGGTAGTAGCACCGCTCCCAACACAATTTATATGGTGGCCCATTGTTTGTCCTGGCCATGGTGCTTTAAGTCAATGGAATTGTGCAGTTAGAGTGTATTAACGGATGCTGGAGATTTATTTGCCGATGAGATATGCCGTCGGTCGGGACGAGAGAGTTTGAGAGTGAGTTTTGGTCTCGTTGTGGTTTCAGCTAAGAAGGAGAAACATCCACAAAGACGATAAATAATCTCGGCTAAGGAGGAGGCCTCCTTCTGACCACGAGTTTGACAGCGATACTGAACTCGGAACGACATTCATCTCAATGACTCCATTGAGCTGCGATATCTGAACTTAGGACAACTTTGGAGTTGCACTCCTTTGCCGCTCTAAGTGATTGTGGCGCATTCTCGCTACACCCCACCTTCGATTATTCAACACCACCTGCATCGCCTGTCGGACTGCATTCTTTTTACTTCGAAATAGACTTTGAAAGTTCTACTTCGTCGTTCTCCTCCTCACTTTCATGCAACAACAGGGCGTTGGAGTGGGGTGTGAAAAGGAAATTGCAACCTGTCAGAGATACGAAGGGCTCTGAAAGTTACTCGAGGAGGAAGAGATATGCGACTTTTGTCGGGTGGTGGCGGGAAGGTTCTGCAAAGTATCCGGCGGGTGGCTGGCAGAATGCCTCCAAATGGGTTGGCTCCAAGTTACCGAATGACAAATGACTACTCTCTCAGGGTGCATGTAATTTAGATATAAACCGTTGTGTGGAATGGTGGGTTATTTTTCAAATTCACCGCGTCTTTGGGTTCGGGATTTTTTTTTCCTCTCAGTGGTGCCCGACTTATTGTCATAGCTTCATTAGTTTATATGTGGCAGAGTCTATGCAACCGATTTCCAGGCGCACACTGATGAGGCGATGAGGGGGTAGTATCTATCGGAATGGTGGTAGCTCATTAGTTCGGGCGCAGTAGGCTGAGAATTCCTGATGATGACGGTATGGTTAGGGCGAATCCATGGTGAAGTTTGCTTTAAGATTGGCAGAGTGCAGTGAGTCTAGGAATAAGAAAACAGACGTTAGAGATCAATTTGATGGGTTTCCCGAATTCGTTGCGTCTCAGAAAATTCTGATTAAAGGCAGCTCTAGGCGTTGAAAAGAGTACGACAATATTTGAAACGTTTGAATTACAAACACTTGATTGACTTTAAATATAAAGCCAATGAACTTGCACCTACACCATTTTATTTGATTGTGTTTAATAAATACATTCGTCCCAAGTTAGTGCAGAGTCAAAAAAAAAAAAGTGTACACCCATGTCAAACTAAGTTCCATTGTGCCGATTTTGCTTTGAATTTCCCTTAAGGTTTGAAAATTTTAAGGAATGATTGTTTTTTTAGCAACTAGGCAAATGAATGATAATCTACTGTAATCAGGCTTTAGGCTTGTGAAATTATTTAGATAGGTAGGTCTGTAAACAAAAGATTACAAGCAAAATGCCTTTTGCCAGGCTGATTTAAGTGGATGAATAATATTAAATTCTCGCCAAATTGACTAACCTGATGGTAATACAGTGCCCCGCAAAAGTATTCGTAATTTTTTGACGCCTACCGATACAACAAGTAGCATGGCTTTGGCGCCAAAAACTATGATGGGATTTTGTAGAGGGGTCAATAACAAGTATTTTTTACTATAGGCGGGCGGTCTACCTCGCCTTATTTAGAAGGTATGAGCAGTTTTATAGAAAAATCAATCAACATGATAAAAAAATTATTAAAAAACAATGGCAACACATACAATAAAGTATTATGCCAGTTTTTAAAGTCGGAAACTTGCTTTTTAGTTCTACAGCTAAACTTTTTTTTTATTGTGTTAATAGTTTTTGAAAAATTCGCATGCAAACTGAAAATTTTGATAAAAAAATTTAAAAAAAGTTTACAATTTTTTTTTTTTTTTCAAATTTTGAAATGTAGTGGAAAATTGACTTTTTGTGATCGATGAGTATTTTAATTCTGAAGAAAACACAAAAAAACAAATAGCTTTATGTCTTCTAGTTTGTAAGAAAACTAAGAATTACTATTGCTGTCAGTTGGCTGCCTGCGTATATAAGGGGGTAGGCGGCCCGAATCGTGGTTTTTAATTCAATTCAATTTTCAATTTGCAATTTTCTCACAAACTAGAAGACATAAAAAAATTAAGAATTGATGTGAGCATTGATAAAAATGAAAGAAAATCCAGCACTCCGTTTGAAAATTTTGAAAAAGAATGGTCTAAAGTTTTTTCTTCCATTTTTATTCATTAAAATTTTAAGTTTGCATGCAAATTTTTCAGAAACTGTGGACATGAATAATTTGACTTGAATGTGTAATGAAAGAAGAAGTTTCTGGCTTTCATCATTCATTTTGAATGCACTGGACATGGGCTTACGATTGTTTTGACTCTGAATGTAGCTAAAAAACAACGCAATTTTTTAATGATGCATTATTATTGTTTTCAAGAGACTGCAGTACTGTTTGCTTTATTTCGAATTTACTATCAGCCAATTTTCATACTTCTCGATTAAAGATGTCGCGGTTTGCGTCCACACATCTCTACGTAAATTACTGTATTTTCTCAATTAGCCACAATAATATCAACTAATCCAATAGCAAATTTAATGTTAACTTACAGCTTTTAATCGTAAATCAATCCACGGTTGATATTCGCGACATTGATAACAAATTTAATGCTGATAATCTTTGAAATAAAGCATTAAATACAGAAAAAATATAAACTAATGATATGATGAAATATGAACTTTCCTTTCCAAATTTGATTTATTAGGCCGTTTGAAAATTAATACCGTTCCAATACAATTTTGTCACTCATTTTGTATCATTTGACATTTATCAATTCTATGTTTGTTTTGAAATTATGCCAGTGACATTTTATGTTTACAGTGATCGTTCATGAGTCTTATTTTTTGCATATGATTGGTTAAATTGTATCGGAGAAGTTTTTTGAGTTCTGAAAAATGTTTTTTTTGACACATGTGCAATTGAGCTGTTCAGAGCACATATCGTTTAACTCCGTAAAAAAAATTTGAGAAAAACGATGAAATAATTTTCATTCGACTCAGAAATACACTACGTTCTCTTTAAATAGTTGTCGTTTAATGGTGGTAATCTTTATTATTAGGGAAAGATATTGTGAACATTAGAAGTTATGGCTATACCAAGTGTTTTGACAATTAAATCTAAAATTTTTCAAAAAGTGGAGCTAATCGGTCTGTGCACTGAACGGCTCAATTGCATATGACACATGCTTTTGCTTATATCATGGAAATGACTGTCTTCAGCAGCTCGAATTATTTTTCCTGTTCCTGGAATTAGTTTTGTATATTTGAATTTCAGAAGGTTTGGGGATTTCGGTTCCTCTACACCGTCTGCCAAAATGAAATCAACTGTCTGACGGCAATTTAACCCGAAATGCTGAGGCAAATAAAGCCTTCGTCTCACAGAAATTCAAGACGACTGCGTAAGGATTTATTCTCCTTATTCAACTACACAACACAGATGGGCAATAATTCTGGCATCCTGGTAATTTACACATATTTTTTTTCGGCAATTAATTACGACCGCTGCCAGTCCGCCACTGCAAATTGGCATCCACACCCTCATCGCCCGTCCCTGAAACCACCTCAACGAAAAATTCTTTATTAGTCTTCCTTTATTAACACATTCATCTTAATTTTGCCGTTTAATTAATTCACCTAAATTTCAAGAATCACAGCCCCCGAAAAGGTGAACTCTCCGCCGAGTCCTTATTAGATTCTATCCGCCTAAACAGGATTAATGGGCCCAATACAGAGAAGCTGCAGAAGGTCCAAGCAAACGAAATCAACACCTCAGTGCGTTCGTCCCAATGCGCCGTCAATAAGCGTCGTGCGTCGATGAAGAACACGACGAAAAAAAGAGAAAGGCGACACAACCACCAACGACCACCCCCTCCAAAAAGCCGAAACGTGGACCATGAAATTAATTTATGCCTCCAATTACCCTTCGATATCAATAAAACACATTCATCTCGTTAACTGACGCCACAAACTGCCGCTAGCACCTTCTTAATATCCTTTTTACACCCCATCGCGGCGAGGGGAAGGCGAGCGGGCGTACAATTTCGCCGCAGGATGCTGCTTCGGCATCTCAAGCAAGCGGAGCGAAGAAAAAAAAATTTCCATAATTTTCCGATATCTATGCAGGCGGGCAATTACGCCATAATTAGCGTGAGCGCGCCCTCTCTCGCTGGCTGGCAGAGGCAATTTGGACGTCATCGATTGCTAATTGGATCGTTTCGGGTTTCGTTTCCTTCGAGAGTCCTTCGGCCTCTCACACGCACGCACTGACTCACACCTGATTTGTTGTAATAACTACAAATCATCCTGGCGGATGAATCGTCGTCGTCGTCGTTGTCGTTGTCGTTAGACAATTTTAACAGCTTCGACACGCCTCTTCTAATCGAGCTAGCTAACCGACACTTCGCACATGGGAGAGGGTCGGCCGAAGGAGCTCCCAACACTCGCAGCACTCCCAGAACGCTCACTTCTCCGGGTTTTTGGGTTAGAAGAGATAAGCCCCTTGGTGTGGTCATCTCATACATTTAAACGATGCCACAATGCGATGGACTGCTTGACTGCGTTCCGTTTCAGTCGAGAAGGGAGCGGAATACACCCTGCTCCGATGCTGGGAGAGAGTACATCATATCCTTTTTGTTTTTCGGTCGAGGGGATGGGGCAGATTGCCGGGATTAGATCTGGGAATGGTAGAAATATGAATTTACTGCATATTAAAGGATATAATAATGTCCTGGGTGAAAATATGAAATTGCTATGGGAAGTTAATTTCCACGATGGCCGTTGGTATTATTGTTCTTGTTTTTCTGAGAGCCCCGGGTGGGGGAGAGGGATGGGGGACAATGGCAACAAAAGGATAATGGGATTCTTTATCTCTCAGATTTGAATTGGTTGTATCTTTCTAAATGTCTGGGTTATTGCCGTTGTTGTCTTCTTCTCCGAAGTGAGGTTGTTGAGGCGGTTGTTTTCTACTTCTTTTTAGAAGTAGACAAAGACAGAAGTTGGCTGTAGACGAGCTGTGTACGGGCTTTTATAGATTTAAGAGTTTTAAACGGAGCTTAAAGTATCGAAATGATTGGAATGAGGTGGGCCTCAGTAAGGCCAAGATCTGTTGGAAGAAGATGAAGTGATCAGACAATTATTTGGTGATAAATAAATTCATGAACTTGAAACCAATAAATTAAGATAAAATGCTAAAAATAGTTTTGATCTGTAAGCCGTATTTTGGGAATAGAAAATTGATTACTTGATGCTTAATATGAAATGTTAACTCTTTTCGAGCAACGCACTTTGACTCCTCGTGCAAACTCAAATTGACAACTTCATGACTGCCCCCTCATAAGTAAATTTGGCTACGATTGTCCTTTAGGGTGCGCGAGGAGCAATGTAGCTCGTTAAAACGACGCAAAAAAAATTAAAACATTGAAAAATTAAAATAACACTGAGCGATTTGGGATTTTGTTAAGTGACAGAGCGACTTCGCTCAGAAATCAAATCCGTTTTAATTTGTTTAAAAAACGCTGAGCGACGAAATAGAAAAATGGAAAAAATAAATGCGGAGAAATTGATCTCAGCTGTACAAAGCCGAACAATTCTGTGGGAGGACGACCACTATGATTACAAAAATAAAATATCACCGAAAAACAGTGAATGAAGTTGGACTCCTTGTCGGCATCAGCCACAGCTCAAATGAATTCTCGTCGCGCGATGAGATGACAATGGAGAAATAATGTATGCAGAAATAATGTAGGTAATTAAAACAGTGACGCCAGAATTTAATGTTCACTGAACTTGACAGTGTTTACCATTAATGCTGCCAAAACAGTTTGGAAAATTTCAGTCCCGCCAGCAATCGGTTGTAATATTTTGAAGTTGCGCGACTGTTGCTATACCTAGACATACCACGTTCGTCTACAAGTTATTCCCAAATGATAACACTTGTAAAAATGGCATTTTTGCTACTAATCGCTCAGCCATGACGTTCAGTATATGGACACTTATAGCTCAGACTCGCCGCTCAGTCTCTTGTCTCAATCGCTCACCCACTCATCGCTCATTAGCAGGGGTGGAATCGGCTAAGGTGATAGTTGATTGTCGCTTTTTTTGTCGTTTTTGATTATCAACTATTCTTTGCTCTGTGTAAAGCTATCGCAAAAAAATGTTCGTTTCTTGGCAACACTTACAATTCTATCAAAAATTCAATGTCATTTTTGAATGTTTGAATTGTGTTTTGTGTTTTGATTTTGATAAGTTGTTGTGTTTTCTTAATTGACAAAATAGTTAAGTATATATATATGTACATATACTTAAAAATATTAAAAATAATAATTATGTTTTCTATTAGGTCTCATTGCACAAAGCAACAAATTGCCATTCTTTCCGAATCTATGGAAAAGCCACCACCAAGAATATTTAGTGTTGCAGCCAATTGAAAAATAGGTGGAATATGCGTTGACCTTACTCCGGATGGTAAATCGAGTAAATCGGTAAATCGGATTTTTTCAAACGAAAGTTTTTTAAAAATCTAAAATAAGCTGTCACTTAATATCAATGCAAAAAAAACGATTGTCGATTTTGATTATCAATTATCGATTATCGCGTTAGCCGATTCCATCCCAGGGTCCACATTTGACTACAAATTGTACTCTTTGCTTGACAATCGTGCTTGACGGCTGCAAATCGTTAATGAGAACGGTCGAATCTACAAATCGGCAGACTTGTAGTCAGGAAGTTCAATATTTTTAAGTAGTATGAACACTTGTCGTCCAACTTCGGAGTATTTTTCATTTGTTTGTGGTGTCTCGAAAAAAAAAAAATGTTGGCTTAAGTTTCTTAAACTAAGTTGTTAAGTATGTAGTTAAATGTGAAGGCTAAGGCAAATTTGGTTGTTGTAGTCAAGTGAGAGCCCCGCTATTACGTGGCCGCAGTCTTAGGTCTTAGGCTGCGTTTAGCTCAAGCGAGTTCTCGTCACGCGATGAGATGACACTTGAGCGATTTCAAGAGATGGCATCATTGACATATTAAATTCGTTTTTCGAATGTAAAAATGTAATTGATTCCTATTAGCAAATCGCTTCGAATCGCGCGATGCGAGTTCGCTTGACTATAAACGCAATCTTAGATTTATGATTAGGGTTCGGATTTTCATGCACTAAAAATATGCGCTTAAAAATACAAAACATGCATTTAAAATATGCACTTAAAATTAACTTAATTTCGCTTCAATTTAAAAGCACATTTTCTTCAGTCTTTAAAGTTCAACGAAATTAACATTAAATAAAAAAATTAACAAAAGCAGAGTTAACGTAAAAGTTCATTAGCGTAAAACCCTTAATTCCTTAATTGTTCTGATTTTGAAAACTTTCATTTGCATAGACTACAAATTTTTTCTTAGAGTTTTCCAAACCGATGTGGTCTTAAGAATGCCCTATACAATGAAAAAGATCGCTCGAAGTCAACTGAAGTTAGTGGAGCATTTTTAAAAGAACAAATCTCATCGACGGTGCAGTTTTTTACTTAATTTTCGTCTTAGCAATGTGAAGGTCTTACTTACATTTTACATTATTGCAAATCCTTTATTTTTGCCAAAACTTTGACAGTGCTACGTACTATTGCTGCGGCTTCACCATCGTGGGCAGACAGTTAAGCTTTGAACTTTACCACATTAAAATTAAATTTTAAGTTTAAGTTAAATATTTGAACCACATGCTTTAAAAATACGAAGTTATTATAAGAAATATGCACAAAAATATGCAAAATGTGTATGCAAAAATATGCACTAACAGTTAAATGCCATTTTAAAGGAAATTGCATGAGACGTATTATGGGTGATTCTTTTAAAGGTTTTCGCCTAGAAGTATACCACGCTTTCTTCTATGATGAGGGTGGGGGAGGCCAGCTCGTCAGGTGGCGATCTTGACAAGCTGCCGTCAAGAGTCGGCGTGAGCTGGTGGTGGAAAAGCTTGCTCGAGACCTGACGGGTTCAGGTTCGAATCCTCTGCTGGGCATCTGGGTAGATATCTTTTTTTCTTTCTCTTTACTATGCGCCAAATATCGAATACTGTACTGAAATACAGCTGCAGATGATTTGGCTATATAAAGAGAGAATCTGTAAGTCTACAGAATCTGTAAGTCTGTAAGTCAAAAGCCGAGTAAGACAGTGCCCACAGTCAGAATAGAAAAAGAGGGAATAAAAGTGAAGTTGTGTTCTCTTCCTTTTTGGAATATGTATAACATATAGATATACATATAAGGTAGGTTTGTCGCAAGAAAATGGATAGATTGTTGAATGGCTTTTCTTTTTGTTAGTGTTACGAGGTTTCCGTGGTAGCCGATCGAAATTCGAGGAAGTAGCAGCAGCCAGCGTGGAAACAAGACCCGGTGAAAACCAAGGCCCCATCCAGCAGACCATGAGTAGCACGACACCCCGCAACTCCATCAAACCATTCGCCAAGAAATTCGGCCAGCAAACGGCAGGTAGAGTGCAAATTAAGTGAAAAAGTTAAGCAAATTAAGTCAAATCCGGACGCACAGCGTGTTTAAGCCGAGAAAGTGAAATAGGGGTCGCTTTGAGGTCGCCGATACGGATATGGGAACACTCAGATGAGTTATCTGAAGCCTAGTTGGTAATCCGTTCGGTAGCGGTGGGGGTAGCCGCGTAGCCATTTGAGGAGACCGTGGTTGTGGGTTCGAGTCATATCGAGTTGAAGCTCAACATTTTTATTTTTAACCCGTCGTTTTTTTTTAGCGCAGTTCAAATCCCAAGTGGATATTTGACACTTTTTTTTAACCGCGGGGTCGGTAACGACGAAGAATTGTGCGGGTTCAAAACTCGGTGTGGGATCGGTTTCTTTTTTTGAATTTGTTTAGTTGTAAGCTAGGTTAAGAAAACTACTGTACTTAGTTATAAGTTAGTTATAAGATTAATTGGATTAAATTTTATAAAGTAAGCGAACTCAATCTTTTTATCGCGGTTTAGAGAGGTTGAGTGTTCGATCGGGTGGGCAACCGCGTGGCGCCCATATTACAAAAACTATTAAGTCCAACCACCCACACCCATCTCCAGGGTTGGCTAGGCAACCTTTCCGAAAGAAGTCGCGAGGAGGGGAAATCCGGCGGTAACAGACGTAGGCATAATAATTTGCCATTCATCCAAGGTGCTCATAAAAAACATGCATTTGCATGGAAATCCGATCCCTACTTATGATTAATTTTTATATCTGTAATGTTACTTTGGAAAACTGACTTTTGATAACTTTAGCTATTAATTGAGTTCAAGCAGCCTCTCCAACACACCACAAAAGGTTTCTGGATCATAAACAAACTTTAAAAGCTGTTGATCGACCGCTAGATTTTCAATTGTCGCTAAAGCAGAGTCGATTTTTTTTTTCACAAAATTCAATTACTTAACATTTACAAATACCTCCAACCCTCCAGAGTTTCCATTACCACCGCCTTTCTCGTCAACTTTATCTAACGGAACAGGAAGGCGACGCGAAAAAAAAGCCAAACTCGAAATGAAACAAATTAGCATGGCAATGCAAGGAAAGGACTCGCAATCGACTTCGAATGAATGGGAGGAGGAACCCATTAAATCGAATCCGATCAATATCAAAGCAAAACTTCTCCCATTCCATCCTACCTCTGAGTCCGCCCTCCAAGTCGCTGGAGCAGGCAACTTCTTGTATTCAAATTCCCATTAGAAATGACTCGGCGACCAATATTCGAGGAATAATTATCCTTGTGCACCTTGCGAGTCCTGTGTGTTAATTTTCTTTCTCCGTTGCGCGATTTCCATTCGTAAAATTCGATTAGGAATGTAAATTTTCAACAAAAGCGAACCCATTGCGATGGAATCACTTGAAGAAATCGGAACAATAATAATCGAAGCGATTCCGCTTCGAAACAGCACTCCGATACACAAACACACCCTGAACGAGAGATCCTTTATTTCCGTCTCTCCAGCGGAAGGGATGTCTGCATTTTCTTGTTCATTGTGTCTTGGGTTAATCGAATCGGATCGGGAATTGTAATGCAAATTGATTAAGGAAGAGTGCTTCTCGGTGAATTGCAGTCGGCTTGACATTGGCTAATTGAAATCGATGCTTTGGAGCGGCGCGTTTCTGTCTTGCCGTGTGGGTGTGTGTGGCTGACGGCAGTATATATGCCACGCATTGACCTTTTTTTTGGAAAGTTTACAACATCCTTGGGACGCTCTTTCCACAAGGTGAACCACTCTCTCTGTGGACGATAGCATTGATTCGTATCCTTGGTCCTGATGGACGATGCCCATGTGACTGGTGGACCGTAATATCTCAAGCTGTCAGAGATGAAACTAATTTTTTTTCTCTTCGATTCTTTTTGGAAGGAATGGGGGGAATATGTGTGCACTTAGTGGTCACATAAACTTGCCACAGGACACCTCGAAGGATGTGTGATTTGGACTGGACAGTAAATTACCGTTCGATTTGGTTAGGTCGACAGCTGGTAACTTTATCGGAGGGATGGAATACAAATTTATGGACATGATAATGGAAATTTTAGGGCGATGATAAGTCTACTTCGAACATTTAGAATGTTCGACGCATCACATTAGGAACGGCTATCTGACACGGAAGGTCTATAAGCGTTAGATGACTTTGTCTTAAATGAAAGTCATGGACCGGCTAAAAAAAAGTCTGTCGGTAAGCTTGGGATTTAAAGAGCCTACTTTTGCTGTAGCAACTCAACTAATTTAAAAACTGAACTTCAACCGACTTAAGCACCTTTTAGACTTGTTAGTTCAGCTACAAAAGACAGTGTATTTAGACCTCAGTCCGGTGTTGGAAAGAATGTATTCGGGTAAGAGGGATTTTCGACTTAGAGAAATTCGACTGTATGTTCTGTGGAATTTTATTTCAAGCAGCCATATTACATTAAACCATGCAGAATACATGCGAGAAAAAACTATGATCATTACTGATTTATTGAAGTGATTCAAAACGAGTGTCTTCTGTAAAGGGGAAAAATCGTTTATGATTTAATTATGTTATTAGTCTACAATATAAAGGGGAATATTTTCTTTTTAAATGCTACTGGAGGCAGCGGGAAGACCGCTTTTGCGGTGGGATCGTCTGGAATTGAACCCACACTTTTAGATTGCGGAGGAACTGCTAAATGCTGCTTTTAAACTTCCATTAAAATTTTGTAGTGCCGATGTTTCAAGTTCTTGCAATTTCTCCAAGTAGAGTAATACTGGTAAATTGACGGGGGATTGTAGTTCAATAATTTAGGACGAGGCTTCAATGCTCCACAAAACGTCTAACAAGATGCACTAAAGCAAAGTCTATGCTTCACTGAAAAAGTCATACTTATGGCTGCACATAAAAAATGGTAACTTCAAACTAATATAAGTGTTGCATACGGAAGAGACAACACATCACTTTCCAATAATATACCTTATGATCAAAAAAGAACCGGAATTTTATTAAAAATCGCAAAATTTTAATTTTTAATAATTTTCTTGTTTATCACCTTCAAAGTATTCTCCTCCTGCGGCAATACATGCATGCCAACGCTTGATCCAATTTTCCATACAAGTTTTATAGGCCGCCGAAGGTATGGCCTTTAGTTCACGCAGCGAATTCTCTTTTATGGCCTCTAGGGTCTGAAAACGCGTTCCCCGCAATTGCAATTTGAGTCTGGGGAAGAGGGGACCATATCTGGAGAGTACGGTGCTGGGTTGATGATACTGGTTGAGTTTTTGGCCAAAAACTGAGACACAACGACGCTATTTTTGAATGAAATTCAGGTTTTTTGGCACCAGCCGAGCAGCGACGCGTTTTAAACCCAAAACATCAGTTAAAATGTGTTCGATTGATCCATAAGAGATGCCCAACAACACAGCAATCTCTCTTATCGGTGCAGAACGATTTTGCAACACGATTTGCTTCGCCGATTCAATGTTTTCTTCAGTAACAGATGTTGTTGGGCGGCCAGGGATCTCATCATGATCCAAGCTTGTACGACCACCTTTGAACCGTTTATACCACTCATATGCCTGTGTTTTTCCTAGACACGATTCACCAAAGGCCTTTTCTAACATTTTCAACGTTTCGGAACACTTAAATCCATTTGCAACACAAAATTTGATGCACGCACGTTGTTCTAAATTTTCATCCATTATAAAAATCGCCACACGAAAATTTTTCAACTTATTTGTATAGACGTCAAACAAAAACTAATTATACGATATCCGTCAAAATTTGACATAATATGTATAAAAGTGTTGCGAACGTTGAGAGAATAAAATTTTACCGATTGGACAAGCGCGGGAATTTTAAAATGAAAATTTCGGTTCTTTTTTGATCATAAGGTACATCAAATAAGACCAGAAAAATTTGAAGTAAGAAATGGGAAGGTAAATTTCAGAAATATCTTTTGTTTTGTTGCCGAATATTTTAGAAATGATTGAGAAGGTGTATTCGGATATTGCAAACTTATCAAATAATTCCTTTGGTTTGAGGGAAGGGCTATTTTGTGGCAGACAAATAAGCAAGTCAATTAAGTTATTGATTCAATTCTTGCCAAATGTGATTCAGCATCAAAAGTCTATTATTTAGTTTACGGCGCTTTAGATGTAGAAGAAGCGGTGTATTACCCCAAATTATTTTTAAATTCATTAACACTTTCTGGTATTCCATTACTGGAATACTAAAAAACTTTATATATATAGCGCTGCCTGCGCGAAGCCAGGACGGGTTGCTAGTATTTTCTAAATTTAGTTAACTTAAACCATCATATTTGTTTATATTTGCCAAACATGTATTTAGCCTATAGAGAAAAGCTTTATTTGTTAACTGCATTGTTTAGAACCTTATCATGTAAAAAAGCTCTGTCAATTTAGTATAAAAGGCGGTGCAATATTTGCACACGCTGCATTCACTCATGCGACAATATAGCATCAATTACTCTAAGGCGTTACCTAGGAGAAGTGATATTATATTGTAGGTGCGTTGGATTTGGTCTTCTGCTTTAAAGACACTGTCGTGGCCTTACCTCAGACTTGTCTGTAAACCAGAAGATCATCCAGAGTGTTCGATGTTTTCATTCACGTAAATAAAGCTGTACCTTGAAGCGAACCCCATTCTTTCATTGGAGTGATCACTCACTTCTTTAAATTATAAATTTAACTGAAAACAAATAAAGCGAAAACAATTTGCAACTTAGAGTAAGCCGATCGAAAACATCATTTTTAAATAAACTTATAAGTAATTTTGATTGTTTGTAGTCTGTGGCGGGGGAAGGATCTGCGAGTCTGGGGTCTAAAGGAGATTCTAAATTCTGGATGGCACAAGATAAAAGGTAAGAATAACTACGTTTCGCTTTATTGTACATTTTGTACATTTATATTCAGAATTTTCTTTCAATTTTCAATTCTCTGTCGTTTACAGGAAAAGGTTGGTCGAGATCAACGGGAGCGTTGCCAGGTCGTCGTCGTGGTGGGAGGACAAGGGCGAGGCGGATCCGCGGTGCGAGTGCGGCGAATGCATGCTGAGGTCCTCATGCTCGGTCTGTACGGGGATGTCCGTGGGAATGTGGAAGATCCGTCGGACGTCGCTGGATTTTCGTGGGCGCTTGTCGCTGTCAGGCTGTGGCTGAGACGGCTTCGTCTTCCGAGAGATCAAGGGGTACCTCTGGGGCTGGGGTGGCTGGAGTGGATGCGACGGCGGGCGAACGAGCTGATGGCGGAATTCTGGTCGCACATGGGGTAGTCGGTGGGCATGGTGGCTGGCGTGGGCGGCAACTGGATTCCGCATTTGACGTGCGTGAGGTGGTGTCGCCGACGGAAGTTCATATGGCAGCGGTCGCAATGGAAGGATTTCTCGCCGTTGTGGATGAGCATGTGGGACTTGAGCTGGGTAGTGGTAGAGCCGCTGAAGCGGCCCTCGCAGACGTACGGACGCTGTCCGGTATGGCCGCGGAAGTGGCGCTGCAGGTTGGTCACTTGCACGAACTGACGGTCGCAATGTATACAGCGATGGGGCTTCTCGCCGGTATGGAGCCGCATGTGCGTCTTCAAGTTTTGGTCGCGATTGAAGCGCTTGTGGCACTCAGGGCACTCGAAGAGCTTCTCCCCGGTATGCTTGTGCTAGTGGTTCTTGAGGACGTGCTTGTAGCCGAACGAGCGGGAGCAGACCTTGCAAGTGAAGCTCCTGGGCAGCTGGGCTTCCATGAACGCGGCGGCGGCCATTCGATTCACGGCGATCAATTGCGGCGATGAAATTCCAAATGCTGACGCTTCGGCGGCCTGTATTACCTGACCGCTAGGGTACAAGTTGTTGTTGATGTTTCCCGTCATCTGTGGCGACATTGAGATACCGCCGACCTCTTTACTTTTTTGTCCGGTGTCCGGGCGGCGGCTAATCTGCGCAATAACACGAACATGATTCGGTGTTGATGTACACGCGCGCTTTCGTTTCACAGACTGACAATTTTTCGCGACAAAACAAAAGAAACAAGCGTATTGCGGTAAAAAAAAATTTTATTAAGAATGTTTCTCAAAATCCTAGTCTTCTTTTTGAGCTTTGCTTGAATTAAAAAAGAAAACTGGAACTGACTTTGAATTACTATTTTAAAACTCTGGCTCAATGGGTACGTAAATAAGCAGAATTGTCGATTTTGGAGTGAATATCAGCCAGAAGCATTGCGAGAGCTACCAATGCATCCAGAAAAGTTACAGTTTGGTGCGGTTTATGGGCTGCTGACATTATTGGACCGTACTTCTTCAAAGATGATGCGAATCGTAACGTAACTGTGAATGGTGAGCGCTACCATGAGATGATATCCAACTTTTTTTTGCCCAAAATGCAAGAGCTTGACTTGCATGACATGTGGTTTCAACTAGACGGTGCCACATGCCACGCAGCACGCGCAACAATGGACTTATTGAGAGGCGAGTTCGGTGAACATTTTATTTCATGTTCGGGACCAGTCAATTGGCCGCCTAGATCGTGCGATTCAACGCCTTTAGACTATTCTTTGTGGGGCTATGTTAAAGCTCATGTCTATACAGACAAGCCCGCTTCAAGTGACGCATTGGAAGACAACATTAAAGCATTTATTCGTGAGATACCGGCCGAAATGTTGAAAAGAATATGCCAAAATTGGACTAAGCGGATGGACCATTTGAGGCGCAGTCAAGGCCAACATTTGCATGAAATAATCTTCAAACATTAAATTATATGGACCGTACTATCGATTCAAATAAAGATTTCATGCATTTTTCTGAATTTTATGTGTTTTTTTTTTTGAAAAACTTTCCTATAGCTTTTAAAAATCACCCTTTATTAAAACACATTGAATGCCACGCCATTTACAAACAAACCAAGTGCCAGTCACCGGTGACCCCCATGGCATTCAACGTGTTAATAATGATATTAGTTACAACAGTTATTTGTTTCTCGGAAGCGTTATAAAGGCTTTTCAGCTGAATATTGTGTTTAAAATTTTGTTATTGGTTTTGGAGTTACTAGCAAAAAAAAAACGAAAATCCCATTGATTTAATCAAAAGGAATATTGTTGGGTAGGTTTAAAAAACCTAAAATGGAGTTTCCCGTTTTGCAAGTTACAATTCTTCAATGACAAAAAACATTTCTAGGGGTACTTAGTTACGTATGCACATTTCTCATTCGCTACAGTGGATTGATTAACCTGCACAGCCAATAAGTTCCACAACTTACTGTGATTTATGCGAGACATTGGCCACTGAAGGATAGAAAACCGCCTGCTGATCAAGGTCATGCGGAAAGGCACTTTCAAGGACCGCAATTTAAAGGATCTTGTACTAGAGTAACTACTTTTCCGCCCAAGAACTTTGTAACAAGCTAGCAACGTTGACGGTTCCACTGAAATCGAGTGAACAAGAATTTTGCCACCGCACCCACAAGCCATAAAAACAACGAAATGAAAGTCACTAACATTTCATAATCAAAACAATTATCATTCCTCTTTATTACTAACTCCCGCAGATTTACTCTGCGACTTGGCGATGATTTTTTTATAAAATTTAAAAATAATTTCCGTCGCCGCCTTGCACATCAGCAGAGCGTCGTTGTACTGGGCCATGTTGAAGCGGCCGTTTGTGTTGCAAGCTACTAGATTCTTCTGCAAGCTATCGAACACAAAGATGAACTGAGCAATTGCATCGACAGCTTGCCTGTGATCAGGATCGAGAACCAATTGGCCATCCTTGTCCACGATACAGTTCACAGATGCGATGGTGAACTTCATGGGCACACCGCCTGCCAGCAGGGCTAAGCACGCTGCATTTACCGCACATGCTTCTAACTGTGAAGAGAAATTAGGATTTCATTAAGAGCCTCCAGTGAGTTAGAGGGAAATCGTAGGATTTCTTACACCACATCGGTTGTCCATTTCCTGGAGTTGTATCGAAATCGTTGTTCTGGGATGCAGAGCTGTCAGAAGTGCTGTTTCGCACGTGTTCCTGATTATGCATTCTCGGAATTTATCCTTGATTGTTGGCAGACCAGATTTGGGACGGTAGATAACCTCAACATTCGCTTTTTCGATTTTTGCATTCTGAGTTTTTGCCTCGATTGGTCCGTACATCGATGCCAGGACACTTGTTTCACCTGCGGAAGAGGGTAAACTAGTCGTAAAGAGGTGGCGCTAGTAACGTAATGAAGAATGTGCATGAAATCAGGAGCCGTAAGATTCATAATTTTAAACACATTTTGTTGACAATGAAGTTGAATTTTGATGCAAATTTCAATCAAAATAGGATGAGACTTCAAGAAAGTATCACAAGAGTCCCCTAGTAGCCACTTACCTTGTGAAACCAAAGCCGAACCATCTGCCCGAGTAAGCGGATTCAGCTCACAGTTGATTTGACGAAGTTTCACGTCATTGGATACTTCCTGTTCATCAGTCTCCATTTCAACGCTTGACACAACCATTTAGAAGTGATTTCTACTTCGATTTCTTTTAAAATTCACCCTTAGATTGGAAAATAAACAAAAAAAAAAACTGAACAGAATCAAGTGCGGTTGATGTTTTGATAGACCGCACATTGACATTTCTGGCTGTCATTTCGAGTGTCAGTGGGAGAGCAGTTCACTAAGGCGGACACACAAATTCAAGTATTCGAAAATAATGATAAGCGTACGATTTTGTGCAATAATAAATCTTTAATTTTTTGTTTTATTGCTTCTAAGAGAACTGCTTCTAAATTTTCGGTTATCGGAATGTGATTCAGAGAAATTCAGCGCTATAACAGCCTGTAATCACACACTGACTTCAATCTGAAAATTGTAAGAGCTTTCAAAGCAAGGAAACATGTAAGAGCAAGCAATTTATACATAAAGCCATATATTTACATACAAATTTAAGGTAAAAAGCCTTCGCGTAATCTTTGTAGCACATTTGTAGCATATTTTGTTATAAATATTTCCTTAAACACTACTTAAATTACAATGTCAATACAGAATACAAGCAAATAAACGTTAAACTTAGTGATGTTTTGAATATATAAAATTAATTACATGCCAATAAGCCACATTCTTACCGCCCTTAAAACTCAAATCGAACACTCAACACTTTAAAATTACCCACACTCAAAAAAAAACACTCTTCTGGAAGCACTGTTTTACATTCTAGTACAACTACCCATCAAAACACACTGCGAAATGCGTGAGAATCTCCAATGCGCGAGAACTGTTTAACTGTTTACAAAAAGCAATCTCAGCTGCCTTGGGAGGTTGCAATTTACTTTATTTAATATAAAATTATATGTTTCCAAAATCAAGATTGTGTCGAGTTTTACTTCAAGACAAAAAATCAATTAAAACAAAATTATGACCTCAGAGTCCGACAGAGAAGAAGGGGTAAGCAGCAAAATTTAAATTTTCATTCATTTTTCTTGCAAAAGAAAAAATCACAGAAACAGAAAAAACTTTTAATTGGCGTCGTCCTTGTTTTTCTTTCAGACTATTACTGCAGCTACTGATCCATTCTTCGATGTTGATTTGATTGAGGTTGACGATCTAATCAACAGTGCTACCCGACTACTTGACGAAGTTTTCAGCAATCGGCCGATGCCCCCGCCTGCAGCAGCTTTGAGTCCACGAGAGGACGCAATGCAACAAGGTACGCACAGTTAATTGCAAACGCAGTTAATATCAACACAAAAGCTGTATTTGTTCCCTCCGCCCTGTCCTTGCAGTTCAAAGATTTCTCAATTCGATACGCGAGTCCGAATCTCCAGCCGACGACGATGTGGTGTTCGTGGAAGCGCGGCCTGGAAATGCCCTGCCATCAAATGCACGTACAACGGCGATCGTCGACCTGTGCACGCCCACGTCTGACGAGCCACCTGCGACGCGGCGACGCGGGCGTCGATCCGCCTCCGCCGCGCTGACGCCTCAGGGCCTCTTTCAGGAGAGCACAGAGCCAGACTGCTCCGGGATACCGATGAAGACACGCAGACGACAGCCGAAGAAGGAGCCCGGCACAGTGGCGGAGCCAATTGTGCTCGACGATTCCGTGCCGTCGGAGGGTGGTGTGAACTCACCGCCCGACGGTGGCGTCGTGCCGCGCCTCGTCTGCGCCGTGTGCATGGAAAACGTGCTCAATCGGCAGCCCAGTTCGACTTCCTGCGGACACATCTTCTGCCAGAAGTGCATTCTCCAGGCGGTTCGTCTCACGAGCAAGTGTCCGCTCTGCAACAGCAAGCTGAAGCGGACCCAAGTGCACCGGGTGTACTTTTGAACGTTATCCTCTTTGTGAACCTTTTTTGTTTCTATTTTTATGTGAACTTGTAGTCTTTCCGCGCTTTTACCATATTGTAGCCCGACGGTACGATTTTTTCCAAAAAAAAAAAGAGTCATTAACTTTATATGTGTATTTTTTTTTTTTTTTCTTTTCTGTTTACTATCGATTTGGAACAATAATAATGAAAACAACTTTAAATAACTAAATTTAATAAAATTTGTGTCATTGTGACCTTCCCAAGCTCGCTAGGACATCGTTTTCGCCCTCCTCGTCACCGTCATCATCGTCCTCTTCGCCGATGTCCTCGCGGTCGTCATCGTCATCGCTGTCGGTTGTGTACTCATCAACCGAATCATCGTCCAGATCGGCGAGTTCCACTGCGGGCTATCGGAAGGAAAAAAGATGAGAAAAGTTTTTTTTTTTAAAAGTTAAGGAAAAGTGAGTCATGAGCGAGATATTAATTTTGCAATTCTAAATGACTACGAATTTAAGAAGTTAATTACGCCAAAGGCAAGGCGCTGATGCGAAGATAAATGCTTCAGCAATGGAAACAGATTCAAAGCTGCAAAGAGTTTTTATTAGACTTGGGTTTTTCTGCAAGAAGTCGATTTTTTATTTAATGGACTAGAAAAAACTGAAAAAAAAGCTAGACTCTGGCTCTCAACGGGCTGTTACGCCGCCTAATACAGAAAAACCTGAAAGGCAAAACCCCATCAGGAATCAAATGTAAGAATGCAGATTCTCAAAAAGGTCGACAATGTCTTGAAACTTACAAAAGTAAGCGATCTGATGCTTCCGGAGCTAAGCTTCAAAAAGATCTCATCATCATTAGTGGCGTAACAGCGCACGAAGGGTCAGAGTCTAGCTTTTCGCGCCTCCACTGTGTTGTGCACGTCATAATTTAAACACATGTGAAGCGGACCTTCCGTTTATTGCCGGTTCCGAACGACGAATTGCGAAAGATTTCCGTGGCAAAGGTACTCTAGGAGGATTGTCAATCGTTCGCTGGAGGTGGGGCCGTGAAAATTGTTTGTGGTGTTTTTCCCCCGAGCTGTATTCGGGTACTCCCGCTTAAGAGTCCGACGCATTAACGATTAACCCACCTTCAAAAAGATCTGCATGATAATAATACAGTAAGCTGTCGATAATTCGAAAACCTCTGTAATGCGAAGTTTTTTTCTTCTTGTCTCATGAAATTCGAATTATCAAGAGTTTACTGTACCGAGCAGAGACGCTTTATTAACTCGCTGTATCACAAAATATGTTAACAAATCTTGTAAGTTTAATTTCGCCCACTTCCCGATGTCCGATCATGCTGAAATTCTGCATACACATTTCATTTGCGTGATAATGCATTGTTAGCTGGTGATGTCATCCTGCATCCAATATGGCGGACTAGTTCTTTTTCATGCACTACCATCATATACAGTGGCGTGCAAAAATGGTTACATACTCGGCGGTCGTATGGTTTTTTCTAAATAAAAAACCGATTTGAATGGTCCTATGTCTTCTGCCCTACTTCTGCTTTGCCTCTGATGTTTAAATTAGGTTAAGTTTTTTTGTTAGGTTATAAGTTAGATTGTCTTTTTTTTCGGCTTGTTTAAGCGAATAAAAGGGGCTGTAATCCCACTAAAACTAGTTCAAAAGAAAACTAGAATGGATCAACAACTTTTTAAATGAGCCAGATACACCCTTAAAGCAGCCCATACACGATTCAATTCAATCATCAACTCAGTCAAATCACAGTGAAATCAACCCGTGTGTGGCTTCGTCAATTGGCGAAAAATCAAAAGATTTTGATTTTTGCGGAGTTGACTGGCAAGTCTTTCAACTCAATTGAATCGTGTGTGGGCAAGTTCATCGACAAGCTGTCAAATTTAAGAGATTGCGGTAGACATTCATTGGGAAATCGTGTGTAAACGTGTTTTGTTCAGTGTTAAAGTGAAAAATTATATTTAAACTGGCAGGTTTTCAATTCAATTGATGTAGTGTGTGGCCAACCATCAATTGAGTTGACAACTCAGTTTACAATCGAATTGAATCGTGTATGGGCTGCTTTATGCACAAAAGCACTTGCTTGCAGTAATAGTAACTTAAATTTTCTTTAAAAAAGTGGTTGGGCTATTCTAGTTTTCTTTTGAACTAGAAGACATAGGACCATTCTATTTTTTGTGTTCGACTCAGAATGAAAGTGAGCATTAATGGCAAGGTCCTAATTTAGCGCTGCGGCTCACAATTTTGAAGAAAAAAAGATCTACGTTTTTTTTTCTACTATTTTCTAACAGAATTTTGAGTTTGTACGCGAATTTTTCACAAACTATGGGCATGAACAATCTAACTTTAATGTACTATTAAATAACAAGTTTCCCTCTTTCGAAGTTGGTATAGTGCTTAGTTGTAGGTGTTGCCATTGTTTTTTAATGAATTTTTTTTCCATGTTGTTTGATTTGATTTTAAATTGCTCCTACCTCCTAAACGGGGTGAGATAGACCTCTCACCCATAGCAAAACATTTTCGTTTTTGAGCGTTCTATAAAAAACCATTATCAATTTTTGGCGCCAAGACTATCTTACTCTCCCCGCACATCAAAATAGATATTTTTCGAAACGTGCAAAAATGGATATATTTGGGTCAAGATGAACTTTTGTGAATTTTCACGGTTCTATAGATGCGATCAAAATCATTTGTACTTCATTTTTTTGGTGATCAAGTAAGGAAATGAATAACTCAAAAATCATTCAAATCGATCAAATGGAAGGTTTTTTATTTAGAAAAAACCATACCCATTTTTGCACGCCACTGTAAGTAACAAATGAAAGGGTTTCGTAAGAACAATATGAGCACAAAAGACTTAAAAGTAAAAAATGAATTATAGTTTAAAAAACTACAAAATACGCTTTATTCACCCACTAACAACCGAAAAATAAACTTATCACTTCTTTTATGTTCACTCACTTCTGTTATGTATAAATCAAAAAACTGGAGCACATTTTGATTCAATTCAATTCAATTCAATTTTATTCGGTGCACAAGTAAGACTACAGTGTCTTTTATAGAACATGTAAATATCTTTTATAGAACATGTAAATATTATATACATGTAAATATTATATAAATTTAATAATAGGCATTTTAATTTAAGTTCTTAATTTGGTTGCTTGTACTTTCAATTCTCAATATGTAACAAGAGTGCTCTACACTTTTTGATGTGGTAATTGGACATAAAAAAAAGTGATAAGTTTATTTTTCGATTTATAGTGCTTGATTAGAGCGTGTTTTTTAGTTTTTTTTTAACAGATTTTTTACTGAAATGAAAATATTTTGAGATTTATCATTTCCTGATGTCTACATAATAATTTGTAAAACGTATGCAGGGGTGAAATCGGCTAATGTGATAGTTGATTGTCCTTATCGAATATCAACTATTCTTTGCTCTGGGTAAAGCGATCGCAAAAAATTGTTAATTTCTTGGCAACACTTACAATTCTGTCAAAAATTAAATGTAATTTTTGAATGTTTGAATTGGTTTTTGTGTTTTAATTTTGATAAGTTGTTGTGCTTTTATTAATTTACAAATAATGTAAGTATATATCTGAGAAATATTCAAAGTAATAATTGTGTTTTCTCTTGGGTCTCATTGCACAAAACAACAAATTGCCATTTCAAATGCCACCACCAAGAATATTTAGTGTTACAGCCAACTGAAGAATAGGTGGGAATATGCGTTGACCTTACCCCGGATAGTAAATCGAGCTGTCGCCAGAGTTGTAAAAGACTGCAATCTTTTGTAATGCAATCCCTAAATTCATGGAAAGATTTTTATGATTTCGGATTCATTCAATTGACTTCATTTGATGACTAAGACTTCGACATTGAAATCTCACATTCTTTTTGAAGTCTTGATTGGAGCAATCTTTACGACCAATCTATTGATTGCAAATCTTTAGATTGGCATTGCATTGGTACGACTCCATCCCCATCCCCATCCCCACCCCCTTCTCCGTCACTGATCACAAGTCCCAAGGACTTCAACAAAAAATTTTGCAATCCCAAAGACTTCATCGAAAAATCTTGCAATCCCAAAGACTTCATCGAAAAATCTTGCAATCCTAAAGACTTCATCGAAAAATCTTGCAATCCCAAAGACTTCATCGAAAAATCTTGCAATCCCAAAGACTTCATCGAAAAATCTTGCAATCCCAAAGACTTCATCGAAAAATCTTGCAATCCCAAAGACTTCAACGAAAAATTTTGAGGTCCCAAAGATTGCAACAAACATTTTTGAAGTCCCAAATATGTTAGTCTAAAGATTTGCATTCAATTGATTTGCAATCAATAGATTGGTCGTAAGGATTGCTCCAATCAAGACTTCAAAAAGAATGCTAGATTTCAATGTTGCAGTCTAGTTGCAGATTTAACTTATGAATTGAAAAATCAGAGGTATGAATTCAATTGATTTTTAAAATCAAAAGATTGCAATCTTTTACAACTCTGGCTGTCGCAAAACATGTATAAATGCTTCTTTTGTCAAACGAAAGTTTTTTTTAAAAATCTAAAATGTAATGACTGTTAAGTAATATTTTCAAGGTCCAGGTAGTTCCAAAATATTTGCTCTGTTTCTCAGTTTTGTTCTTATCAGACGGTCCTTTTTATAATTATTTTCACTTCTCACTCTCGGTTTGAAAAATTGAAAATGATGATGATTATTATAATAAACTAACCAAATTGAAGTAGACTGCACTAAACCAAACTTAAATGTATGAAAACGGCACCTAAATAGCTGTCACTTCATATCAATGCAAAAAAAAACAATTGTCGTTTTGATAATCACCTTACATGGAGCAAAATTGTCGATTTTGATTATCAATTATCAATTATCGCGTTAGTCGATTCCACCCCAGTACTCCCTTGATAATGTGAACTAATCAAAACTGAGAGTTTTCGATTATAGAGCAGTTCACATTAGTGAAACTTTTTTCAGTACTTATGTATTAAAGTGCTTAAAACGAGTTTCATAAGTTCACTTGACTTGTTTCTGCCCTTAGCCTTACCAAACTGGAAATATTTTCTGCGTTCAATTTATTTTGAACGGGTAATCAGAAATCGTTTTTGTACACTTTTTGTGCAGAGGTGGCAATGTAAAGTTTTACCGATTCATATTTCAAATAAATTAACATTATTCACAACAGATTCTGGACCCTGAATTCAGTTTTTAGATTTATTGCGAGTGGTTCCAGTAGAACTTGTGAACACAGAAGAAATCCGTGATACTCATTCCGACAAAATGTGCTCAACGTCAGTTGTTAGTTCGTTATCAACGATTTAGATGGAATTTTATCGGCAGAGTGGCTATTTTGTTTTGTTTTTCTCGATACGCTAATTAGAATTCAACTCACAGGAATATGCATCAATAAGATGGTCGTAGTGTTTCGAACTATCTTTTTCAATTTTATTTCATTCGAATTTTTAGTTGTGAAGCAAACAAATTGAAATGGTTTCGACAAAATTCACATGTCCTAAGCTCACATCTGGTGGGCGCTGTGGCTTAGTCGGTTAGTGCGTCGGACTGTTAAGCGAAAGTACCCGCGTTCGAATCCACCTCGTGGAAAAATAAACGCCACACACATTTTCACGGCCCCACCTCCAGCGAACGACTGACAATTCTCCTGGAGTACTTCTGTCACGGAAAGCTTTCGCTAATCGCCGTTCGGAACCGGCAATAAACTCTAAGTCCCCTCCGCATGTGTGAAATTATAACGCGCACAACACAGTGGGGGCGCGAAAAGCTGGGCTCTGGCTCTGTGACGCGCCTATTGATGATGATGAAGCTCACATCTGGTGATCCGCTGAAATAATCATGTAGGCAGCTCTTGTTCTGGTCAGTAAAAGTCTCAGATTCACTCTGGAAGACATTTTGGACCAACATTTGTTTGTGTGAAATTTGTCTGTAGTCCTTACCTTAATTAGGTAGACGTTGCAATAGAAGGACGGCGGTTAGAAGAAGGCAGCGACTCAAGTGGAAGTGGAAGAGGACCGTAGCCAAATTTGCGATTGTTGTTGGAGATCATGCTGGTTAACAGACAAGTTGACAAGAGAAAGTTTTTGGTTGAAAATCAAGTTCCCCGATAGCCACCAAAACGAATAATAAGCGTGCAACAAAATTTCAGTACAACATCTCCAAAGTCATAATCCTAAGACTTCACGTAGGTCTTAGGAAGATCTGTGAAGTACAATATCTTGCACTGGAATTTTTTTAAGTACAAGTACAATTCATCGATACTTAAGCAATTCAAACACCCAGTGCTATTAATTGTACTTGTAATTCCTTTATATATTTATATTGCCCGAAACTAGTCCCGAGTGCTGGCCATGTTTTAAGAAGACAAAGTGTAGTCTAATCCTCCTTATTTCTGGAGCCTCTGCTGAAATCTTTGAAGGCTCACCGAAGGCTTTGGTATAATTGCGAAAAGAGCCAATAATCAGTTAGCCTAGAGGATTACACGTAAGTTCTGTCCTGCTTTCCAAATAAACATCAAAAAGTTAAATTGAAAAAAAAAAAAAAAAAATAGTGGAGGTTTCTAGAAGTCCTCTGCCAAGTGGACCACCCATCAAAGACACACCCCTTCCCATTTTGTGCTTACCTGTCCAGACTGAATGTTGATTTCGATTTGCAGGCGAATGTCCATTATCAGGAAGACTGTAGTCACAAGCACGGGAATGGTCAAGCGACTTTTCCACGCCAAGTCGGTAAGGAAGAGAAAAACCTCGCCAAATTGTGAGTTCATAGTTCAAAGGAGAACGTTAAGGAGTTTGATTGGGTAAATGTATGTGATTGTGGGTTTGTAAAATATGAGATAGATTTCTAACGACTAGTAGATTCGCTGGTAGAATCCTCTTGCCCCTGATGCCGATGTTTCTGCTCCTGGTCTTGCACGTCGTCAGAATCAACGTCCTGGGGCTCCGCTTCCAGCTGATCGTACTTAACAATATGTACTGTCTCACCAACAGACAACGGTTGCACTGGCTGAATATATCGATAAATCTCTTGCACTGCAGAATCGCCAGACGACAGTGGTGCGTCTAATTCAAGTGTTTCATCTTTGTTGATGAAAAGATTATCGTCAAGTAAGTTCCTTAGACACTCGGCACGCTTCTCGGAGAGTGCTTCAACGATTTTTGGATTTTGCTTGATTTTTTTTAGTTTTCTCTCTGTAAGAAAAACAAAAAAAAAAATGTAAAATTGATATCGAGATTTTACAGAAGCACAATTAACCTAATGACTGAAGATAATTCTCGGAATCAGGCAGCGGAGTGCGATCGAAATTAGCAAAATCCGTGGCGTTATCGGCGTTGTGCGTTGGTAAAAAGTTATCCTCAAATGCTAGTGAAGTTTTACTTTCGAAATTTGCTGGCGCTGTCTCGTTTAAAATCGGCGTTGATGGGAAATTTTGTGATGATTCGAGATTATTTGCTTTTTCACGATCCAACCAGGGATCCGTCATTTTTAATTTTGTTGATGTTTCTCTTATTCAGAAGTGACGTTGTCGATTTTGACATATCCATCTGACAGTAGTTGTAGTAGCAGAATCGGGTTTCATTTTGAGGGCGTAAAGTAAGAAAAAAATCGTGTACAGTATTAAACGTGTTTATTTTCGATAGAGCAGTTTTAGATTTTAAATTGCAGCCAATTGGCGGGGTTGATGACAGTCATTTGTTCAACCTGCGGAATGGTGAGCCCCTTGGCGAAGAGTCTGGGAAGAATGTTCACAAAAACGTGGTGATAACCATGTCCACCAAAAGAAGTCTGCAAGTAAAGGAAGGTTAACATTGCGTTGGCTTTCGCAGCCTCATTCCTCACCAATCGATGCTTGGTGTGAATGTCGTGCGACATGAGCAACTGGTCCAGCAGGCCGTTCTCTATCAGGATCATTAGGTTGTTGATTCTTTGGGCATCCGAGGGCATATCCACGGTCGGATTGAGCTGGTAGAACGAACACTCCGTTCCGAACAGGTCGTACTGCATATAAACGCCGAGCTTGGAGAACTCAAGCAGGTCATCAATGTTAAAGATGGTTCCTGAAAGAAACGGATTTCTGATAAATCAAGCTCAAGAGAGTGCTGGTAGAAACTCACTGTCCAGATGAGACATAACGCACTTGCTCGCCTTGCCTCCGGCCTCCAAGTACAACCGAACGATCTCAAACGGAGCCGCAGCATCGCGTCCCGGGTGGAAGGACACGCCGCAACCCAGAGCTGCTTGAACCTCTGCAGTGGCTTGTATAGCGCGCTTCTCGAAGTCTGCAAGAAACTCACACAAAATGAGTTCGAAATAATTGACAATAATCCATCAAACGAACCGTGAATGGGATATACACTTCCAACCTCGCCAATGAACCCACATTTGACGTTTCCCACAAACTGCACATCGACTCCAGTCACAATCTCCTTCGTATACAAATCGACCATTTGCTCTACGGTCAGCGCCGCTTGGTCCTGCGTCTGAACATCGTGGATGTAATGCCCGGTCCCAGCAATGATACGGACTCCTGTCTCTTTTTGAATGCTAACCATCACACCCAGATCTCTTTTGAGGCCATGCGAACTGTTTTCAACGATAGTTCCTCCACCGAATTTCTGAAACAAATTCATGTCCCTTTCAAGTTGAAACCGCGTATGGTATCCGAGTTGAAGGTTTTCTTGGTTGGAGTACGGATACTGACGCACAAAGCCGAGCGTGTCCAAATTAATGCGACCTTTAAGGTACTCCTTCAGATCCACCGGAGGTTCGCAGTAGAAGTGATCAAAGTCAATTGTCAAATGCTCGTGGGTTAGGGTCCGCCCCAAAAGATTGGGACTTACGGGTCCCAAAACTGAAAACGAAAGTGATCTTCGTCAATTAGCGGCAGGCAAAAATTATCGCATTCATTGTATTCTCGATGAAGAGCAACGTTGGAGGGAATAACTCCCATTGACATTTACAAAGTTTCATCAAAGGCGTGCCCCAGATTCGTGGATCCATGAATCAACATCTGTGACATCAAAATGTTATCGCGTGTTACTCGTGTCGAATGATAGAACTTTGCATGCAACGTTATCGCAGCTTAATTTGATTAATTGCTTTTCATTACCTGTTTGCACTACCGACATTTCTAAAAAAAAAAAAACTTAATTTCACTTGAAAAATTAAACTTGTTATCTGAATGATCCACGCGACCCTTTCCAGACAGTGTTCAAATCACAACTAACCTGACTCTCTCAACCGGGAGTTGATTTCTGGAGATTGTGTTTACATTTTGTGTGAAATTAAATTTGAAATAAGTGGACAACCTTCGCTTATCTAATCACGTCGGTTTCCTCGGGGAAGCATAACAGCAAAACAAAAATCAAGCGGCTTTTGTTCGGTTGTGTGCAGTGTATTTTATGATTTGATTAGCCATGCAAATAAATAACAAGTAGCAAAACATTGTGTTCTTCTATCTTATCTGATACTGTTCCAAATCTACCATTTCGCTCCAATAGCATTTGTCTAGGAATATCATATCCCAAATTTACAGTGCCGTGTAAAAATGTTTTTTTTTTAGAAAATTTAAAATTACTTTTACTGCAAGTCAAATGCCTTTGTGTATAAGGGTGTGGTTGGAGCGTTTAAAAAGTGGTTGGTTCATTCTATAAGACATAAAAGCGTTCAGTTTTTTGTGTTCGACTCAGACTGAACGTAAGCATTATCGGTAAAGTCCTAATTTGGTACTGCGACTCACAGTTTTGAAGAAGAAATGATCTACATATTTTTCTACTATTTTCTAACAGAATTTTGAGTTTGTATGCGAATTTTTCACAAACTATGGGCATAAATAATCCAACTTTAATTTATAATTAAAGTACAAGTGTCTGGCCTTTAAAATTGGTATAGTACTTGATTGTAGGTGTTGCCATTGCTTTTTAATGAATTTTTTTTCCTATGTGGATTGATTCGATCTTAAATTGCCCCCACCTTCTAAACGGGGTAAGATAGACCTCCCGCCCATGACAAAAAATGCTCGTTGTTGGACGCTCTATAAAAAACCATCATAAACTTTTGGCGACAAAGTTATCTTACTCTCGCCGCACATCAAAATAGATATTTTTCTAAATGGCAAAAAAGGATACTTTGAGGTCAAGGATAACTATTGTGAATTTTTACCGATCTATAGATGCGATCAAAATCGTCTATACCGCATTTTTTTGGTGATGAAAATGACACAAAAATCATCATTCAAATCGGTCAAATTTGAGGTTTTTTATTCACAAAAACCATACGACCGCCGAGTATCTATCCATTTTTGCACGGGATTGTGAATGTTTTCAACCGCGGAGAGTGGATTTACCAACAGGAATCAAATTCTCAGTCGTTATCGACTTATTAAAAGCGATTTCTTCAGAAGTTTTTTTTTCACAGTAAAACTAAATTCCGATTTGCGTTTCTGGAACTAAGCTGAATATCTTAAAAACAGGACATAAAAAGTTTAAAATGAAGTATTCATTACAAGATCTGTCTAAAGATTCCATAAAACTTTTTTTTTAAATTTTACTTACTTACTTACTTATTAGGCATTTAACCCTTGGAGGGTCTGTGCCTGAGCCAAAGCCGCCTTCCAACGTTGACGGTCCCGGGCATGCTGCTTACAGTCCGGAAGACCAAGCTGTCTTGCATCGGCGATCACTTGATCTCTGTACCGGAGGTTCGGTCTCCCTCTTCTCCTCGAACCAGGAGGCTCGGATTCGAAGACCCTTTTAGCTGGAGCGTTTGTGTCGATGCGCTCGATGTGGCCGAGCCACTGTAGTCGACGGATTTTTGCCTTCCGGAGTATATCCACATCTTTGTACAGCTCATAAAGTTCGCGGTTATGTCTTCTCTTCCATTCGCCTTCCTCGCAGACTGGACCGAATATCCGCCGTAGAATTTTTCTTTCGAAGGAGCCAAGTATCAGCTCTGCAGTCCTGCTTATCGTCCAACTTTCGGCTCCATACAGTAGGACTGGCAGGATAAGGGTCTTGTAGAGCATGACCTTAGTTCTTCGAGTCAGGAGTTTTGACCCTAGCTGTTTGGACAAACCGAAGTAGCAGCGGTTGCCAAGGGTGATTCTACGACGGATCTCCACTACGATGTCATTCGTGGAATTTACGTTCGCCCCGAGGTATATGAACTCCTTAACTACCTCGAAGTTATAGCTGTCGACTGTAGCATTTTGTCCTAGGCGGTGGGCGACGGATTCTTTCTTCGTCGACAGCATATATTTGGTTTTCTCCTCATTTATCTTCAGACCAGTTCGTTTAGCCTGCTCTTCAATCGCGGTGAAACCTTCCACAATGGCCCGCTGGGACCGAGCAATGATATCAATATCATCTGCGTAGCCCAGGAGCTGGACCGACTTGTGGAAGATAGTACCTTCCGTGTTGACGTTGGCCCGCCCTACTATTTGCTCCAGCACGAGATTGAAGAAGTCACATGACACCGCGTCTCCTTGCCGAAATCCGGTGCATGTTTCAAAGGGCTCGGACGTTCTTAAGCCGAACTGCACGGTGCATCGAGTGTTGTTGAGCGTGGTTCGACACAACCGGATCAGTTTTGCCGGGATCCCGAATTCAGCCATCGCACTAAACAACTCCTTGCGATGAATGCTGTCATATGCGGCTTTGAAGTCGATGAAAAGGTGGTGCGTATCGACTTGGAACTCGCTGGTCTTCTCCAGGATTTGCCTTAGTGTGAAAATTTGGTCTATCGTCGATTTGCCGGGCCGGAAGCCGCACTGGTACGTGCCGATTAGTGCGGTGCAAAACGGCTTTAGACGTTCACACAGTACACTCGACAGGATCTTGTAGGCGACATTGAGCAGGGATATACCTCGGTAGTTCTTGCACGAGGTAGGATCGCCTTTTTTGTGGATGGGGCAGATAGAGCTGGTATTCCAGTCGTCGGGAATGCGTTCGTCCTTCCAAATTCTACAGATGATCTGGTGCATGCTCCCTATCAGGACATCGCCTCCAGCTTTGAAGAGCTCTGATGGGATACCATCCGAGCCTGCGGTCTTGTTGTTGTTCTTCTTTTTTTAATTTTAGTTAATGGTAAATTTAGTAAAAAATCACACTAGATTTTTAAGTTTTTTCTAGAATTTTGTAATTGACCATAACTTTAATTTTTTTTTTAAGATTTTTTGGCTCATTATTTTAGCTCATTGGCTCATTATATATAAAATAACTGTAACTAAATTTCAATGTTTTTTTTTTTACTTTAAAACAAGAACGCATTACTTTAGACGAATATTCGCAATGAATGGCTTAATTATATAAGCCGGTGTTACTTGTCAAAAATTACAATATTTGATCTTCGGAATTATTTTGAGTTATTAAATGGTAAAATTTGTTATTTTTAAACTTATATTATAAGAGCTGTATATACTTTTCTTTAAGTTATTGTACAAGCGATATTTAAATCTATTTATCTACTGCCTTCATAGTGGCTTAATTATCTGAGCACAAGTGTAGCTAGTTGTTTGGTATTCTCACGGGGTACTAGTTACTGGGCCATCGCACTTTTAAGCTAGTTAATTCCGTCGGACATTTGCAGGAACGCTGGAACACGTGCTTTGTACTTGCAAAGCGGTCGCCAAAACTAAATTGATGAAAGATGCTGAAAAACCACCTCATTCAACTCATTTAGAAAAGCAAATAGCCTTAAATCAACTCTACTCAAGGAAAATCCTTGTGTAACAGGATGTTAAAACGCAGGAGCTTTGAGACGGAGGGTACACTATGAACCTCCACAAGTTTATGTGATTGGCGCTCAGCTTTCACCACAACATAACACAACATATGAAGTGTATCCACTCCTGCTTTTTATACCAACCACTTCAGCACTGAAATTAATTCCACTTAAAATAATTATAACCCGTCTAAACTATTTAATCAGTAATTTGCTTTGTTTTGAAATTTAAATTGTAATTTAAATTGTTTTTTGTTTTCGATTCTCGTATTAAGTTAAAGAAACATTTCGGATGAAACTTCACCTCTAAGTAAATCAATTGCATCTTAAGAATCCGACATGCACTCCGAAAAGGTTCAAGCCGACAGTAAACAGATTCAGCCAACAGGTATGCAACAAAATGTTACACGTAATTGCTTGGACTCGCTTTTGGAAGTTGTCGACAAGCCAAAGGGAGTTAAGGCTTAGCAATGCTTTTTTGATAAAATTAGTTAAAGTAAAGTGCATATACTTAAAGTTATTTTTAAACGTTACAAATGTTGCGGCCCTTGGTCCGATTTTGTAACAGGCTCCTATTGAAATCGACAGATCAAAGCTTAGTCTCTAAAATCAAAATAATCACCACTCGTGCATTGAAGAAACGTCAAATTGATCAAGAACGTCACCACTGCGTATGTTTATCTTTGCAGGCAAATTCTGAGCAGTTGATTAATTGACGAACATAACAGCTCAAGCGTTTGCAGATATCACCGTGGCGAATTTAATGTCGAAACTTTGGCCTGTGTCAAACTGAATAAGGGGCTTAAAGTTAGAGACCAAAGACAATGTTACTTGTCGCTAACTGCGACTCAATTTTGACCAAAAACTCACCTTTCACAACAGAGCACTGTTTGGTGTGAATTGTAATGGCCGGTGGTCAATAGTTCTTTAAAATCGTCTCCGTTAACGATCAATCATACCCGTTTTCTTTAGATCGGAATTGATCGTTATGAATGTAGATAACATGTAGCTGCAGTAGGTTGAAAATACTGAAAATTCAGCAAAACGTTACAATGGACATTTTTTAAAAATGATAAAGGGTTATTTATCGACAAAAAGAACATGATTGGATAGGATTCTCCCAGTTAGACATTTCTTAAAGGCATTTTCTAATTCACAGGACTGTGGCAATAAGATGCATCTGACTAAGTCGGTACTTACAGTCAGTAAAAAAAAGTATTTGCACACCCAGTTTTTAGATAATTTCGCGGTAGTCGGAAAAGTTTGTATAGAATGTTTTATATAAAAGAAGGAACAGGAAAAATCCTTTTTTAAAATATATGAAAGCCAGGCTGGCAACTCCTTGGTAAACCATACGGCCTCATACCATCACATGACTATTACCATGTTTTTCTGTAGGCTTTCATTTTTACTTATTATTTATTTCCATTATATTTCGCTTACAACATAAAGTGTGTAAATAAGGTCACTTTACCACTATATTTCAAAATTTTGAAAAAAAATTGGTATGCATTTTTTTTTATCGAAATTTTGTTTTTTTGTTTCTGTAATATTTTGTTTTACAAAAAAAAAAAAAAGGAATTTCACCAGAAGATAAAAAAAACAAAAATCCAAGTAATAAAAAAATTTATTTCTGATATACATTTTTTGTTTTTAAATAATCAAATTTTTTTTCATGATTTGTCGTTGTCATCGTAGTGTTGCTTCGTTTTCTATTTGCACAATTGGCCAGTCACGATTTAAGTCGATGACTTATTTACTTAACATCTAACATAAGACCCAGCATTATAATTTCTCATATAAATTTATCTAATTCTATTGTTTTGGACGGAGGGCGAAAAGCCGAGGGCAATATTGGATGAAACAAATAAAAAAAAAATCTGTTTCATGGTGGGCATATCTATTTACAATAAAAAAAAAAAAAGGATTGGGGACTTTCGAGAAAATAATAAGAATAAAAAAATTCATATAAATGTTCGTTTCTTAGGTTAAAAAAAAATCAATAAAAATCTTCGTTCCTAACCTTGTTCCTAACCATAAAACTAAAATTAAACAAAATATAAAAGTGAACACACCTTAAAATAAATTCCATTCTTTATCGACACATTGTTGTTGTCCAACTACCTAACTTAATATTTGGTCCTATTTACACCATGTACACAAAATGTACACACTCCTTAGTTCTACATTAATTGTACCACCCTGTGTGTGTATGTGTTTGTGTGTGTGCTTAAAAAAGAAAGAAACTAAAACTTAAGAAAAAGTCTATTTTCTATTCCTACAAGAGACTCTCCTTTGATAATCTCGAAGTGGCGTTTGTTTTTTTTTTACTCCTTCTTCTTCTCTTTAGCGTCTCGCGCAGCCTGAGCTTGAGCCGCTTCCTTCTTGTAGCTCTTCACGTAGAATGAGCTGAACATGTAGGTGAAGAGGCCGGCGTTGAATGTGAGTAAGGCAGCGATCGACTTGGGGAAGTTGCAGTTTGGCTGGAACTGAATTTGAAGCGTGTGCACGAAGATGATCAGGAATTGGATCTGAAATGGGGAAAGCAAAGTTGTCAGTCAACAGGGATCACAGCAGATAGTTGATGAGATTTCTTACGATTTGCATGATGGTGAGGTACTTCTTCCACCAAAGGTATTTCTGGACCTTGGGTCCCAGGGCAGACAGCAGGTAGTAGGCGTACATGATGATGTGGATGAATGAGTTGATGAATCCAAGAAGGGTTCCATGGCCACCTGTAATAGAGAATTTTTTTTTGATCAGCTTGCGTATACACTCCGTGAAATTTAATTAAACGTAACCTATTTTTCTTTGAAATATTCAAAACAAATTTTGTTAAAGTATAATTCTATGTGAAAACTTTTTGATTGCATGGCTTACTAAACCAAAGGTCCGAACTGACTAAAACAAAGATTTGCTTATTAAGTTAAGGTATTTCAGGCAATCAAAGTATTTTGAAAACGGAGAAAATTCTGGTAAATGAATAAGGTGAGACCATAAATTAATAATTAGTCAAACCTCTAAAAGTTCATGATTGGCAAGTTCAAGATTGGTATCGAATTAGCCATGCTTTTGGTCTGCTGAGCTGGAACTCAAGCCCATTCCGTTGTAACAGACTTCCATAGGCTGTGTATGTATCACCTCTTAAGCCTGACAATATATCTTTCCGAAATTTATCAAAGTCGTTATTAACGTTGAAACATTTAAAACGTCAACCTGTCTGTCGAATATGTCAAAATATCGAATATTGATTGCATGATATGGGTAATTATTTACTTTAATATTTCAGAATTTTATGTCAGTATTCAGTATCATCAGTATTTTCTCCGAAAATTTTACAGAAAATAGTACCTAAGTTAAAGGCAAACAAAATTTAGAACTTTGCTTTTTGAACATAACTGTTACAAGTGAAACCACAACATTTCAGCAATTTATTTCGTGTGATTTTCAATCGAACTGCCCAAAACCTTTTACACATCCATTATTTTCAAAAGTCGTTGAAATGTCAGTTTGTATTTATCGATCGAGGTTTTAAGGAGCATAAAATTATTGGGATATTCACGATTCGTTGCAACTGTTCTTGTATCGTTACACACGTGTAAAAGTGCAACATTTTTTTTGCTCTATAGCAACAACATATACTGAAGTTTTGAACTTTTACTATACCCTAACCTTATTGCAACAAAAAAATACAATGGAGTAAAATTTGCAATTTTAAACAAAATGTCATTCAGTGACAGCTGTTATTCATTTCTGAAAATTATGTGAACAAAATAGTTTAGTTTTGTTCTATTTGCTTATGCAAGCAATTATTTCTTTATTTAAATATTTGAATTGAAAATTAATAATAAACAGCCCAAAAGGCGCAGAGGGATGACCCTTGTAAGAAAGTGGACGGATAAAGAATTTTTTCCTTAACTGCACTTTTCCTAGACTTGTTGCACCGGATCGTGAATTTACTTTTTTTTAGTGAAATATTTCAATCACTATCAAAAAAATTGAAAACTCATTCATTCGAAGTTCCTTTTCTACTTTCTTTCAAAAAGTTTTACTGCTGCTAAGAGTCTTAAAATATAGTGTCTGTCTTGCAGCACCAGTTTCTTTAAATATGCAGGACTGGAAATGGTGATTGTTTTGAGTTTTGATAACTTAAACATATTTGATAAAGGATATTTTTTGTATTCCCTCTAACATTTCTAGCTTCTGCGAAAAACTGTGAAACTTTAACAAACACGAGCCAGATATTTTATAATGCTCGTAGTGGTATAAAGTTTAAAGCTAACACTGTTCACGTTAACAGACCTCTCCTTTAATTGTTAAAAGAGTGTTTAATATTTCTTTAAACTCACCTGCAAAATATTTAACTCCAACGAATGCGCACACAGGCATCAAAGTGTGATGATACAAATGCAAGAAAGTCACTTGACGTTGACGTTTTCTTAAAACAAAGAATACGGTATCCAAAAGTTCTGTCAGCTTAGCAATGTAGTACAACCATACAGCTCTGGCCATCTGTAAAAGAACGAGGTGTCAAATCTGTTTCTTCTCCTTCAGATACAACATAAAACTCACCCTCATTGAAATTGGATCAGTTTCATACTTAACCTCCTGACATCTGAAATTATAGTGACCGCCCCATCCGCTCTTGTATCCCTATAAAGTACGATAGTCATGTCAAATTGAATCGATTTAAATATGGTCTTTCAAACCTACCTCGTAGAATAGAACGTAACTTAACAGCACTTGAAACGCATTATATACGAGGAGAGTGGTTTTTAATTCAAATGGTTTCCGATCACGCATGTAACGTGGTCCAGCGTAGAGGCAGAAGTACAAATAACCGGCTAGGATCATAAAAAGTGGACCCGGAGAATTTGACAGGAACCAGCTTTTTGTTCGCAAATCTGAAAAGGAAAAAGTATTTCTTTTATATTTTTTTTTACAAAACAAAATTAAGTTGTATCACATCTATTGGCAACATGCTTCCCACCATAGGTGGAAAGCTGTCCAACTGTTTGTTTTGTCAACAAAGAGAACAAGACAGCCTTTTGTTGGCAGAGGCTGAATGATAAATTAAAAAACTAGTTTCTTAATTTTAATCCAATTCTAGTTTAGTGACTACGGTCTTGATAGATCAATCTCATGCTTTTTTGATGGCATAGCTAAACAACTACCTTCCAGTGAACGTGTTTTTATTACTAAGTTGACATTCAAATTGGAATTTATAAATAAATAGCTTTTGACGTGTGGTTGGGTGTGGTTAACCCATCTCAATCTATGAAGAAAGTAGTTTCGACATGTTGACTCAAAATTCGGAACAGCCTTTTCCTAGACAATGCAATAGTTCCTCATTGCTTAAGCACACCTTGTTTTTTGACTATTAAGAAACGTGATGAATTGAAATGGTTTACATGGAGGTTTTTTTTTGCATAGTTTCCTCCAAATGTCCTTTAAATTACTGTACTACATATCACAACCAGTAAAGAAAAAAATATGTTCAGCAGTAAGGTTCTGTAAAACGATATCTCTGTGCAGGAAAATAAATCTATCCATCTGCCTAAATTGAAATTGACATCATTTATCCTGAAAAAGGGCATGATATCTTCAAAATTTAATTAATGTTGCTGCTGTATTACGTAACACTCGGTTTTTTGTGTCTGCCACTTATCCTACATATGTAGGGTGTTTTTTTAGAGGTATAGAACTTTAAGAACTGGCGGCCATTTTGTCAGCTATCAAGTGATTTATTTCTAGTTTGGTTTGCCATTTCAACTTGAATAGACCAACGCTTAAACAATGCTTCATAATTGTGCGAATCTATTTTCAAAATCATGATTTTGTTCTCAATTTTCATAAGCGAATTTTGTTAAGCGCGAAGCTCACTTTTGGTTGAATGGATACGTCAATAAACAAAATTGCCGTATTTAGAGTAATAACAATCCTCATATGTTAAAACATTGCTCCATACACAAAAACTGACTGCTTGATGTGCTTTATGTGTTGGTGGAATAATTGCTCAGCACTTCTTTAAAAACAATGGTGGCCAGAATACTAAAGAATAAAATACTGACTTTTTCGTTCATCAATTGAACAACCATGATGTGCAGGAGCTGTGGTTTCAAGAAGATGGCGCAACATGTCGACCAGGTCGTGCCACAATTGGTTTATTGAAGGAAACGTTTGGTAACCGCCTAGTTAAACGTTACGAACCCGTGAATCTCAAAAATCGTGCGACTTAGTGCCGCTTAACTATTTTTGGTGGAAAGTCGCTAGTCTACGTCGATAAGCCCGAAACGATTGACCACAACATTCGCCGCGTTATTGCCGATATACGGCCACAACTGTTGGAAAAGTCATTGAAAATTGGACCTCCAGATCAGAGCCAGCCGTGGCAGTCATACGACAGAAATCATATTTAAATTATAATGGCAGAAGATTATCTTACGAATAAAGTAAATTTAAATTTAAATGTTTTATTCCATTTCAATTTTTTTTACCTCTAAAAAAAACACCCTATAAAAACCTATTCGACCAAAACCACCCCTTCTTAAATTTCTTATTTATCAACCTCTACCTCTACCTACCTCTACCCTCTACTACCCTCGTTACGAAACAAGCATATTTACTCTCCAGAATCAATCGCGACATCTTCAAGTTGACTGCTATCTAGCATTAGAAGTTGTTGACGTCAGTTGCAATCATCGAATGAGATTTGCTTTGGAAGTCGTGTGTTCGTATTGGTCTGCTAAAATGCAATTGGTTTTGAATTACGAAAACAAATGCCGGAAAATCACACAAAACTTTGTGCGTCGTTCCATTAAAGTTATGTGGGGACACTTGCATAATAGTCGACATGCAAAATCCGGTCGCTCGCGTGTTGTGCGAGCGTCGCAACACATCAAAACCGCGTCGAATCGAATTCGTCAAAATCTACTGCGCAAACAAAAAGTTATGTTTTGGGAGGTGAATGAACTACAAGGACAGCACGTCTGCTATCTTAAACTATGATTGCGTAATGCATTAGTTTCAGCCTATCCGAAGTCTGCGGTCTTTTGATGAACATCGTTCTTTACTTTTTCCACCAACACAAGTGATCTTGGGATCAGCATAAAGCGGTGTCATTGCTGTTCAGTGACGTATTTTGCACCTTAAGATAATTTGGCGGTTGGGGCGCAATGTTTTCTTCATTACCCCGGTCAGTTGTTGCATTTTTCGGCTTTCATGAACAATGTGTGAATCACTACGCATGCGACTGTTCATTGACCATGCTTAATGACATGAAAATTTTTAATTTAAATTTTTCGTTCCGGAAAAAAAAAAACCTTTTGGAGCCCATGCATGCCAAAAGAATGTCTCCACACGTGGCTTTAAAATAAAACGATTACATAAAGAAATTGTTGACATCGTTGCTTTTGTGGTAGAAAAAACGTTTATTTCATTTTTGCCACCGACATTGCGTGACATTGCTTACGAATTTATCGGTTTTTCTTATTTCCATCAAGGTCAATAAAATATTTCTCAACCATTCTTTAGACTTTGGACTACGCATCGAAATTAAAAGTGATTTATTTACTTGAACCCGAAAGTCTGTTGCAAAACCTTCATCAATTATTTTGCTTGTGAAAATTATTTCTTTAAATAAATTATATTTACGTTTTACGTTTCATTGAAGATTCAATTGAACTCACCTTCATGTTCCACGAAAAAGTTCACCATACGATCAACAATCGTATTTGTTTCGTTCATTCTAACAGCCATTTTGACACGTTGATTTTTTATTAGTTTCCTTTCGTCGAATGTGTTGTTGTATTAAACTGAAAAGATAAGAAATACATGAAGATGAGTATTTGTGTGTTGTAAGTTTAATTTTATTTACAAAACAAGTTACAATCCCTTTCAAGTGTGACAGTCCAATGTCAAAGGCCGATGCCAAATGTCAATAGATCTAGACGGATGGACGGTTAGCTAATTGCCAACGTCCATGTACTCGCACTGGATTTTTTTTTCCATTTCTGTATGTGTTGGACTTAAAATCAATATTTGTCGAATCAATAAATTAGCAAAGCATTAGGCGGTTACGCATATGCCAAGTATTTTGAAAAAGAAAACGTGGAAATGTGTTTCTCATCTTGGTGATAGGTGAGTGAAAATCGTTGAGGTCAAAAATTATTTCTATTGGGTGTGAATTTTGCAGGTTGAACTTATCAAAAAGTAAAAATTCAGGGAATAAAACAATTGATTGATTGATTGAGATGGAGAGTATCACTAAGCCATTGATATTGCGACCTAAAAGATCTATTGTACCATCTTCAATTGGTACTTTTTGCAGTGTCCAGCTAAATTGTTCAATGACAGATCACTAGCAAACAAAATTATGGAAGTAAAGTCAAAGACAAAGCTGAGGATCGGCGGTCTTAACACTAGATTTACCAGCCACCAAACCATTAAAAGTGACTGGTCTTTAAGGAAAGTACTTAGTAATTCCAGTCATTATTTACTTTTAAAAAATAACAAAATGAGCTCATTAATATTCATTATTTAGCTATATTTACAAAAGTCCTAATATCACTACAGAAAGAAAACATTACATCCAGTTAAAACTTTAAATTGGAATTGCAAGACCAGTCATTTTAATTGGTTTGGTATATCTAGTGTTAATGGCGACTAAGAAACTAGGCTCAAATCTGGAATTTATACAAAATTTTAAAAAGTACCATTCAAGTGCCTAGTGAACGTGTTTCACGATCCGAGCTTGGACTACGATGACGTCGTTTACTGCCTTCAAATCTTCATTCCTTTCAATACAGGGTTAACAATTAAACAACATTATATTAGCGTAATTTATTAAATTCAAGGAATGCAATTGGTTGACATCATCGTAGTTCTACTGTATAAGAATACTACCATGTCCTCAAGAGGCTAAACACCAATTTGAATTGATCAATGAATTCTAACTCGTTAAGAACAATCAAAAACTCAATGACTATTGCAATGAATACAGCCACGTTAAAGTGTTTTGACAAGTTGTCAACTACTCAAAACTATTCATTTAAAGTTTTCACAATGATCATAACTTGAATCAAACCCCACATTCATAAGACGGTTATGTCTGGAAATATTTTTCTTGAATCAAACCCCACATGCATAAGACGGTTATGCCTGGAAATATTTTTCTTTGTTTAAATGACAATGTTTCTGCGAGGTTAAATAAAAGAACCAAATCTTAAATAAAATAAAACGATTTAGTCATGAAGAACATTATAGTGAATTAAGGGCAAAAAAACAGAATATCACTCTCGATACTATCAGAAACTCTAATTTAAAGTAATTCGATACACTTGAAACAAATAACGAAATCAAAGAGCATGAATGGTTTACAATTTCTGTGTAAACACTTAGAGAAGACTTTGTCAGTCATTTACAGGAACTTGGAAACTTGGACAGTCATCAAATCATAAGAACTTTTAATTCTTATGGTAGACATTAATTTCGGGAAATGATTACCACTCGCACCACGCACTTTTTAATACAACTTGAATTTTGATTTTCCACATTCTAGGTTTAAAAAACAAAAAAAAAAATATAAATCTTTATAACTCTAAACCGAATCAATTCAAATTTTTCGGCAAAGGGTCAAAACATCTCAGAAAGGTTTAACAGTCCTGAGTTCATTGACCACCAATTCACAAAAAAACACTCACATTCCGACACAACCTTGCGAACTTCAATCAGTCCCCCACCAGGACCATAATGACTACGTAGACAACAACCCGCTCATTGATCACTCACAAAAATTTCCCTCAAATCATTCGCAATTAACAAAAAAAAAAGTTAACTCTGATCACAGATTGCGTAACATGCAACACAAACAAAAAATTCACTTGTCTCCTCAAAACACACCAGAGGCGCACATTTCTTTCGAACATAAAAAAAGGCAAAGAAGAAAAACTTATAAAACCCCAAAACAAATCCAAGTTACTCTCGCGTACTTTTATCTGCTGCCCCAGTCATTTTCACTTCATTTCTTCGTCAGTCCAACTAATACGCGACCGAATCACTCGAATCACTTTCGATTTCATCTCCTAAGACCCCGCCGCGTCTTTGGCACGCCGACGAAAAAGAAAAAAAATGAGAAACAATCGCGCGTGGAACCAACAAAACTACTCGCGAGTCGCGATTGCCGTTCATCAATAAAATCCAAGTCAATTAGATACAGATACGATCGGTGTCAAGTGTAGTTCTGCCGCGAATTGTCGTGTCTCACACTTGCGTCGGCACTGCGGACGGGACAGCAAGACCAGTGGTCGTTACTCCCGCTTTTCCCGCTGACTGAGCTGCGTCGTATCGAGGTGTAAACAATACCCGTGCCTACTGGAAGCGACATTCTTCGTGTTCGGTTGGTGGAATGCAGGTGCTCGTCGGAGAATCACAGCTGGGAAGTGGGGCAGTGGCTGGTGGTTCCTATCGCCTCCCCTTCCCGGTAAGGCGACACGTTTTTTTTTTTTTTGACAACGAGGCAAAACAATGAGTGACGCCGATATATTGGAGTGATCAAAAGTCAGTCGAAAGTAGGGCAACAGACGCTAGTGCAAGCGTAAGCGAAAAATTAACAAATGATCGCAATTACCGCTGCGGGCAGTACTTTCAAATGAGTGAAACGAAACGGTGACAGTTCGGAAAGAGTGATTTGTTGTGTCCCTTCGTTGGCAAGCGGCAAAGGTGGCCGTTTAACCTTGGAAAGAAATTCAGTTGTTGGTGGAATTGTTATCGGTGATCGTTAACGATTTACATATAGTTTTCAATTCAGTGTCCAAAAGATGGGAAGTACAATTGAATTTTGAAGCGTTCATAGTGAAAAGACCTTAATAATTGATAGATTTTAGACAGAAAGGATAATCGAAAATAATAATTATGTGCTGATGTCACTTAAAACCTTTGGCGTTTATAGAAGAAGAAAAAATATGAACTACTAATTGCAAAATTGAGCCTCAGCTTAAGAGCCCAGCAAAAACAGCAAAAACAATCATCAACTACTGCACGCACCATTTTCCAAAGACTAATTATATAGTTTGACTGCAGTTATTTTTAATGAGGCAAATAAAAAACGAAACATGAAATGTATAACAACTCAAAGCTCTGAAGTTTTAAAATGATATTTGTTTACTAGTTAACGATTAAAAATCAAAAGTCATATGGTAGAGCGCCTATGTACATATATTCTGCCATTGAATCAACAACAGGGCAAATTTATTCATCACAAAATTGTGTTAAAAAAGAAAATGCAAGGACGAAAACGTCATCATCATCATCATAATTTTCTGTGTCCGCATGTTCCACTAAAGGGGTTGCGGGGACAGTGCACGCAGAAGAGATCTCCAGACAACCCGAAACTTGTAAAAATCCAATTGTCCAATTGTGTGTCTAATAATTCACGCAGGATTTGCATTTGTTGACGTTTGTGATGTAAATGGATGATAACAAAATATAAAAAAACAAAGCCTAAAAACTGAGATTATCGACTGTTATATGAACTCCAAAACTACGCTATAATAACAGTATCACGACATAATTTTGTCCAACATCAATTTTCATGGTCTGCTATCTTGTAACCGCCTGACGACCGGCCAAGAGTATTTCGGCTTGCTTTTTGAGTTTGCCATCTGGAATTAGTTGTAAACAGTAGCTCTACATGTGAACGAAACGTTTGTAACGCTGAAATGGTTTGGTTTTTAACCAAATGAATATTATTATATCTAACTACCTACCTAACTATTTCATGTAAATATGTTTTCTCAAACTCTATACCTTAAAACGTTTGTATATTCAAATATTTATATGAAATAAAGATTATTATTATTATTATTATTATTATTATTATTATTATTATTATTATTATTATATTTTGTTACGTTTTGTACATAGCCGGAAAATTCAAAAGACAAAAAGGCGGAAGGGAGATATTTGACAGCCTACTATTTTGAGACGAAACGAAAATAATGTTCTACAACAACGAAGGGGTCAACCCAGTGTGACGTAAACCTTAAAAAGCGCTGACTAATAAAAACTATCATCATATTTGAAAAACTATTGGTGATGGTTTAGGGCAGCATATCTGGCAAAGGCGTTAGAGAACTGCTTTTTACAGAAACCCGCAATAGACGCGAGGAAATCATAATCATTAGTGGCGTAACAGCCCACGAAGGGCCAGAGCTTAGCTTTTCGCGCCTCCACTGTATTGCGCACATTATAATTTTGACACATGTGAAGGGGACCTACAGTTTATTGCCACTTCTGAACGGCGAATTGCGAAAGCTTTCCGTGACAGAAGTACTCCAGGAGGATTGTCAATCGTTCACTGGAGGTGGGGCCGTGAAAATTGTTTGTGGTGTTGTTTCCCCGAGCGGGATTCGAACCCAGGTACTCTCGCATAACAGTCCGACGCACTAATGATTAAGCCTCGGCGCTCACGTTTGGAGCGTTTTGGAATGTCTTAACTTAACGCCGATAACTTTGGTTTCAATGGCGATGACGAAAACAGAAAACGATTAAATTTCTATGATAACGACTCAAAGCACAAAGACCTTACAGTCAAAACTCTATTAATCGTATAAAACTCTGATCGACAACTTATTGGTGCATTTAAAAAAAAAGTAACTAAAATTAACTTCAAAAAACTCCATCTTCTTGGTACAAGACTAGAAGACTAGAAAACTCACTCTGGAAATATACTTTTTCGAGGTTTTGAGCGGTTCGGCTAATATAGATGTTAGCATTAGCAGTTTCATCAACAGGGCTTTGTCTAATCTGAGAAGATTTAGTAGTAGAGTAGATATACTACTAATTTGCTTATCAAATAGACTGCTAAATATTATTATTCATATGAAACTTTTTAGGTAAGCGAGATCGTGTCTGGAACAACTACGGCTTATGTGAGGCATGAAGCTTCGCTGCATTCACTTTGACCTAACCTAGCTCTAAAAACCGAAATCAACTATTGCAATTTATAAAAAAGAATGGAAAAATATACCAAGTACTTACACCATTAAAAACTTGATTGAACCGATGGCGAAAAGATTGAATGCAGTCTAAGATGCATATGATACATATTTATAACATGTAATTTTTTTCAAAAAAGAGAAAATATAAATTGCTCCTTTTCTGGACAATTCGTTTGTTTTATATTTTTTTAATATTTATATTCTGAAGTGTTTTTTTTAGGGCAGAAATGCTCTTAGGCGGTTCTCAGTCATTTACTTATCCGTAAATAAGTATGTCAAGTAGTTCTAGAAGGATAATTTTCAACTTAGTTGGTAATATTTCGACAGCATCGAATAAGACTTCTAAGTTTTTTTTTTTTTGATGCCAACATTTTTTGAATGTCTAAGGACTTCTTCTAACCGAAAATTCATCGTTAGTTAGCTTTAACATTATTCGGAATATGTTATGATGCTTGATAAAAATAACATCTTGAATTTGATTGTGTGAAATTGTTGGCACAGAATGTTGTAATTCCTGCAGCTGTAGTCAGTATTCAGTGTTGGTGGATGCGGTACAATCAAACAGTTTCCTTTTTGTTCCTTTTACTTCTATTTAAATATTCAAGCTCATAATGTCACAAAAAAGTAAAGCGTCATGCACAAGTGACGGTATTACCAATATCCTCTTAAAGAAAATTGTGTTTAACATAGCTGACATTCTATGCTACCTTTTTAATCTGAGCGTACATAACGGATGCTTTCCACAACTCTTAAAGTGTGCAGAAGTTGTACCTCTTTTCAAAAAAGGAGATCAAAGAGATATGAACAATTATCGCCCAATTTCACTCCTTCCAACCCTTTCCAAAATATTTGAGAAGCTTATAAAAGTTCGCATGATTTCTTTTTTAGATCACCAACAATTTTTCTCAAACAATCAGTTTGGTTTTAGATCAAATAAATCTACTGAAGATGCGATCTTAATGTTATGCTCTAAATTGTATGACGGATTCAATTGTTCCAAGCCTTGCATGGCGCTCTTTATCGATATGTCTAAAGCTTTTGATTTGGTAGATCACAGTTTGCTTCTGGATAAATTATATGCATCAGGTTTTAGGGGTTTTGTTCTTAAATGGTTTCATTCTTATCTCACAGATAGAAAGCAGAGAGTGAAAATTAAGGATATTTTTAGCAATTCTCTTACTATTAAAAATGGTGTCCCTCAAGGGTTTGTACTTGGACCTTTGTTGTTTTTAATTTATATAAATTCAATTTTTCAGCAATCATTTAAAGGACAACCAATCGCGTTTGCTGACGATATAGCCTTTACGTATCATGAAGTTAATTTCTTTAATTGTGTTGCAAGCATCAATGCGGATATCCATATGTTAAGGCAATGGTTTGCTTATCATAAACTAGTGGTTAGTTGCAAAACTAAACTTATGCCATTTAAAATGTTAGGAGGTAATCAGTTCGATCTTGATATGGTATTTTATGCATATGACTGCAAGAGGTTTGATTTAACTGTTCATAGTTGTGATCGGGTAAACTATTATGACGCGATCCCATGCTCTAATAAATGTTTTAAAATTGAATCTGTTAGCGAGTATAAGTACCTAGGTGTTTTAATTGATTCTAACTTAAATTGGAAAGCTCATATTCAAGCTACTAATTCGTACATGATGCTGGTAATTCGCAAATTATACCTCTTAAAACCTTATTGTTCTAAGCAAATACTTACAATGTTCTACCATGCATTGGCAAACTCAAAACTCCAATACGGTATTTCAAGTTGGGGAGGAGCTTATGATAATACATTTAATCCCTTATTTAAGACTCAAAAATGTTTAGTTAGAATAATTTGCGGTAAAACTCGCATAACTCACTGTTGGCCTCTTTTCAAAGATTTACATATTCTTCCTTTAAGACACCTTTACATATTCAAAGTTCTTAGAGAATTTTTCAAGCGTAGTGGTAACATTCAAACTAGGGCGTCGTATTATCATAACTTACGTATTAATAATCTTGCTTTGGTAAATATTCCTGTCGCACATAAAACCAAATTTGCTCACTTTTTCACTATAACTGCTCCTAGATGTTTTAACAATCTGCCCATTGAGATAAGACAAATAAATAATTTTCATTCTTTTTTGAAAAATGTAAAAGACTGGCTATTTACTATTGATTATACATACATTGATCCTGTCTTTCGACGTGTGCCTTAAAATCCATCTTTTTCGTCTTTATTGTTAATTTTTTAAATTTGTTATTGAACTTATTGTTAATTTTTAATTTTGTTATTGAACTCAATGTTAATTTTTTAATTTGTTATTGAACTGAATTGAATTTTCCATCCTTTACCATCTTATTGTACTTCACCCCTCACTACATAATTAATATAGTATTTAAATACCTATGGAATCATTCAACACTAACTTTTTCAGTTACAGAATGATAATCTTCTTGCTTATATCTATATTCTGTATATCTAAAATTGTATAACTTTATGTAAGCTGGAATGAATAAAAATGAAATGAAATGAAATGAAAATAGGGTTTGACTGTACCGTCGAAAACAAACCAGTCAAAGCAAAAAAAGAATTACTCAATCCAAATATCGTGCTTGCAAAATTTCATCAATGACATTTTAATTAGCTGTCACATGGAGAATAAGAAAACCCATACCCGGCACTCGTATTAACACGAATTAAAGACAAATTAATTTCTGTCGTCACTATGATTGCCGTTAACAATAGTCGGGTATCCCCAGTTTAATTAAATTTCTTTTATTTTTCTTGCATTTTCATGTTTATTTTTTCTCATGTTAATAAAAAAATAAATAACCAGCTTGAATTAACATCAATTTAATGCATGTCATACAACAACAGAGCAAAGTCTCAGACAAACCCTACGCATTCTTTTGGCAGATACGAACATATTCAAAATACACCGCGGGTCAGTAACATTTAACTTGCTAATGGAATGCTGACAATTGTGGTTGCAGAATGCGCAGATGTGATGGAAATGAAAACAGGGTGTTTGAAAAGATTCCTCCGATGTTTGTTCAACGAAGAAGTCTTACTCTCATTTTAATCAGAGATCCAAAAATTTCTGGGTTAGCTATGAACTACTATTAAAACGATCTTTCGTAGCGTGGAATGGCCACTCAGCCTGCTTATAGTCTGGCCTACAACAAAGTTTCCAAAAACAAGTCTACGATCCACCCTGTAGCACAGCAATTTAAAAAATAACCGGCAGACCATCGTTGTAATGACTACCTCTGCAGTCCTTGAACGCAGCATCCGCAACCACTTTACTGGTCAATGGTTACTACGACGTATCCACGTAAGCCGCTCCATTGAAGGGCTGAGTAATGCCGGCAGGAGTCAATAAATTGCAGAGCCAGTTTCAAGCGAAATCAGCGCACTTCATCTCGCATCCACTCATAAGATTCATGCTCGTATCTCTCTTTCAAAAAAAAGGATTTGACTCCGAATGAATTGCATTCCAGCACGCATCCGTCTACAAAGGCTTGTAGAGACGCCGAAGACGAAGACACTTCATTTTTATTGCAGCTCTATTCGTTAGCTACGAGATGGGGATGAGATTGAGATTCTAGGCGTTGTCTGGCTTGCGCACGCAAACTGGTTGCGACAAGACGCACGATTAAGGCAACCAGTCGAATAATGCGAAATATGAATATGAATTCGAGATGAAAAAAAAAACCCTTGAAGGAGGAAACTTTTTTTTTCTTCTGAAGTGGATGCAAGTTCGTGATCGGTGTGACGCACTGGGGGATATTTAGTTTGAGTATTCAAGTGTCAACTTGCGTAATCGCGCATGCGAGTGGGAGATATCTGTGGATCGCATCTACACCATTTTGCTTAGCGGTAAGTGGTTGTTTCTGGTTACTTTCATTTTTTTTTCGTCGTTTTGGACATGATTAATGAAGGCGTTTATACCAATTTGTTTTTTTTTTGTTTTTCGTAGAGAGAAGCAAATTATTCTGCTAAGGTCAGTTGTGAGATAAACGGGTTGTGGATCTACTGTGGTGATTTGGAAAATTTATTTTGACTAGAATGAGGAAGAGTTTGTGAGGAGAGTTAATTGGTGCGTTTTGACATCTGTCACAGGTTTTTGTTGACGAGTTTGCAAACGCAACGTTATTATTTTTCTGCTGGTAGGTAGGAGGGTGTGTACAACTTAGATCGATGGTCTGTTGTAGACCTTATCTGAAGATATTTTATTATTATTATTATAATTTAAATTATAATGTTAATAAAGAAAATTAAAAGAGCACAAGTTGCGAGATCTTCGGCTCAAAAGATATTTTAATAAGAGATCTCGTCAGCGAATCAGGTGTCGAAAAAAATAGATTGTGGAAAAACAATGAAAAGTTTTCAATGTACAAATCGCTTAAAAAGTTTATAGTGAGTAAATTTCTGCTCCTTAGGAGAAACTTTGTTTTTATAATTCAGTAAACAAAGTTTAACAAATCGATTTATTGGCCCTAATAAGACTAAGAACTTTGGTTCATCACCGGAGTAACAAGGCTTTTGAAAATAAAAGAAAAACTAAACTGTGGCAGTGCACCAGATATTTATTTGGCATTACATAATTGAGAAATAAAGACACGTATCAGGCAAAAGCCAGAAAAGACTCCCTTAGAATACACATGCACAATCTTGAGCGACAATCTTGTCTGACTGTCTTAATTTGTCATAGGCTTCAACATTTCTCTGTTCAATCATCTTTAAATCATTTGAAAAGTAAATAAAACTCTTGACTAGTTTTCTTATTCATACATCCGCTTCTATAACTTGTTAAGTCATGCGTTGAGCATTAAAAACTCCAATGTTGCGTCATATTTCAAGACAATCTTGTTAGCTAGATATTGGAAGTGCAATATACACATTTACACCCACATGGAGCTAATAATAACTAAACATTTCATCTGTCGTAAGTTGTCGTCCGATGGCTTACCAAGAACATAAGGAATTTGTACTAAATTGACACTTTTAGATTATAAAAATATCGTGCCTACATCACTCGAATGCCAAAAAAAAATGTGAACAGCGTATAAGCAAATCCCTCTTTCTCATTTTTCATTGTCCTTTGAGAAATCTAAAACATACACTTTTACAAAAATCAGCTTTTTTTTGACTTGATAAAGTAGTGTTCAGCAAAATTACACTAAAAAACAGAAAATGACCTCCGATTTTCTCTATTACCCATATATTTTTTGCTACAGCTTATAGTGTTTTTAATTAATTTAAATCTATATCAATATGTTTGTCTTATTATACATACTTTAAACAAATTTTGGAAATGTTTTACGGAGATATTTTATACCTGTGGCATTTCGGTGTAATGTCCAGCTGTAATTAGTCAGCACAGACCTACTTACATCTTTTACACTACATGTTTTTACGGTGCCAAATTTAATCTGAAACACCCATTTTTCATGTCACATAGTACGTGTTGACCAGTGTTATTGGTTCATGAAACTTCGGTTGTTCTGTCTTCCATGACACCTTAGACACGTGTGAACCGATTGACTTGAATTGTGATAGCTCACATCTGGTTTACAGAGCTTTAACGACTGTGTGCTCTTCACACACACTCTAGACGCTTTTTTTTCTGTTTTGTAAATTGTAAATATTTACAAATTTATAATTTTGCACTTATTAATTAGTATGGGAAAATGTAAATTTACATTTAGCTAACATGTAAATAAGAAATGGTTTTTCCCGTATTTTCATGGAACAAAAGTCGAGTGTAGAAGTGAGAAGTGATTGGTGAGAAGTTTTTCAAAATTCTTGACTCATGAAATGACTTTAGCTAAAAACTGTTGTAGGCTTGAAGATTATAAAAAAAAAAAACTTCGAGGATCGCTTGCAGCCTTTTTAATAAACATCTTATATTTAATTTTGATTTTATTTTATTAGTCCACATTAAGATGAAAATCTATGCTCGTAGATTAAAAAAAAAAGCTGTGAAGATCATTTACAGCCATTTCTTCAGCCGGTCTTCCATGTAAATAGAAACAACATTTTTCGTACTTCAATCTGCTTTAAAAGTATTCTCCGTCAGCTTACACATGTTTTTGCCAATTCTTGTCAAAATTAAAAGACTGACACAGATAAAAACAGGAGAGTAAAGTTAAATTATGGTCGGCTAGAAATCAAACACTGAAAAAAACTGCTGTGAACTTGCTGCTCTCTGATTTCTCCGATGTTTGTTTAACGATGAGGTGTTGCTGATATGTTTTTGTGCGATCTGAGAAATAATTCAGATTTGAATATACCGAATTAATGGGTTACATACTTCCAGAACTCTCAAAAAAAAAATATTTTTCAAATTATTGTTCTCACTACTTTTAAGTTTATTTCTGTGAAAGCCAATTGCAAAAATTCCTAATAGATCTAAAGTTATGGTAGAAAATGTAACCGCCCGACGAGAGTTTGATGATGGTATGGTGAAAACTTTAAACGCGTTTTTCTCGAAACTACTTTTTCCAAAACGGCGCACATTTACGCATACAGTTTTAAAAACTTCTTTATACAATTTTTTATAAAATTTGAAATCGTTCTCCCTACCGTATGTCGATCCCAATTTTCGATTTTTGGATTTTTATAATGATTAATTTATGACGAACTTTTTTTTTCCGGAATTTTTCAAAATTTTGGTTCGACAGACTATAATTAATTTTTTTTTTAATTTTGCAGGTCGATCAATATTTGCTGGAGCTATCATGCAAGCCATGGACCAAATTTTTTTTCGTGTTGTGGATAACGTCATTTTCGAATATAAATTTTTGTAAAAATGAAGTCAAATAAATTTTTTTTAATAGTTAAATGCATTATTTACTTTCATAAATTTCCATGGCTATCCCAAATTTTATAACGCGCACAACACAGTGGAGGTGCGATAATCTGGCTCCTGGCCCTTCGTGGGCTGTTACGCTACTAATGATACTGAACCCTACTGATGGACCCTACTAATGAAAATTGTTTTCTTTCAGCTCATTTCTAGCGCCGTTAGACATGTGTCGACCAATCATATACGATATCTGATTTTATTTCAAAGAACGATAGAATGAAATTACAAAATATTGTCGTCAAATGCACTTAAACATAATTGCAAAACAACAAAGCTACAACCGACCTTTTCCATTGTCAACAAAAAAATCTTAAAACTGAAAAGTATACAGATTTTTCCTTATGAATGCGACCACGCCCTCAATCTTAAAGTTCAACACATTCTTTCTTAGAATTTTCGGCAAAAGTTAGTTAAAAGAATACTCGCCCAACAAACATGCGAACATCAGATCGCCTATTTATATTTTTCACTCACAGATTCTTGTCATTCAGGTATCACAAGGACAGACACCTGCCTGTTGAGCCACTAAAACGACATGATTTGTATAAATTATTCTCAAATTAAAATTTGTCTTGGGTTTTCCGCCTAAAGATCCACGCAACTTTACACATTCACTAAACTCTGTGGTTTCTATTTTTTTTTTTTGGTTTTGTTTAGGGTGTTGATCAATTTGATCGCATGATCGCACACACAACTATGATTATTTTTAAATTAAAATTCGAATTGTATGGTAATCCATGATTCTGGTTCTACCCTTGATCTCAACCCAAGACCCGACCCCTAAGCCGTGTTAAGGACACAAACAGATCAATAAACTCTCTTTCTCTCTTTCTGCCTTCTGTAACACCGACACCGAGAGCAACGCGTAACTAATTCAATTTTAATCAACTAACTAACTAATTTATTCCTGTTCCGCGTACTATTAGCTCACACGATCCGTCTGCCAGCACAGACCGTATTTAGATGTAATTTTGCTTGACGTGAAGCTCCCTCACGTACGCAGTCTGACCGACGAGATTCTATACTTGAAAGCAATTTGGGTACAATTTTGTACAACGGTAATGAGATTTCGTACTGAAGACGTCTACGCTACACCGTGACGGACGGGCGGCGGGTCTTGGTTGGGGAAAATTACGAAAATCGAAATTACGGTAATGAATTTCGAAATCGAAAGCAATGCCAACTTGCGTGCGTCCGAGAGAAGAAGTGTCATGATGTTGGCGAACAATTACTGGACCCTTACTGGAACAGTGGCTCAATACACGAAGGGTAGACGTGAGAAAAAGATTATTTTGAGATGAATCTTGTTAATAATTTATGCGAAGATAGTTTTCGATTAACATACAATAAATATGTTTCGAATGAACGGGATGAATAGGGATGACGTGATACACGTGGAGCCTGTTTTGAAAAGAATCTGAAAGAGCAAAAACTTGTGAAAGAATAAAAAATTAAAAAAAAAAACTGTTTAAATAATTTTAGCATAAAGATTGAGCTCGTGTTGTCCTCAGGTATATACGTAAGTTTATCAAGTTTTTGTCATATATACGCAAGTTTGAGATGAGACTAAGTGGGCCCCTTGGATGGACCAGAGAGTCCAGTTTAGCTAGAAGTTGATTTGCATGATATGTTTTAAGAGCACCCTTGGTGAGATTCGTTCTTAAGTTACAGTTATGGGTGAAAGACTTCAAAGGTCAGTGACTTGTAATAATGGTAACTAATGGCAAATGTGCGACGAATTAAATAAACCTGAATGTTGACTTTTCTTCAGGACAGTGAACTTAATTCAGATACTGGGAGATTTAGAGATTGAAAAAAGCAGACTATAAGCACAACTTCAGCACTCATCTGATAAAAATTGTTAGTGTCTGAAAAACACAGAAAAGGTGATGTCAAAGTTGCTTTAAATCATTGCCATCAGCATATTATAATCTGCAAAATAGTTTAACAAAATTTCTTCGGAAAACTACAGAACTTTTAGCTAGAACAACACAGCATCTACTCGAAGTATATTCGCAGAATTTTTCAACGCTTTTCAAGTGTTGATTAATTTTTTAGAGCTCAATCATAACACTCTGAAGTATTTAAAAAGGAAATCAACAAATGACTCTATATGCAAAACGACCACATGATCACAGTAAGTAAAACAAAACTGAGTGACTTAGAACGGAACAGGCGTTCGAAGTGAATGTTTCCACAAAGTAGAAGAGTTAATCCTGTTTATGCTCTGTGCATTTACAAAAAAAAAAAAATAAGAAACCGCTGTGTGAAGCCTCTTGAAGCATAAAAAAAAACCCTTCACTTTTGATTGGAAAGAAAAAAACCTAAAAAAGTTGAGTCAGGGCTCTTGAGTCCTACATCAACAAACACTCTACTTTAGGAATCGGTGGAAAAACAAAATGCAAAAACATGACTCACTGCTGAAAGGAATCTGTCACGTTGATCATATTCACTCAATATGTGAAAACAAGCAAAATCAAGTCAATTTCAATAATAATAGATTATTTAAAGATGAAACAACAAGAAATCCATACCCGAGTGTTAACTAATTGGTTTCAAAAATAAACATTTCCCCAAATGAGTTTATTGCAAACTCCAAACCATGCCATCCCACCTCTCGCAATTACAATAATCTCGAGTTAATTACATCTCTGTTCACTGTTGCAGACAATTTCACACGCTTCTTACCCCGTGCCGTAGTCATTTTTCTTATATCTACTCGTTTGTAATTACAGACATAAAAAAAACCGAATTGCTATGCTTAATTTTTTATGAAAAGATTAATAGAATTAAATTTTAACGGTGTATGACAAGCATGAGTTTTTTTTTTTTTGTATTCTTTTATGAATGAAAACTGACCGACATGGATCATAATCAAAAACGAGTATGTCACTTAGTTTCGACAACAATGCGACGTCAATTAACAACTCGGTGTAGTTTTGGCATACCAATTCATAACAGCGACAAGGAAATCACAGCATAAACTGAACAAGCTCTTCACGATTATTGATTGCAGATAAAGAAAAAAACATTTTATAATTATACAAAATCCTCGAAAACAATTGCAGTTGATTGCAGTACGTCAAACCCTGGGGAAGGGTTTCGTATCCATCTACAAATAATGACATCAGATTGCCAAACAATGACAGCTTAGACGTTTGACGTCTCAATCATGTGGGTCTTCGAGAGTTATAATTTTCCTCGTTGGCATGATGATAAGTATTCTAATCACGTGTAGATTGAGCTTTGGCGCTCGGACTTAATCATGCGATCATAAAAATACATTTTTTCGTCGTATCCATTGAGAAGATACCACGTCACATTTTTGAATTTTTGTAGGCTTGTTGGCTGGCGTGTGGAACTTAATGGAAATCAAAAATTATTTATGCCAGTGGTGTGGCCAAAAGGCGAAAATCCTCTAAAGAATTTAATCAATCTCTGACATTTTGAGCATTTGTATTCATTGATTAGAAGTTGCTTCGAGCCGGGCATTTTTGACTGCTGTTCAAAGTGTTCCAAAAGTATAGTTACCTGAAAGAGAGAGAAAAAAAAGTACTGAATTAGATAAAATCGAATATGGTGACTATGAAAAACATAGAATAAGATACAATCAAGTTTAGTGACAGCGATTATGTTTACATTGACAGGACGGAGCGATAACATTCCAGACAGAAAAATTTTAAGTTCGAAAACCGGGTCGTATAACAAGTTTTTGTTTTGATCCATTTTGATGACCGCTTAAAGATCAAGGCAATCTGGATACTACGTGTTTTACTGGTCATTTGATTTATAATTAATCTCGTTTTATTTTCACATATCTTCTTCGTTCAGTTTGTAGTTTGAAGAAACTTGATGAACTGTTATAAAGTTTATGTCTTTTTTCCAAAGTTGATTAATGTACATGCGTCCTGTCAAAAGTGAATTTGAGAGAAATGTGTCTCGGACAATAAATCGGATGAAGTCATTAAATGATGGACTTGTCTTGGGTCCAAAGATTATGAATTGATTTTAAAGCTGAAGGACTGATCATGCGGTTTTTACGGCTGACATTGACAGAGTGCTAAGGGTTGTTGAACTCATCGAGAAAAGGAAGTGAAATCAGGAAAAAAAAAATTAATTCCACTTATGACGAACGCCGTTAATGCTTTGGTGAAAGGGTCACAAGTTTGTTTAACTTTTTTTGTTTTGATAAGAGAACAAAAAAAATTTATAAAATTAAATACACTAGACATGAAAAACCGTCTTTATCTATACAGTTTCTATAGAACAGTGCATTTCCACAGTATTTATAAAGTTGATTCAACACTCAGGCTCTATTTAAAATTTAAATTTCGAATGACAGAGGTTTCAGAAAAAAAATATTGCTCCCTTTCGTGACGTACGCATTTCAACTAAAGGTTATTGACGAAAGGGTAGGCGATCGCTCGGTAGATTCAGGATGAGATGGTTGGATCAAGTCCAAAAGCTCGCCTGGTTACGCTTGGGCATACCCGTCGAGGAGTTAGAGTCGACGGCGAAGGATCGGGTTTTCTGGAGATCTCTTCTGCGTGCACTGCCACCGCAACCCCTTTAGTGGAACATGCGGTCACTGAAAATGAATAAATGAATGAAAAAACTTGACTTCGAATTATTGAGGTAAACATGCCATCATTTTCTTCGATTATCAGGTTTTTTTTTATGAAACGGTGAGAATGCTTCTAATTAAAGAGGGATAGCGGTTCGAATTATCGAGAGTTTACTGTATCTGTATATGCGAATCTCTAAAATATTCGTAGAAGTAGGAAAAAAATCACCCCAAGTTATCATAATTTCCCATTCCGCAACCTTTCATTTGGTACTTAACCCTTTACTGCATACCCAATCATATATGGCATAAATGGCTTCTGATCTTTAAACGCCGGCTACTAAAAACTCGTAATAACTATTGGGAAAACATCATTTTGAAAGTTTCTATTAGACCTTTGTTTATGTGTTTTAATTTATTCTCTTGTGTTTTTTTTTTTTGCATTTGTTTTATTGGAAAAAAGGCGCAATCAAACTGAACAGTGCCGCGTGGCGATGATGCAGTGCAAAAATTCAAAAAACAATTGTTTATTTATTAGTGACTAAGCAAATTTGAAGGGTTGTTTTATTTTTTGAGTAAGATTTAATATTGCCAACTAGAATTCCATGCTTAATTGTGACTGTTGAGTTCAAGACTCGACACGTGTTTGACAGCATTCACATATCTATTCATCAAAAATATGGATATTCATATACTTTGACGTTTTTGCAGTGATCAAACGAACTCTTTCTATGGGAAAAAGTTTTTATTTTGTTCCTGGCAGCCGAATTCAGATTGAAGATGAAATATTCGAGTCTGAGAATAAGCACGATATTGAGTTAAAGGTTATAAGGAAAAGTTAAAGGAAAGTTAAAGGTTTGAGGAATGGGCCTCAAATTGATGAAAACGAGCAGAGTTCTGATGATTTGTTCGCTTTAAGATCAGAATAAAAGAATAAAAGGCAAATAATGGCTGAAGTTGGACATGGTTATTGAAAAAGGTACTAGAAAAGTATAGCAAGACACGTAAATATGCCAGTCAACTTGAACTGATTTCGGTATTTATTTATTTCATTTTTAAGTTGAAAAACTCGTAACTGTGTAAGCAAATTTGTTTCATTTTCTTAATTTTACAAAATTGTTTTGTCATTGGAACATGGTGTCAATGGATTGACAAACAAAGCATAGTACAACTCACTTCTAATCAGCACCAATCTATTCGAATATAACCGAAAAACAAAACAGCCAGCCATTGGATCGTGCAATAAAATACCATACCCTCTGGCTGTTTACTTTGAATTGCCTGTCAATGCCACCAATTCCATTAAACGCCATCAGTGTGTTTCAGTGTCAATGGCATTCGAATTATTTCCTCCGCAAAAAAAAACCAAAATACCGCTCATGAATCCAAATAAAATGCTTCGAACCATGCCTTCAATTAGCAAAAAAACAAATCACACTAATGCACTGCGGAAATATGTCCAAATTACTGCTTCGTTGCAAAAAAAGAAAAAAATATTCAAGCCTCCGAAGGCGGAGGTCATAATCAAGTATCTATTGGATTCATAGACAATCAGCAGTTGGCTCAGTTATTGACTCATTAGTGCGGAGCAGAGACGAAAAAAAAAAAACCCACGTAGAAGAATTTATGGAAATTCATAAAATTCGATTTCGATGCGGTCTGTGATAAATGTGCATTATGCGTTGACATGCGTGAGATCACAGCTTCTTACGTTTGTCGCCAGAGTTTGGGATAGTTGGGCGGCTGAAAAAAAAAAACAAAATCAAAAACCAAAAACCAAAAACCAAAAACCCACTTTGCGAGGTACGGGTTTGTTGTGTTTTGTTTTTTACGTTTCTTGCGACATTACACACAAGGTTATACAACCTTTCAAATTGAAGCGAAAGAGAAAATTCAGCGTGCGTTGTTTTTGTCATCAAGACGCCGGACGGACGTTCTCTCGGTACTTCCTCAAATGAAAAAAAGTGAAAATCCGATCGGGAGGCGGTCATTAAAATTGAATTCAGCACTAATCACCAACTAAAGACGCCTGCTAAACTAATTAACACACATTTGTCACACAAATTGCCAGTTTATTGCACTCTAATTGAATTTGAGGTGCACTTACAATCCAGTCTCACTCCCTCGGCTCGTGGCCTTACCTTTCGCTTTTCTGGCAACACAAGCGAACGATAATCATAAATAGACGCTCGTCTGCGTCCCTCTAAGTGATTTATCAAATAATTCTATGCACATAACTTAATAGTTGCTGAGGTGACATAGAACCAAAAAAAAAAAACTGCTGAAAAAATTATCAAACAGTTTTGGTACAAAGCCTCGCCACGGAGTGTGTGCGTATCTGGGAAGAAGCTTTAGCAAACGAACGAGTGGATAGAAAAAAAAAATTATTTATAGGAATGTGTCTATGTATCCATCGGAAGAATATTCTCGTTCATCACAAATCCAGCGCACGTTTGAGGGTCGAAATAAAAAGTTCCGCCTTCTTTTTCGTGCTATCATCACCCTTATATGAGATGCCGTCGAAATACTGCTGTGCCGGATTGATTGAGCTGTGTGCAATAAAATCAGAAATTAAACATTCCAGACAGAGTTTAATTAATTAGATTAAAGTTGTTTAGTGTGTGAGAACAGTAAACAGCGAAGTGACTCGTCACTCGGAAGTTTCGTTTGACGTTAGCTAGCGTGTTTGTCTCCACAAATGACAAGACGGAACTTCATTTCGAGACCACATAGCCCTTGATTTTCGCCTCCTTTACAGATGTGCTGAAAATGTGTGCAAACAAAGGTGTTGACATGCGATCTGGGGTGATCAAAATTTATTTTTTCCCTCAAGTCTCATTCGTCAAGCCAAACCTCGTGAACTTTTCCTTCTCGGTGGCATTTGTAACCTCAAAACATGTTGTTTTTGTCACTTACGCGGTTACCTCCCAAGTTCAAGTTTAGTTGAATGGACACATTTTCACACCTCGGCATTGTTCGGATTTTGAAAGAAAAAAAAAAATCATGTACGGGGAGAAGAAAAAGCAGAAACACGACGAAGCTTATCACTTTTGTAGAAATAGACGCAAACGGAACTAGTTATTCAAATTGTGCTGGTTATTTTGTCTGATAACATGTGCGTTGTAGCAGGAAAAGCGTGTGTTTTTTTCTGCTTTGCTGACGTCGTTATTGCCGTCCAGTCCTTGGTTGAGCAGAGTTTTGCTAATGAAGTGCTTTTGTCAGGTAAATACAAAAAAGTTGGCAGTGTCCGAGCTCGTTATCAGATGTTGACTCCAGAAATATATATTTGAGATATCCAGTGAACGATTTGGGGAGGTCATTGGCGTTGCCTTTTGATCGAGAAATGTCCCGATTTTAACGTGTGGTGTCCACAGCAGTAGCTGTGACACCGCAGCATCAGCTGTGACACCACATGTTAATGCTGTGTGTAGGAGATCATCAAAGTAATATTGGGAAAAGCAGAATTTTCAACATAAAAACGAAAAAATAATTCAAAATTCAAAAAAGGTTTATGTTCCAGATTTTTACTGGTCCTATTATTTAAGCTCTGTATATTATGTGGGAAGTTTCGCCATGATCTCTGTCTACTGTTTGCTTGTTTTTTTTCTAACCCCGTCGAGTACAATTGATACCATCCAATGCAAAAATTGAAAACGTTTTTGCGATATGAAGCTCCTTAAAAAAAAAATATGATCCTGGCAACGCAACTGTGTTAGCTAAATCATGGAAAGCAATTTATACGAATTCATAAAAAATTTTGACCGGATCGTGTGAGATCATCACAAACCACAAACCAGTGTGGTAATTGAGTATGCTGCCCTTCGATATGAATCTGAAAGGACTTTCAAAATCAATCAAAAACCTTGAGTAGGCTCAATGTTCATTGAAGATAAATCCTCTGATTTAATTTATGAATAAATGAAAATTTAATGGAAAAAAAAGATTCATCAAGAAACGTTGAGATCAAACTTGAGACTTGCGGGGTAAAACGGGGGTAAGTCAAAAAAATCGTTTTTTTCAACAAAAACTCAAAAATAAAAATGCGTAACTTAAGCCAAAACATTCCATAATTTATTAGTAAGCAATAAGGAATTATTTTTCACAAGCAGGCAAAATTGCATGACCATGATTGCCACCAATGACAAAGGCTTGAAGGATACAAGTTGTTCAAAAAAGAAGGAAATTCGTTCGTAAACGAACGTTTTTTTTTTTTTCAATTTTCGCCTCTATTTCAATTTTTCTCCAAATAAAAATAGGATAGCTTTTTTTAGGAGAAATGTTATAATTTTGCCCCCGAAAAATATATTCCCGATATCGGTGTTTTTTCCCGGGAATAGTTTTTGCCTTTTTGCCTGTTTTGACGTTGTTTACATAAGGCATTGACAGAACCGAAAGGGCTGATTTTAAGCCTCATTACTAAAAAAAAAAATTAAGTAAGAAGGTATTTGGTGAAGGCTTGAGAGTAATCTCTACGCTGATCATTGCTAATAGATTTCTGATCATTTCAGATTAGACATTCTACAATTTTACTATGAACAAATAATAAGGTAATTAGATTAAAGAAGTTAACACGATCAGCTGAATGGCACGATCAGCTGAATGGCACGATCAGCTGATTGGCTTTGTAAACTTTGAGGTTGACGTTGTTGAAGTTGATTTTTTTTCCAGAGAAAAAAAAATACAAAATTTAATCATGTTCTCTCCTTATTTTTTTTTTTAAATGAAAATGTTCTGTCGAAAGCTGCCCCTAAATTTTAAAATGGTAAATTATTGAAAGTTATAGTTCTCGAAACACACGAATTATCGTCGGACTAAAAATGTTCGATCCCAAAAATATCAAAACTAAGAGTTGGTCTGTTCCTGGTTGTGGTTTCAACAGTTTGCTTTTTGGAAATAAAAAAATGTCTGCCAAGACCTAGCACACGCAACTCTTCGCTGTTGTTAACTTTCATCTTCCAAAATTTGCGTTCATTTAATTGGGTAAAGGCGCACTTGATATATCACTGCCCCGTTTATTTCCACAAATTTAAACACGAACATTCAAATATAGGAATTTGTTAATTGGAACCCGAGCTACCAGACTATGAGCTCGGAAACCACAACTTTTCGTTAAAATCAATGCAGTAGTTTCTGCATGATGCACGCATTCATCGGTGGCCTTCAGACAGCTGTTCAAGATCAGAGTTTGGGTCTTTTTTTTTTTTCACCAATTTTTCAAGTATACTGAACGCTGAAGACCGATTCGCATTCAAAGTAATAGGCCACTTCAATAATTGCTTTCGTACATTCGTCATTTTTAAGAATAAGATTAAAAGAAGTACGGTGAACTCCCTCCCAATAACCGAAAAAGATTCTGTTATGGAAGAGTTCACTGTATTTCCATTTGCATCCTGTGCACTTTACCTCAGCCTTTTGTTTGAATTGGTGTTGCGTTTGCATCAAAACACACGCGAAAAATCACTTCATTGATATGTCGGAATCAATCACAATCGTCTCCCACGGTTGCAGAAAAGAGGACAGAAAATTTATCACCAAATTTTCATTACATAACCTCACACACAGTCACAGAGCCCACTTTTTTCTCCAAAACAACAAAAAAAAAAATCATATATCACTGAGATATCAAAAAATAGACGAAACTCCATGCGCGCGAATATATAGACCCCCCATTCATTAAACAATAACCCACAATCTTTAAATATTTGTTTGGATTTTAAATCTCCCCCTCTCTGCGTTGCCAAAAACAAAAAGAAATCACCGCGTCGGTAAATTAGTTTTCAACCCGATTGTTAGCATATTTCTGCATCATTTCACAACACACCTCTGTGTCCATGCTTTACAAGTCTCATTTCATAAATTCATGAATTTTTTATGAATTGCCTGCCCCGCCAGAGGTTGTCGCATCTTTTCTCAACCATCTGATGTGCAGCTTCACTTTCACAGAGTGTGCACAGGCACGATAATTTCGTAGATGACGAAGAAACTGTCACATATCCTTACCTATTCTTCAGATATTCCTGGTATCCTTTTCTTGGTGATGTTTCGCACTTTAATGTTTCACAAAAACAGAAAATAGTTCACGGAAAAAATTAGCCCGCACACAACCGTTCGCCTCGAGATACTCGACGAGAATAACCGAAAGATAGAATTCAAAACGCCGCGATGCACTTCCCTATCTCTCACAGGATTCTACATGCACCGTTGTCCACGGAAGAGTTTGCTCAGGTTGTGTCTACCTCACGGATCGAATAACTTGCACCGACTAACATTCGCTTGGACCGAGACTACCGTCTTCTATTCGATTTGAGACCATCAACACCTTTTTGGGCAGGCACTATAGTCGTCGAACCTCGGTGACAGGTGCCTGTGTCTGCGTGTGAGCTTTTCCCGAACCTCACGAAGCTTTTTGCAGAAAAATTCCGTCCGTGCCTATGTTGAGATAGATCGATCTCGGCGTGTAGCTTTCGATTTCTTCGTGCTACGAGCGCGTGCGTTACATGCAGCCGACATGATTGTCAACGGAGCGGTCTTGGCATTCGCTGACCGTCATTTTTTGTATGTAATAGAGTCATGGAGATGAATACGCACTCTCGCGCTGTGTCGCTTTTCTCTTCCGGTTTTTCAAGGTCAGCTTCTGTTGCTCGGCCGATCGATCGATGTTCGATGAGCGGCATCGGCTGTTTTTGGCTTCGTGTGCGTTGCCTTTAGGGGAGTTTGAATTTGATTTTGAAAATATGTCGTTTTGGGGAGCATAAATATTCATACAGTTGCAGTAAATAAGATATCATTAATTTCCTGTGGTGAATAAATGAGCATATTTTGTGAAAGACTAAAGAGTTGGTGTGCGAACTGAAATTAAAAAAAAAAAAACGAATTTTATTGGAAACAGAGATGACATTGAAGTCTCTTGTCACCTTTTTGGTGTGATTTCAGACACACAAAGATTCTCCTAACCGATTGGTGCATTTGATCATATGTAACCGTTGACACACTGCCCCCGCTTTGTGTCGCAGTCGAGTTGGTAGACTTCACAAGTTAAGACAAAAAAAGTTGTGCAATGGAAATAAAATAATATGGTTCGTAGCGTTACATGCGGTGCGGTGAGCGCAGAGGTCACACTCGCCAATGGTTGGTGCGGAATTTTTGGTTAATTACACTTCTAAGACCTTCGGCCGAGTGAATGAAAGGGTGACAAATATTTTTCTTTTTTTTTTGTTGTGGAGCAAATGTGTTTGTACTTGCGGATTCTTGTGTAAAGACGGAATGGCGTGACCAATGGGAGATTTTGACATCACGCTTGTTACGCCTCTTTACTATGCCTATCAGAGAGGTCTGTTGGGACAATGGAAAGTTTTGAGTGACTGTGACCATTTCCTGAGGAGAATACAAAATTCGTAGGTTACACTACTTTTCAGAATCGTACTACTTCATAGTGCAGAATATTAACAAAAAAAAACCTTTCCAAAACCGAAAAATTTCAAAAATCAGAGCACCATAACCTATTTTATGAGTTTTTTAATGCGCTAAACACGGGTGTACACTTTCTTTTGACTCTGACTGTGGAACATTTGAACTTTGAATGCTTTTAGATTAAGACACTCTCGTTTCTTTCTGACCCTTATGTAAGAAACTTGATTTTAATCATAAAAAAGTCCATAGGATACCACAGAAATATTCAGACCTATCACAGAATCCATGCGTGTGAAAATTTTCTTTAGATTTCTAACGATACATGATTTTTGTAGCTATAACTAGAGAATAATTTTTATGTATTACAATCAGTATTGTTGAACTATTTTCTTAAAATTTTAGAAGTAAATTACGACTGCAAACCACTGAGTACTTTTCTTAAGCATCAGCCATTTTGACTGGTCCGATAAATTTAGTGTTAAATAAATTATTCGCTAAACCTGAAAGTCTTCGAAAATCATCACAAACCATCAATAATATATATTATGCAATGCACAATATTGCATATATATTTTATTATTTATATATATTATTATTAAAATATTTCATTATTAATTTTCGTGTGTAAGACTACACAAATATTCCCTATAATGAATTTGAAGACCCAGAAGCACTACAACATCCTGTAATCACCGAAACGCAGCAGAAGCAGTAAGAAATAATATTTGAAACACATATTTAACGAAAAAAAAACTTATTAAAAGCAAAATAAAAGAAATAAATAATTAAAAAATTCATACATTGTTGCACTTTATTCGACGTAGTCGCGATTTAGATTTTCCTCTTTTATATTTTTTCAGTTTGTCAATTCTTCTGTACATTCTTCTTGCGTTCAGCTTCAAAAAATATATAAATGCGTAAATTTTTTACCAAACACAATCGATTTCTTGCATTCCGACGTAAACAATTCATCGTAGAAAAAGATGGCAAATTACCATTTCATTCATATCTGGTGATACAAATTTTCACGAACTTTGAAATTCGTAGCTGACTTTTCACTAGGAATAAATTGTAAATCTGTGACAGATTTTTCTTAGTTTGTAGCAAATTTTCGATTACGATAAAATTTGTGATAAAGGTGAATGTTTATTTATTAGTTTATTTATTTATAGAAAATTGATTGTTATTAGTTTGTAAGTGAGAGTGTCAGGAAAGGAGTCAGGAGTGTCAGAAATGCCTCCTGTTCTAATGATTTCTTGCTAAATGGTCTATCATATCTAAAAATCTGACTATAATTGGATGAGTGATTTATGAGTTATTGAATGTTGATACTCTTTTCATGCAACGTAAATCGTGTGCCTGAGAAAAATCATAAAAATACCAGATCCTTTTTCAGAGTTTAATGCCGGAGAAGCACATCATCAGTTTGTTTGAGTTCAAAAAGGTAAAAAGAATTAAAAAAGAATAAATAATATGAAAAATCTATGGTCACGAGGACTAACAGCCTAATTAAGTAATTTTTTTCATGTTTTTTAAAAAATAGTTTATATCTTAAGATCTGAAAACTCGTGTGAATATCGAGGAGTAGCAAAACTAGTATTAAATAAACATTTATTTAATTTCCTTTAAAATTTGTTTAAGATTTAACTTCAAGATATGACACAATCACTTTAGATTCTATGACGTGAAAACCGAGCTCAATTTTGCGAACAATAACAACCAACAAGCTCAATTTTGCCTTAGCTCGGCTCGCTTTTATTTCTGAGGCCACAGATCTGTAATAGTTAATGTTTTTATATTCTTTACTTATAGTTTTTAAAGTAGCTGTAGACTTTGATTCCTTCTTTTCCTCTAAATCTGCCCTGACTTACAGTTCAGATTCAGACAATTTGGATAACTGGCCATGAACTCAGTCCAGAACAAAAATGTTTATGAATATGACAGAGCATGGGCCTCAATGCAGTAAAAAAAAGCGCAATAGTAAAACAAATACTCAAAAAATATTGTAAACCGTAGACGGGCGGATCAAAATAAAAGTTCAAAGGTCCTAAAGTATTCTCACTAAACTCCTCAAACAGAGGAACAAATAGAATTTTGTCATAAGTATCCCGAACCATTTTGGACATACAGTCGAAGCCCTCTAAGTCGAAAATCCTTCAAACTTTTTTCTTTCTTTTTTTGGCATTCCCTTCAATTTTCGATACAAAATCCATCCTCTAAGTCGAAAACCCCTCTAACTCGAATATATTTTTTCGACTTTTGGTCTATTTCAATTCCTTTAAGTAGAATTTTTTTTTTTGTAAAAAAAAATAAGCAAAAAATTTCCTCACGCAACTTGTATCAAGCACGCAACTTGTATTGCATGCTCTGACTCTCTCTCAATTTGGCACTGAACGACGAAGACCTTTCATTTCATGTTCATTTATTAGTGCAAACAGGTCAGAGAAAAGAGCGCATATAGTTGCCCTTATTATTATTTACCTATGCAAAAAAGAAAGAGAATGTTCACAGCAAGAATGAGGATTTGCATGGCGAAATACTCGGCAAACATCGAACCCAAAGAACATGAGAAAATCGAAACTATTCCCCAAACTTCTCGAAGCACAATCATGTTGGGCGAACACAATTGTCGTCTAGGGCCACATAATCGTCGTCTACACACAGACCACAAATGAGCTATAGCCTATAGGTTATTTGTGCACACAACCGTCCGGCTCTGTATGAATAAGTGCGCTGCTTCTCCATTGTGTTGCTGGTTGGCCTCAAACAATTTACTTTTAATATAAAAACGGTTAGGTATCTGAGATGTTATCAAGCTTCATTTTGGGAGCGCATTGGGAGTTCGGATGAGGTCCGACACTACCTTTTTAAAATAGTGTTTTTTTTTTTAAAGGATTCATTCTCCAATTTTAAAGACTCAATCCAAAATTACAAGCTTTTTTTAAGTAATTTCTTGTGTTTTTGTCTTACATGTAGAGTATATATGTATATATTACATGCATATCTTACATGTAGAGTATATATGTATATATATATATATATATATATATATATATTGAATAAAATAAAGGCTTTTAAACCAAAAAAAAAATACTAATCCCTCTAACTTGAATTTTTCGAAAAATTCCTTTAGCTCGAACTAATTTTGATATCCCGTGAAAATTCGACTTAGAGGGCTTCGACTGTATTTACACGACTGACTCTAACGATCTGTTAAAGCTCGATATACTGTCAAGTACCTTGAAACAGATCTAATCGTACGACACAAGTGCTCTTGGACAGTTGACCACTAAAGAGCTTGCTGCTACCGAAAAGCAAATATTTTTTCATTTCATTCAATTGCATGACTCATGTCTTTTCCATTCATCCAAAAATCAAATCACAACTGATGCTGTCATGGCAGATTCCACGCCTCCATTAGTTGACCCAGGCACCCGAGTAGACTTAATTTTTTCCTAAGCACGTGGAATTAGATTATTTAGAGCAGCTTGACGCCAGTGTGACTTGAATGGATGATCAGTAAGCGTTTCAATGCACAGTTTTGTAGAATTCAAACACGTTCAAAACTAATGTAAATTTTAATTTATTTCGACAAAAAAGGTGAATGAAACGATAAACAACCGAATTGTCTAATTCACAAAAAAACAGAGAAAAAGATCAGAAAGTAAAAGCGATGATGCTGGTCATGTACGAAGGCATTAACTCATTTTTGTCGCTTTCAAGGCGGTCAAGGTTGTAAAAGAAAAACAAAACAGAGTGCATTTGGGCGATGGCCACAAAGTTCAAAACGCGGAAAAAGCTAGAACACACTCAGTGAATCATGTCCCACTTGTGGGTGTGAACGTTTCCTCCAAGGTTTCTTTTCCTACCAACTACAAACTCTGTAAAAACAAATGTTTTTGTAGAGAGAGCCTTAGGCTCCATGTGGTCGCACAAATTATGCGCGTTTCCGACTCTGGATCCCCTTTAAACGGCCATAAGACATTGAACTACACAAATCGGTGTTGTGCCCCTGAATTTGCCAAAAAAAAAAAAAAAAAAAGTCTTCCGCCATGCAATACCGTCTGCGTCTGCGGCTAACTAGTTTCCTATTCGATGCTGCTCCAGCAGAGATTCGCTAAGGTTACGTCTCTAAATCGGATAACTTTGGACTAAAAATGCACAACGCGCAGACATATTTGGATGACACGCAGATTTTGACCACCATCCGATGACAGATGTCAGTTTTTTTTTCTGCCCGTCAAAATTGGGACCATAATCGGATTTGGGGTGTCGTTTTAATTTTAATCGACGATTTGTACTGTGGCTACCGGTTTCTGGTACTTTATCCAATGGTCGGCAAGTGAAAGTCAGGGAGGTGCTCTGTAATCTGGTCTGAGGAATGTACTGCGTCTCGAACTGGCTTATGTAATGTCCGATAACGTGTGTGAGTGAGATGTTTTTTTTTTGTCTGATGTTGTTGACCTCTTTGGAATGAATTCGATTCTAGTATCGAAGATGAGGAAGGTCAACTTGGTGCCGATCTGCCGGAAGGAAATAGTTTAATGGTTACAAGTTTGTGAGTAGATTAAGAAAAAGGGCCACGGGTTTTTTTTTAGATGCATAAGTTAGCATAATCATTCGATAGATGTGTGTTTTTTTATTCGGTTTAGTGAATGTTTAACATTGGTCATTACGATTTGTTTTTTTTTGTTTGAAAAACAAGAAGTAGTGAAGTGATGAGCAAAAATTGAAAGCATATATGAATCGATGATTGTTAAAGCAACATAAACATGTTGACGGCTGTGATGAATTTTTTGGGGTACACTACTGTGATATTTAAATTTATAAGAAGTTTTCTTTTATACAATTGCAAAAAATACAAACCAAAGAAAATCCATCTGCAATCGATGAAATCGACTTTTCTTTCGGCAGAAGGTTATCTCAGGAACCAATAAAATACTAGGTCCATTTGCCTGGCAAAATTTTTTGTCCACGCCATTAGGCTATGGAACTCATTACCAGAGCACATAAAAAGAACATCGAATCAAAACCAATTTCGTAAAATTATTTTTAAGCACTTCAAGGAACAGCATTAGAGCTTACTCATAATTTTCTTTAGTTTTTTCTTTTTCCATAGTATATTTTTTCTTAATACTTTCTTAAAATAATTGAATTGTATAGTTATCTTTTCCATAGAAAGTACACTAAGTACACTTAAAAGACTACGTCTTATTCTGTACATATATAATATTAATAAACTAAACTAAACTAAACTAAAACAGATAGCCTAACTTCTGTAAAAATTCTGATGAGCATCCTTATTCGACATGCACTGGCAAGAAGTCATTGTGTTGTATGAGTCTTATGCGTATACGGATTCTGTTTTTGATTACGGACGTTGGCTTGTAGAAATCCTTTATACAGAAATAGTTTTGGAAAAAATTCGCTCGCTCGAAAAAGTTCACGTCGCCGGTTTTTGGTATATCATCAAGACGGATTCGAACGTAGGGTTTATTCAAAATACGTCGACATTGACTACATAGCTCCTTAGTGAAATTTCAGTCCAAATCAAAAATCTTGTAAGACCAGGCTTTTTTGGTAAATTTTTCGTGAAGCCTTGTAGAAAGGATTGGTATGACGATTACTTTATTGGGTTCAATAAATATTAGGTTGTCAAATATCTCCCTTCTGTAGCGCTTTGTACATAGCCGGAAAATTCAAAAGACAAAAAGGCGGAAGGGAGATATTTGACAACCTAATATTTTGCGGGAATCTACAAAATCAGTTCCCATCTACACAATGTACGTTTCTAAGACTTTCACTTGAAAGCTGGTGACAAACAATTATAACTGTATTTTGTGGAGAACAAGCAGTTTTTTACTGTGGGAAGGTGTTTTATATTTTAATGGTTGAACAAAAGATGCTCACTCAGTCAAGTTCAATATGCAACTGCTCTTTAATAATTCTGTCAAAGTCTACATGATATTTTATAACTATAATATATAGTACTGTATATACGTGTTAGGCAAAGGTGTTATACATAACATGTGGATCTTCGCTTATGATATTAACTTTATTCAACAGAAGGGAGTTTGTTTTCCATTTAGGAGGCAGAGACGGTTTAAGAAAAAAAAAGTCAATTTACATGAAAAAACAAATTATTAAAAAACAAACGCTAATAGCTAAAAAGTAAATAAACAAAAAAAAAAATAGAAAATTATTGTTTTTGACTCTCCTACAAAAGCCCATCATAAATTTTTGGCACCAAAGTTATCGTACTCTCCCCCAGAATTCAACTTGATAAGCCAGGAATAATATTCAAAGACCTCCAATACATCAACTCAACTTGGACAAAATCAGTAATCAGTTTCTAAACATGCGAGACGGTGGAAAACCACAATTAAAAATGCGATTGCAATTTTATAACGTCGAAATTAACTACAGTCGAAGCCCTCTAAGTCGAATTTTCACGGGATCTCAAAATTAGTCCGAGTTAAAGGGATTTTTCGAAAAATTCGAGTTCGAGGGATTAATATTTTTTTTTGTTTAAAAAAGGAAAAACAGGAAATTACTTAAAAAAGCTTGTAATTTTGGATTGAGACTTTAAAATTGGAAAATGAAGCCTTTTGAAAAGGGACTCTATTTTAAAAAGGCAGTGTTGGACCTTATCCGGGCTCCCAATGCACTCACTAAATGAAACTTGAAAACATCTCAGTTACCTGTTTTTATATTAAAAGCAAATTGTTTGAGGTCCAACCAGCAACACAACGAATAAGAAACGCACTTATTCATACAGAGCCGCACAGTTGTGTGCACAAATAACCTATAGCTCATTTGTGGTTGTGTAGAGGACGATAGACCCTAGACGACAATTGTGTTCGCCCAACATGATTGTGGTTCGAGAACCGTTGGCGAATACTTTCGATTTTTTCATGTTCTTTGGGTTTGACGTTTGCCGTGTAGGTCGCAATGCAAATCCTCATTCTTGCTGTGAACATTCTCTTTCTTTCTTGCATAGGTAAACAATAATAAAGGCAACCACATGCACTTTTTTCTCCGCCGTGTTTGCATTAAAAAATCAACAAATCAAATGAAAAGTGTTCGTCGTCCAGTGCTAAATTGAGAGAGAGTCAGAGCATGCAATACAAGTTGCGTGCTTGAGACAAGTTGCGAGGGGAAATTTTTTGTTTATTTTTTTGCAAAACAAAATTTTTCTACTCAGAGGAATTGAAAATAGACCAAGAGTCGAAAAAATGTATTTGAGTTAGAGGGCTTTAGGGCTTTTCGACTTAGAGGGCTTCGACTGTATATTCTTTTTCACTGCAAGTTCACTGTTAAACAATTTAAGGTTATTTGTAAATTTATTGTAATTGGTACAATATGTTACCTTACAATTAAAATTACTAAGCTAACATTTTTGGCACAAACTGCAAAGGTTTTGGCTTAGGCTTGGCAATTTAACTTTGTCAGACGTTATGCGATTACAATTTATATTACAATTCGCTCATCTCTTGATAACTTGAACCCCCTTTCCAATGATACCCACATTGACCATCAAAGTAAATAAAAGTTTTTTTTGAGTGTTAGTGTTAATACAAACATTTTCTTTAATCTGCGACTAATTCCGGAAAAATGCATGATTTATTTTTGGGTTACCTACATTCACCTTCAGTGCAAATTTCATCCCTTAACTAAAGATAACTCAAAATTTTTGTGAATCGTTTTTGTGAATCGAACAGACAGACGGACACCGAAGTGAATCTATAAGGGTTTCGTCATTCCTTTGGAACGGAACCCTTAAAAAAAGGGAATCGATTAAATCGAAAAAAATTAAAATGCAGAACATTGACGACAATTGCCATTTGGTGCTGCATACCGAGTTTCTATCTTCGTTTAACACGATTGCCCGTTTTCCAATTATCCGATTTGTCAACTGTTTACAATGCCAGGGAATTATTCACAGACGCACGGGCGTCTGCATTCATTTCAAACTCTAATAGAACCACACCGTCTTTGTGTTTGATCATGCTTGCGCCTTTACTCCCTGTAGTATCCCGCAGAGCAACTAAAAGACGACCGTTCTCTGCTCTCGTCAAATATCAAGTGTCACTTATTTATTATGCCCAGAACACCTTTACATTTTACTACCTTGTTGCTAGGCAACCCATTCCTAGTATGCAATACAATTTTGCAAGACACTACACTCCCCACTTACTACCTCAACCTCACACAGTCTTCCTGTTAAGTTGAGGACTCTGCTTGAAACAATTAAGTATTTCTTGTTTTGCATGCGATCTTTTCTTGATCACTTAGCTTCCATCCAACTGAAGCACCACAACACTGAACCTTGACCCCGTCCAACCTACTGCGCCAAAAAGTTCCAATAATCAAAACCACAAAAATTTTAACCGGCTTCATTCTCTTGACCCCACTGAAACAGAAGCCTGCTGCAGTCTCTCAATATGCAAAGCTTCGATGTGAAAAAAAAAGAAAACAACTTTTTGTTCCTCGAACTACTGGACACTTAAGATTTAAATTCCTCTGATCAGTTTCTGAATTCTGCTTACTCAATTCGATTCTGGTTTATCAAAAATTTGAACTTGAGCATCCTCAAGTCACTTTCGACTCGTTGGCCACTTAGCCGGTTCTTTTCAAGCAGACTCATGCCCCGTAAATTATCAAACAAAACACAAAAAACAAAAGATTTGGTTTCATTCAACAAACACACACCAATGGCCTTGATCTTGAATTGTGGCCTAATTTCTGTTTCGACTGAATGTTCTCAACAACACAACACAAGATTTGTTAACAGGCTCGATATGATTTATTGTTCCGATCAAGTGTCGTCGTCTCGTCTTTCAAGGTCTTCCAGAGGCGATAGCGACGGTGAAAAAAAAGAAACTCTCTGTGGAGACCCAAGCCCTTTGAGGAGATTTTCCTCACAAACAAAAAAACCTAAAGAAAAGAAAAAACCTCAATGATTGCGTGACTCAATTACCATGCCACAGACAATCTTCGGTTATTGGCTTGACCTTCAGACCTGTGATTAATCATAGACTTCGCATCACCTGTGTGTGCTGCGTCAATGCAAATTTTCTTGGACATGAAGACCGCTGTGGTACCAACTTGTGAGTACTCGACAACTAAAGATGATTTTTTTAGCCCGTCTTAAGCAACGTCACGTAATTCAATCAAAAGTTCAATCGCTAATAGTTTGATGACTCTCAAAAATGCTTTCGCAAATTTTAACATTCTAAGTCCAAAGTCCAACGCTGTAGAGGGCAAAGTCATTGCCAGAAGATGCCTAGCATCCGGGGTGTTTACATTTGCATAACTCATTATCAGCCGAGGATTATTCATCTAAGCCTCGCACAGTGTTTATTTGTTAGCCTAATTTATCAAAAGCGTTTAGAACGCTTGTTCTTCCTCCAGGCTTCTCTTCTTTTATCAAAATTAGCTTTTGTTGCTGTTGGCAAAAATATAAAAGATTGGTTATTCTGTTTCTATCTCATCGTGGCCACGCGCTCAGACTCATTCATATGCATAGTGAGGTTCACCCTGAACTTTGGTGTCCACGGCTTTCATCAAATCGAATGGGTTGGTTGTTTATTTGTAAGCTCGTTGGCTTAAAATGTTATTTAATTATGCAACAAACATCCAGAAGACTGGATTTTAAATAAGCAATTTAAATTGGTTTTTATCTTTGAGTTTTAAAATCTTTGAAAAGGGCAGATGCGGTTAAGCGAGTTTTGGTGATTTGCGAAGAGTTTATTATGTTCTGAAGAACACCAAGTAAATATAAATCATGGAGTTCTTTTTGAAGTAGAAATGGCAGTAACTTGAAATAGTTACAGCCTGAGTCAGTGGATTCAGGGAATGCCCCCCGTCTTGTTTGTGAAATTGTTAAGATGACAAGTAAGTGCAAGTTTTCGGTAGGTAATTGAACTCTGGCAACAAGATAGAAATTCCAAAACCATTAGGATGTTTGTCACGTGAAAAAAATGATTCACATCTTGTTTGGATCGTTTGGACCTTCATTTAACGAGGTGCGAAGTCGTTAGTTACAGACATTTTGACTGGTGAAATCAATAAAAGATTGTTTGAATTAGTTTCTTGAAGAGTAAATACCGTGATTCAATAAACTTCCTCTATTTCCACTTTATAAATATCACCAACTGATGAAAATACATGACATTATGTCCAGTCGTAAATAGGCCAACATGCTAAAAAATAGCAGTGCAGCATCAATTTGAAAATTTTTCTGAATAATCTTAAAACTATTCAATCTAATTCTAATCTAGTCTACATTTCATTATTAGCATATTAACGAGAAAAAAATGTGTGAAAATGAGCTTCGTAAACATAACGGTTATTTTTCTATAGCCATCTTAGTGAAACATATTCGTTTTCTAAGCGAGCAAGATAACAGCAGGGTTAATTCCCTAGATTTGGTTGTTTGTGCTTTGTTTTGATATTTTTTTACACTTTCTGAGATAAATATATGGTTTTGTTTAAATATTCTGTACTATACAAGCTATTTTTGGCTGTAGAATGGGGCGGGCAAAACTAAAGAAGAACGATCCATTGTTCGAAGTCTACTCGACGATGCATAAACATTCTAAGGAATATAAAAAAATCTTGACTGATCCTTGAAAATTGTTTAAGTCGTACTATACCGTACTATACCGTATAATAAACAATTTTGGAGATAAGTATAGGCATCTTGAATGGTAGAACCACTGGACAGGCGCCAGTCCAGGGACCTCGATTAAGCATCGATCTTCGGCAGTAATGTTAATCTATGACCAAAAAAAGTTTCGTACTTAAGGTACATGTGTAATGTGTATGTTAGCGTGTAACTTTATTAAGAGAAAAGAGGCGTGAAAAATAGATAATTTTCAATATTTTTTTTGTATTAAATTATTTAATTTAATAAAAGTGATAATAATTAAAAAAAAAGAGTTATAGCTGCCTGTCCTGTCCCCGACCCTGTCCCATACAGAGGACCTTGCGGTGGCCATCACAAATGCTTAAAAAATCATCTAAAATCAATCGGACAAGGCAGACTGGCTGTATATTAGTTACTTAAATAAATAATTTAGTGTCTGATCGATGTTTTTTTTTTTAAATCAACAAAATGGCTGCCTCAGGATATTTACCTCCAGATTTTCGGGAGAATACCAACAATTAATTGTGTATATAAAAAAAACCTTCAATCAGGAAGTAGCTCTTTATATTAATAGAAAATTGTGTAAATTTTATTGAAATCTATCGAGCAATTTTCGAGTTACAGTGGTCACTAGTTCCGGAAACATGGTTTTGAAAACAATGCATTTAAAGTTTACACTCGATTTATGTTTATTATACAGTAATACATTTTTTTTTTATACAGTAATACGAGCTATTTAATTACTTAAAGCCAGTCATCTATTTTCGGCCACATAATAGTTCTTCAGCCGTTGTAGAAGCTTCCAAAACATCAATTTACTGTTGTCTGCGTTGCATTCTATCTTCTCTTACACGTATCTGTCGCCTTTACGCGAACAGCATCCATTTTTTTTTTGCATATTGGTAAGCATTAGGCCCAGTGTATTCATTATTACCAATAATGGATGTATACCTTCATTGAATATATTAGCAGCAATGTAGGCAGCAATTTGGACAGAAGTATAAATTAATGTAGCCGGCTGCAGAAGAGGACCCATAGCAGCACTTAGGCCAGATTAGGCCCATTGTAATATACGATACTAAAATGAGTATTAATAGTTTTAGGGCAGATTTCCATACCAATTGATTGAAACTTTCATTATTTTTCTGATTGAATCCACTCACATATCTTGAAAGTAAACAATCATTACTCAGATCTTCATTTGATAGCTTCTAGTACATCAGAAGGTGAGGAAATATAATCTTTAGTATAAGATGCAACCTCTACTTTTGCTTCAGCGCTCTGGTAAGAGCACCAGGAATCTTTGCCGCTCCGGAGCCCTTTGGTTATTGCCGGCCAACTTAAGCATAGGTGTATAACTTTTCTATTAAAAACATTTTACTTTTAATAAAAAAGAAAAAAAAATTTGTTTGTGGTTTTTGGTCAACTTTCACGGGTTGTTTTCTATGAGAGTTGACAAAAAATTGATAAATTTCGTCAATAAGATAGGCAGGTGGAGGTGGGCAACATATGAAGATATTTTGTGCAACACTTGTATTGAGTTTTCTTGGTGAAGGTAAAACCTGGCCAACTTCTTTAGGTGGCCATTTTATAAGAGTGGCCCCCAAGACAGGTTTTACTGTAAGATCTTGAGTATAAGTAGCTTCAGCGCGCTGGTAAGAGTACCAAGAATCTTCACCGCTCCAGAGCGTCCGAGAGCCCTTTGGTTATTGCCAAATAACTCTATAAGTAATTGTCGGATTAACTTCAAATTTTCACGATATATTTTTACGATATTATACTTTAAGAAAAAGCAAAACAATTTTTTTTTAATTCTGAGTGCTTCTTACCCATTAAACACGACCTTGTACTACCACTGCTATTTTTTTGGTCTTTTCCGATCGAATTCCCAACGATTAAAGACTACTTTAAAAAAAAAATAGATCTTTTAAGCCACCGACATGTGAAGTGACCGCTTTCTGGTATTCAAGTCTCTTAGCTTGAAATCAAGAAATATGGTCGTCTTCTTCCATCTTCAAAAAAACATAAATTCCAACACCAAGGCATCCTGCAGACAACATCAATAGGATCCACACGACTGGATCTGATCAGTTTAAGCATTCTTCTGGCAAACACAAAAGTCAGACTTTAAAAATGAATGAAAACTTAAATTTCAATCCAAGATTTCAAAAACCTCTTATTAAAAATTTAGAAAAAAATATTTGCATTAAGTTTTTATTAATTTGCTGAAATGTAACAGATCTCAGATTCTTACGTTTACTATGCATAGGCATGTTTATTATATATTTTTTTCATTTCTTATACAAATATTCTTCGCATGCATGCTTTATTTAATGTAAACTTTTATTCAATATAATAGTTAAGGTACACTTCTTGTAAGTCTAACCTTCGAGAAAAAGAAGAGAAAGAAAATTTAAGTTAATCCTACATCAAATACAATTCTCTACAAAACTTTTCTGATTGAAAAGTTCAACGGTAAGAAAATGTTGCAAAAATCAAAATCTAGTTTATTAAAAAAAAGAACTGAACAGAATTGTTTAAATTTTCTTGTTTGTATTTTTTATCGGCAAAATGTTGTATTGTAGAAAAGAAAGAAAAAATCATTGCCTGGCTTTTTTAAAAGTTAATATGGAGAGTGTTGTACATCATATCACTAGAGTTGATTTTTTTTTGTAGAAAAAGAAAAGGAAAACCTTTGTTGTGTTGTCTTAGTTTTAGTTTATGGGCTTATTTTAAACGTAGGATCACAAACATCAAAGTTTTATTTTTAGATATGCTGTTGTTATTCAATATTTAGTAGTTTTAATGAATACCAAGGCATGAGAATTCAAACAACAACTCTCAGTGAGTTTATGCGAAGTGTTAGTACCTTAAATTATTCTTTTCAATTACATGAGAATCACTTGATTGCTTTTCTTTATTTATGAATTCTTCCGCCTCTATGTAAATGATTTTGATGTAAATGATTTTTCCTTTTCTGACTAGATGCAAAGCAAAAAACCATGCTTTGTTTAACAGACTTCAAACTGTTGCAACAGAAAAGCTTATTTTTGAATGAGTAAACTTAGCCAATAAATAGGTTTTAATTTTTTTAAGGATAAACTTTGTAACAATATGTCCTGAATTTGTACTTAACGATAGAGATTTACAATAATTTTGATTAAATATTTTTATTTAACAAAAAACAATTAATTCAATTGGAATGCGTACTTTTTCTCTACTACCAACTTTATTAGGATTTCATTTTCAATTCAACTTTTAGATTTAAATTATTTATTTTATTTTATTTTATGTATGAGTAATTTTTGACGTAAATATAATTTAAATTTGAAATTTTTTTTTCGCCAATTTTTTCAAAATTAAAAATATAAATTAAATGAAGTGAATAGATTTCAAGAATACTTATCGTTTGAGAAAATCTTTTGAAAATAAAAAGTAAAAAATGATCGTGGGATAACTAAAAGCAATGGCAATGGTTAAAACAAATTAAATGAAATATATTTACATACAATGTGTGCACATTGCAGAGTTGTAAAAGAATGCAGTCACGGTTAATTAACTTATCTTTCGAATGCAAGTCAAAATAGTGCGAAAAATACATAACTACAAACGAATTAGTCAGCGGTTTGGAGTAAGGCTTTAATTTGTCAGTTACTGAAAGCAGTCAATTAATTGCAGTACCTTTAACTGGACGTAGTACTCTTAGTCACTGAAAAGTTAAAAGTACTGGAGAAGGTTTTCATTTATTCAGTAAGTCTTTTAACTACAGTCAATGGTTTAAAGTCATTTGAGTTATTTTAAGTCTTTGGGGGAATTATTCCATAGAGGAAATAGGGGAAAATTTTAAATGAACTGAAACATGCCAATAGAATGCGCCCACAGCTGTGTGTGTGTGTTTGTATTCTTATGTTTCTTAGATTTATAAGTTTTTACTTTTATAAAACATTCAAGGCTTCCACCAAAAACTGTCGTTTTATCAAAGATGACTACCAGTTACTTGTCTGCAGTTAAAAGACTTCTATCAAAACCTTCTTCAGTACTTTTATCTTTTCAGTGACTAAGAGTACTGCCTCTATTTAAAAATATTGCAGTTAATTGACTGCTTTTACTAACTTCCAAGTCAAAGAATTAATACTAACTGCTGACTAACTCTTTTGCAGTCAATAATTTTTGCAAGTTAAAAGACTAAAGAAAACTAGTCTTTTTAGGCAGTTAACCTTTTACAACTCTGGTACGTTGTGCTTAAAATACTTAATTCAAAATACTACTTTATCATTCCTAGAGAACAACTTTAACGCCTCTCGTCGACTCTACTAATCGATACTCTACTAATTTCAAAGCGTCCATCTGTATACCGATAGATGATTGAAAATGGGCTGTTCGGTGTCAACTACAATATGTTTATTTATCAAATTTTAATATTGAATTATGAGTATTATGATTTTCAAATTTATTAAGCATAAAATCATTAAAATCATGAGTTTATTTCAAACAATAAATCAATTATAAACTAAAGTCAAAAAAGAAAGAAGAATTCGCTTAGGGGAAACCTACAGCAATTTTTTTGGAAGTGCTGTTAAAATAAGAATTAAAGGCCCTGTGAAAAAATTATTTTCCTCGTGTTATTTAATTTTAATCGGCGCACAAGTAAGACTTTCTTATAGTACCTGTACCAATTTAACAAAAGCCATTTTTTAATTTGATTTTTGAATCTAAGTCTAATTGTTGTTATTTTGATCAGAAACTGAAACTATGAGCTGTTTTCGAAAACAAAAACTCGGGCCAATCGAACAGTCACTTAAAAATCACTTAACCGACTTTATCTATAAAAACGAAGACGTAATCAGCACTTAGTGAGAGTAAATGTTTGGGCTTAGCACTGTTGCCTTTCAAGACGAATTATATAAATACTATCAGCTCTGACGGAAATCCATAACGACATGGAAGAAGAAACGTTCTCGATCTTTATTGTTTAACTAACATCAAATGTTCAAACATTTTCACAAAAAGACCGTTAAGCTTTGATCTGTTGCACTCGAAGTGGTTGTTGCATCTCCAAACAGTCAGAGACCGAAGGTGTGGAACTGTCAATAAATTTTTTTGAGCACGTACAAAATTGACTAGGTAACTAGATTCTAGGTCTATACTCTGATGCTTGGGTATCATTGTGATATCCCTTGAAAACAGTGCAACAAACGTAATCATACTTTGCTTTTATTTGGGGTATTTAAATGTTTTACTTCATTAAACTTGTTCTTTCAAAACTTTATCGATAGAATGCGGAAGTATCAACGTTGTAACTATTGTGGATGTGTAAATAGGGAGACACCTTCGTATGCTGAACTAGTTAGGAAAAGATCACTATCGTCGCTAATGTATTCTTGTTTGTCAACGTATTTTCTATTTTCACAACACAATTCATTCTCTCTTTCATGATACAAAAAAAAAAGTCACTCCGAATATCAATCATCTTAAGAAGTGATTAGATTTCAAGTTTCAACATAGAAAAGAAAGTCTGTTCACTAATGTGTAAGGTGTTCAAGAAAAGATGAATGACCACTTTTGTAGCAAAAAATCCAATTAGACCTCTTCAACTTCCTAGCAACAGTCTAGACTCAATTTTTTGTGATGGCATTGGGACCAAAGGTGAAATATGGCAAGAGGTACTGAACTCATTAACAGCAGTTACCACAAATGTTACCACCTAGGTCGCAGAAATTTTAGTTGTTTTCACTAGACACACAACTTAAATTCTTTTTTTGACAACAATCGTCGAGAACTACAACGAAGACCAACTTATTACTTACAAAGCAAGCAAAATGAAACAAACAGAAAATTAACCAAAAAACATATGCAGTTTGTTAAAACTCTAACAATACCGTTTTTTTACTTTTTCTTTTATTTCTCAAAATAAATTAAATACCAAAATCTAATAATTTCACTTTCAATACACTTTTCGAATTCATCTAAGTAATTAACTTCACAAAGCCTCACGAATTAAAACCATGATAAAAAGAATTCATTACATTGAAAAAAAAAAGTATTTCCAAAACAAAAATAAAATAAACAAAAACGTATAACATAAAATTCATATCTATAATAAATAGATCGTGTTCTTCTTAATTGCAAATTTATTTAAAACATCATCAAAGCCAACAAAAATGGAATTGTGTAAACTAAATAGAAGAAAATGTCTGTCACAGATCTCTATTAGAAGTGAAAAAAAAAATATCGCTCTTCGATTTTAAAAGTAAAAGTTCAAAATTATCTAAAAATTTGACTTTTGTAATACTCACAATTTTATTTGATATATATTTTTTTGTATTGTTATTCGTAAATATGTTTTATTATAGAACCTATACTAGTATATTGAGAATGCGAAGATGATGAGGAGATGGAGTTTATTGGGAACTGCAAGTGATGGTGGCTTCGGAGAAGCCAGAATTGGAAGTGTTGTCACTTTTGCAGAGGGACGGTGTGCTGTTAGTGCGCGGGTGTGGTACTGACTGATGGTGATAATGATTAATATTATTGGTGATTTTCTTAATTCTTTGTTTCTCTTTTTTTTTTAATATTTGGAATAGTGCCTACTCAGGTTGGTAGCATAGTGCCGCTCTTAATTGTTTCATATTTTTTTTTTTTTGTTGCTTTTTGCATTTCCATTCGTTCACTTTGTCTAGAATGTTATTGGTTCGTGTGGGAGAGAACATTCGCCAACGGTTACTCGATACATCGCCATTTCTGTGATACCGTGGTAGTGGACAAATGCTGCAGCGATAACCAGGATGTGGAACAGCTGATGAGATTGAAACTGAAAATAGAAAATTGGATAAATTTTAATTAGAAACTTAGTTTTGTGTCATTTATGACTTGTTTTTTCTGATAAACAATATCTCTGCTAATGGAATTTTAATAGTTTTTAGATTAAGTTTCTATTTTTAGACCTTTTTTCAGTGGCAATTAAGACCCATGGGTGAGTTCACAACAATTTCTTATCCGAGAAATTGAGAAGCAAGTTCGATATATTGAAATTGAGTACCAATAAACTGTAGAGGTCATTGATTAAGGTCAAGCGTTTACGGTTGCTGTCATTGAGAGCACTAAGCCAAATGTCTGAGTCCGGGAAACTAGATTCACTATTAGGCATAGCTAATCACAAGTGATAATACCATAAAACTCGATCTTTAAAGTTACTGAAAATGTCAGAGCTCTGACGAGGGTTGGTATATATAATAACAAGATATAAGCATTAGATTTTTTTGTATCAAAATATTTTATATAAACAAACTAAAGTGGTTTACTATTAGAGTAATGATTGGTCGCATGACGGTCAGTAATTCTTGTTTTTAGGAATCATTATTTTTCATTTATGGTATAAACCAAAATGTTTATGCGAAGACTTTCGTGAATAATACGACGATTATAACTGGAATAATACAATCGAAGCCCTCTAAGTCGAATGCCCTCTAAATTGAAAATCCCTCTAACTCGAATTATTTCGCCATATTTTTGCGTTCCCTTCAATTTTCCATACAAAAATTCATCCTCTAAGTCGAAAAGCCCTCTAACTCGAATACATTTTTTCGACTCTTGGTCTATTTTCAATTCCTCTAAGTCGTTTTTTTTTTTCGTAAAAAAATAAACAAAAAATTTCTCTCTCAATTTGGCACTGGACGACGAACACCTTTCATTTCATGTTGATTTTTTAATGCAAACACGTCGGAGAAAAAAGCGCATGTGGTTGCCTTTATTATTGTTTACCTATGCAAGGTAGAAAGAGAATGTTCACAGCAAGAATGAGGATTTGCATTGCGATCTACACGGCAAACAGCGAACCCAAAGAACATGAGAAAATCGAAACTATTCGCCAATGGTTCTCGAGGCTTCGAGAAGAAGTTGGACGAACACAATCGTCGTCTAGGGTCTGGTCTATCGTCCTCTACACACAACCACAAATGAGTTATAGGTTATTTGTGCACACAACCGTCCGAGCTCTGTAGCGCTTCGTACATAGCCGGAAAATTCAAAAGACAAAAAGGCGGAAGGGAGATATTTGACAACCTAATATTATTATTATTACACCAGGCAAACAAACAATCTTCAACCGTACCAATTCACAGCAAAGAGCTGAACAATTACATTTGAAATGAAATATTTTATTATTGAACAAAAAAAAAAAACGAGTACTAAGTTTCTCGTTGCTTCCTGATTTAGTAACAATGAACAAGACACATGTCGACTACATGTACCATAGAATTGTACTTAAAACTTACACGCTCAGTAATATGAACAATCTCACTCGCATGAACAGGCCAAACAGGCACACTCTACCGCAAGTTTTCTGTAGAGTAACCTCGGGTATTGCAAAATATGCATGTATGATAATCTGACTGTTCTCATAATTTTCTCATAATGTAAACAGAAATAAAGAAGTGTTACGCTCTTTTCTTGATTGATACTATCAACCAGTGTGTATGACTTAATCAAAGTTCTTATTTAGGGCTGCAAGACTTTTTTTATGCATTTTTGTATGAGTTTTTTTCTGAAGACAAATTTGAACTGTGTGGGATACTATGATTCATATACTATTCCGCATTACACTCCAATTTTAAAAATCTTCATTTTCCAGGTGGTATCAATAAAAAATAAACAAAAATCCTTAAAGTAACCCTAGCTGACTGGGATCATTGCTAACGTTAGCCAATCGATCATTATACCAAATGTATTAAAATCGCCCAATTTATGCATGATTTCTGCTTGTAGCATTTGAAAATAAAATGAGTATTCCACAATACCTGAAGTGAATCTACTGTCAAAATTCTTCTTAAGACAATAAGTCGAGTATAATCAAGTCAATCAAGCATTTTAGTTACCCGTTGAAAATGAACATGCTAATTTTGTTCTAAAATAAAATAAAATAAATAAAAAAATGCCAACTTAAATACGTCGGCTTGTTCTTAAAAGTTTGGCTATAACTTGATTACAATAACAAGCAATAAATATAATAATATCACTACAGATATTTCCCGCAATTGCTAAGTTATTTAAAGTATTATTAGATGGCATGTAAAGTCATCATACAAAAGTAGCCGTGCTAAACATATGACTGACCATTCATTCATAAATAGAATCATCCATAAATAGATTTTTTTTTAATTTCAAGTAGTTTATATCCATGAATTGCTAGTTTATTCTAACTGACGTGTGAATTCTGCATTGGTCACTTCGACTTTTGTTACTGATTCGTCTTTATATTTTTGAGCTGGTAAATAATTTTTACCATCGTATACACCACAAAGATTAGTTCTTAAAGATCATGAGATGTTATAAAGGTGATAAAGAGTAATCAGTTCATAAAATTTAATTTCATAGAGCAGTATTCTAATAACAAAGCGTCAGATTCAATTCAATTTAAATTCTTTGTCGAGACTTTTTTGAGATAACATAAAGTTTTCTGCAGTATAAATGTGTGAGATTTTGCGTGACTGAATTCTTGTAGGCGAATAATTTTCTTTTTTTTTAATAGAATATCTTTAATAGAAACAGTATAGAATACTTTACGAAAAAGTTATCACTTACAAATAACAGGTGAACTAAGATTAAAAAAGCTGGCCGAGAGTTGACTCAATGATGGGCAGAACAAGAATGGACGTAGGTGTCCTCATAAACCATCGGTAAAAACCAAACAACTATGGAGAATGTTTAACGAAAATTTCAATAGAGAATAAAGTTTTCATCACGGACCATTTGTCCTGTAATCAAGTCGTATAAGCTACAAAATTTCTTGTTGGTGCTGGAATAAATTAAATTAAATTGACTCCATCAATCAAATGTTTGCACAGAGTACGTTACATGTTTCGTAACTTTTGAGTGAATAGCTTGGCTTTTTAACAAATGACCGAATTTGACTATTGTTGAAGGCTACATTTGTCGACATGAACTAACTTAGAGAATAAGAACGAAAGATGATCTTTGCACACTTCCAATATAGTTGTATGACGTTGGAAGTGTTGTCACTTTTGCACGTAGGCCCACGCAAGTTAGTTGGCTTGTACGAAGGCAAAATATGTTCTAAATAATAGTTCAAAATCCTAAGTCATTTTTAGGATAAGTATTTTTCTGTTAAACATTTTTAGCCATCTTGCAGAGTCACTCACAATGACCACGCAGTAAAAAGCGCAACGTATTTAAGACACTTCTTATCTCACTTAAAAGCTAACAATTTTTTTGTGTTTAAACTGAATGTCAAGACAAAAAGTATTTTTAAATTTGGTAGTCTATTGTCAAGTGAACAGCAATTACATATCAGTTTTGTAAAAAAATATTTTACTTACCCAAATATCGAACTTTCCTGGGAACCACCGCTCGGGGACTCGCATCGCATACAGAAGAGCTCCAAGAATATACAAGAGGCCTAAAAACAAGGTTAACAATTTGTTAGAACAAAATTCCACAATCCTGTCCTTACGACAGTCATCTTTCTTCAAAACTTACCCATTAACAGCAGCCAACCTAAGCTCGCGCGGCTAATTTTGCTAAACCATCCCTCCATAAGACTGTAATGGATTGCCGGAATGATGCCCGACAAACCAAAGCTCATGAATACTCCTGCTCGCAATGGTCGTAAACCTGGCTCAGAGAATTTATCCCACAACGAGACAATTATCGAGAGACATCCCAATACGCAAACTACTGATAAATATATAACCTTTGGCTGATAGTGACAGTAGAATCCGTAGTAAAGCCATGGTACGAAGGAGCCCATAATAAGCAACGCTATGCCACAATAATCTAATCTGTTACCGCCAAAAAATAAATGGAATAAAACAAGAAAAACGAAAAAAATTGAAGCCATATAAACACTACGATTAAGCAAAAGCCATCTAAAAGCATACTCACTTTGAGAACAGTCTTCCAATCTCTACCGAGTGACAACTGAGCGTGTGAAAAGCAAACGAAAAGCCAAGGCAGATAATAGCGCCTGCGAAAAATGCACCAAATATCATCTTCTCCTGGAATTGTATCTCAACCGATGGACGCGAGAGGAAATACAACGCGATGCCAATGAATGCTACGCAACCGAGAAGATGCGTCCAAATATTACCAGTCTCTGTATGGAGGCGGAATATCGACTTAAAGCATGCACTAAACGAGGGCAGTGGTGGACGATGGCCCCGGTGTAGAAAATCATTATCCTGTAGCCATTTAGGAAGATTTTTATAGTGACACACTTTCCAGCTAGCTTCCCAAACCTAAACATATTCCAGAAAAAAAATATATCGTGTTGTTATTTGAAAACGATTCGAATATGTGACCATGCATTACTTCGGGAGGGCTTCTTACCTTGCGCACGAATTCTTCTGCTTGCTCGGCGGCATTGTGAGCCAGTGCCCCCAGATCGATCTCGTCGGACAGGACGCCAGCTTTCAGTACCTCGGTCATCTGGGGAAAATAAAATGTTTGTTTAACGCAAAAACTAATTCGCATGTGATCGGCACGTTGGTTGTATTAATTTTGATTGCTTTTCCCAAAGCTTCAGCAGCCGGAACCTCTTCTTAGCCTGCAAATGCTCAAGGTCAGAGAGGTTATGCGGCGACGACGCACCAAGCTCCGCTTTATCAGCGAGAATCATATTTTTAGGAATCCATAGCAACGCAATTTTAATTCTTCCTTATCTCACAGCTCTGTTGTGAGATCGTAATATTTGTGTTTTCTATTACGTTCAAGGTTACCTGCTGCTGCTGTTGAAGACTTGGATTGAATCAAACAAAAAAAAAGAAACAAATCTCTTTATCTACTTTTCGGGTTTGTAGCTCAGTGCAGAAGCACCGCGTGCGGAGTAGGTGTAGGTCAAAACAACGAAACCGATTGCAAAGCTAATGAATTATTCAAATCGCTACAAATTAGTAGCAAATCGTGAACACTTCTTCCGGACGTGGTCTTATGCTAAATCGAATTTTAAACATTCGCACGAAAACATGTTTGTGCATAAAATATGGTCGGCTTTTAATTGAAGTTCAAAAGGTTTAGTTTTAGCTTTTTGTGAAAGTTATAAACATATATTGAACTCGCGTGTTAAAGAAAACGTTGTATGCACTGAAGACGCTCAAAAAAACTGTCCTCTTCAGCATAACTTATCAACATCTGTCTTGGAGATAAGGTGCAGTACACGGCGGAACTTCAAATTCAATCAGATTTTAGTAAAATTGTCAGCAACAAGTGCCGGCAAAAATAGACACATTTTCTAGACAGAGACGATAACGACGAAGGTGGTAAGATACCGCACACGGTAGTGACGTTGAACTGTGAGATTTTTTGCAAATGCAGAATTCATTGTTTCATTTCGAATAATTTTTCCCATGACAGAGAAAACCTTTGTGTATATTAAACGTAAAAAGACTATCGCTGTTCTTTATCTATCATTTATTAATTAATATGGAGTACAGTCGTCATTGAACAATAGAGAGACTATATACCTGGTATTATCGTATTTTACTTAAAGACCCTCATTAAAAAGTAAAGGAGACATGACTCTGGTAGTCACGTGGATCAAAAATTATTTTGTGAAGCACTTTATGGGAACTACAAGTAATTGATGTCAAATGGGAGTAGACAATTTGGATAAGAACTTTTAAAAATAAACCTTTTGAAAGAAGATACGATATTTGCTAATTTAATGAATAGTCCTGAAATTAAATATTTGTGGCCTATTTCATTAAGTTCAATACGGAAGAACAGAAAACAGCAGATTTTCAATACCTAAAATTTTGCGAAACATAGATTTCATTTACGATTGAATTTGTGAATACGAGTTTATGAAATGGGGAATAGGCCACTGGTGTCTGACGACGATTATTCGTGGGTTTTACGGTGACTTCGGTTGACCATTGAGGTTTATTGGTGGAATCAAGCGGATGCATATTTATATTTCTCAAAAACAGGACAAACAAAAGTTGATCTACAGCACACGAAAATAAACTAACACGGTTAAAGAGTATGTGCGGTTATTTGAATAGTTGCAAGTTTTTTTGTCCAGCGAAATTTTGGTTTAGAAAGAGCCTTTACACTGAGTATGCTCTTGTGGCTTTTTGCTCCTTTATAAACAAAGGTCTTGATGATAAAAAATATTTCGCCGGTCTTTTCGTGGATACTACTTTGGCGTTTGACATGGTCAACCCTAAAATCCTTTGGACAAACTCAATGGTGCTGGTTCGGGGCTTTATGTATAGTTGGTTTGTTTCTTATTTTAGAGATAGGACACAAAAAGAGTGGATGGCTATTTTAGTGAACCCAAAATGCTTTCATTGAGTGTACCACTAGGAATTTTTTACTCGAAGCTACAATGTGGTAAAAAATATTGGGGAGGTATATTTATTACCAATCTGCAACCACTTGTTGTGCTGCAAAAGTGTGCAGTCCGAAGAATATGTAATGCTCACCGCTTATTCCATTCGATCCTACTGCTTAGGTCGTTTAAAATCCTGTTAGTCTATTTCAGAGTTTCAAAGACCTTTTTCATAAGGTGTGGATATATGGAGACCCCAATCTCTGATATTTACAATTTAAGAAGTTTTTCCCGGTGTGTTGTCGAAATACAACGTTTTCGTACCACCCACTTTAGAAACTTTTTTTGTGTAGTGTCTCGAAAATTTTACAATAGACTTCCTATAGCCACATGATGCATTACAACATTAGACGCTTGTTTTAAAAAAAAAATTTAAATATAGCTGCTCGATTTTGATCAAAATGAAATTATTTATTATTATTTGATTTCCTATTTCTGTTTTCTTTTTTTGTATTCATGCTCCATAGCTGCCTTTTCGTTCATATTTTTTTTTCTTAATAATTATTTAATTGAATTATTGTTCACTCCACAATAAATAATTTAGTTTTGAAGTGGCATATATGTCTATTTACATTATCAATATTCAATGACACCAACTACTCTCTTGTATAAAGCAATTCAATAATACAATGTTAAGCTCGAAATATTTGTAAAAAAAAGAATAAAGAATAAATGTTTTTGATCTCCGAAAGGACTCCATACAACGGTTCGTGAAAAATTTATTTCCAGTTTAACACATTGAATGCCACGCCACGAACAAACTAAGTGCCGGTAACTGGTGACTCCCATGGCATTCAATGGTGTTAACGGAAGCCGTGAGTCCTTAGGTAGAAATATATTAAAGAATTCTTCGCTGAGACGTTGAGCATCAACATAAAAGATGTTGAACGTAAAATTGAAACAACATTCGAAAAGAAAACTAGTCACCGATCTCATCTTCTGTGGCCTAGAGGGCTCAGGTGGTACATTTTTTTTTAAATGTTTGGTATGCCGTAAAATGCTAACTGAATATTTGGGATACACAAATTATGAAAATGAATAACCGAAATATAATAATTTTACCTTCACACCAATGACGACCTCCATAAGGAACCATAAAATTGACCGACTTGTGTAATTTATAACTCCGACCACTTTTGACTACCGCAAGAACAAATTCTTTGACCCTCTTCAGCCACAACTCAATCTTCAACTGAAAACCTCAAATAATAACCATTGAAGGTTACTACACAGAAGAGCCTTCTCACGAAACCGAAGGTAGCCACAGGAGAAACTTCCCACGAACCTCACCACCTATCAGTTAATTATTCTCGTAAATATCCTTTCCATATATAGACCGAGTCAAAACGTATGTATACACTTACCACGGAACACACGCGATTAGAATATTCGTGAGACACTTTTCAATCAAGAACTAAACGTACAACTCTAATCGGACAATCGAACAATTGGACTAAGCTTTGAGTGAATCTTGTGCAGTCTTCTTACCAATATTCAAATGTAACAGGAAGTATCATCAGCATTTTGAATGATTCACTGGACAAGTAATTCAATGCCGACTTACATCACAACAATTTTAAATAAAAGGCCCAAGCCGATGTAAGAAAATTTAACCCGATATCTATCTAAACGATATATCCGATTGCATAAAAGGAAATAGACTATCAGATATAAATTTTTAATTAAACTGATTAACAGCTTTTGTTTTTCACATGCAAAGACCTACACCATCGCGGTGACACGCTTTTGGTATTCATCAAACATCTGCTAGCATTTACACACTCTGCGACAGCCGTTTCGAATTAGTCGACATTTATTTCTGATTAAAAATCAAATGAGTTTTCTGCTTGGCACATCACTCAATCAAATTCACCAGTCGGATCTAATGAATTAATCTCAAAAGAACACCCGTTGCCAAAGGCTAACAAACTTATGTGGATCATAAAAATATATTCTTGAATTACTGATAGACGAAATCAGATTTGAAAATGTCATCCCGTTGTGAACTTTAGATCTCGGTCGGTTCGACTTGTGATCTTTGGCACTGTACACTGAAATCATAAAAACTCAGCTGAGATTATCGAACTTCATTCATCGGAATCGCTCGATGTAATTAATGTTTTCATTACAAAGCTTGGCTTGTGATTGAAATTCAGTAAATAAAGCTTGTAATTTAAATCACTCGACGCACATCGAATCTGGAAGACAATGTGCCTGGCAAGATAAAATTAATTAGTCTAGCGAAAAAGTCTCGTTAACAAATTCGTTTGACTGCACCGCATACTTTTGATGTTATCTGTTAAGACGCGTCGTGTGATAAGCCAGCAATTTTTAATTCCACAATTTATGCATAAGTTCATGAGTCAAGCTGTGAGCAGTCTTGAAATCTTTAATCAGATGAGATTTTCTGTGGGATATAACATCAATCCATGAAAATTTCAGCAGAAGAACTGAAATGTTTCTGGTTGACATTAATTCGTAACGTTTTAGGTTGTGGACACGCAATGAGCGACGATGGGCTGAGCGATTGAGCGACGGGTCTGTGCGATAGGTGGCCACACACTGAGCGTTATCGCTGAGTGATTTTTTTTACAAATGTTATCATTTGGGAACAACTTGTAGACGAATATAGTATGCCTATACCAGGAACCGACCACCTTCAAAATGTTATAATTGATTACTTTCGACGCTGCATGCTTGCAAACAGATTTGGCAGTATTTATTGTACAACTGTACAACTTATTTGTACAACTAAGATAAATTGTTTTGCATTAATTTTTTTGATTGGATTTCTAAGCGACGTCACTCTGTCGCTCAGAAAAATTGCAAATCGCTGAGTGCCAACGTGGCCACCTCCATACAATTTCGTGTTTTAATTTTTTTTCGTTGCTCTATCGCTCGTCGCTCATTATGTGCTCGCATCCCTACAAGAACGCTAGTGATTAATACTGCTTCAACATATTAAATTAGCAAAAATAAAAAGGAATGTGTTTAAGTTATAAACACGAAAGAAAAATCCTATTGCTTCTTAATTTTTTCTTTTTACTTGTAAATACATAAATCGTAATGCGGTCTATACACTGTTGAAATGCATGCCATGCACGTTCAATTAATAATTAGTAAAAAAAATTACACGTATGAGGTTAGGTTAGATTATGACCAGTGTTGGTCATAGCCATAGTGAAACCAACGTCACAGATTTGATGACTTATTTGTAAGCTCCCGGCACCCCTGATTGAGACAGAAGGATTTGGATGCAAATGCGTGATCTCGTAATTGAGTTGATTTAATGCTTGTTGCTTTGTTCAACGACTTGATGAAGTAGCTTATCAATGTTTTGAATCTGATCTTAGCTACATAGGCAGAGCAAGCGCAGAGCACATGCTTCTGTGTTTCGCTAACCGACGAGTGCCCGCAACTTCTGCAGGTATCCGATGCGGTCAGACCAAACTTAAGGTCATGATGGCCCAGTAAGCAGTGATCCGTATCAACACCTATTAACAGGCAAAATCAAATCATTCCTTAATCAGGCTTACTCTTTGGAATAAGATTAATATAAGACTGACGCTTTATCATCAGTTTCATTATCGCATAGGACTTTTGAGAGAAGGGAGCAAGGCAGCATTGAAGTCGAACGTGATCTCATCACTACATCGATGTAAAAACGACTGACCAATGACTCAGCTTGTAATATGAATATGCAAATTCAAAAAATATATTTATATATTTCAACGTATAACTTGCAGTGTATAAGCCGCTTTACACAACAAGTTTAATATTCGGATAAGTTTTTACGTTAAATTTAAAAATTCCCATAAGTAGTTGGCTTAAATGGACTCAGATAAATTTATGGACTTTTTCTTTATAGCAAGTATGGTCAATACAATCGATATCTTTTCTCGTATAAAATGTTCTTTTTTTAAACCTAAAGAAACTGTTCTACAAGTTTGCAACAACACTGTTGTATATAGCAGGCATGACACCAGCGAAAACATAGCTCGCTTTTAAATGTGCTAACAGTGACCGTGGTGATGCGCTTAGGCAGCCCAGCTTAGACAAAATAAAATCTTCATCTATAAATTAGAAGCTAGTGCTATGATTTTCAAAAAAAACTAGTATTGATCAAATAAAAATTAACTTATTTAATGTTTTTGTAAAACCGGCACTTGTAGACATAACTTAGCAAAATAAATTGCTCACCCGAAGGCCTTTGTTGCTCTGGCTATATTTTTTGTAGCTGTCAATTTTCAAATTTTGAGCTAGCATAAACAAATAAATAAATAAACTTCTATTAGGGCATTTGATGAGATTCAGACGGTAAACAAATTTCTATAAAATCAACACGTGGGAACTTATTTTATTTACGGCAATGCACCATGTCGAATAATAAATCTTACAACAATGACGTTCAGCACTTTTGTACTTTTTACTTTCGTAAATATTCGTTGCTTTTCAGCACTTGTTTTCGTTGGACCTGACTGCAGAACATGAATAACAACACTAAAACAAAAAAATATACGCTGAATAAATAAATTAATTGTTTGTGAAGAGCTGCCTCTGACATTGATTAAATGATTCTTAATTGACTAAATTTAGCTTTAAGAGCCCATGCACTGTCACTAATTTGTTTCTTTTTTTGAAAATAATTAAATATTCAAATGCCAACCCGAATATTCTAGTCAATTTTTATTCAAACGAATTTTCTTCACCACATATTTAAGTTTTTGAGCGAAAGCCCAAATTTCATGACCATATCGCACCATAACAGCCAAATTATCGTAAGCGCTATTTTAAGCAAAAATGAGTAAATGATGCAATTGACACCAACGCCTCAGCCCGAAAAATCTTAAGTCCAGAGGGTTGACGCGGTAGAGGAAGACTGAAGAACAGATGGCGCACCCAAGTAGAATCTGACCTCAACAAGTTGGGTGGGTGGCACTGGAAGCAGCTGGATAGACAGATTTGCTGCATGAGACCCTGGCCCACCCCGGATTGTAGCGCCACCGAATAGGAATAGGATGCAGTTCGATAGTTTATTCGATTGCGTGTCTTTCTGCATCATTAGCTTTGAAATAAAGCAGTCCACGGAGAATACTAAAAATTAAGAATTAATGTTTTTTAGCTCCGACAAAAACAAGAAAAGATAAATATAAAGCTCAAAACAAAAAAAAAAAAACTACTGTAAAATTTTTATTTTGTGACTTCCGATAATTTGGCGATTAGCGCACGATATGTCAAAGATGAAACAAATGTCAAATGCCAAATTCAAAATTGACAAATTGCCTTTAACACTTAACTTGACCTTACTGATTAGACAAACTTACGATAAAAGAAAGTTTTCTTCAAGTATTCACACCAATTGAGGGAATCTTGATTAAAATTCGGTCACACATCGATGGGGAACAGTTTTTCTTTTGACGCTGAAGTATCTCTCGACAGAAGTGAGTTGTTTTGGTCGTAAAATTTCACGTTTGATTTGATATTATTAGATAATTTTCAAAAAAAAAAAAAAAACTGAATGTCAGAACCTGCTGCCGAGAGAGTTTTAAAAACAAGTGAAAAATTAACAAGAACATGGAATCTGCAGTTGTCTGCATCACTTCAATTTCATCAAGAGACCTATTGCAGAGCAATTTAAACATTTTTTTAGATTTGTTAGTTTGCTCAGTGATGCACTCAACTGAACAAGACATTTTCAACCATTGTAATTTAGTTATTTTCATTTAAAAACTATCGTAGTCTATGAAATAAAAATATGTTCGGAGAAGAGATAAAAACACGAAAATAATATTTAATTTCATATCTTTGGAGAATTGAAATATAATATATAACAATCCATTGAGCAGTTACAGCACAGAGGAAACAAACTTACACCACCTCTTAGCCAACTCTATCATGACACAACTCAACACCACCAGCCACGCGCATTTTTCTTGGTCAAGGTCAATTCGAATTACGTTACGTCGGTCTTGTGTAAAATTTGGAAATACGCATAACTGGCAATGAAAGAAATTACTAACAAAAGGCAACAACTAAGCCCATTGAATACTCAACAAAAGACGAATCCAACCTCTGCTGAAAGTCGAAGACCTAAGACGCAAGTGCTTTTGCATTGCAACAACACTCATCAAATAGAAATCGATGATATGATCACTACCTTCCAGCAATTGTGATGAAATTGATTTCCATCGAGACTAATCCGTAGCATTTTAAAAACATTTCCATGCATCCTGTTCTCAAAGATCACCAACTTTACAGATTGGCGTTATCACACCGACCGAGCAATGTGTAAGATTGCAAAAACGTGGCCTAGGATTGTTTAATTAATCCGTGATTGTGCAAAAAAAAAATTTCGAACGTAATAAAATTCATAGCAAAGTTCTCTGACCGGGCGTGATCGACCCGAGGGGAATTTGATTAATTTTCCATATTTTCCGCATTTGGTGACTGACTGACTTCCTAGAAGTGAATCAGAACTTATCACATGTAATCAGAAGTGGATAGTCGATTTATAACTAAAATTCTTCATAATTTTACGAGGCCAGCTGTTATCAGTAAGCAAAACCTTGAGACATTAGAAACCACAACTAAGAATGGTTATTGAACAACACAATCTTTGCCTCATAAATTGTTTTCATTCTACGAAAACAAAATACCAAGAGAGACAGAGACTTCATCTCTTCTCGGATGTGAAAATGAAAATGACTTTTTCGTTTGTCTTTTGTTCAATTGATTTTAATTGAACGCCTTCAAACGTGACATACTTCTCGTATCTATTTTCGCAAAGCAACGATAAAAATACGACGACGAATGCGTGTGGTAGAGAGTCTTCGAGTTCATGCCATCGACACCTGGCCATGAGTAATCAAGCTTCTAATGGAGATTGTGGAAAACAAATTGATTTAATGCCCTACATGAAAGATAAACGGTCGAGACATTCATTATCTACCCAAGGGGTGGATTATGAACTGTAGACTAATCGTATAAACGGGCGGGAGAACCTGTGGTCGGAGCAATGTGTTGCTCGATGGCTGGAGGACAAAAATAATGAGTTGAGGTATTTAACGAAAACTTTGTCTGTTGCCCTTCATCTGGCTATTGACATTGAACGAAGAAAAGTGATATCGAACATTAGAATATTGTTGTTAGAAGCGTGTCTGATTGGGCTACGTGGCCTAACTTCGTCATTCTTGCGCGGCATGCGTTCATTTTGTGGACGATTTTCAAAAGCAATTTTTCCTGACACTTTTGCTCAATTTAAATAGATGATATTAATCTCCACTCAGAATTTGCTGCGTTCACTTCTAGTGCCCTTTAAAACCTAACGAAGGTTATTTTTCACAACTTCATATCTGACCTTGTAGATTTTTAAAATTACTTCGCAAAAACATTAAAGCAAACAACTCGTTAACTACAAATTTTATAGCCCTGATAAGAAGCCGAATTGGACACGTTTCCGATACCACCAGGGCGAGGAAACAAAAAAAAAAAACAAGCATGTGTCCGGCACTCACCTCGGCCTCTATCAACTGTGTATCCTCCGGCGTCGATGGCAGAGGACATCCCGCATCGTCCTCTTCGACGAGATCGTCATCGTCATCGAGCAAGTCTAAATCATGTGATAGCAATGACCCATCAGGATTCCAGCCACGGCGTCTTCGTAAAATCATCCGAACCTCCTCGAGAATATCATCTTCATCCTCACTGCGTTCTGGATATGAACGTGTCGGCGATGGCATCATCGCATCCGAATCCTCGCCGACGCTACGCGCATCGGCATAATCGGCCTCGGAAGAGGTGCGTTGCAGAAAAGCCGATTCCACCTCAGGTTTCTCGGCCATAATTGGTTGCCTTACAGTCGGATGGCTCTGTCGTCGTCTTTGCTCCAGTTTTACAGCTCTTTCGTTTACCTAAAAAAAAAAACAGAAACAAAAAGAAAAACTCAAAAAAGTCCACCAAACTAAAGAGAACCCTACAAAGAAATTCGTGCACGCGATTGAACTTTGGAACCTGAGATTTCATCTTAGCAACAGAAAGATGAAACTCCGGCATAACAACAAAAATAAACTCAAAAACAGGTATCCAAAGCGTCAACAAAACGGTGCCAAGCGGGCGTTGAGAACGAACACAATTGCATGTGACTGCAAACAAAGGTACGACCACCACGAATGCGCTTTAAAGAGGCTCACTACGCCAGCGATTGCACCAGACATTTTCTGTTTTCACATTGCGACACTGAGAGAGAAATTTAATTTTTTTTTTTTTCGTCAGCCTCCCCGATTGCAAGTTGCATAAGTTTTTTCCCCACAAACAAAATTTTCTGAATACGAATTTCTTTTGCGATTTAAAACGTTTCGCGGGGATAAAACCAAAAAAAATTATCGAAGAAAAATGTATCTGCGACGTGGTACAACTGGAAAATTCAATAATCACACGAATCACAAACAGAGGGGACACAGATTGGGGTTAGGGAGCACCATTTTGGAATTGGACGTTTTCACTTCAAAGGGCACACTCACTCGTCGCAATTGTAGAAAATCGTATAAAAATTCTTTGGACTGCTTTTTTGTCTATTGCTGAATTTTGTAGGTAAATTTTTTTTTTAAATTGTTATTTAACTAAAAGTAAATACGAAAAAATTTGTGTAAAAAAAATGTTTGATTTCTTAGCGTTACTGCTTTAATCGGGAGCAAAGCAAGCAATGACAGTGGGGCTTTGTGTGACGTAGTTTTGATACCCGTTGACAGTGGGGAGCTGCTGTGTGAATCTCTCTTAAGTGGGGCGGCAGTAAGAGAACCTAAATCACAGCAGGTGCTTTAAATCGAACAAGGGAACAGCTGTTCGAGTTGAGCTGTGGTGTTTGTGGAATATATGTTTTTCTGATTCTAAATGAAAGGGGGAATGGTATTACTTACGTCGTCGTCGTGTCGACAAATAGGACCAAAATTTTTTTTAATTTCTACAAAAAAAAAGAAAAAGAAAACTCTATCAAATGTGTGAGAAGTTATGTACGCAGTATTTGACTGACAGATGAATTGATTACAGAAAAAACCACAAAAAAAAACATGGCCGAACTGCAATTGAGGTTGCTACCACAATTTAGTTATGTTTGCTTCGACAATTTTTGATGGTCTACAGACCGACGTTTAAGCTGTTCTCGTTGCATGAATGTAATTTCATATTGGCATTGCAATTAAGATCTAAAATGAAATTTTGGTTTGTACACTCATTTCTCGTTTTGCGCGGGGGTTAGGGGAATGAAAGATTTCGTGCATACCGAAACCGCGCATACACGGATGTCTCTTGAACAGAAAAACCATAGTCGGCCATGATTCTTTGAACAAAAAAAAAAAAACGATATTTCGCTCAAACTGAATTTGGATAGATATCACGGACAATTGGCTCATTTGTGGTAGATATCTAAAAATCGCACAGAGGTGAAACCGCGTAAATTGAGACCGCCCAAAACGAGGGATAAGTGTAATTGTTAAAATTGTTGATGACACTCAGTCTACTGAATCCCGAATTGAAAATTAAGTTGGTACTCTGATACACATTACATCAATTGGATTTAATTTTAATAAAATCCAATCCAAAATGGTAAAAATTCAAAATAATAAGAAAAATTTCAGTTGCTGATAAATTTAGCATGCGATGTTGATGAGACAGAAACACATAATGTCTTTTGAATTTTCGGGCTATGTACAAAGCGCTACAGAGCTCGTATCTGGCAATACATCATTTGAAAGGTCTTCACATAGCCTACAAAACGACGGTAAGCATGATTAGTTTGGAAACAAGCTCTGTAGCGCTTTGTACATAGCCGGAAAATTCAAAAGACAAGAGGCGGAAGGGAGATATTTGACAACCTAATAACAAAAATATCTATGATAAGCAACAATCCTAGAACCTGCATCTTCTTTCAGTTAAATCATTACTTGAAATATTACCATTCAAATAATTTATTCTCCTTGGCTACGATACAAAATTGGGAAAAATGATAACAGAGAAATTCAAATAATGATTACTTGTAATTGTAATTGTTAAATACAATCACTTGCAATTGTAATTAAAAACCTTCAAAGACAAGTTACATGTAATTGAAAATTGCAATTACTACCATTTTGGTCATGTAATTGAGCGGGAAATGTAATGGTAAAAATACTATGATGATTAAATTTTAACTTTGAAGTCAACTACATTTTCAATGAATTTGGCTGTGTGATTAAAAATTTTCAGTTACAGTTACTTGTAATAATTGGAAAGATTTAAATAACTAATTCCAGTAATAAGTAATTGAGGTTTTTCAAGTACAATCACAAGCAATTGTAACTAATTACAAGTGATTGCAAGTACACCTGTAATTCATTACACATCGTAATCTTTAAATCCCAACTCTGGTACAAAGTCTGTATATTCATTGGAAAGCATAAAATAACAATCACCAAGACAAAAGTTGAATCAACTTTTAGTAAAAACGTCACGGAAATCCTTAGTTATACAGCAAATCAAAAATTTCGTACACACTCGAGTCAAATATGTATACAAAATTTAATTTTTTTTCTTGATTTATTTAATTTGTATACAGTAGGAATTATCTGCTAAATCAGTTTGTTTCATGTGGAATAATAGGTCTGATAGCCTGATCAATGTACACCGGACTACCACGACTGTTTCCTAAACTAGCTCTGTGATAATCTCTCTACCAATTCTGTTCTCTTGGATCACAAAACATTGAACATTCCGATTGTTACTCCTAATTTATCAATTCATAACAAATTTTTTCTTCGAAATCATTTTACAAAAATAAAAACAGTGATTTATTTAAATTTAAGAAATCGCTAAACACATCTGTGGATAAACAGGTTGGCTATTCAACAGGTAATTTGTAATACGAATGTCTTAAAGACCCTGCAGCTCAAGGGCATACTAGAAAAAGACGTGTCTTTCGGATTTTATTGCCCGCTTTGGCGACCAAAGGTTCGAAAATTACAAATTTATGGCACACCAAGGATGTTTCCGATGGACGTGGTGTCGTGCTTGGAGAAGTCTTAAGTGCAAAGATTCTGACTATTGATGACTATTTTAATCTACACTACAAGTTGATGATGCCAACGTTGCACCAGTGCCTTGTCCTTCTGTAAAATTAAATTGGGTCGCCGCACTCAATTCAAATTTTCTGGGAGATCTTCCATCTCATCAAGAAGCATGTAGCATGTAGCAAACGTCTTAAAGCATTCACTTGTCGTCAGTAGCTTTCGGTGTCTTTTTCGGCTGTGCTCACGAGCAATAGTCAAGCAATAGTGAAGCGTCGAGCCGAGCTGCCGAAAAGTAAGACAAAACTAAACTATTTAGTTTAAAAACTGAAATCAAATTTAAGTTTTTTCAATAGCTAGTCTGCTAAATACTCCCAGGCATGGAATACTTTCAGACTTCAATTTCGAAAAATTGTTGCTCTTGAAAGTGAACCATAACTTAGTGTATAAAAATAAAAAAAAATAAGGTAGAATTTAAGAATAAAAATGAAAACACGTCCGTTCGAGACAAATACTGACGACAAATTGAGCGCAGAACCGATTGCCATCTTTCATGTATTGAGGACTTTATTTGTAATACATATTTTGAAAATTAGAATTTCCATTGATATTACTAATTATTCAAATAAAACATAAAATATCTTGTGACTTCTGATTTTGTGAAAATTAAAAATCACTTAACCAAAAGGACTTGTCTTTATATTAAACACACATCATTCTATAAGACAGCAGGATAAGTCGCTTGATCCTAAGTCCCAATGAAATTAAAAGATTGCAGCGCTAAAATATTTAAGTCAAAAGACTTAAAAGGCAGTCAATTAACTGAAAGTCAAAAGACTACATGACTGCATTGATGACTAAAAAGAACTGGCAACAATGACCGAAGGCATTTAACTTACAGTCAATTGACTGGATTCGTGATTTATTGGTCGGAATATTCAAGGTTGAGGCCATTGAGTAAGTACAAGGTGACGGAATATTCAAGGTGACTGGTGACTGTAAGTCAAAGTCATTAAGTAAGTAGGTGAATGAACTATAGTCATCCAAGGACTGTAATTTTCCCAACTCTGCTCGGTAGGCATGTTTTGAGCCATTTAGCAGGATGCATGATGTCAAGCTACATACATAATCTGCACAAAAACTAGATAATTTTTGATTAAGATATACTACTAAGCGATAAATTAAGTCTATACGAGTGTGAAGGCCATATCACTTTTAAAAGCCCATCTCACATTTTTTGTTAAATAAAACTCTGGCTGTTTGAAAGGCGGTCCTGATTTGACTCGAATAGAAAGAAAAATACATTTACATATTTTTTTTTATAACATCATCATTTATTTTTTATTCTTAACGTAAGCTTTATAATAAAACTCCATAAACATTACAGTCATAAAAACATTTTGAGGTAGAAGTACTAAGCCCATAATCTTCGGAAATCCACAAGACGGCCCTACCATCATCACCGCCCAATGTATCGCGATCAATCCGAATTGAAACTGAAATTGAAAACGAAAAAATAAATTAGAAAAAAAACGTATTTACGTTAGATATGTAAGTGTTACAATTTGTAATAATGTCAGATATTTTTTCCACCAAATAAGAGCCGCGTTGTTGAATATCGCTAGGAGGTAATATGAGTACATAATGCTGTGCACTAAAGTGTTTATGAATCCAATAAAAACTACATGACCACCTGAAAAAAAAAAGATGAAAAACATTGTTAACAGATTGGGAATAATTTAATATTTTATTTGAAAATAGTTTTGTTAAAATTAACAAAGTTAACAATTTTGATAAAATTGTTAGACTTTGAAGCCTCCAAACGAATCATTTTTACTAGTAATCTGAGTTTCTGTTGTTCTTAACAAAGTTGTTAATCTAATCCTGCGGCCGCTAGGATTCGAGAATCAATCAAAATTAAAGTTGAAGTTTCAGTTCCATTGAGGCAAATATTACAACTGATTCCCTTACATTACAAAGCTTGATTATTATGATTAATTTAATGATATGTCTAGCATAAATATATTAAGGGAAAATATTTAAATTTTTAAATATAGTTTAAATACGTTTGATACAATAGGTAGGGTGAAGGAGCCAGTGGTCGGCCACTTAACTTTTTTTTTACGTTTGCGTTATAAATCGGTTTTTATAGTAAAGAATAGGTTATTCATCATTTCCAATTAATTAAAATGTTTTCATTATGAAAACAAAGTCATTTTTAGGGTATTTACTACCGAAAACAAATTATTCTCAAAAATGTAAATTAAACCGTCATTCTTGAGTAGTCAGTTAAGTATCGGCCAGTTAAGTATTCAGTAGTCGGCCCCTGTTTTTACATCCAGAAAACAAAAGAAAAACAAACAGCACATTTTTTTAATATGAAATTTTGACAGCCGACTAAACAAAACCTGTTTCCTAAAGCCGAATCTTCCGTAGTCGGCCAGGGGGGCCGACCTCATGCTCCTGACGCATATGCCCAGCTTTGTTTCATTGGCTTTCTTAAGACTAATGACTAGAAATAAACTTAACCAAGAATCAAACGAGTTAACGTTGGATCCTATATTCCTGATCCAATTATATTACATGCATGGCCCCTGAGCTTTAAATGTACATTTGTAAGTGTATGTACAATGCCTCGCAAAAGTATTCGTAATTTTATTATTTCGACTTATTAAAATTTCGAGTATGCATGGGAATGTTTCAAAAACTATGGACATGAATAATTGAACTCAAATGTATGATTAAAAGGTTTCTGGCTTTTGAAATTGGCTTTCAAAATTGGCACAGTACTTTACTGTCATTTTTATTATTTTTGTTTTTCATGTTAATTAAATTTTTCTATAAAACTGCTCATACCTCGTACACAAGCGGAGAGTCGTGTACACACGAGCATAGTAAAAAATACATGTTTTTTGACCGCTCTACAATGAACTGTCGCGTGGGCGCCGTGGCTTAATCGTTAGTGCGTCGGACTGTTAAGCGAGAGTACCTGGGTTCGAATCCGGCTCAGGGAAATAACACCACAAATAATTTTTCACGGCCCCACCTCCAGCGAACGACTGACAACCCTCCTGGAGTACTTTTGTCATGAAAAGCTTTCGCAATTCGCCGTTCGGAACCGGCATTAAACAGTAGGTCCCCTCCACATGTGTCAAAATTATAACGCGCACAACACAGTGGAGGTGCGAAAAAGCTAGGCTCTGGCTCTCAACGGGCTGTTACGCCGCCTAATACAATACAATGAACTGTCATCAAATCTTGGCATCAAGCTTACCGTAAAAAATTACGAATACGAATGCGATTTGAAAAAGTGACGATCATTATTTTTTTTGACACGATCAAATTAGCAATGCTTGCTGTCTCTATTAAACAGAAATACCATAGTCGGCCATGATTTTTTTTTTGCTCCTTATTTCTTAAGGAGCAAAAGACAAGGAAAAAAAATTAAGTTCCTACGCCTAAAATTAGTCTATTTATTACATTTTTAAGGAGAAATAAAATTACGAATACTTTTGCGAGGTTTTGCGAAGTTTGAGTTTAAGTGCCAGTTCTTGGAGCAAGAATGACAAAGTATTTTTTTTGTCTATAATTGTGTAAAAAAACGGCGACACAGGATCGATGTAAGTAAAATTAATTTTAGGCTGGTTGGTAGCAGTAGTGTGACGCTCGCTTGAGCATCAAAAATTGATTTGAAAAAAGTGCTCGGTAAAAAACAGCAGTTGAAGAAAATTTATTAAACAGCATCGAATATATCGAGCATCGCGATGGGGCATCGCGATGGGGCAGCGCATCAAGTCACGTCAAGCGATTACTTTTTTCATTATCTCCAAGTGTGTAGTACACTTGCGTCAACTCGAGTTGAATTAACTCGAGTCTTTTATGTAAGTTCGAGTAAGGTGTATTTGAGTAATAGGTATTCGGGTTATGTGTGTTGAGAACTCGGTTTATTAGACGCTTTTCATTTCAGCTTGAGTTGACTCTATAACTCGAGTTGCCTCATCACTGGTGACAATACCCATTCACAAATGAAATGTGGATTTCAGGTCTGGTAATGGAGATTAGTCTTGTCGTTCACTAGACCCTTTCCTTTAAGGTATTATAAACTATACGCTCGACCAAAATAAACCAAACAAATTTACAAGAACCGCTGCAGAAGATTGATGTCCTCCTTAGGATCCAAACGAACCGTTTTAAAACACCCTGGTGCCTGTTGTTGTCAGAACTACTGTTCCATAATATTAAAAATTTTACAAAAAAAAAAAATGGTTTACTAATAGCCGACGCGAAGTCGTGTTCATCCCTTCCGTTCAATACTAAACAGCCGTTCTTAAATTATGAGCAAAAGTCAGCATTCCATGCCAAGCTGGAATGTTCGAGTGTATGCTTTTTTAATTCTTTCATGACCGCACCTCAGGAAAAATATTTTTTTTTTCACTTCACCAAAAATCAACGAAAAGATCCCGAATATTCTAATTTCACTAACAAGGAGAGTGCACGACCTCCGGGTCACCGATTTTGATGAATGAAATGATGGATTTTTAATGAAATTCATGTTGTGCACGAACAACACTGGACATGAAAGTGTTCAAAAGGAGATTAACAGATGACTATTTTAAATGAATCATATTTAACTTTGTTTTAAAATAAAATGTATGATGAAAGAAGACATGAAATCACCGAAAAATTTTGACACACTAAATTGTGTCAAGTTTCTTTTACATCGAGAAATATCAAAAAGAAACAAGGTTTCTAATATGTCCTTAGAATTTAACAATTTGTAAATGCATGCATTCATTCCTCTTCTCTAAGAATGCTCATACGTATGAAACACGTAATTATTCCAAAATTTGAATTGCAAACTGCAAATACGTCGAAAGTCACACGTCAATAGCCTCCAGGGCTAGAGGTAGTTGTACAAAAACACTAGAGAGATCACTCAAGTTCCACTGAAAGCAAAATTATAAAAGGAACACTTTGACTCACAGCTCAAAAGAAAAAAAAAATTAAGTCAAAGTCAATTGTCTGAGCTCGGTCTAAATTAAGAGTTTAATTTCTCCTTCGACAACTAAGTAATTTTTTCCGAAACACATTTTAACAACACTAAGCAAATTCCAATGCAATTTTTTTGTTGTAAATGTAACGCGAACCTTGCGTTTGTATAAATTGCTAAACGTGTGCTGGTTTCGAATTAATTTAAAGTTCACTAGCCATGGGCAACTCATGGTGATTTAATAATTTCGAATGTAAATTTCTCAATATCGTCTGCGATTCTTTACAAATTCAAAAAATTTTTTGCGCATACCTGGTAAAAATCGAGCCCCAATCCAGGACGCTAAAACCATGCCCACGTGATGGTACACATGCAGGAATGTAACTTGTTGCTGTTTCTTTCGCAGGACGAAGAACACCGTGTCCAAGAGATCCAAAATCTTGATCAAGTAGTAGTTGTGAACCTCCTTCGCAGCTAGGACCCCTAGTTCACTGTCTGAGTAATCGACGGGCTCGCACTGGAATTTGTAAGGGCCGAAGATGTAGGTGTGGACGGTACCCTGTGGTTGAGAATAAAGGGGTCAACGTTTGACGAGCGGAGTTCTGTGAAAAGTCAGGTCTTACTTTGTAAAACATATTAACGGAGATGATGATCTGAAGGAGGTTGTAGAGAATAAGGACTTTATTCAAGTTGTAAGCTGGCCGATGTTTCATGAACTGTGGGCCCCACTTCAGAACGAACTGAAGATACACGACTATCACGGCTAAAGGCATGAAGAAATTTCTATTGAGGAAAAAGTTTTCCGTTCGCGGGTCTAAATGAAAACAGAAATTTAAACGACTTTACAACTTAATCAAGCTGCGAATATACCTGCGTAGTAGTCCATTGTATCGTTGTAAAATTTGTATGCAATCTTCAGCAACGCAGCCATGATTGTTAATAGAGAGCACTGGACAGTTGCGCGTTTCCTAAGCGACTGTTCTTTCTATCGGGGAGTTGGACGATAGAGAATGAAAAGGTTCGTTAGGTTGGAAAATTCAATAGCTTTTAGTCTTGACGGGATTTTTAATTGGTGGTGAAGCTTTGCAATACCTCCATACGTAAGCGACTTTTCACTAGCAAAGGCTCCGACAAAGTATAAGTCTCAATTTAAATTTAGCCGTACTTGCCTTGCAATATTTTTCATGGTTGAATACAATAGTTTCCCATAATGATTATTCAATGAAGTTGTATTTAAAAGTGAAAAGCCACTCGAATATGAATTTTTGTTTGATGTTATAGCAATGAAGTTCAAAAGTGTGCGAAATTTCTTAAAATTGCGTGGTATTAGTCATTTTGAAAGGACAAAGCACTAAGGGGTTTTTAGAAATTCAAAAAATTAGAACAAGCGGAATATTGTCTGAATTTTAAAGAGAGAGAATAAGGAAATAGCTTTTTTTTTTCGATTTGTATTTTTGCATTGAAAACATACTGCCAAGTCTTGTGGTGCGAAACTGAATGACGTCGATTAGCTATAGGGACAGCTGAAAATTCTGCTGAAAGAGGCTGTTGCCGATGATAATTAAAAAAGTACAACTTCAAATTTTTTTATTTCTGCCAACTCCGAAGTGACAAATTCTTTTTGTGTTTACTAGCAACACTTAACCACAATATCATGTATATTGTGTACATAATGGGAAGCCCTTGACTAGTAAAATTTCTGCAAGTTACGGATTACAGAAAATATTAGTATTGCATAAAAGTTAAGTAGGACCACCCCTTAGAACTGACCCTTTCATGCCCAGTGTTGTTCGTGCACAACATGAATTTTATCTGTCAATCTGTTTATATCTCAACTCAAAAATATTGACGCAAGTGCAGTAAAAGTATCTTAAGTTAAATCTGAAACCCAATTTCAGTCCATTTACTTCTGCATCAGACGTCTCTTAGCGCAATAAGAATATTCGAGATCTTTTGATTAGTTTTTGGTGAAGTAAGAAAACACTTTTTTTTTTCTGCGGCAGGAATCAGGTGTGGTCATGAAAGGGTCAAAAAAAATGAGCTAAAATAATTTTAAGACTCCAACAAGTTGCAATGTAATGAATATCAATTTCCTTTAGCCCAAATATCGCTTATTTCCTCTAGTTTTCGGCTGCCTCTTTTATGGAAAAAATCACTCCCACTCTTTAAGTCCCTTCAATCAGCAAATGTCGATGCAGAAAGTTCGCGGATTTTTTTGCATATGATGGAAATGCATTTCCTGTCTTCTGATTTCCAATATAAGAATACTACCACTTGTGTTATTATTAAAAGTGTTTGTTTATTACAATGTGAATCAAAAACTAAAAAAAAACTTTTCAGTTAACACTCATAAGTTAAACAAATCTAATGGAATCAGTTTACGGAGTTGGTATAACGACAGATTTACGTGTCGACAATATTGCGACCAGCTGAAAGTTGAAGCAATTCGCCTGAGAGTATGTGGCATCTTTTTGATTCAGTTGTAAATCCAATTGGATGAGGTCAATGCATTTAGGGGTGAAAGTCTTATTAGTTTTCTGTCAACAAATCGTCAGCGGCTCAATGGTCTAGGGGTATGATTCTCGCTTTGGGTGCGAGAGGTCCCGGGTTCAAATCCCGGTTGAGCCCAGTTTGCTTTTTTGGATTATAAAAAATAATCTCTCTATTTAAACCTTAATTTTATGTTTGCTCCACAACTTAGATACAAACTGACATCCACAAACTTAGATAGACCTACATAGTTTAAATCTTAATTCCAAAAATGCATAGGCGAAACTAAAAAACTGAAAATACAGTGAAATCTTGATAAATTGAATTTTATAGGACCAGGGAAAAACCTCGAATTAGATAGGTAGGAATGTATGGGACCGTGGACCCTGGGGACTGTGATCATGCTTCTATTTACTAAGGTTTTCGAATTATTGAGAGTTTACTGTATAATTTTTATTTATCGTTTTATTGAACGAAAAATTATATTTGTCATACGACGTTCTAAATTGAAATAATATTTGGCTTTATTTCCCAGCTCGGGTGCTTACAGCGCCCACGAAATTAGACACACCTAATATGATCGTTTTATTTTCATCATAACTCATGTACTTTCCACATTTAGGAAGGTGAGTTTTGACTTTTATTCTTGCTACAGATTACATCAATTATAAAAGCCATGGATTTTGCATCAAGAACCATAACTTTATCCGTTTGTCAACAAAAAAAGCGCAAAAATTAGCCAAAAAGCACGTGCATGTAGGTAGAAACATTAACATTAAAATAAATTCATAATTTTTTTTTTACAAAATGGCTATAGAGCAATTTTGTTTTCCAATGGTATGGCAATAGTTAATTTCAATTCAATTGCTCCACAATATTCTTCAATACTCGAATCATGAATTTTATCCAGCCTTGCAAGGCCTTTGCGGAATACTCCTCCAGGAAATCCTAATTTCTTCCAATAGCCAAATTCTCCTTCCAAAAATTCAAATTTCCTGCTTTAGAATTGCCTATTTTACTATGTCCAAAAATTGTTTAATAAAATCAAGATCAAAATTTTATGATCCAAAACAATCACTAAACGTCCTAAACGTCTCTATTTTGTGTATACTGTCATATGCATTTGAATGACTGTAGTTATTTATACATTTGGGAGTTGTCACTCGGTCAGCTCCAATAACATTTTAAGGTAGAACATTTTGGGAGCAGACACTCGGTCAGCTCCAATTTCGATTTGAACGCAATTCGCATGTTTCCCACCTGCACTTTGCGGTAAATCTTAGAAATATTGTTGAGAATAAAGTCAGTCTGTAAAAAACCTTTAAAGCAAACGTAGTCTTAATTTACATTATTCTGTGCAGCTGTAAAAACTAAATACAGTCGAATCCCTCTAAGTCCAATTTCTCTCTAACTCGAATTAATTCGCCATACAAAAACAAGCCTCTAAGTCGAATTCCCTCTAAGTCGAAAATACCTCTAACTCGAATACATTTTCTCGACTCTTGGTCTGCTTTCAATACCTCTCAGTCTCAGATTTGCTCAAAAATAAACAACAAATTTCCTCTTGCAACTTGTATCAAGCACGCACTCTCGTATCCTTTGACCCTTTAAGGTGATCCCTAGACGCTGAACACATTTCGCGAACATTAATTCTGGTTGATTCTTGTAGTGCAAAGCGCTTGTGACGTACACATTGCAGTGCACAAAAAAGGCTTTTTAACAAAAAAAAAAAAAAAAACAAGTGTCCTTTAGACCACACAATTGAAGTAAAAGTTCTTTAGGTCCATTTATATATATTTGTATATATATAATTATAATAGCAAAAAATTTTCCGATTTGAAATAATTGTACTGAACCGCCAACTCACCAGTTATAACAACAAATCGAGTGTCCAAAAACATCAGAACATAACGACTGACATCATTATCAAAGACAGCATCTGTATTCTCCAAATTTTTGAACTATTTTCCTGCTATACCTAAGACTTGTTTCCCATTGTGACCATTTGGACAACAGATAAAACAGCATAAACTTTAGGGTCAATTGATTCCCAGCCATTGAATTCCTCAAACACCTGCAAAACAAGAAGTTCCCTGTCAATCTCAAGCCACTGAATCTATGAGAACCATAAATAGAAGACATTTATCACCAGAGTAGACGACAACTTTTATTTTTGTGTAGTAGCAAAACCTCTTGGGTGTTTATCACATGACTACCATACTAATGCCCACCGGGGACTTCCCTCAAAGTAAACACCAAACAAAAGCCTCGGAATTTCTTGCAACAGAACAGAAACCAGTACACAAGTTAACAAAAAGAAAGACAGTTTGTCCAAATAACCGACACAAAGTGTTGACGAACAAGGCCACGATGTTTGTTGCTCAGTGCTTTTGGTGGGAGAGCGCTTTGACACTGAAAAAGAAAACAGCGAATCCATCCGCACGACACATGAATGTGTCATATTTTTTTTCTTTTTTTTGATATCCAAGTAGCTCGGAACTAGAAACGTTTTATTGGAATACCTACAACCAATGGTTAGCATTGACCTTATCTTCGAAGATAGTTTGCAATAAAGAAACAAATAAACGAAGCAAAGAGACAGAGTAAAGAAACAGAGATGCGAATCGAAATGTCACGGAACGAGTTTTGTTTTTTGCCGGCAGCTCTTCGGATTAAATCATCCAGCTAGGGCAGCAATAGAATAATAATCTCGCACACACTTCCGTATCAAAACGAGTCCAAATCCTTCAGGAAACTCATTTGCAGAGTAAGGTGCATAACGTATAAATGACTGATGTCAGTTTATGTCTGCTGCCATCACAGAGCTCAGAAATGAGGAAGTCATTGCATGCATGTGAATTTTTTGCAAATTAAATTCGAAAGAGATACGCGATAGCCCTGAACTTCACACCACACTCATGGGTGCCATGACCGAGATTTGTTTTGAATTTTTTATTTGAATTTGTTTTAATTTTCGGTTGTGATTTGTGAATATGAATTAAAGTTCAATTTTTTTATGAATCGAATGCGAAGTGATTTTAGCAACGCGGTTGCTGGGAAAGGTTCTCAATTGAGGAAGGTTTGTAACTTATGGCATACTTACAGCAGGTCAATTTCGTAGAGTTTTCAATAAGCCCTTCAATTGCCCCTTATTCTGAATTCTTTAAGGTGTCATGTTTACTTGATTTTTGATGATCTTCCAAAAAGAGTCCTTCTTCTGTGGATTTGAAGACGCAACAGTAATGCCATAAAGATCGTCATGTGAAAATCAATGAAGTTCAATATTGCTAAAAGACAGTTTTCTGGCCAAATCGGATGGACGGAAATGTGTGTTTTTAAAAACATGATGCCGCATGATACACAAACGTGTATGACGGTGTCAAGAACATTTTTTATTCTCTTGGTTTTTTTTATGAAATATAGTTCGATTAGAGCAAGCCTACAAAAAACCTGTTTGGACTTTTTTTCCCTTTAGTAGTTTGGCTAGTGAAAATGTTCAAAATTGTTTTTTTTAATCATATTCGCAATGAATTCAACCACACAAAAAAACTCACAAAAACTTCATTCATAAAGCTCATTCATGGGATCGTGAAAATAATTATTGTCTATGACATGTATTTTTCAATGGCTCTAAGTTTGCCTAAGAGTTTAAAATAAAATAGTAGTACAAAAAATATTCCTAAGCCCTAGTCTAAGTGGGGCTAAGGCAGCGTTTAAACCCTAGACAAGGAAGGGGGTACAACAGATGTTTTAGATGCAGTACTAGTGGCTTAATGACACTCCTATCTCTTCAATTTAATTCAATTTAAGAAGTGGGGCTGAACTCATACAGAATACTTTCACTTTTTGAAAAATCTTAGATTTATGTGTCAAAGCACTTGGTATAGTCTTAACTTCTTATGTTAAGTAACTTTCTTGAATAATGAAATGAAAGCGACAACTATTTGAATAAAACGTAGTGTACTCGTATTTTAAAGGCAAATGTAAATTATTTTATCGCTTTTCTATTATTATGAAGTTAATCGAATTCTGTTCTGAACGGCTCCTTTAATCATCCGGCAATTTATTAAATAAATTTTGTGTTACCTTAGTTTACAAAAAAAAAAAACTTAGCTACTTCTATTCCCAAGAACTTCTTCCGCAGTCTAAAAACTTTGAATTTTTCCACTCAGCTTAAGTCAGCGACATTTCAAACTTCCATCAGTACAACGTATGTTGAATATATTTGGGAGTACCTCTCAATGGTATTCTAATCACGATCAGCTGCAAAAGTATTGCACTGCCATTAGAAACTTTGTACATAGCCGACGCTACGTTATTGGACACAAAATCAAGTCTTAACCGCTTTTTTGGCTGTCGCCAAAATTGTCGGCCAGTGGTCTTCTGACTCAATTCGTTACAAACGCACAAGTCAATAGAATTCCTTTGCAGAGGAGTTTTCCACTACCTTCCAAATGATTTTTCACTTTCAATCAGAAAAGAGGCAGACTAATCCAGTCTTTAAATTCAGGTCAAGCTGATCTTTTGAGAAACGGTGTCTCATGACTTATGCAACTCTTTTCCTTTGTGGATTGCATTTTCTGTGAGTCATGGTTTTTTTTGGTGTCAGATGCACTTGAGAGTGCGTCAGCTGAAATGAGTTTTAAGGGTTTTCCTTTTTATGGGTCCATTGATGTGTGAGAAAGGCCAAATTACTGACGCATTTTTTTTTTTTCGTTCAAGTGAAGAAATTTTATTTTTGGTCAAGGTGAAGAGCTCTAGTGTTTGTTCCGGCTTAAGCAGCAACAAAGGAATAAAGTAATGTAACTGATTAGGGACTTGAAAAAAATCTCTGATTTAACCTCAAGCTATGAAGAAGTTTTTGACTGAAAAATGAATTTTTCATCGAGGCATAACTTCAAACAAATCCATCGAGCTCTTTGTCTTTATTGGTGTCTGTCGCTCACACCGAAGACAACGCACAACCCCTTGACTGCAGTTTTTACTGCCGACCAACAAGCCAAAACCCGTCACTCAACCTGAATAGAAATGGCTTACATTATCCACCACATGCCTCACTCGTGTTTTCCATTTCGTTAGCCAATAAATAAAATTCTATAAAAAAAAAAAACGCTACTGATATCAACGAACTTTGCGTATCTTAGCACTCATTTCCTCGCTCATTCTTTACCACTCTCACCTGTTTCCATCTACCTGACCTTGCCAATACCTCGTCAACGCATCACACAACCAGACCATCGACGATAGGCTCACGAGCTTCGCTCTGAATTCCCCTTGACCGGGAACGCGCCAACGACGTGACAACCAAAAACAACGCGAAATACTTTTATCCATCCGACACAGTCCAACACCGAACACCAACCAATTGTACTAGAACAGCAGACAAAAAGATCGCTGTCGGACGTTGGACAGTCGAGTATCGCCGCTCACCGCTGTGTACTCGAACCAAGCCAAACTTTGCTTAGCTAATTGATAGTTAATACGCTCGTTAAGTGACGTGCGAGCATGCGGCTTGTAAGTCTTCACTTTATTTATACACCGTAATCTTATGGACTCGATATCAGTGTGTTTTGGGTTTGAGGAGCTATCGGTTCAGTGGCAATTTCAATTTCAGTTTCAATTCAGTCTTTGGTCTCAGTCACTGTCGAGTGGTTGAAGCTCAGTGTTGTTCTTAATTTTTTCCTGCTTTTCTACTCAGCCAAGTGGTGCGGGTGTGTGAAATTGGTGATCTGGAGATCAGGACGCTTTAGTAAGAGTGAAGTGGAAGGAGTTTTGTGCATCCTTTTTAACGACATTTGTGGATTAACGTCTGAATGTAAGTTTATTTTTGTGTTGAAATTTGAAAATTTGTATAGTCGACGTGCAGTGCAAATTGTTGGACAAGAATTTGGAACACAAATATTTGAAAAAAAAGTGATTTTGGAACGTGAACTGCATGTGGGAGATCTATAACGATTTCTTAATCATGATCGAAAAAGTGATCTTGGGAAAATATTCGCTGCTTTTTTGGAAAAAAAAAAAAATTAAAAACTCACCAAAACTACAAAATTTGGGAAGCTTTTGGTACCTTGGATGGAATTTTGATTTTATTAATTTAAAATAATCGTGATCTATCAGTGTTTTAAAGTCATTTATTTCTCTAAAAGTAGTAGAAATCGTGTCGAAATTTTGTATTTCATAGATAAAGGTTTTGCATCGTTGTTCTATTAAATTCCATTTCTGTCTCCATGAGACATATTTTTGTACACTAATTTGTTTTTCTCAAAAAATGCTGAACTGTTTGCCCTTTTATTCGTAAACAGCTGATTCAAATCGGTGTTTTTTCGGATTTGTCGTTCGTCTATTTTTGCCAGCTACCTAAGCAATCTAATTTAATATTCAATCAAAAATTTGAGTTTTACTTAAATCGAAACCGGAATTTTGAATTTCGCTTTTTCTTAAGACTAGACTATTTGCAGACCAAAAATAAACTAATTTAGTTATAATTTGAATACCTTAGAAGTTTTACTGCTTTTGAAGTTTGACGTTTGTTGACTCAGAAGGGTGGTTAGTTTGCATATGATATTTAATGTTGTTATGAATTACGTCTACTATACCATTGGAGTTTTCGACATCTAGAAATAGTTTTTTTTCAACTTTTGTGCACGGTTTCCTCTTTACATTTTACCTATCGACCATTAAACTACATTAGCTCGAAGTTATAATGAGACAAACAAAAATCTGGAACATAAACTTTTGCAGATATTTGAATTATTTTTTAGCTTTCGTGTTGATGGATTTTTATGATTTTTGCTATTTTAGTAGTCTAATAGTATTTCTGTTTTGGATTCTAGTTCCTTATGAGCTATAGATTACATATATTTGTTTTCTTCATGGATACTTTACTTTTAACTGTTAATTTCTGTATTTTTCTTGTTAATTTATGCTATTGTAATTCTTAAAAAACGAATTAGAATTTATTGCTCTCAAACTTCATTTAATTTTTTTTTAACTTTCCGAGTTCCGAGAAAATAAACATTAAGTTCCAAATTTTGTTTGTCCCAGTATTACTTTGAGGTACTGTACATCAGCTTGAACTCATAATTTTACACAGAAACATTTACAAACTAAACAAATTTTAACTAGAATGTTTTGAAGTCAATATAACTTAGGTGTAGGGAAGAAAATATAAAAGGGTAAACAGAAAAGAGGAAACAAATGAACAAAGTAACGTATATATAAAAAAGCTTTTCGTTGAATCGACCAACGTCGTTTTACAAACTTCAACCTTTGTCTTCGAACGTGAAACCGTTGTCGAAATTTTTATATTGGATTTTGAAAATAATTATTTTTTAAAACACTGTCGAGCAGGAACATTACCATAATATTTTCAACGACCCTAAGTCGCTGAATATTAAAAAGCATTTCCGTCTTGATGTAATCAGACTGTGTTTTGATTGATTTGTTTAATTTTTTTTTCGCACATTAAAGCGTCATGTTTAACATTCAGTAACACATCGAAATTTGCATTTTCGATTTCTTAAACACAAATGGAATCGGTGCTAAAGTTCTATTTATTTTTCTTCATAGAATAACCTTATTTAAACAAGGTTTCTCTAGCTTATCTATGGTTTCATAGAACCATATCTACTGCTGAAAATACAATTGTTTAGCGGTTGCAATATGCAGTAACGTAAAGGACACTTGGAGGAAAAATTTGGAAACTCAATTAGAGTGGCGATTATTCATCAATGGGGTATAATCAAAATATTGTTTAGTTGCGCTTCAAGCAACATTCAAAGGTCACCATCAGCAATATCTACGATTCCTACAATTTTGTCCTACAAAATTGGTTGGATGACAATGAAATCCTACCCTGATCGAAAATTTGTGAGGATGATCTCGTGTTTTATTCATCTGAATTGAATTTTTTTTCAAGCTAAGACAAACCTGCCATCTGGTATTAAAATCTGGTCGTCATGCTTTGACAGATGTAAATACTACGCTATCAGGCATACATCTGTCATTTTAATGTTTAAGAGCAATAAGTTGTACAAGTGCAATAGAGAATTTTTTTAAGGCTCAATCATGTCTATGAAACAGCATTAAAAGTCTCACTGCTGGTGAGACTTTCAAGTTCTACCGAACGGTTGAACGGTCTTATGTATTTTCGTCTGGTCTTCTCAGATTTTAATTTTACACGAATTTTGACTAAACATTGGCGGTTTTAAACGAAAAGAACAAGTATTTATCTGCCTACCACAACATTTCCTTCACCAATCCAAGCAAACAGCTGTTTATACGATAATTTGACGCTTAGGGCGCGATAGGTTTGAGGTGTTAAACTCTGGACTTTTCGAAGATTTTTGAGTAAAAACAAAAATAATTGAGTCCATCTGTCGCTGCATGTGATAGTCTGTGAGGTGACAAGAGAATTTCATTTGTTTTTTTTGAGAGAAATGAAGATCAAAATTACCAGAATTACTTCAGCGGCTTTTTAATACTTGTAACTTGCGACTCTAAAAAAATTGAATTTGCATAGTTGACTGACACCTATGAGCCATTTATCGTAGAGTCTCTTGAGGGTAAAGCTTTATTTAAAAGATGCAGCTACAAAATATTGAATTAATGAATAAATAAACAGTATAAACGACCGGGAAATGAACATTGTTCTGAAAATTAATACTGCTTTGAAGACTTAAATAGTCTTGACTGTCTAACTTTAATTTTTTATTAAAATTTTTACGAGTTTACAATTGCCTATAATCTAAGCAACGCAGCAATTACTGCTTTAGTAAGAAATTGCTAACAAATAAGGAGTTGGGTCACAATTAATTAATAAGCTACTTTACAGATCTTTCGGAAACATTACCAAAGCTCCCGGCCTCTACAAAACATCTTTCCAAAAGCTAGACTATTTATTTTGTTTTTTTTTGTAGAATAACTAACAAAGTAACTTTATAAATTATTTTGTTTTAAATCTAGACCATTTCCCAGTAAATTCTATAAAAAAAATTGTAATGCGTTGTTTGACAGCTGACATTTGTGAAATGCCATCAAACTCCCGGCCTCTTCTCTGTCTGTGTCACTAACAAAACTGATGAAATAAATTCCTTCTCAAAATCTAGAGTATTTTTCCCATTTATTCTTCCGAATTTCTCAATCACAACATGACTATTTACTTCAGCAAATAACAACTTCCATATGGTCAATAAATAATTTAGCAATAATTAAAAATTACAACCTCAGCTCGAAACAGAAATTCGCCAACGAATGCTGCCGGCCAAAGTAGCTCCTCACTCACATAACAACGAATTGATGGGTCGTGCATTGTCGTTATATAACGATTCTTAAATAAGGTTTTCAGGTCAACGTGACAGCAGTCACTCTGCACTGACTTTCATTTGTTTGACCCGCACTTGTAACCGTTGCGTGCTGCGATTGAAGTGGATGGAAAGTGAAAATGCGTAAGTGAAGCAGTGGCTAGGCGTCTCAAGAATTTGCATAAACCAAAGTGCAAATTTTATTCTAATGATATTTGTCTGTCTCAATGTGTCACGTGTAGAAGACGTTGACAAGTGCAACTGCATTTTTGGCTTAGGGGGAAAAAAATTGCACACATTGTCACATTCTTTGATTTTATTGTGTGAGCAAAGCATTAAAAGTCAATTAGATGACACTCGAATGTTAATTATTATTTAAATTTTTTTTTCGCAAATTGGTAGACGAATATCCGGCAGAACGGAGTTATTCTCATTAGAAATTCTGGTGAAATTTTGACATCCAGTACGGTTTGGTTGACATGTACGTCAGAGAACTGTTTTTGGTCGGACAAGACCATCGAATGAAGTCAGTGTGACGTAGGGAGATCCAAAAGCAGTCGTTTGTCGGTTGCATTGAGGGTCAGGCGAAAATACATGCGTAATTTTGTTTTAATTAGCCACGGTGAGTCGGGAGGGACAAATGTGACATATTTCAAATGTTTTTTTTTTTTTTTTGGTAAAATTATTGTCATCTAATTAGAATGGTTAATTGCAGTCTCAAAATGGGAAACGCCGGCCATGGGGAATTAGTTAAGGAAGTTCGTGCCGTAGGTTAATGCGGTAATTAGCGATTGAGTGTCCCAATTAATGAATAGATTAGCTTAATGCGGTTTATGGTGGAGGTTTCATTAAGGTTCTCCTGAAATTTTTAAGAGCTTCCGGAATAATGATATATGTCTTAAGTGTGATCTAGTCACTCGACAAATCGTTGTCAGTAAGAAGGCCTGGGTGAGCATACTTTAAATAGTTAATTGATCAGCTGGAATGAAGAGAGATATGTGTCTGTATTTTAATTTTTTCCTATAACGTTTAAGTTTTGACATCGAATTCGAGGAAATGATTTTCCATTATCAAACTAAAGTAGAATAGTCAATCAGGCAGACGGCAATGCCATACAATATTAAAACTGATTGTATAAAAGATATTGTAAATTTTTTTTTAGTAAAATAAAATCTAATCTAAGTCTAAAGTTAATAGTGTAGTTCAACAAATTAAATTAAACTAAATCTAAAGTTCTGAAGTTTGCAACAATTTTTTATACATTACATTGGGCGGCGTAACAGCCCGTTGAGAGCCAGAGCCCAGCTTTTTCGCGCCTCCACTGTGTTGTGCGCGTTATCATTTTGACACATGTGGAGGAGACCTACTGTTTAATGCCGGTTCTGAACGGCGAATTGATTTTCATGACAGTAGTACTCCAGGAGGGTTGTCAGTCGTTCGCTGGAGGTGGGGCTGTGAAAAATGTTTGTGGTGTTTTTTTTTTCACCGAGCTGGGTTCGAACCCGGGTACTCTCGCTCAACAGTCTGACGCACTAACCGATCGATCCAGTGGCTCCAAAGTTTCCAACAATTATGTAGCAAAAATTTTATTATGAATACTAAGCTCCCTTACTGAAACTGAAAGTTCGACATCGACAGATAAAAAAAAAACAAATTTTGACAAGTGCCTGAAGTGCTTTCAAGTGTTGATGATTTCTATCGAAAATTAATTTAAATCAAATTTGAATCTCTCTCTAATCGAATGAATCTCTCTAATCGAATCGAATACTCGGTGTGAAAAATTAATCGCTTTTACAATTCAAATCGTTTCAATTAAAATTTGTTAAATTAAAATTAAATATTCGCTTTCAAGCTTTGTCCATTTTAATTTGATATAAATGTATCTACGCAAGGTCTTAGTTTATTTCTCTTCCTAGAATCATTTTTCTCACCTCATTTCTCGACTAAGCAATTCAAAACAATTGTCTGAGAACCTGGCAATCATCACACGCAATGGATCTAATCCCCTCTCTCTGACCAGACTAACCTGCAATGCACAACCTAACGAAGCTGCAACTCACTTAATTACCCATTGGCCCCTAACTCCGCACACTTTTCCTATTATCTCATAGCTTCTAGTCACAAAAAAAAGCCAACAGAAAAAAAAAAATGGCAATAAACTAACGTATCCCATCACCTTGTAACACAAGACTCCATCAGAAAAAATCTATTAAGATGCAAAAAGACAGCGAAAATACATTCACAGCAGCACCGGCAAGAGTTCATGGTCATTTTAAAGCTTGCTCATGAGCAGAACTTCATTTGACAGCTCGCTTGAGAAACACACAGCCACTTGCCACTTTACATGAGTGTGACTAACTGAAACGATAAACGATTTTGGGATTTTAGCCTAAGTTTTGCCAAGAAGGCGTTTTTGCCTTTTTTCCTCGAGATAAGTGTCATAGTCATCGCATTGACGTAGAGTAACGTGATCAGAATTTTTTGACAGTATTCAAAAATCTGGTAGTCGTAATAACTTTTTTTTTTGGGGTCTATGCAGAGGTAGGGACTTTTTTTTGTTTGAGGGAAAAAAGGTGGTCAACCGTTTATTTGCGGCTTCGAGAAAAAAAAAGCAAAAATGCGCTTAAATAAAACGCGAGTTGAATTGGTAAATAATCGGCGCAAAGACCGGGCTCATTTCGAATTCAATTTGCGAAATTTTTAGTTTCGGAAATTTGTACCTTTAAGCGACACGTCAGATCTGAAATCAATTTTGTTTGGTTGAAATGTTGGTCATTTAACTGAAATTGTTGACGGTGTCCGCTTATCTCGAATCTAATAGCTTTAAGTTGCGAGGTGTGTTCGAAGAGTTAGTGAACTTGTAAAAAAATGTAGACATTACTTGAGTTTATTTACAAATTAAAGAGTATTAGTGGAGATTTTAAATAAACTTAAGTATGAACTGCACTGAAGTATTTGACGTCATTTCCGTTGTTGACATTTGCACTTTCAACGTTTTTTTGCAAGGGCTTGGCAGGTGTTGACCTGCTGCAGGGTTTTTTTGCAAATTCAACGTGTTTTTTACGTTAGTTTGTGGCTGTCAGATTAACACACTGCTTTCATGTCAGTTTGACGTGTGTTTTGACCCTTGTAGTTGTCATCTTAGTGTATATGGAAATGTGACAGATATTGAATGCGGTGCCTGCGAATCGCCAATCACATAGATCTGTAGATCCATAGTTATTGAAAGAAGATGATATCTTGAAATAATTTTTATGCTGTTCGAGCAAATTAAATTAAATGGAACACATCTTATGCCAGCACTAGATGTCAATCTTTCTGGTACAAAATTGGAAAGTTATAGGCAAGGTTCTTGTACAAAATTTGAAAGTTATAGGCAAGGTTAAAAAGTGATTTTCTTTGTCTGCGTCTTTGACATCCAAAATACCTTTACTAAAATTATACATCATCTTACAATAAGTTCGAGAATGTAAAAGGGGGAAGTTATACCTCGGTGTGTTTGTACCGTAAATGAACCCATAATTCTTAACCAACTGTCAGATTGGTTGCATTGCAATTCTGGTCGCAATCATTTTTAAGTGTCGTTTAAAATCGTGGGTTAAGTTCATGAAAGGAGTTTGAGTTAAAGTCGGGTCACGGTTTGTTTCATGAAATTTCTCCTGTATTTTTCAACTTGATGCAGGTGTTACAATGACACTGATCAACAACAGAAAAATTCTTGTAGAAATATTTGTTGACAACTCGTCATAACTTCCGCTGAAATGAAAGTAATTTCTCTCTCGTCATAATTTAATTTCTTTTTCGTTACAAATTTACAAGACCAATTATCAAAATGCGAAAATAAATGGCAACTGACTGCATCTGAGTCTGTTTCACGTCGCTGTGTGTGTGCATCCAAAGTGCAAATGTTGCGCAATAACAACCACGCAGATTTGTGGCTTTTAACACGATCTCAGCTGAAAATCCCATCCTCATGTCGGCTTGTTCTATGATTATGGCTTCAATCGATTACTGCTTAAACCTAGCCGCCTTATGTTACCATCCCGGTCCAGGTCGTGCAGACACATACATGTGGCTCTGCCGGCACAGAAGCACGCCTTAAAGCCAACGAGTTTTGCAACAAAACTGAATAAATTTTCCTTCTCACTATTTTTTTCTTGCTACAAATTAAGAGTTAGCAGGTTTAGCTATGAAGTTCAAACTTTGAGAATTTTTTGAACTTATAAAGCGACTGGTTGGTTGGTAGCCAAAGTCTCACTGTTCTCGAGAATAGAACATAGTTTCAGCAATTCTCTTGCGGATAGGAGTCAAGGTGTTCATCTCTTCTACGACTGTAATGGACACCAACACTGTGTGTTGTGTGCCAGTATGTTGTCTGCAAAAAGTTTAAAAAAACATTTTTGCGGTTAGATTTGCGAATAGATTTGAATTTTTTTTTTGCACACGATGTTGCTTGGCGACGAAGACATTTCAAGGCTTTTTGGAAGCGTGGAAATAACTTTTCATTTAAATTAAATTTTAATTTTGTAGTTTTTTTTTTAGTGTTGGCTTGTGGTTGGTTGTCATCTCTGGGTTGGGGGTAGAATTCTGTGTCTGTGAGGGGATGGGATTCTAATTCGAACTAGAGGAGCAAGTTTCGATGGAAGAACACCTTAACTTTGATTGGAATGTGATTTGTGTGTCTACGAGCCTTAATGTTGCGTTTCGACGACTTGAGTAATTGGCTTGTGTCATGGCAAGCGCCAGCAGGTGGTCGGAGTAAATGTGCTATTGACGTGTTTGGAGCAGTCAAGAGACACGAAAAGCGAGCAAAAAAGTATAGAATTGCATTCATAGAATAGAATTGCATTAATAATTTAGAAATACTGCGATTGGAATTAGTCAAATGGGAACTTTATTCATCTTAGTCGGGTGAAGAGATCGTTGAAAGGGCGACAAAGATCATTATTCAAGCTCAGCCTGTGAGCGTGGAATATTGTCGGACATTAATTCTAAGCAATATTTTTCAAAATCTTCATAATCTTTCTTCTAGCAAACGCGCGTGTGCGAAAGCCAGACAAGTCTTTAGCTAAAATTCAAGTTGCTGGAAAATCAAATTTTTGTTTTTCTAGATAGCTCAACTTGACTAATGAATTTCAAGTTTTTTTTCAGTAACATTTAATGTAACAAAGGGTCTCTTAAAAAAAAAAGACTGTGAAAACAAATTTGATTGCTAGACAGGCACTCAGCAGCATAAAAATGTAGACATTTGCGGGAAACAAGGTTTTCGTCGATTTGTGGGTATTTCTTCGTTTATTTTTCGAAATTTACAAAACAGGCGGTCGATAATCTGTTTTCTAAGCTGTGTCCTTAAAACTTTCAAGTTTTAGCGAAAAAATGCAAAGATTGAAATATTTTTCAAAACGTTTTCTATTTCAACTCAATGACTACAAATTGCACAGTAGTTGCTTAAAAGGAACCCGATTGAGGAAGTCTGTCTAGTGATTGTTAGACGGCATTAAATAAACTCTCATTTCTAAGATAAGGCTACATTTTTCACACTTCACTGCCAAGTAGTGTTACCCAGCCTCTATATCACAACATTGTTTGTAGTCTAGTCTGTAGAATTTGCGTATCAATCTTTAATTCATATTCACAAACAATTGCCTGCCGCATGTGGAAAACCGGGTTCAGCTTCTTTGTAGCTCATTTCGCCGCCTATTTAAATCTTCTAAGCCGCGCTGACTATAGTCAAGCTCACTCACATATGGTGATTTAAATATTTTTCATTCATAAACACAGTTCATTATTCCCATCAGTCGAATCGCCTCATTGACCCTGAATTAGACTACGTTCTTTCGAACAAATCGTCCACCGAGAATAGTAAATGAGTCGTTGCTTCCTTCTCCCGTCATGACGCTAGAAACTAACTCACTCATTTGACTGAAAAAAGGAATCGCCCCAAGAATAGATACAAATGCATAAGAATGCGCCTAACCCCATTCAATGAGGCACTAAGAAAATAAAAAAAAACTATCCACTTCGCCGTCACACCCGTCAACAGGCGCGACATATTTGAAAGCTGAACAAAAAAAAAACGAATTTGGTTTCACATCCCCAAGATGGAGCCTGGACATGATTAGTATCCGTCATACCAACCGTCCCAGCGACTTAAGAGGCGAACTCGAGCGCGTGAGTTTAATTTTAAACTCGATTATGAATTAAACAGTCTTCCGGATAAATAAGCATACACACGTGATATTTATTAGCCGCAGGTAGAAATAAAAATGCTCGAAGCGAAGATGATTCTATTCTGCGACTTGACATTGATTCATATCGCTGATTCTGTGTCAAATTTATTCAAAAATAAACTCGTTTTTATTGTTTTATTGGGATAAGCGTGCCAGGAGAGTTGATTTAACTTTAAACATAGTCTTAATTCGAAATGGCAGACGGCGACCGTGTGTCTGAGTTGAATGGGCGGGTTATGTAAGTTTGAAAATGAATCTGTCAGAAAGGTCTGTTCTGTTGATAAATGGGCTGGGCACGATGTAAAAGAACAGATTTCTTAGGCGGTTTTTTGGGGACAAAGATGACAGCAAGTCGTTGGCATATCAAATTATGTATATTGGCTGTGAAAAAGTGCTTTGGAAAGTTCTGATGTTTCCAAAAACTAAAATCGAATGATTTAGAGATGTGGATTCATCATTTTTAGGTGGAAAAAAAATTCTGGTACTCGTTGAACTCGAACCGGATTATCGATATATCCTGAGTTTCCAACTTAGCTGAAATTTTTAATTGAAATAGGATGTCTTTCTTTGGCACAATAAATATACTCCTTTGCTCTAGGCCGCGTTCTTATAAAGCTTGTCCCGTGCGTAAGATATGTTCTTCTTCAACATAGTATTAAACAGAAATCACATTTTTGTGTACAATTTCCATAACTCGAACCTCTATAATTCGAAAACCTCTATAAATCGAAGCATTCTCACAGTCCCTTGAAAAAACCACTGTAAGTCGAAGAAAATTTGGTCCCCTCGTTAGTTCGAGTTTATTTTTGGGCAAAACATGACAACCTCTATAATTTGAAAATGATGGCTTGTTTACCTCTATTCAAAGCCATGTTTACTTTTTTTTCTTCATCAGCCGTTAGTTGAAATGCGTACGTGACGAAAGTGAACAATATTTTTTTTTGAAACTTTCGTAATTCAAAGTTTTTTCCTGGTCCCATAAAATTCGAATCATCGAGAGTTTACTTTTAAGATTGTATTGTAGCAGGAACTGAATTCAAATACTCAGTAGGCTTCAAATTTAAAAATTCTTCCAAGAATTAGACGAAATATTGTAAGGGATTACCGGATTGAAAGTTAAGAGTAATTTCAAGTATGTATGATTCATTCGATTGTGATTCCTTAAAGGGGCCAGATGTTGGGCAATAAATTGTGAAAAATTAAATTTGTGTTTTAGTTTTTTTTTTAAATAACGAGTATTACAGTATATTCAGTCTTAACTTTAAGTAGTTAAGTCTAAGTAAGTCTAAGTAAAAATATGGCAGAAGGTCTTTGGCATGTGATACATGTGTTTATGAAAAATCGATTCGATGCAACTGGTCTTGTATCGTTGCAGAAGTCTAAAAGTGAAACAATTTTTTGTCCACAGCAACCTTTTAACAGTTTTGCACTTTTACTATAACCCAAACCCACTTCAATAAAAAATACATTGGTGTAAAATTTGCAATTATATTTGACAGCTCAACAAAATGTCATTGTTACTCATTTCTGAAAATTGCGTGAACAAAATAGTTTCGTTTCTTCTATTTGCTTGAGCGTGCAGTCATTTCTTAATTCTATTAAATAATCCACCCAAGAAGCGCCGGAAGAGGGATAACCCCGTAAAAAAGTGGACGAAAAAAGAAGTTTATTTTCATAACCTTATCTGTAGCATATTTCAATAAAAACTTAGTAGTATTTTCTTTTTCGCTTTTTTTGGCAAAATCTATTTTACAAAAGTCAAGTCATTTCAGAACAAATGTTAATTATTGACATTTTCTTCAGTGTTGCAAACGATTCCAAAAAGTGTGTTGTGATGCCAGGGTCTGACCACAGAGACCAGGTGGTGTAGTCAGAGGTGAGGAAGAACCTCCGCATCCGACGAGCTTAGCCGAGCGAAGGACAAGCATGCCGCCGCTCCCTCAACTACACCGAAGTACCCCTGTGGTCAGACCCTGGCATCACAACAAGTGCGTTCACGATCTAGTAAAAAAAAATAAAAAATGCACTTTGCACTAGACCTGTTACAGCTGATCGTGAATACCCCTATAATGTTTTCAAGAGCTAAAATCGGTTATAGATTATAGCACTTTAATGGAATATTTCACATTATTGATGCGCTCTTTTAATTTGCTGAAAGAGCAAGATTTCTCATTTCAATTTTCCGTCGTTGTTTGTGACTCAAAAAAAAAAAAATTTGTTGCTCTAGAGTATGGTCTCATGAAGCTTAGTCCGTGCATACGATTCACTATTTTTCATTAACAATAGCTGAATAGCTGAAAATGCATATTTCTATATTAAGCTTCAAGGGACATTGACCGTGTAGAAAGTACAGAGTGAGGTTATTGATTTGCTTTAATTAGAATAAATAAATATCAACTTTTGATGTATAACAGAATTTCCAATAAAAAGCAATTGAATATTTATTGTCATTCAATACAAACAGCACACATGAAATAAAATTTCATTTTGTATTTTCATTTTAGTGGTGAACAACAACCTAATAATATTCTAAATTTCGATCTAAACGATACTTCGTACACTTGTAAAAAATTGAATCAAACATACCATAAACTTGTACTTCTGGAAAACAGGCAGGAACTAGGCGAAACTAAATTTGATCCAGAAGATTTGTAGTGCGCCTCTTAGCCATAGTTATTTTTTTATGTTTTCATGAATACAATGTCCTTTGAAAATGTAGCTCAAATTATTTGGTTTCGGTGCACAATTCTACTCCTCAGGTCTAAGAAAAAAGATGATTAAAAGTCTTATCAATTCTGAGTGTACTTTTAGGTCTATTTTCATAGACTAGAAATATCAAGACACCTTAAAAATGGGGTAACTGAATAGGCTCCTGCTACAGGAAAGTCTTTTACGAAAGCCTATGATGTATGATGTGAACAAGATTATTTTGTTGGCATGTATAAATCTGAATTTTTTTTTGTAGAGATTTGACATCCTTTCGATGTTGATATTATTATGTAAACCAAATGTAGTTTCAGATCCTTATGGAACGGATAGTGCACAAGCTAAAGCTTACTTTTTGTTCTCGCACCTTCACTGGTATAGAGAACTTAAAAACTACTTATTTTGTCATAAACTGCTTCCTTCTTAGCTGCACTGTCATAAGGTTAAGTTTTTTACGAGAAGGTAGTATATTAGAAACAATAAATTTAAATTCGCTGCAGTATTTCTAAGCTATGACAAACTTTTGTGGTCAGGCTGTACCGCGTGTTCAAAGCTAATAATCTTTCAAGCTGTTCTCTTCGATTAAAAAAATTTTAAAGTTAAGAGAATAAAACAAAAAAATAAATTTAAACAATTGTTTTTTTAATTTGTTATTATGCATTTTTCAACTTTACGAAATATACTAATCATATAAACGCTTAAAACGGTGATTGTAAAATTTTTGTACTTGGAGCTTTACGATCAGAAGCCATGTATGGCTGCTTGTGCAGTAAAGGGTTAAAGGTGGATATCGTCTATCATTAGTACATCTAGATTTGCGGTGCGATGAGTTTTTATGATCTATCGTTTTCAAGCACTTCCTTATCAATCTTTTAAGCTCTCTTCATCGATTCCCCTTCCATTTATTGCAGTTTTCTTGAAAAAAATCGTAGATAAAAAAAATTTTAACGCGTCATTAGTACATCTAAATTGTTTGTGCAATGAATTTTGATGATCTGTTATTTTTAAGAACTTCCTCATCATCTGCAATTCCATTAGCATGCACTACCGCTGTTACCACTTTCGACAACAATCAAACTGTCAATCTGACAGCCATACCGACACTATTGCTTCCTACGAATCAGCTCTATGTATAAGCGCGAGTTTAACCCCCAACTTGATTGACATAATCCAATCTCCGAAGGCTAAGCGCAAACTTCAAACAAGAATAAGAATAAGAAACACGACTTCTGTGAATATTTTCGTTCCCATATAGAACCTCCTACAACCTTATATGTCAACAGATGTGATCTCCCCATAACGAATTATCAACACCATCAATCGTTTATAGTTTTTGTGATTTATCGTTGAAACTGGGTCATTAACTTGCTTTGAGCAGCTGTATTTATATTTTCTCTTTGCACACGTCGCCTTTCAACACAATGCAAGTTGTACGTTTTTATTGATTTGTGTTGTTTTTTTTTTTGTTTTTAATTTTTGCAAAACGTCACATAATTGAATAGTAAATTTAATACGTCAACATTCTCACTTATCTGATATTTGCCATCTCGATTGACTTTCGATTGTGAATCATACTTGGGAAGAGCAAAAGTGACACATTTAAACTTTTATGAATTGAATGCACGAAGTTAAATTTTTGAATAACTTTTTCAAGAATATTCAACGAGTTCCAACTATCAAAAGAAATGACGGTTGTGAAGAGGTAAAGATTTTATGCAACCATTCATGTTGATTTATCAGAGACTTCTTACTTTCTTCTTCGTTACTGAAAATCATTGCGGGAGTTTTCTGTTTTGTAATTCTTAAGAACCATTTGACAGCAAAAAACCACCAATCAGTTAAAGTTATTGCCTTGTAAAGGTGGATATTTCGCAAGATACTGAGAGTATGTTCAGGACATCATGTAAGACCAATTTTCGATCTCTGCGGAAACAGCATGATTTTTATTTTTCTTCATAAGGAAAACGACAAGAGCGTTTCCAATAGACTAACAACAGATAAACAAAATGTCCTTCAACTCTTTTTGGCCACCGTGCGTCAATAGTTTACTATTGTCTTCAAGGCTGAATTCTGTCGAGTATCGCTACGCGACCAAAGTTGGCATTCAGGCTTTGTCACTTTTGCATTCAAATTATGTTTTTAGCACCCGAAAATCGGAGACAGACTCACTCTTTTTTTTACGACAGTTTCATTTGTGATTTTGGCGTGTGTTGGGATCACCTTTTAAGTTGCAATGGCGTGATTTTAAGATGCGCGTGGAAATTAAACTGTCCTCTAGATTAGTGAATTTCGGCAAAGTGCAGACGTAAACATTTAAGAGGTCAAGAAATGAATGACATTTATAATTTGAGGTGAATCCCATTAGATGCAAAAGCCTACACCGACTTCGCTGCGCAAAATCTGCATTAACCTTAGCTCTAAGCTGCTCATAAACTCACCCCTTAATGTTGACAGTCAATAAAAATGACACCATCAGTAAAATGATGAAACGGAAATAATAAAATTTGTTCCCTATACGTCAGCGCCAAAGATAGAAATATGAACTTGGTGCGTGAATCATTGAACATGTCTATTCTGACGTGAAGATCAGTGTAGAGGCGTTGCAGTTGTCTATCGGGTTTGTAATTTTTCCACCCACTGGTGTGCAACGCATACGCGTTTTTTTACGGAAAAATTGGACGCGCTTTAGAGATGCACTGCTTGAAGCGATACATGATATCCAGTTGTAAGTCTATGCATCATTATTGGTGGCTTAACAGACCGCGGAGGACCAGAGCCTAGCTTTTCGCACCCTCACTGTGTTGTGCACGTTATAATTTGCCACTTATGAAGGGAACCTACAATTTATTGCTAGTTCCGATCGGCCAGTTGCGAAAGCTTTCAGTGATAGAAGTATTCCAGAAGGATTGTCAGATGTTCGCTGGAGTTGAAAATGAATGTGAAGCTATGCACTGAGATATTTTCTAGGTATTCAACAAATTCTGAAGACCCAAAACCAGACTTTAAGGTTTCCATTAGAATTTATCAAATCCTGCGAAGAGGTCCAACACTCAAAAGACTTCCTGCATCACTTAAGGAGACCTCACCAGCCTTCACTTTTAAGACCGTCTTCCTACAACCAAAATCTTTGCACAACATTTTCTCATTTAAGCCTCGAACGTAATTAAGTGGAACGTGTTCCAAAAAACCAGTACGCCAACAATAAAAAAAAAAAAACAATATGCAAATTTTGATTGTCTACCACCTGACTTGGTCGGATATATTTTGTGAAAAAGAAAACCTCAGTAGCACAACTGCTTGTACCTTAACAATGACAGTGATCGGTTTTTTTTAAAGTTTTGCCCTTTGTCACGTACAACTCGAAATGGATCGTGATATTTATTTTTAGTTATTGTGCCTAATTGTCAAGGCTTTTTCTTGCGGCATAAGGTACGATTTCTCGTTTTGAGAGAGGTCTTTTTCTTGTCGCAATTTTCTTAGAAAATTTACATGAATGGGAGTGAAGAGCTACTGTAGTGGGTGCCATTGAGACATTAAGCTCTGAAAATATGTTCTTGTAGGGCGTAGGATAGTTTAAGGTTAAGAGCAACATATTTTCGGCACGCGATCAACTCAAGAAGGAGATCCTGAAAAAAGTCGTCCTTTATGGAAATTTAGTTCAGTTTTCGAAAAGTCAGACGATAAAAACACGAGCTAGTAATACCTTGAATCCACTAAATCCAGACAAAGTATCAGCCGACAAAAACACAAGCGATTGATGTCTTAAGCCCGGTCAACAAAAGCGTTTTTTTGACGTGGCGGCACCGCTTAAGCGACATTCGATACTCACAAATCAGTTGGCCGGTGCACACAAGCGGGCGATGATTTATAAGTTTTGTAGGACGTTTAAGCGGTGAGGTCGCGTCAAAAAACCGCTTGTACGCCGGGCCTAAGATTTCAATCACTCGTGTTTTCGTCGGCTGATACTTTCTATGGATTTAGTAGATTTAAGGAGATTTACTACATCGTTTTTTTTATCGGCCGACTCTTTCAAAAACAGAACCCATTAAAAAATTTTCACAAAATAAAATAAACACAATAATCCAGTGTTTCATTTACGATAACACGAATCGTGAACAATGAGGTTGTACAGTGTCAAATGGATGTCAATTCAATTGTTGACTTTCAACCAAAATTGACAGTCTTTTCATAGCAATACAGACTAAGATGGTGCTATGAAATAACGCCGGCAATAAAGCCGAATTAGAATTTTCGATATCGGCCTGTTGCAATTTTGGTTGTCAATCAGCAACTGAATTGAAATAATTATTTCGCTTTCACTCGAAGTGGTTTTGAGTGGATTTATATGGATTTTTATGAATTTTAAGAGTTCGGGTGACTATTGACTTTGTAGTTCGATAAAAATGAAGAACGCAACGTGTAAGAATCGATAGAAAGCCAGGTTCATGAAAAATAATTTGATAGCTGCTCAAATCTTCTGACTGAGTCATATTTTAGGACTTTTTAGGGCAATTTAGTGGAGGTTCGAAAAAGCTAGATGGGCTATTACGCAGATTTTTTAAAATGAATAATTATTGCTGGCTGCACGAAATTCTGACCGAACCATATTTTACGACCTTTCACAAGTGTCAAATGAACACGCAAATTGTCACGCTTTGTCAAGATCAGCAATATTTATCAAGACTTCTATTTCTGATCATTATTGATGACTGATTTACTTGACCATCAATCCTGTATCACTTCATTAGCTGAACCTTGTAAACTGTCATTCACGACTTTTAAGTCTTACATGTAACAGTGGCGCTAACAAGTGTGTTTCCTTTATCTGTGTTATAACCAAGATGGATTCTATTTTACCTCATTGAGATTCCAACCCGCTACGATCGTGCCAGCGATTAGAAAAACCCGCCATAACTCAACTTTCCCAGCTGTTCTCTCCAAAATTCCTATCCCAAAAAAAAGCCATTCATATTCACTCAGAACATTTACTTGCTAAATGTCTCTACGTGCTCAACCACCACACCGCCTACACCCTTCGCGAAAAAAAAAAACACTTTTCTAAAGAATTTCCTCACGAAAAAAAAAGAAACCTTCAGTCAGAACAACTCAGACGCATTCATAACTGAAACTGATTGACGTATTACGAGTATTTCCATCATCTAAGCGACTTAAAAGCGTGAAAAAATAAATCAAAAATTCCGATAATTCATACGCTGCGGCTGATGAGTATTAACCTACGTGAGCAGCCTGCAAAAGGTTCTCCTCCATCGATGATCAACCATGACTGACTAGGCACTGGCTTCGCGATGACACGACCGGAGACTCTGTCCCAGTATTCTGAAATAAACGAACGCGATCGTACTGCACTACAGCGACTTACAGATTTTCGACTTGCTTGGCATTTTTAACGTGACTCTCTCCAACTTTCAGATAAAAGGACATTTATCAACGAATATGGCATCAATCATCAGGATATTCAACGACAAGATCGCCGATCTATCACATGGAGTCGGTAGGTTTTGGTGGACTTTAAAATGGCTGCAGCTTAGTGACGGTGATTACTTTTTTTTTGGTTTCAGATAAAACAATCGATGACTGGCTGCTGATGAGCTCACCACTGCCCTTGCTCAGTCTTGTGGCTGTCTACCTTGTGTTCGTGCTCAAAATTGGACCCGCGTTAATGGCAAACAGGAAGCCGTTCAATTTGCAGAAGACCATGGTTGTTTACAACGCGTTTCAGGTCCTATTTTCGACGTGGATGTGTTACACGGTGAGTTTTTGATGACTTTGGGTTTATTTTTGAGCTTGAGTGAATTTTTCTTTTGAATTTACAGTCGCTGCAGGAGAACAACGTAATCTCACATCTGATGTCGAAAAAGTGTGAGGTCAATCGCAACAGGGAACAAAGTCTGCGGTTATACTCCGGAGCGTGGTTCTACTTCTTCTCGAAAATCATCGACTTCTTGGACACGATATTCTTTGTTCTGCGTAAGAAGCAGAACCAAGTGTCTTTCCTGCACGTGTATCATCACTCAGTCACTGCGCTGTTCTCGTGGGGATATCTGAAATACGCTCCAGGTAAGTTGTGGATTGGAGGATTTTGGGATAAGTTTCTGTTTTAGCTTTGTTTTGTTTGATGTTTTTTTACTTGTTAATTCATTCAAAACCTTCATAAAAAACGTAACGTGAGCTTTAGGCTACTTGTAATTCTAGTGTTTTAAAATTCATTTAATATAATAGGACTAAGAACAGAACCTTGTGGAACCTTATCGTATAGAAGTAGGGCATATTACTATCCTTCAATCTGAATGATTTCTAGACCTCGTAGTTTAAACATTTATGCGATTTTTGTGCTTTTGGAGTTCTTCTAGAGTTTCATAGCCTTTCAACTACTGCCTTGTTTCAACGAAAAAAAAAAAAGTTTGGGCAGCTGTCAATCCCAAGCTTGCCCGTTTGGATCATAGACTGCCCAATCTGAGCAGCTGCTATTTCCCCTCGCCCATTGATGAGTTTGACAGTTATTCACGAGCTTAACAGAAATACAGGAAGCATTTTGACTGTAATTCAGGAAGCATTAAACACTAGCTCATCATCAAGAGAAGAGGAAGTTGGATCGATGCCACAGGACAAGGCTTCGATTGGATATTTGCTATTTTTAGACAGATGTTCACTTGTTCTTAATATTTATTTGTTGATATTTACCTCTTGTTGCTGTTCGCCTCTTGTTGATGTTTGCTTGTTCAGTTGATTTGGTTCTTTAAACACCAAGCATTGCTTTTGATTTTGTTATCTTTTATTAGCATGATTTTCTCTCTTAACGCTGTCCTTTTGTTTCGTCGACTTGTAGTCAAAATCAATACGTATCGATGATTTTTATGTCCCCAAGTTCTAAAACCATAGGACTGCAGTAAACATTTCCTTTTATTTATTTCTTCTGAAGTTTTTGTTAAGGTTGGTGTCCTTTAGAATTTTACTTATTGTCCATTTGCTTTAGAGTTTATGGTTCACTATTCAGCTTCCAGTGACAGTTAGAACTATCTAAGAACTAAAACCTATCCAGCTTTTTACTTTTAACCAAAAAGTTTCAAGTCCATTTTTAAAGTTTCATATAATTGTTTTTTTACATTTTACAGTCTGATCTAACCCCTAACTCCTCTGCTTTCTTTTTCAGGTGAACAAGGAGTCGTGATTGGAATCTTGAACTCCTTCGTGCACATCATCATGTACTTCTACTACATGGTCTCGGCCATGGGACCCAAGTATCAGAAATTCCTGTGGTGGAAAAAGTACATGACATCGATTCAGCTCGTCCAGTTTGTCCTCATCTTGGCCTACATGATCACGGTTGCTGCTAAAGATTGCAAAATGCCAAAATCGTTAACCTTCTTCTTCGTGGCCAACTGTCTGATATTCTTGTTCCTCTTCGGCAATTTCTACAGGAAGACATACAACAAAAACAAGAAGGCTGATGCCACAAATGCTGCCAAGTCTGCTGCCATGCCAAAGAATTCCCTGCTCGCTGAGGGTGACCAAATGAAGAGACTCATCGACGTCAATAACAACAGCACAATGCCTGCCAAGGCGCTCAAGACCGAATAGACAGAGTTTTAAGTTAAATTTATTATTTTTTTTTATTTTTTTGTACTTAGTTGCTTAGTGTTAAGTTAGTTAGGGCAAATGGATGTGTAAAATATTTTTTTTTGTATTGACTTTTAAGTGGGACTTAGTGCTGGAGCAATCAGGTGTGATTGTAGCTTTAGGGCTGAGTGATTGTTAGACTTAGGCGAGAGCAGATGTGAAGTTGTTGTAAGTTGGCGCAATTCAAGCGCGAATAGGACGAGAGATGAAAAGGACAAGTGTCTGCTGTGTTTTTGGGCAGAACTCTCCATGAGAGTCTGCTGGGAAAAAAAAAAGAATCTGAAATTAAAAAAAAGAAATGTTTTTGAATTTCAATAAACCGACAATAAAATTGAATTTTTGTATTAACTACAAAAGTGATTATTGTTTTTTTGTTAATGACAAGTGGATAAGTTTGGTTTTCAGAGGCTGATCAAAGCCGCTGATGTGTCGTAGACAGAGTGGTTGGAGTTTCTAAGGAATCAATGGCAATCTGTCTTCAATTACAATCAGCTATCACAATTTATGTACATTATTTAGCGCATCGTAACACGAAAAGGAAACTATGAAACGAGGACCCAGGGAGTAGCCCAAATCCATGATTAAATAATGTTTATGTTGCCAAATTTTACAATCATTTTGAAGGGAAGTTTAAAGGCCTTATGAATAATTTCCTAAAGAGGTTCATTCAAAAACACCGAAAATATGAAACAAGAAGGATATTGAAGAGTCTAATCATACTGCAGACAAGCATTGCTCTGCATAATTTGCAGATCCCTGAATGCGTAATTCGTAATTTTGGAGGTTACAGATGAAGCCGAATAGGAAAAACTCTGCATTCACATTTATTCATCGACGAATGTTTTTCAAACTACGAATGTTTGCTCGGTGTTGGCTTCCAATGCTAAAATTTTTGCTGGTTCGTCAGTCCGCGTAGACCCATGACTTCAGACAACTTCTTAGAAAATAATCTTTTGGTGCACTGCATTTGAGAAATGATACAAGTTAATTTCTAGAGATGATTCCATCATGAACTCACTCTTCACTAATGCCATCATTTGCGCACCAATAAATATTTATATTTATCGTATATTTGGAATCGAATTCGTAGACCATATCCTGCTTCAGATAATGCTTCAGTTCAATAAATCGCACCGAACCTGGATGCATTGGCAGTTGATGTAGAGTTTACACAAAACTTATTGAATGTAATAAACTGCCGATGAAGTTGACCGTTTAATTGGCTTGTTAACATTTTTTCACAGAACACATATTTTGAAAATAAAATTCCACAAAATTTAGAAGAGCGGTTCTGGTGTTAGATTTTGCAGAATAATTCGCCAATCAATGCTGAATGTAGAAGGAGACCTGTCAATGCAATTAGTCGGTCAGTCTAATGAATTTGATGGCAGAAAAAAAAATCTAAAGGAAATTTAAAAGAATAAACTGCAATTTATTTTTGAAATTGTAGACCTTGTTTTATATTTATTGTTATAATTATTATAAATTGAAGAAAGATTACAAATTTTAAGTCAAATTGAGAAAGAGCCCTAGCAGCAAAAGCTTTCCGCTCGGTAAGAAATAAAAATTTACTTACAATTAAATTGTTGGTAGAGACATAGTTTGCTATTTTTAAGACATTTCCTGCATTCATAGTATTTAAAAATATAGATGTTTTGGTTTTAAGGCAAGATGGCGTTAGTTTTTTTTTATGTGTGGCATATTTAACTCTTTGTATGTATGAATGTATTTTATTCAGATTTTTTTTAATACATCATTCGTTTTTTTTATTTAAACTATAGTTTTAGCAGGATTGACGTAGAAATAAAATTTCACCGATAGAGTATTTCTTTGAGTCGGGTCTTATTGTAGTCCATTGTAAGCTTATACCAGTCTATCGAAATTTGCGTTGAAATCTACGTTGCATTATAGCGCTTATGTTTTATATTTTTGAATCTAATCGCTCAATGTTCAAATATCGTCACAGTCATAGTTAAATCACATTGAATGAAGAGTTCAAAGAAATTTAACCGAGGATAAAGGTTCCAGCTTCAACCAAAATGTTGCAGTTAAATTTATTTTGATATTTTGAACATCAACTGAAATTTAGATCAGTAGCAATTCATCTTCATTTCTGGTTACACTGTGTTGCGACCTCTACCAACGATGTTTTAATTGGATAATCTGGTACCGAAAAGGGTGCCAAAACTATGTAGAAAATGGACAATGATCAATCTTCTGGAGACAGCATTGTGATGACTGCATGAACTCTAGTTAAAGGTTCGTAAGCTATAGATTAAACCCTAATCCGCCCACTCGGTGTCTTCTGGTCATCGTTTTAGCTTAATACTTTCAAGTTCTTAAAAATTTCTGGAAGGCAATCACATTCGCACTCATTCAGAAAAAAAATTGAAAATGTATTACTGTAGCAAACATATAACGTCATCATTATTTGTCGCCTAATTCACCTTTACAGTTTAGGGCAAAATTTGATCTGATTTTTCTCACATTTGTGCAAAGATTATCTATTAAATATTACCTGCAAACCAAGGAAACTAACATAGTAGTACCTTTAAAAACAGCAACTAAAACGTATTGAGATTGCTTAATATGAACAGAAAACCTTCCTTTTAATTTTTATATATTTGAATTAAAAATATCTAAGCTACACTTGATATATTCAGTGGAAACTGGAGTCATGTTTCTTTACATGAATGAAACTAAAATTGAATCGCCTGTGCATCTACTCCAACATGGTAGGTGTTTTCATTTTGTTCATCATCCTGAAGGTATGCATCAGTCTTTACCATCCTGTACGTACACTACGATTCAAGTCTTCAACACATTTCTCTGACCTCTTGCTTCGCAATTTTACGCCCTGACTTACAAATTAGCAATTCGTTTAAAAAGCGAGACAGTCGTAGAATTCACAAAAGATTCATTGTCAATGCCGACGACAATATGTATTTCTACAATTGTTTGTAAAGTTGATTATTTTCTGTCAACAGACGAGACTTGAACTTTAGGTCATAGACATTTGGTCAACTTCCCCAGGCCTTGGATAGTAAAAATTCAACAAAACCAATCACTTGGATTTCAATCGAAATACAGGAGTCGGGGGAATGTCACACGAATGACACACACGCTTTGCTCCCGCGACCCTGTTAGTGGAACGCTGATCACACATCAATACCGTCATCTTTAGTTACACGAGATCAATAAAATATTGTTTTCAAGTCAATAAAGTGTCTAATAACCATCTTCAAATACTTAAGACTACTCGTTTACACTTAAATACAATCACTTGTTTACCAACTGAGTGAAATTAAGGGTCAATAAGGTAAACTACTTAAACCATTCCGGCTCTGCCAAATGACCAATTTGCGTCAATTTTGATTAATCATCAAATTATTGATACGTTTGTCTGATTATATCAAGAATCATCTTGCGAGTTTGACGTAGTCGTACAGTTAGGAATCGATCTTATTCGTTAGATTAGGTCAAGGTCACTGGCTAGTTAGCCATCTAAGCTAGTATTAACTTTCGAACGATTCTAAAATTTCCGTGAATGGTTTGCACCGGGGGTTTTCTTGAATGTGTTGTTTTTAGGAAAGCAAAAAATGGAAGATATAATTTGTTTATTTAAAAAAGTAAATCAAGCAAATAAGAATATTAAGACTTGTAAACAATTAAACGCACGCTCATTTTTATACAAAAGTTATTTAAACTACATGCAGACACTTGTGTTCCATTAAATGATATGGATGTAATTTTTTTTTAGTTATTTCATAATACACATAATTCAGTTTTCATCATCAAAAGAATCATCTCAAATATTTGGGAGTCCTACAAGCCAGTAAAGCTTCATTTGTCATAATTTTATGTTGGTTGAATCTTGTAACAACAGCCATGCTACCTTAAAAAATACGTGCGATCTAAAGTCACAATACTTTTCGCCTTTCAATATATTTACTGGATAATGAATATATATTATATTTACTGAATAAATGTTTCTAACTTTTTTTTTTTGGAACTGTTGAAGAATTTTATAATCTCTATTGAACCAACAAAAACGTAGAACGAAATAAGATTTCTCCACGTCCCTCATCTTCGGAAACACTCTTATACACTCCTGAAATTAATATTACAAGCTAATTTTTGATTTTTTTAAGTGGAATTAATGGTAGTTGTTATTTGTAAGAAAAGTTGCTGTAAGCATTCGATCTTCATTCACAGTTTTCTACTGGTCTTCAGCTGCAGTTTTCGTTTAATAATAACGTAACAAAAACTACTCAGTTATTAAAAAATGTTGACATCAAAAACTGATTTTTCTATAAAACAAATCAATTAAGAGATGTCTAAAACTGAATTGAAACTCTCTGAAACTATTATTATTTTATGATTGATTCATAGTTGACTGATTCAGTTTTCAAATGCAGGCTGAACTAGCATATACAAGTCGCAAGAATGCCAATATTTGACTATGTAATAGATCTAAGAACTGCTGCGAAATCTTGTGAAAATGTTAACGATTTTCTTGCGAACAGTATTGTGTTAAAAAGATCCTAAATGTGTTCTAAAATACACATACACTTTTCTTGTTATAAACATTGAAATCGGTCGTGATACCGTTACATATGTAGCGTTTTCGAAACGGTAAGAAAAATATTCTTCCTCATTTATAATATCAATGAAAGCTAAAGTAAGTATTGCGTGACTTTTGTAGTTACAAAATACAAGGATTGTGTTATTTAATTGATCATGTTTTTCCCGTCTTGTCCTAAAGATAGACTAAACCTTTATAAAAATAAAAAAAAAATCAAAGTCAAAAGAGGTAGTGTTGGAGTATACAGTCAAAATGAAAAGAAAATGCGCATCCATGTTTGGAACATTCTAAAACTAAAAAATAGGTTCTGGTGATCCGATTTTGGAACTTTTCTCAGTTTTAAAAGCGTTTATTTATTCTCTAAATGTTGTTTCTATTTTTTACGATGACTATTAAATTGATGCCAAATAAATAAAAATGAAACGAAAAAATATGCGTTTGAGTGATAAATCAATACTTAAACTAATAAAACAGATTATTTTATCATCTTGTGGAAAAATTTGCTATCAACACGTTGGAACGGTTGGTAAGTACAGAATGAATGGGTCCTTTACTAGGACAACAGTGAAGGAATAACTGCTTTTTAGAATACTCAGGCAAATAAATGATCATCTACTCTTACCCGGCTTTAATCTGATTGGTATTTTGGGGAAATATTTTAATAGGCAGGCCAGTAAACTGCAGATTACAAGAAAAATATCGTTGACGTTGATTTTAGTGGATGAATGGCATAAAATTCTTGTCGAATTGACTTAATAAGTTAGTAGAATTAATGCTAGGATATTTCAAAGCTATTTAAGATGCAAAATTATAACAGGGTTATTGCTAGTTTTTGGTTCTTGGTCTTGCTATTCAGCAAGTATTAGGTTGTCAAATATTTCCCTTCCGCCTTTTTGTCTTTTGAATTTTCCGGCTATGTACAAAGCGCTACAGAGCTCGTATCCAAACTAATCATGCATAGCGTCGTTTTGTAGGTTATGTCAAGACCTTTCAAATGATGTATAGTATTGCCAGATACGAGCTCTGTAGCGCTTTGTACATAGCCAGAAAATTCAAAAGACAAAAAGGCGGAAGGGAGATATTTGACAACTTTATATTAAGTATACACTCTCTTTTGACTTGGAAAAAAAGGTATTTTGGTTATTTTGATGTTAAATTTTTGTTGTTAGATGTTTTTTTCAAACTTCAGAAAATAAAGTATATTGTCATGAAAATCAGGTTGCTGAAATGATTCTAGATTGATATCTGTACGTGATTTAGGCTATTAATGTATGTTATAGAAACTTCTTTTTGCAAAAAACGAACACACAAAAATCTAAAAACACCGTGTAAAATCAATAGTTATTTGATACTTCGAAAGTCGTAGCGTTACATCACACCTAGCAAAACATCATGTATTGCCTAACAAACTAATACTCCCAAGAGCAGGATGAATGAAATTGAACTTTGAAACCAATTTATGTCGTAAAGTTGAGCTCTCAGTTAATCGCACTCTTTTGCCAAAACGACCATAAAACCAATCCCATCCGCATTCGTTTTTATGTTTTCCCCGACAAAAACCCCCAACTCAATGATTTCATCTATTCCATCCTCCTGATAGTCTTGCTTAGATCACTCTCACCAGAACAAAACATCATCCAAAACTTGTGAATAACTAAGCATTCTAATCGCCACTTTCAAACAAAGACCTTGACCGCGTTTTTGAACTCTTAAATTTCCGTCACAAAATGCCTGGAAGCAGTTAAAACGCCCAACCCTAATCCACCACCCGTCCTCGCAGAAGACCCGAAACTTCTTGCGCGAGTAAAAAATCGCCTCGGGACTGAAGTCCACCCAAGAATTTCACACCAAAGCTGTTCTTCCGCATCGAGAAAAACACTTTACGACTCAATCACAACCTTAACACGTACCCTCATGTCACCGGCACTTTATGCAAATCCCGCTGAACACCCGACAATCGCCTGGCAAACGCCCCGTATCCGAAACCAGTTCCCCAAAGCGATTAGCCCGATCCACTCCGCGTTTGCGACTAGGAAATCAAAGACAATTTCTTTCGAAAAAAGAAGAATCGATTACATAATTCCATCTGCCATCAGCATAAAAGACCCAACACACTCATTTCTGGTAAGAAACAGAAAACAGTCACAAAATACAAAAACAACACCCGGCTTGTGGCCAAATTCAAGATCACGGCAAAAATCAATCTCCGTAACTGGTTTCGTTGTCCACTTATACACCGTGAGGCTTCTTCCGGTTAAAAGACGCAAAGAATAGACTTGAAACGAAACTTGTGACATGAGTCCTCGAGACGTTGTCGCGTACCGCCGTTTCCACTTAGGTATGCAAATTTCAAATTTCGGTTTACAGCCAGCGCCTGTCCCTTCGCACGTTCGACCAAAGGTGAGTCGTTGTAACTGTAAAGTTGATGACCTGTCAATTGGGCAAAGCCTCAGGCGGTAGGTTGACCTTGACAGCGATCTTCATCCGCTCAACTATCCTCGATTGATTGGTCCGGAAGTGGTGTATGCCTTAATCACCTTTGAACTTGAACACTACGCGAGTGGTGTATGGCGTGAGGCGATTGAATGCTGATTCATTATTCAAACAAGAAAAAAAAAAATGCAAAAACAAAAGAAAAACTATCTGATAGATTGGCGTTTGCATGATGAAAGGTAAATTAGCGTTGAATGGTCGATTTATGGTTTTCGATTAAAAAATTCACGGGGAGTACTCAGCGGCTGCTGAATATTCACAGAAAGAAAATTTTCGATCTGGCAAAGCAGGTGAGCCTTTTGTCTTAATAGTTTGATGAAATTTTGAATAGCATTTTAAATGTCAACTTTTCAATTTACATTAAAGTTAAAACAATAGAAGGTGACGAAATGGATTTCGGCAGTTGATTTAGAAGTATGCCTGAATGATCCTCTACAAATGAATTTTTTTTCCAACTCGCCGTAGTGGACAACACCAAACAATTTTCACACTCTTCTTGTGAATGACTGAAAATTCTGGAAGGATTTTTTTTTTTTAAAAAAGAAAAATGCTCATGCTTCTAGAAATAACAACCACTAGTTGGCTCTTACCACATTCATCAAAAATTAGAAACCTAAAGAAAACCAGTAGTTACAAGAAAGTTGGGATTCGTTAGCAAATGGGAAATAAAGTCTTACTGAGACTTACTAGTTCCCTAACTATTAATGCATATTTTGGTTGTTGACTGTAGATTAATCAAAAGTATAGTGAAGTCATAGCAAACTAATAGAATTTTTGTTTTTGAGTTTGATGGATGTAAGGTCTGACTTAGGTGTGTGTCTGATGCAGGCCACCGAGGAAAACTAATCTCTACTTTTCCTTCGTTTGAATCCAAATATTTCGCAAAGGGCTAAAATTGTTAACTAATTTAATTTTAAAAATAGATAATTTTAAAAATCAAATAATTTGATTTTTGGTGCAATCGCGCTTGAATTCTTTATTTCTATAAAATTAAATTGTTTATTTTCGAAAGAAATCGGAAAAAAAGTTGTTTTTAATTTTTAGGTATAACTTGAAGCCAGTTTGATTTATGAGGCTAGTTCGCCATCTGGTATTTCGGCGAAATAAGCAAAATTTCTAAAAAAAAAAGCAAGAAAATATTTATTAACATTTGTATTTATACTAATTTTTTCTTTGATGTACACCTTTTTCTAATTATTGTCCTATTCGAATCTCATTCATTAACAAGGATTTATGTCAAGAGAGGCTAATGTCCATTCACGGCCACTCATGACCATGATATGACATAAAAAAAAAAAATCGAACCGAGAAAAATCGATCACGGCCACTCATGGCTTAAGTCCTTCTAGTCCAAGTCACTCAATCAGTCAGACAGACATCATCCCCAACAAAATGGTTGTCGTTAGATGAATCGTCGGTACAAATGAAATAAATGTCTGACTAAAAAAGGTTTTTTATTCCCTATTTCATACAGTATTTTTTTTTTGGGAGCTTTTTTTGTGATCGATCGAATTCCTCTAAGTCGAATCTTCACGGGACATCGAAATTAGTTCAAGTTAGAGGGGGTTCGACTTAGAGGATAGTTTTTGTATGGAAAATTGAGAAGGAGAATGTCAAAATATGGCGAGTTAGAGGGAAATTCGACTTAGAGGGAGTTCGACTTAAAGGGAGTCGACTGTATTTGTTTATTTGAGCAATCGGTTAGCAATCCTGTCTGTTAGTCTTTTTTATAGTTTCGTTCCAAAGGAATAGCGAAATCATTTTATGTAGAATCACTTCGGTGTCCATCTGTCTGTTCGATTAACAAAAACGCTTATAAATTTTGAGTCGTTGTTAGTTAAGGGTTGAAATTTGGAGTCAAGGTGTACGCAAAATATAAATCGTGAGTTTTTTTTCGGAATTAGTTAAAGATCAAAGAAAAAGTTAGTACCAATACTAATGTTCAAAAAAAATTTATTAAAAAAAATTATTATATTTGGAAAGGGGGTGGTGCCTACTAGCGAAGAAGTTAGTACTAATACTGAATTCGAAAAACAAATTTATTTTTGTATATTTTTGATATATGTATCGTTGGAAAGAGGATGGCACCAAGATCATAAACTTCAACTACAATAACCACCTTACTCTTTTTGGTTAGAGTTAGAGTTATTAGCCATTAAACTGCCAAAAAACGACTTGAGTGCCGTGGTATTTACTTTGCTTTCTAAAATATGGGAAGAAAAAAATGAAAAAAAAAATCGAAGCTATGGGGTCTATTAATTTTTTCTCCGGCTCATTTAGGGTTGTGCTTTAGAGCTCCGACACATGAATTTCTTAGAGTGTTACCCTCGTCATTCCTCCAGAGCTGGTTGCCTTATTTGATGGTCTACTGACGGAAGTTTTGGTTTATGTGTATATTGTTTAATCCATAAAAGAGAAAAAGGAGTTTTCAACGGTATCTACCCCCTTTTAAGCTTGTCTCTGACATTTCTTTTATTGAGATCTTCACATACGATCGAGATCTCCACATCAAATGCTTAAAACAAAAACTACATATTTTTTTTGTTTTGCAAAATGAATTTATTTGTTTTCGTTAACTGAAAATAAACTAACTACCATGATACAAATATATTTAGAAGGCGGTTTATTTAGCGCAAATATTTTGATTCAGTTCCGTGCATATGTGCCAAATTCTTCCAATATGGCGCTCTTCGTGAACACATTAAACAGAAAACGTTTAATTTGAATTGACAGTTTACCTAAGGGAGGACTACTAAGTCTCTCAATGCAGAAGTAAACGTGTGACAGTTGGTGTCATAAAAACTGAAGTCATTTTGCTTTTACAGATTTCATTTTTCAGCCATTTTAACACATGTATTGTGTATTCTCTGTGGGGTCAAGCGTAGCGCAAAGTAGGAAAATATCAAATTTTACTCAGTATGCCAACCTATGTATTCTTCTGATCACATCTACAAAATTCCAATTCAACAAAAGAAAAGTCATCGTTTATATAAAAAAAATTGTCATTTATTTTCGACTTCCATACATCACGATATATACACGAACGTACGTCAGTTGTTTCTCTTAAACACTAAACTTTAAAAAATTATTTTCTTTAAATGACTAAACAGAACACATTCGGAGTACACTCCGCAGCGCACTCCTAACAGACGAATCTTAAACACTAACGACAAACGAATTAAAAAAAAAAAAAAAAACATTTCTAACCAGACTTAAGGAAGACGTTACTACACCTAACTTCCGCTCATCGATGACCACAACGAGCGACTAGGCAGAGGTAAAATGAAGAAACAAAATCAAAGAAAAACAAAACTTGTTGCTACTGCTGCTGCTTAACTATGTACAAATGTCGAGTGAAGACGCCGACGCAGGCGTGGGCGCCGCCACTGGAAACACCTATTTTTCAGTACAGTTACGGAAGCCAAAGTGATGAATTCGGTCGCACTCCTCCTCTCTCTCTCGCTGTAATCTTTGCGTAGATCTGCTGGAGACCCTCTACAGGTCCTTCTTGCTATCGGCAGTTAGCTGGTTCTGGTTCTTGGCAGTGATGCTGTTGTTGTTCTCCAACGCCTCTCGAGCGCTCTGCTCAGCCTCGGCCCTGGCGACTTTGGCAGCTTGCTTCTTCTTGTAGGACTTCTGGTAGAAGTCGTTGAACAGGAAGTAGAAGAACACGGCATTGGGCAGAGTAAAGCACACCGACCACCTCGGGTAACCACAGTCGGTGTACAGCAGCTGGGTCTGGTGGATGAAGGCCATGCAGAATTGGATCTGGTGCGAGTTAAGTGTGCGGTGTCAAGCAAAAGCGGTGGTCAACGAAAAGAAACAGAAAAACAAACGAAACATAATTTAGCGATGGATTTGCATACGATCGGGGGCACACTTACCATTTGCATGTTGGTGATGTACTTCTTCCACCAGAGGTACTTCTGGACCTGTGGCCCGAGGGCCGACAGCAGGTAGTACGCGTACATGATGATGTGCACGAAAGAGTTGATCATGCCGATGAAGGTGCCGTGGCCTCCGGGGTAGTATTTGGTGGTGCCCCATGAGATCATCGGCATCACCGTGTGATGGTAGAGGTGGAGGAAGGTCACTTGGCGGTCGCGTTTTCTCAGCACGAAGAAAACTGTGTCAAGCAACTCGGAGATTTTCGCCAGGAAGTACACGTACACGCCTCGAGCTTCCTGAAATGGGAAGATGAAAGTCTGAGTGAGTCAGGGCCAATTGGGAGGGTTGTCAGTCTTACCCTGAATGCCTGTGGAGATGTTGATCGGTCGACGGGTTGACAGCGCCAACTGTAGTGTCTCAGCCATGCTGAATCCAGAGCCTTAAATGATACGAAAAGTGTGAGATTCTCTGGTGATTCAGAATGGAGGTTTAACTTACTTCGTACACCAACCACACGCTGACTAGGACCTGAATCAAGTTGTATACGATGAGAGTTCTTTCGAGTTTGAAGGGTTTACGATTGGCCATGTACCGAGGTCCCCAGCTTAGGACGAAGAAGAGATACGCGGCGATGATTGTCAGACCAGGTACTGGGGATTTGATCAGCGGCCAGTCATTTGTGCGGGGATCTGTAAGAAAATTGAGAGAAAATTCATTTTCATTAAACATTTGTATCAAGCATTCATCTAAGAGTGTTAAAAAAATTATAGAGACAGCACTCAAATGCTAGATGAAAGAAAGGGCTACAATAGAGCTTTTAGGTCGTAATACTAGAGGCTCACTCCTAATTTCATCAATCAGTCGATCAATCAAGCTCTCAAAAAATCAGAAAAAAAAATTGTATTAGAAGTGCTGTAAGACTTTTCCAAGCATGTCCATCAATAGTATAAACTCATTAAAAAACAAAAAAATCTTAAAGAAGCCCGCGTTTGAAGTGTCGTTAGAAGATTTTCTAAAATGCCACTGCGGAGGATCGAAAAGAAGTCCGCTGTTTGCTGTAATATAATGCGCATGTGTCAATTAAAAAAAACTGAAATTTAAAATGGCTGAAAACGTCAATTTTTGTGACACTAATTGTCACACGTTTGCTTACATTTACTTGTTTATTTCTTAGCACAGTGACAATTCAAATTAAACGTTTACAGTCTAATGAGGTCACGAACGGCGCCATTTTGATAACATGCACAGAACGGAATGAGCTAATAAGTAATATTTTTATTATAGTATAAACTCTTCATACATTTTATTCATTTCATTTTCTGAACTGAGGAGCTTCAAATTACCTGAAAATCTAAGAGAAGTTTGCATTCGAGGTTCTGTTGAAAAACTTGTTCAGTTGTTATAACCAAAAAGTTCGAGAATCAAAACGAAATCTGCATTCTAAGTTTTGCTGTAAAACATACTCGAATACCACTAACAATATCGGAAGCATGACAATCAAAAAGAAGTCTAAATTTGTTGTTATAAAAACACTTGCCCAAGACACCAACCAGCCAACTGCATTTGCAGCGAATTTGCATCAAACTTTGGTCATTTGTGGTTTCATAAACCCACGGTTTATTTCAGCCCTCCTCTTCAACAATTAGGTATGCAAATTTCGTTCCGCTTAGGCGAAGACAAATTTTCTTCGAAATCTTGAAAAACCAATTCCTTCAAGGGCAACTCTGCCGAAGATATTTTCATCTCTCTGGGAGGGCTCAGCATGATGTAACCTACAGTTGACCACCGTCATCCGAGGCCCAACTGCATCGGGCATCAGCAGTTAATCAGAAATTGAATAATAGATGCAAAAAAGCCAATATGTCCGGCTATTTCAGTGGGCAATACTGTTTTAGATTGGTCGTTAAAGTACGAGATCTTTATTGGGGGCAAAGTTATTGCATTTCTGCGGGTCAACTGGGTGACTAGTGGAGACGATGTGAGTTATGTTTTGACACAACTGTCTTTTGCGAGATATGGAAATCACGGAAATTAAAGTAAAAGGAATGAGGAGACTGAAAATTAATTGCATGATTTCAGAACATCTCTTCCGAAAGTCTTTCAATATTTTTGCAATTGTTGAGTTGAAATATTTGGAAGGGTTTGTGGTATAAGACATTTTTTTTTAAGGGAACCACGGCAAAGAGCTTATGCAAGGCTGCAAAAATCGTGCGAGCTATTACAAACAATCAAATCCGAATACAGGAAATTAAAAAAAGCAAAACAAAAAGATTCTTAAACTCAGAACAGTGATTTTTCCCAAACCATAGAATTTTAAACGATCAGCAGTATTTTGTATTACAAATTATTCATCTTTAATTCTTAAATAATTAACTGTATTGTGTGTCAAAAGAAGTAAAAAAAAAAACTCAATTTAATTTAAGAAATATATCATTTTGTATCCAATCTTCTGCAGAGAAGTCTTTCAGGCTTTGCAGATAAAAATATGTACTACGAATTAAGAAATGAAAATAATAATTTAATTGAATATTAAACAGTTGAGGAGATGCTCTTACGTAGGTCTAAGGTTTATAGTAGTGAAATGTTGGCTCCTTTCGAACTTTAAATAAAAACCATAAGGCTCAGTTTCAACCGTGGCAAGAAATGGATTCATCAGTGCCGTGTTTGGAACTAATCAAAGGAAAAGTTGTGAATGTTGTTCTGGTGTTAATATTCGATTTAAGAAAATTGGTTAGAAACGTTGATTTGAAACAAAAGTGAATTGCCTCATCAAAAATTAAGGTAATTGTAAGGGTGATCTGTCTTCACGGTGGTGCATTCTGTCAATTAAATTTTTCACGACCTTGTTGATGGTTTCGGGCTGTTACTCACAGATTGCTTGGGTTATATTGGCCTTATGTGTCTAAATCGTCATTATATCAGCCCTTCATGGTTTTCCCACAAAAAAAGTTTCACGGGATCAAATCGCAGCATCGAGGTGGCCAACTGATATCGCCAAGATGGCTGATAACGACAAGATTTCGAGCAGAAAACACCTGCCAATGTCAAAATAACTTATGATTGAATGAGAAACCATAAGATGGCCCACCCTATAGTCTATGTAGGTCTGCTTATCCACTATCACTTCTACACTGTCTACAGTCAGTCGTAAAAGTAGGTCCAAGTACAAATTAAATGTTTGACAAACTAAATTCATTGATAAAATCACTTTTCACCTTTACACCTGATTTTATTTTCACGCGATAAATACGTTTTCAAAAAATTCGTATAACAAGAGAATTAGGTGTAAACAATATTAAACAGTTCTTGTTAGTTATGATTATTTTGTTTGTTTAATTTAATTTATTGTGTTAGAGAATAATTTAAACGCTTCGTATACGCGTCGAAAAACCTCCCTCTCTCTTATGAGATTCAAGAAAAATTCATAGAATATTAAAAAACGTGTTAAAACAAAACAACTCGTGTAAAAAGATAATTTTTTTTTTCTTTTTAACTCGTGTTCAATCAAATTCGTGTAAAAAGAATTGAATGTAGTTTAAAATCATAACTAAAATAAAACATTCATAGGACTTTCTTCATGTTTTGTTTTGATATATCGAATAACTCGAACTTCTTAGCAATCACTTTTGTGACTGACTGACAATACACTCAACATAAGAAAAACCAGAAAGAAACAAAAGATATTTTGTCGAAAATTTGTTTTAAACATTTTATGCCCAGTTTCACTGTAAGAGTCTAAGCCAAAGTTTAACTAACCCTAAAAGAGCTTAAACTTTTCGTTAAACTCGTTCGGTTTCACAGAAATAAACCTCTGGTTAGCTAAACGCAGTTTTGGAATGTTTTGAAATGTCTAATTACGGCTTGGAACATTTATGATTTGCCAAAGAAAACGAGAAGAAACAAAGCTTAGAATTTTTAAAAAATTAAAAATGAAATTTTAGAAATATGAAATGGAAAAAGAAGTCACAAGTTTGTTTAACTTAAACGTCGAGATAAACTTCACCTTTCGTTTAAACGGGTACTGTGAAACCAACAAAAATTTAAATAGAAGTTTAAACCAAAAAATGAGTCTAAACTCTCACTGTGAAACTGGCCATTAGTCATTCAAATACTGCAGAATCTTTTTTTTTTGTGCATTCTGAAACATTTTTTAGCTTAATGAATAAAAGCATAGTCCGAATAAAATAAAACCAGAATTCAACTTACAATAGTTCCATAAAGCGACATTTTGCCAGCTGTCTTAATTTCTTTGTTCACACAACGACTCCATAAATTTAGGTCACGTTTTGAATATTTAGAAAACCCGCTTTCTAAGGTCTTAGCTTTTTGCCCATCGTTCCAAGTAAAAGAAACACGTGACAAATAAGTCAGACACCACTCCCACATTTACCACTCATTGACAAAAAACGCAAACCAAAAAAACTCCAACACAACCTTCCCCAAGCAAAACCTTAAAAGAAGCCGCACCATCTCGCGTCTACAAGCCGCTTAGCAACGCTTAGCCAACATCAGCACTAAATATGGTCGCCCATAATCTTTGCGGACAAATTTGCTTCACACAATCATCCGCATCGCATCGAAATTGGATTCCGGAAAATCAATTGAAAAAAGTTGCGCACGCCATTTGCCTCCACAAAAAGCCATCGAGATACCTCATTATGTCCGCATTTGGGATGCGCAAGTACTTTTCAATCACACTGTCGTCTCATAATTAAATTCTAACTTACTTCATTGAATTTCAAAATTTTAATATTCAACTTACCCGCCAGGTCTGTGAAGATGTAGTTCCAAAAGTCTCCTGTTTGATTTACTTCCGCCATTGTTGCGTCTGTGTGTGTGTTCCACGTGGGACAGTCTTTTGAGTGTCACTGGTGTTTGAGGTCCTTTAAAAAAGGGTCTTTTCTCTCTCTTTTCGGCAAGATAGAAGTTCCTTTAATTTATCTGGAAAAAGGGAAAGAAAAAGATGTAATTGTTGTTGATTGGTGTTGACGTTTGTAGCTGGTGTCGTTTGAATAACGTATCACCCTAAACGACAAGACATGTAGCATGTCATCTTTGACGTAACGTCTAAGAGATTAAATTTATTAACACGGTTTTTTCTTCTTCCTCCTCTCCTCACATGTGTGTGTTTCTTATTGTGACAAGATCATGGCTGGGGCTTTGTGAACAGACCCTTTCTTCTTAAGGTGCGAGTGTGACCATGTGCGTATGGTGGTTGATAATTGCGCAAACTGTTGCCAAAATAATTGGGTGGTTATGAATGAGATTTGTCGCCATCGTTAGACTTTCACTGTCTGTTAGACGGGCAGACACAAAGTCTGTGAAGGTTGTTTAGACGCCGCGCCGGAGAACTACGTAAGAAGAGTTAACTCGGGAAATTGCTGACGACATTTGTCATGATGAAATGTTGACACTTTTCCGGAAAAAAAGGTTCCCATGTAGTTGTTGATTTTAAGAGGACAGACTTGTCAAACTTTTCGTCTAGGTTTAGATACGGCGGAGTTTTAATGGGGACAAAATGATAATTTGTTTGTTTTTTTTGGTGGATCGTTCGTCTCGTGTGTAAAATAAGTGTAAAGTTAAACGTTTAAGTTAAATGCTTCACGAGTGTTATAAATCAGTTTGTGGTGTGAACTGTAGTAAGTCCAATATCGTTCCGTCTATTGAACGTGTTTTAGGCTTTGGTAAACAATTCCTTTCCTAACAAGTGACGTTAATCTAGCAGTATTATTGTTCAAAAGTTGACAACAAACTCGATTGTCCCCACTCTCGTTTTTGTCCAACAAAATCGCAATTTAAAATCGCTCCTAGAAACCACGAACTGCGCAGATCGACCTACGACTTTCAGTGACTCGACTAAATATCGAAATAAAAATGACGTTTCCATAAACAAAAAACCGTTACTGGAATTGATAACCTAAGTGTCATTCTTAGTCAGCTAAATTTTCGTTTGTTTTTACAAACTCCATTGCTATTCCCAAACCGGCTCAATCGATTAACATTAATTAAAGCTTGGCACCACTGGTCGATGGTTTTCTAATCAAATTACCGTCAGGTAATTCCCCCTCAAGTATGATCGTCCATTGTTTAGATAGATTTTTCGCAAAAATTCAATTGCTCTTAGACATGGAACAAAATTTTGATCATAAGCAGCTTAGCCACGAGCATTTTGGAAGCCCAAGACCAAGTGTTAGCCTTGCTTTATATGGAGGAATCTCCGCAACAATCGATTCAATTATCATCATCTGGCAGTGACACTGATCAAATTTACATAGCCCCCTTCTAAGTAACCTTCTCAACGATCGATTTCGGTCCCATTTCAACAGACCATGGTAAACCTTTTGCATTACAGGTTTATAGAACCTGCATTACTATTCAAAGACAACAACCAAGATTGGCATTGGCAGCCATAGTCGATCGCACTTCACATGGCGGTGATAAAAAGAAAGAAAAAGACGACTGACCAAGGGTTCGGGACGGTCGTATGTTTGTTAACAAACAGCCAATTAATTTTGGGCCTAAAGCTTCCACAAATATTTGTCATAAATTAAGAGACGATATGCGCGTAGATAAAGAGCCAACAACCGTACCGGTGCTAGTCGATTACATAACGTCTCGCTCACGGATCGATGCGGATGGGTCGACGGCATCGCCACCATCCGGGCAAACGAGGTGTGAATTGGGCGGATGAGCGTGGTAGGTTCAACCTTGACACTTTGTGGAGTGTCTTGGGAAAAAGGAAATGCTCTAGATAGCCGGTCGTAAAATAGCCTATGTGTGACGTTGCGACAGTGTGACAGAGTTGTGAAGGTTTTTGACTTTTCGTTGTCACTAAGAATTTGTGCAAAATTATTTTTGGTCTTCGATTCAAGTGAGAACCTCAACTTTTGTAAATATGACCTCGTTTTCGGTTGAGATTTACTTGGGGAACGACTTTTGTAAATATTTGATTGAGATCTGAGTGTTGACATTTGATGACGTTGTGTTACGATGTGGGATCGCGATTAAGTGACGCTCGTGTGATTTTTTGACAAGTTGGTTTAAGAGGCAAGTTTTTTTTGTATTATTTTGTTTCTTAGTGGAAATTTACAAATTGCCTATGTTAGCAACAGGTCTTTAGAAGCAGAAGAAGAAAGCAAACAAGGAATTTGACAGCGAGGGAGGCATGTCATAACTCCATAACCTCTTGACATTAACTTACGTTACGTTTTCCACCAAGCATTCATGACTTTTTGGATGATGTTGATTTTTGATTGTAGATTTTCGTAGAGCCAAGCTTAAGACACAGTATTTTTTTTATCGTTGTCATTTTTTTGGCTGGCAGTTAAATTTGACGGACAATACAAATAAAACAAAAATGAATGACAGGAGCTGACTTGGAAAAAAAAACTGCAAATTTAAGCAAAGAAAAAACTTTTTCCTTAAAAGAAAAGTAAAAACTCATCAATAACGAAGGGGAGTTATTTTCCGAATGGTGCCTGTATTTAAGATGTTTATTTCGTCTAACAGAGCAGTTAAGTGGCAGGTACTCTCACATTTATATTTCACTTCATTCCACCCGAAACTGTTCTACGTACATTCAGTTATATTTTACTTCATTCTCACTGAAACTGTTTTACATTCATCTTCCTCTCACTACCAAACTAGTTTAAGACGACTCTCAGCCTGTGTCTGTCTAGCCTAGGTCACATTGAGGGTCAACTGAACGAGTTTAATAAAATAGAATCTAATCCAATGGAATATTTTAAGAAAATTAACAATTCAACGTATTTAAAAGAAATATTGAGTGAAAAACTTAACGTTTGGGTGTAAACAAGAACAGCTCTAAACTAGTTTTTGGGAATTCCATGTTCACGAATCCTCTTCCATCATCATGACAATGCAAAAAAGAATTAAAGACTGAGCCCAGAATTTGTTTTTAAAACACTATGGACGTATGGATCATCTTGTTTAGGAAATAACACAATGACTTTCAGAATTCAGGGCGTTTTCGTGCGGGAAACTGGTTAAGAATTAAAAATTCAGCAACTTTCACGTATGAAAATTGGGTGGCGACTTCATCTGGATCACTTTTGCTTCTCGTTGAGTTGGAGATTCGAAATATTCAAATAAAATGACAAGTTTTGTTCGCAAAAGTTTTTTTCTTTGCAAAAACTGAAAAATGACCTACAATTAATTGTAAAACGTAGATAAACTTCATAAAAAAATTGTTGTTGTTCTTTATAATGGCGGCTAACACATAACAACGAAGCTGTTCTTTTTCGTTGCTGGATAGGAAAAATTGACAAGTTCATTGACAATCTTAAAACCGTAGTCTACAACACTCAAAAGTACAACAACCTTAACCACTTCCATTTTATGGCCAATTCCCTTTCAAGTGTTTCCCTAATCCACTTGTTACAAACAAAACACCTTACTTCAGATATCTCTTAAGAAGACAAATATTGAAAGACCATGATCCATTGAAGTGCTATTTAACTGCCGCTTTCAATTCTCCCACACACTTGACGGTGTTTTAACATCAACATAAATCAAAAATATTTAGCTTCTCAGCCTAGGAAAGGGTCAGTAATTTGAACAAACAAATCTTTTGTCACTCTTACGCCAAACAACCGAAACTCAATTAATGGCGATGCGTAGCGACAACGGCGGCCATTGGATGGAGTAAGATGTTAATTATGATATAATGTCGGCACTAGCGTAACAAAACAAAAGTGTTCTGTTTTGTTTTCAATTTTGAGACAAAAAAATGACATCACATTTAATTTTAAGTGCATCCCCGTCAATTCATGGGTTTTTTTTTCGCGAGAACTGTTCCTCCAACAGCATTGTCCATTGTTAAGATGGCACCTGTCAGATCGTGGTGCAGATATTGTCATCACAACTCATCACTTGATTAATTTATCGCAAAATCTTAATTTGCTCCTGGAATTTGTCTGCTCAACGCACTCAATGCCGCCAGAAGGAAAGACCGACCGCCAAAAATGGATGAGAGTTCGCAATACTGCCGCTGACGTTCTTGAGTTATGTTGACGTTTGTTGAATTAATTTTTCTAACGAATTTCCGCAAAATTTAAGGCCAAAATTGCATGTAATAACACTTCAGTAAGCACAAACACACACGAGTGAAAAATAATTTGATAATTATTTAATCAAACACAACCAATTTGGGGTGGCTACTTGAAAAAGAAAAAGAAAAACCGTGTACGCGATACACAAACAAGACGTGTTTTTTTTTTTTTGGACACGGAAAGCAACAATTGGAAGGTCAATGTTTGTGTACAAATCGGTTGTAGACTTCCTTAAATTTTGTTTTCACTTGTTATTTGCTTGGGGAATGTAAAATGAATTTGAGACATTTACTCACCCAACTGAAGGCATCTCGTCAATTTACTATCACGCTCAAGTGCCTGAGGTTTTGTTGACAAGAAATGCCTCGAGTCGGTTTGCAATGCTCGTGAACTTTGTTTTGGAGGTCTTAAACCACGGTTGGTTTACTCTGAAACGAACTGTAGAAAGTAGATCGCGCATTGCAACTTCAATTCGCGGCTCATAAATAAAAATTGTTTCATGATTTGAGCAGGGAGAGTGACTGCGTTTTTTGGGGGTATTTCGAAAATGTTGAAGTATTGACTAATGAATCTGCATTACGGCGTGGGTATTTTCTTTGCTCCATTTTACATGTGATTGTAGTCGATTTGATCGATTGTGGTGAATTGACTTCGATTTTGGGTAGTGAAATAATCAATTTGACAGTAAGACTTTATGATTTTCAGGTTAGACTCTAAGACTTTTAGACTACACTGCAAGAATTTAAGATTTTGAGACTATCACACGTTTCCGTACTAATGTTGCATTCAAATTTTGCAGCAGCATCTTAGTCTTTCCACAAAAGTCCGGTTACAAGCAAGCAATTAGGGTGCCTTGTAAACCTTATCCTCTAAAAAAAAGACTAACTTCTATCGTACATATGGTTGAAGATACAGTAAGGTTTCGACCAGGAAAAAAAAAATCGAATTACAGAGATTTTCGAATTTCGGAGGTTTCAGGAGAAAAATATTTCTCGCTTTCGTCACGTACGCATTTCTTACGGTTGAAGAGAAAAAACTAAACTTGACTACGAATTATAGACGTAAATAAGCCATCTTTTTCGAATTTTAGAGATTTTCATGATATATTGCATAAAAATAAATTCGAATTAACGAGGGGGCCGAATTGCATAGGTTTTCTTTGATGTACAGAGGTTTTTTTTTCGGGTGATTGTGAGATCGCTTCTATTGATAGAGGTTTTCGAATTAAGGAGCGTTTACTATAAATATTTTACACCAAGAAATCGTGTGTGAAAATCTTCTTCTAATCTAAGATCACTATAAATTCCACCGATCGTCGAAGGACTTTAACCGAATGATGTCATTTTGTAAATTGCGATTCCATTTATCAAAGTAGATTCTAAATAAATGGTCAAAGCCTTGGTAAGTTATTCCTCTAAGGCTACCATGATTAATAAAATTTCTTGATCTTCTTGATCCGCAATCGATCGCGCCTAAATCAAGCTCCTTTATTTTGTTAATTAAGGGGACTTTTTAGTTCTTTCTGATCGTGTTTTATTTTTTTGTAAACTTTGTTTCATTTGAGTTAACCAGTGTGCTTTCCCGCATATTTCTGATCTCATCTCGAATCATTAATTAGTTGCTACTCTCTTTAACTTTTGTAAGCCCAGAACAACGCTAATTGCTGCAAGGCACAGTTAAACTGCTGATATAGCGGGTCATGACATTTAATTTATTTCTTTTTGTTATTAGGTTTTTTCTAATCCCGATTGTCTTAATTACAAGATTCTAAAGTTATAATTTTAAGACGATTTATTGCTTTTTAAATGAATAAAATTTAACACGAGCAAAAATGTGTTTCGAACATTGACTGCATTGACCTCATCTGCACTAAATTCAATTAATCTGAGTTCAGAATTATAATATTTTATCTCGTTTATTTTCTTTTCGTGAATCCTTTTGTTTTTACAGAAACTCGTTTTAAAGTGACAACAGATCAGCAAAAATTTAGCACGCCATTTTTCTTTCTATTCATTTAATTTATTTGTTTCATTAACAGGCGACGAAAATGATTGAATTTTAAGGATACCTATCACGAGACTGATAAAGAAAACGTGACGAATAATTAATATGTTTTTTAGTTTTCTGCATCTAAACATAGATTTCGGCTCAGATTTCGGATTTACATAATTTGTTGAGATATCATTTATCCATAAAAAAACTTGCGTACTTAATCAAAAATGCAGAGACGAACGAAACAATGGATTTCATTGAGAAACTCTGACTTTTGGAAGACGCAAAAAAAACTAGTTTATCAAAAAAGGTGTTTGAAAAAATATGCAACTTCTTGGAAATGAATGCTTGATCTCCATATACTTTAAATTAATTTTTGACTTAAAATATGAATACCTTAGTTGATCAGATGAATCAGATCATAGAAAATTTATACGAATGTAAGACACATAACTTGCTGGAAACCCCGGAAACTAATGCCATAGTCTTGCTGCATTGTATTGTAATCTTGTTTACAAATAATTAAGTTTAGAATGTATCAATTTTTGACATTACTATTTTACTTGTTTCTTTAATTTCACGCCTCTTAGAACTTTAAATTCACTTAAGAAATCATTACGTTATTCATTGATCACACAAATCTCTTCATCAAAATACGATGTTGGCAATTAAAGACCCATTAAATTTAAATTTGTAACACCATTTTTTTCTTTTTCTGCCGGCCTTGACCTAAAGAAAGTCGATTTCTCAAAATTTACAAGACAATCCCAAAAATGGAATTACTTCCCAAAAATGGAAAATGAAACATAAACGGCGACGGAAATGTGTGGTTTCAAATTTGACCGGGGACGCCAAAAAAAGAAACAAGTTTTTTAATAAGAAAAATACTATTTTTATATAGTCTCCGAAAATATTTGCTTGGATAGTAAACGTGGGCTATTTTATGTTGTGCCGAATTGAGGTCAACGTTCCCGTCAGAACGACTGAGGTTTCATTCATGAAATTAATCTATTTGATTTCGGCATAGTTTTTTGATCGATGGCTATATTCGCAAAAAAAAAAATATGACGAAATAATCGAAAAACTTCTTTAAATTAAATCTGAGTCATTAGTTCAGGAAGCTGTCAAAGGAATGACTCTACCGTTTTTTGAAAAATCATGAGAAAAACAATTAGCGCCACTTGATGATGAAGCAAGCTACGTTTAGGAAAAATAGGAACTGTGTTTATTTTTAAATCAGCTGTCATATTCCGCAGAAATCTGATATTTACTAAATTTTGTGCGTTACATATTAACAAATTTATGTTGCCCAATTAAAATGTTTCTGTCAAATCGAACCAATCGATGTGAGTAGGCTAAACATTTACAATTTGGGATGCCGGAATAAAACATTCCCATCAAGTCAACTCTAAGACACGTGTCGCTCGCAATACAGTAGAGGTACGAAAAAGTTAGGCTCTAGACCTCTATTTTCATTTCTGTTTTTTTTTTTCAAACCTAGAGGAAAAGTTTTGAGGACGTTTTTGAAAATTGCTAGTTTCATTTCAGGATAAAATGGTCACAGAGACCATGGACGCCCAAGTTATGGTTAGGTTAGGTCTTAACTCACAGATTGCTGATGACTAAGCATCTTGTTTAAGTATTTGCTCATAAAAATCTTTATTCTCCTTTCAAAAAAAGGAATTTTGAATATTCATGAATCAAAAGATTTAGAAATCGTACAACATCGTTTAAAGTCAAATCAGTAGTAACTTTAATTTGTTATATTTGTACATCTTTGTGGTCAACCCCGCTAGAACCATTATTTTTTCTTAAAAAAAAAAAATTCGAGTGGATAAAAAAAAATTTACTTTTAAAAAAAAATCGTTTATAAAATTCTTACATATTAAACACTAGAGAGAATGGATAACTAGTAATTAATAAAGCCTAACATATTAGGACCGAGCTTTGAGTCTATTGCCATAATTTCATGCCTAAAAACATCATGGACATGGGCTCAGAGGAGCAGCAGGATGTATAAAATTCTTAATGCTTAGTTTTATAAGCAATCAAATATTTTGAGTAATGAAGAAGAATGAAGTTTACATTGCACTTTTATCTATTCACAAAAACATGAGCAAAGCAAAGGTGCATGAAAGTAAAATAAATGCACAAAAATGATCTCAAAATCTACGTTAAATTCAAAAAAAAACAACGATCATTGAATCATGACTAAAAAAATTTAAATTTAAAATCTAAAAAAATTCAAAAAAGCTATCTCAACAGTAAAAATTCCCAAACCAAACTGAAGTAAAAAAAAATAGAACTCGAACAAATAAGTTTATTTATATCCAGCACTTTGACTTTTAATCGAAATATCGTCAACGTCTAAGGAAATTCCGAATTCAAATTTGTTAAAAGTAAAAAACTTGTTTTAGTTTAAACGAGCAAAAAATGCTAATCTGTTTTCAACGATGTGGCTTAGGCATAGGACTACTGCCTTATAACAGAGCAGTACCTGGTTTTGTTAAGTCGATCGTAATCCTAATAAATTCTCAATTTCTTGCCAGAGATAAGGAAAACGACTAAAAGACGAGTATTGCAAATTAGAGCGCATGTTAAAACGCAGTATTTAATTCTCAATGTACGTCATTTGCCAGAGACTGTCCAAACGAGTTCAAATCTCAACCGCCAAATCTTCAGGAAATCCTTGAGTTAAAAGTTTTTAATTCACCAATCTAATCGCATTAAAAATGAAGTGCTGGTTAAACGCATTTCTGTTCTTAACCTGTAAAATAAGTGTTTTCTATCAAGATTTCTCACACGTGCAATATGAACTTGCAGAAAACGCTTTAATCATCCCCTGCCGTGTGCAACAGAGTAAAAGTCACTCGTGGATACATGAAAAGCTCACCAGCCCACCCTTTTCTGGCGCATTGCAATTGCACTTTTTTTTACTCTTAAACTACACACACACAAAATACACGCCGTGAAGAGAGCAGACGAAATAAGGAATAAAATCTCTGCAAGGATGTGTTTCTGACTCACCTCCTCAATCTCAATATCCACACACGACCCCGTTTTTTTTTTTTCACTACTCAACAAAAAAATTGAATAATCCTTTTCGTCTCAACGCTACGATTCACAACCACAAATCGGAAAAAAAAATACACTCTTAAGTTGCACTCTGTGTTAATTGACAGGAATAGATTTCAGTTCACTCGAAGGAAAAAACGAAATTAAAACCGAGAAATTAAGAAAAACACACCAAAAAATCAGGAGAACGAAAAAAAAAAAATTAAACAAAAAATCCAAGTGATTTGGATCCTTAGGCTGGCCCGTTCGGTCTGTCTGTCTGTTAGCTAATAAATTCTTTTGCTTGGCATCCGGATTCGACGAGGCCCATTCACGAACTGAGCTTTGACCATCGAATGCTTTTCTAGGTATATACTAAGGTGGCGACAGTGTATCTAAGCGATTGTATCTGACGTTTTTGGTGGTAGGTCTCGCGTTGTGTTTTGCTGTACTGTGCTGTGTGAGAAAGCTTCAGCGGCATCTGGCGGGGTTTCAAAAGCCGAGCTGGTAGGGTGGTGTGTGAAAGTGCATACACAAGAAAAGGGCCACCTCTGGAGATTTGTATCTCTGCCTGTTCGTATCTTTGGCGTTGACATTGATCCGATCGGTGCGCTACTAATAGATTCATCACCATCTGCGGTCGACTCACAAATCGATCACTTGACCTTAGTAGAGGTCCGCAGTGGTATTAGCCATCGGTCATTTAACTCATGGCTTCGGTTGAATGGAATAATCAGCCGCGCAAGCGAAAGAGGGGAACGCGCTTAACCGCTGCCGGAGAGGAAGTAAATTTCGTCGGGTCAAAAGAATTGAGAACGAGAGTGTGTGGCTATGGAGGAAATGTTGTGCTTTGTTGTCGTCAATCCGCGTATGTATTTCAAGGACCCGAACAGATTTTTGGCGCAAAAAAATGAAAAAAACAAAACGGCAAACTTCCGGATTGCGAAGAACTGGTGAGTGTTTGAGCAGAGCCGATAAATCTCTGGTGAAGATGGTGTTGATGAAAGAAATCCAAATTGGGTTAACCATCAAATTTTGTGGTGGTCTTGCATCAATGTCAAGAACTTTTGTGTTGTGTCATTGATTTGGATGCGAGTTTTTGTCGAACCAGTTGTTGTCTCTTTTACCGCAAACAAAGATGATGGAAAGCAAAAGTGATGCTCCTTAGACAATGTCAGAGTCGAAATTTAAAATGCAAAAGACCGGACCGACACTGAAGGAGAGAAGAAAGGGAAAACTCGTTTTATAGAACAGGTACCTCGTCTCGAAAATACAAATGCGGATTTTAGATTATAATTAAACGTATGCTAAGCAGTCGAAGATGTAAATTGAAACTCGTGTAAAGGTGTGCGTGGCGGGAGGACAAAGTTATTTGATTCCATTCACCCCTATGAGGTGGCGTGGTTTTTTTGTTTTCATATTTTTTTTTTCTTTTAAATCCAAGTGAGAGTATGTTTTTTTGAGCAAAATTTTAAAGGTTAGCACGTTCGGGAGACTCTTTGGTATCTAGATGCTAATTCACAACGTGTGGTATAGGAATTTCCATAATTTAGCCAAACTTATGCCTAAAATCGTTGCGTTGTTCTTAGCTAAATTAAAAATAAGCGAAAAAAATAAAAAACGCGACATCACCACACAATGAACGTTTTTAAAATTAGCACATGTTAAGATTCTGAGACATCAGGGCCTCGACGAACAAGAAATTGATTATCGTTGAGCGAAAAATTGATTAGATTCTAGAAGCTACCAGCAGGAAGCTGACGTTCTGAAAAAAAGTTTTTTGTTTTTTTTGCGGGACTTATAAGAAAAATACACAAAACAAAAGTAAAACTCTAATTGAATTAATTCTTAATTTTTTTCCTTGGATGCGAAAAGAAAATTTATTTCCTTTTTGATTGTGTCACTAACCGTGGTGATGTTGTTTTTCTGCATTGGAACACGACGCACTTGGATTCGATAAACAATAAAACCGAAGAAGAGTATATTTTTGATTTGCGTATCAGTCGCCTGGATGAACACTTTCAAACAGGTGTTGAAATGAGTTGAGTTGAGTTAGGTATTCAAAGTTTTAGTACATAGCACGTTTGTTGTTTTTTTTTTGCTATAGAATCTTTTCCAATCAACACTTTGAATGAGTCAAAGAATTTGAAATTCTAACAACCGGGCAGACAACCATTCAGGTTTGGATTTCGTGAATTTTTGAATACCTGGTCGTGCGGGCTGGGTGTGTACGGCTTTAGCGTCATATTTTTGCTAACTCGTGGAATATTTGAATACTTACATGCTCAACAACAGTGCAGATATAATAAAATCAGCGGGAGAGTTATAGCCCGGTGGTTGGCATTTAGGGGGGACTTAACGTCACGTGCTGCTTACGTCAAGGTCATTAGAAGAAAGGTAGGAACGTGGCTCTGTATCAAAACTGGAGGTCGTGAACGGGTTATTTCAGAGACTCTCTGTAAGTTTTTCTTTTTTGGAATCCACTCTTAAATAGACTTTTTGTTTATTGGTAAAATACGAAGTGTGTCTTATTTCATTCACAATACAGTCCCGTGTCATGTGTTATACTGAATAAAAAAAATACAAGGAAAACTTACAGTCTACTCTACTCTGATTTTAAGAAGTTATATTGGGATTGAGAGCTGTGGGTTTCAAAGGTTAGACTTGAAACCTTGGTAATACCACTGCTTGTTGTCAGCTTTTCGACCAACTATGATGGCAAGCAATGCTCACAATTTTCCACACAAACTTTAAGTTACCCGGAAGAAAGGATAAAAAGACAAATGTGAAAGCATTCTTCTAGAAAAATTTCGCCCGTTCACATGGCTTTAAAAACCATGCGTCAGGCATTTGTTGACCTTCTTGTTATGGAAAGTGGAATCAAATAAAAAAAAAATCGCAAAATAATCATAAGATTGATAATTCACTCCAACCGAAAAAAATTAATGATTGCATCTGCGGTGATGATTTCAAGTTCAAGGCTGATGATCTGCGAACTTGAAGCAAAAATTTGAACGGTCAAGTTCAATTCTGCGGTAAATGTTTACGGCAAATTAAGATCAAGATTTTTCGGAAGAAGTTGACGAGGCTCTCTGAAAAGGAGTTCGTCGTTGAGTGTATAGATCGATGCAAATTAAATTTGTACACCCACATAGCACAAATGAACAAAAACACCACTGGTCAAAGCACATAAATATAAGGCACTAAACGAAACTTAGCTTTTTGCTGTGCTGCGCTACGAACAGAGTACAAATAAAGTAAATGCTCAATTTTTATTAATCAATCTTGTTTTTAGAGCTGATGTTAACCAAAGAATATCCAAATGAGATGGTCGGCTAAGGTGCCATGTCCTACCAGCCTGTACTCCATGGAACAGAGAGTTCGATCATAAGAAGGACAGCAGAGCTGATTCCTGGCTCATTCGAGAGAAAAATTGTGTGGCATACATTCAGTCCTTTCTGCGAGGCAGACGAATGGCGTAGAAGACATAACCACGACCTTTAGGATCTGTACTAAGATGTGGATATAGTTGGGAAGGTAAAAATCCGTCCACTGCAATGCCTCGGGCACATCGATCGGGACTGGGACCGTCGACACTGGGAGGAAACCTTGGCCAAGACACAGACACTTCAAGGGTTGATTGCTTGATAATAAAGTAAGTAGAAAAAGGGGCTACAAGTTTAGCATTAAACAGTAAATTTACAGGGAATGAACATGGATATAAAATTATTTCATGTGGTTGCGTTGCCGGTTTTTTTTTCGACAGAGTGAGATTTTGAAATCTTTTGATTGAAAAAGCAAGATTCTTACGTCAAAAGCGGTACAAAGAAAAAACATAAGAAGTCAGTCATTTTATATTATTACTAATCCTTTTATTTATTGGACTGCTTAGTTCAGTTAAAAATGAGTGAATTTGTTTAATGATGAGACTTAGTGATGAATTTATAAAAGGATCATTAAATATTAGCTCGAGGTATGAGTTCGTAGCCTTTTAAATTTTCTTTTGCTTTAAAACTATATTTTTCTGTTTGAAATAGTTTCTAGTTTCATTCGATGAAAATTCCTCTTCTGCAAAATTGTGTTCCCCGCCCTAGATTTGAACCCTGGTACTCTCGCCTAACAGTCCGACGCACTAACTGACAAAGACACGGCGCCCAGAGCTGCAATATGCAGAAGCTAAAAAGCAAAATTTTCCACATTCCGGTTTTTTTTTGCTTCCGCCATGAACGCAGGCCCAAACTTAAATTGCCAGGTTAGGACTTAGCTCATAAATTTATTTCAAAGATTTTTTTGTTTGGTCTAAGAAATGATTTCATTGTTACAAGAATTTTTTTTGTAGACTGGATCTTTTGGACTTCTTACCGTGGATTTCTAAGACATGACTGGATTTTTGATTTTTGCTGAATTAACAAGTATAGCGAAAGCGGGACTCTGCCTATCACGCGCGGGACATTTAACTTGGAACTTAAAATCGTCTGGTAGCGTTGAGCCATAGAAGACACTCATCTCTTTCGTAGACGAGAATTTGGCGGAGTTGGCGGTAAGACATTGGGCTGTTAAATTTCATGATCCAGCCGACCCATGAGATCAATATGAATGTCTATAGATAAAGCTGCTTAAAACTGATTGAGCTTAAGGATATTTAAAATAGACATAAGCCTCAGCTGGAAAATCATCTTGAATTACTACCCGCTTCTTTGAGTAAATGGCTATGTTAATATGACTCGAACAGACAAGCTCACTAGGTTGTAACGAACTTTGAAAGTTCCTTTATATCAATATTAGTCAATTTAATGTACTCCAAAACTATACTTTTTTTTTTTAAATATATTTTAGATTTTAACCAATGTTAGGTACTCAGCTAAAAGTGATTTTTATTCAATTTTCCACAAACAATTACAAGTTTACATTTAGACCATCGCTTCAGCCGCCAGCTGCATAGCATAGCATTGATTAAGTATTTATTTTAGAATCACCTTTTAATTCATCACTAACATCTATATCTACATCATACATAAACATAAAGAACCTTTTAGTGTAAGCAATCGATTTTTGTTTCAGTCTTCAATCTTAACCAGTCAACAGTAAGCATTAAATAAAAAAACTTAGATGATAATAGCCTTCTTAAATTTTCTATAGGTTGGTTAACTAATAACAATTTCTGCATAAGTGAGTGACTGAATATTATATAATACAGTTAAGTCTCGATAATTCGAATTTCATGGGACAAGGAAAAAAAACTTCGAATTACAGAGGTTTTCGAATTACGGAGGTTCCAGAAAAAAATATATGGCTTACTTTCTTCACTTATGCTTTTTAGCTAAGGGCTGTTGAAGAAAAATTAAATAAATTTGACTTCGAATAACAGAGGCGTAGATTTTCGAATAAGGCATTCATGTTGTTTTACATGCAAATAAATTAAAATTAACCAAATTCCATAGATTTTCTTCGATTTGTTTTCTTTGAAAGAGATTTTTTCAAGGGACTGTGAGAATGCTTCCATTTACAGAGATTTTCGAACTATAGAGGTTCGAACTATCGAGAGTTTACTGTATATTTTTTTATTTCACAAAGTCGGCGAACTCATTATTCATCAAAACAAATTACAGATAGATTGTGGACTCCCGCCTCGGTGATTTCCGGTGAATGCACATCTCAGACTTAACTTGTGATCTCAACGGACGCAAATGTCTAATTCCTCACAGTCTGATCCCAATTAATAAGGGAACTGTAAGTAGCTGCGTCACACCAGGCGGTCAAGCAGTAGTAGCTATTTAATTACAAACCCATCACACTCAACACGCTAGTTAATAAATCGCTATTATTCGCCTGACAACATTAACGCTCCGAACTGATTTTTTTCAATCGGTTAACTATGTAAACCTGAGCTTAACCTAAACAAACTACAATTACTAGTTGCGGGTAAATTACAGGCGGATTAAGAAAAACAACGTATTTTATTTGTCGCTTTACGTATTCTCTGAATATTGGATACACGCTTTTCTAACTGCGGCTATCAACCTGTACACAATAAAGTTATAATCAATGATTTTTCATCGGCTACACCAGCTGAGTGAAATGAATATGGAAGAGATCTGACTTAAGTTTGGATTTTGTTGCATTATGCGTCTCAGACCAAAAAAAAATAATCATCACATACAAGAAAACATTCTATGAACGAATAGTGGAGCGAAATAGACGTGCCAATTGGACAAAAACCGACGCAGAAGAAAATGTTGATTTTTAGTTTTCTTAAGGACATATCCAAGGGAACCATATTTTTAAGTTTGAAATAATGCACAAAAAGAAAAAAAATTGTGCTTAGTATTTAATTCGAATGAATCTTTTCTAATTCGAACTTCTGCTACTTAAGCTCTTTTATATTTACATCCAAATTTTTTGTCGTGGATTCTGATTTTTTGTTGCATTTTTCATTTATTTTTACTCCCTATCTCGAATTTCTATAACTCGAATATGTCTTTCGTAAGCAGGTTATTCATAGTTAAATTTAGTAATTGAAATTGATTTTATAGTTTCAATCATGTTTTTTTTCCTTCTATGATTATTTCATAGAAGATCTTCAAACATTATTTAAGATTATAAAAAAGCACTAGACACCGGAAGACGCAAGTTAAATTCCCTATGTTTTTCCAGGTTCTTGCTTTTAATGAAGGACTTGCACTACAATACGATTTTTCAACATTCAATAAATAGAGGCATTATCTTTTTTTAAAATAATTTGGATTTTCGTTTTTATTTCAACAATGTCAAATAAAATAGTGATCTAATTATGGAAAATTTTTGAAATAATGAACGTCTTTCTGAATACAAAATATTTCACAATGAATGTCTTCTTCAAAAAGTGAACAATTTATTTTAATACTAAACGGGTGGTGACCGTGGTCACATACACAAATGCCTGATGAATTGTCAAAAAAGCAATCTCTCGGACGACGTTCGTGAAATCCAGTTACGATGGGTGTACAGTGTATACCAATTAAGTTGTGTTTAAAAACTCATTATAGAATACCTTTCCGCTAAGCAAGAAGCGGAATGCCAGCCATTTAATGATAAGAATTTAATAAAATAAATAAAACATTTAAGCAAAACTTCTTTCGTTTTAAGTTGGGGTTGGTCAAAAAAATATCCTTTGTTTAACCACATCTGATTATTTTTCAATATTGAGAGGCAAAAAAGACAACGAAACTGTAATAATATTTAAAAAATAATAAAAAAATAATTAATAATATTAAAAAAAATATTTCGAGTACAGTAAAGCTTCGTTTTTCGTCGTTGAAGGTTGCGTCATTTAAAAATTATCGTGGTTTCGAAGACATGTCGGTTTTATTTTAGTTAACAACATTAAAAAATGTTCAATTAATAGATGAGAATTATGAAATTAAAATACATGGTAATCGTTAATTCAACTTTCTTCGTTTCGATCTGCATCGTGTTTTTCTGATCCTAGTCAATGACGAGTGAGACTTTGGTGTACAAGGTACTATTTTACAAATAGAAATAAGTAAGAAGTGATAGTTATAGCAAACCACCCTGTAAAAAAAGCTTTCATGATTTCATTAATATCATCGATAGTTGGCTAATCAATCAGCACTTTTCTCTACAGAAATTACATATTCCTAGGCGAAAGCAAAATACTGAGTATAGCCTACGTTACGTTGCGTTGTCGCATTTTTCTTTTTAACTAGTAACCAATGAAAAAAAAAAATAAAATAAAACGCTTTTCGTCACATTTTTGAAGATGCTTGTGCTTGAAACAAGTCGTGAATTTTATACCTGAATGCGAAAAAATTTGGTATGCAGTATTGGTCGAATCAACTACGGAGAAGATTTTAAGCTGCCTGTATCATCAGGCTAGTGTTTTTTAGCCTTTAAAAAGATGCAATTTCGTCAGTTTTAATCACAAGTGTGGTTTCATCAAGACAATGTGACTGAGTAGTCTTCAGGTAAAAATTCCATTATTTAGGATAAGGACTAGGAAAGCTGTTTTTATCGTAAATTATGTATTCAGTTGCTCCTAATATTTCTGTTTTTAAGCCACAAAAAGGTGTCACTGAAACGGACGACTTTTTTTGAAGGATCCAGTCGAGAGCACCGAAATTCTTGATCAAACAAAATGGATTTTGCCTGATGGGAAACTAAGTAGATGCTTAAAGTTATGAGCAATAAATAAATTTGGTATTGATTGTGCCATATCGCAACTGGTGAGTATGAAATTTTACATTACACTTTTGAAACTTCCTCCACTCCGTGTTGCTTATCTGTTCATGACACGATCCGCCCATCCTGTCTTACGTAGGAATCTGATAAGATTTGTTAATATCTGGCTAACAAATTAATTTGTTAATATCCAAAAGACTTGGAGGGCATACACACATGTTCAAAAAAATATATAAGCTTCCATACATCTTACGTTTTTTGTCATTGACGTCGCAAAATGAAAGAAAGGAGAGGAAGTTGTACCGGTGATACCATGAATAACGCTGTACATTCTTGTTGCCTTTACATTTGGTATCTTCTATGGGTAAAACTACCTGAATATTATTGGGTCCACCCCCGGTACTAATTGCCGCTTTTATAGCTACGCATTTTCTTGGATATTAAGTTTCCAGTTGAGGTTACTGTCTAGAAATTCACCAAGATATTTGGTGGTTTTCGAGAAACCCAGTTCTTTAAATTTTTTAATTCAAAAGCAACTTGAATTTTCTTCTCTCCTCTGTTTTCGTCCCTATCCGTCCCCTATATCCCTCCACTCGGCTAGCCTGTGAAGGGCTAATTCCTTGACATCCCTATTGGAGTCTGAAAATGTAATGGTTATGTTGTCTGCATAGGTTACAGACGGTTAAAATGTGCTCCAGAAGAGCAATGCATGCAAATACAAACAAAACTACCTACGGAGCAACATTGGTTTTTTTGTTGAAAAACCCTACTAACGATTATTTGAAAAAGATTTTAAGATTGCTCTTGATAGATAAACAGTTCGCAAAGTTATTGGCAAGCTGTTGAACATTTTACAAATTGAGCTTGAAGAGGATTGGAGAACAGACCACAAGGATGAAAGAGAAAAAGATGTTATATTTTGAGAAATCTATTATTTCAGTAGTAATAGATGAATAATACACATTTTCGAATTATCAAGCCCCATCAGAACTCAAATCTCCTCTTGAACAGGGAATGTGAATTTAATTTACATAAAAATGACAATTGTAGAACATCAAATTCCATGTTCGAAAATTCGAATTCACTTTTACGATTTTGAGTGAAGACATCGGATATTCATCTATTTCTTTATTTTCTTTGCGAATTTTTGTCAAAAAGGTTTAGCATTTTTATTGCAATTGTATCAATTATGATGATCGAATAAAAACATTTTAGGTTTACGATGGACCAAAATAATCACTGCACTGCTGACAAAAGAACGTTTGATTTTATTACACAGAAAAGGGAGAAAATGTCTGGGATGGTAAGTTTCTTTTGGCCAAAATGATTTCAAATCTGCATCCCAAAAAGATTTCTTTTGGCCAAAATGTTTTCAAATCTACACCTCTTAAAGATTTTCAAAGCAGACTAAACAGACACCAGCGGATGATCGCTGCATAGTGAAATTGCCAAAAAGTGAACCATTCAAGTTATCCGTCGTCGATTATAATACGTCAAACTTCCCAGGCGAATAGCCATAAAAATTCGCCTTAGGAGGGAAACAAATTTCACCATGAGGCTTTAGTTTGTAATGTCGCATGTGTTACTAGTCCTTAGCGCGCATTTCGACGCCGCCATTAAGCGACCAGTTAAAAAATAGCGACTTTTTTTCATCCTTATTGTTTTATTTCGGTTTCGTTTCTCATGCATTTTTATTGTTCGATGGAATCAATGAACTATAAATTTTTTTTAAAACCGTCTCCTCATTTTTAATCATTTTACTTGAGTTAACCATGGCACACTCTTTTGTTACAAATCCATACTCCAAAGACTGACAGCCTTCTGATACATACAGCGATTCAAAAAGCTAAATCTAAAATAGAAACAGAGAAGCAAACCCAAAGGAACACCAAATACACAATATTGTACCCTATAACCAAGCTCCAAACCACTCATGAATGCGACAGTTTTTATGAGTGGGCATTTAGGGGCATTGTCTGACTGCAGCTTAGCTTCAAAGCTCAGAGCTTTTTCCAATTGAATCAAATTTTGTAGCTCGTATCGACCTATGGCACTACCTTATCCACAAATTTTGGCGCGAATGTGAACTGTCGCTTTGCAGATTTCCGGCTGATGCACATTTTGCACTTCGCCTGTGATGTCATCGTATAGAAAAGTCGGAATTTTAAGAATTTGATTTCGATTAATGAGGAACTGTCGTAAAATTCAAAGCTGCTTAGCATTATGCGAACAGTAAAGTCAGAAGGTACCTCTTGTCTAATTAAAAACTCTTCCCTGTCAGCACATTTACGAGTCGGTCTGATTCGCCTGATCACATTAACGCTTTGAATTGGTTCTCTTCAATTGATTAACAATGTAAACGCATGCATAATTTGATCAAACGACGGTTATTAATTGTAGATATGAAATTGCAAGTAGATTAAGGAAAACCACGCGTGTTGTTTGACGCCTTACGCATTCTGCTTCCTGGATCAGCCACTTCACCGGGCACGCTTTATGAGCAGGAACTTTTATCGCATCAGCACAGTCCTTGGCTGAACAGACTTTGCAAATATCGTGTATCTCTGCCACGCGACTTACGATTGGACATGATAATTCAATCAACGCTTGGCAATTGCCGTGCGACGACGACAGCAGGTGGACGTGTATCCAGCATAACCGTGTTAGATACATTTTGATGTGCGTTTCTGTCACTCAACATCATTTAAGTGCTAATTGGCGAGAGAATCAATTCACGGAGCTGACTTCTGGCTTAGAGGATGTCTGACCTTTACTTTCAGTTTCGGTGTTCTTTTTTTCTTTATCTAAATTTGGATATAATTTGAATTTGTTACGCAACTTCTATCGAGTTCGATGTCTTTCGCATGCAAAAGAATTGTAGTCAGACAGCATATGCTGAGTAGGAAATTTATTCAAGAACTTTGATCTCGAGATTTAATTAGTGGATACAGAGTTTTAGATTTGCGATGTCGCACTCTTGTGATAAATGATAGTGGTTCGCAGTTTTATGAGTGTTATCATCGTTAGCTGCTGTATTTTGACAAAATGTTTACAAATTGAATGCAATACATTTTTTAATCCAAATTTTTTTTGTAATATCAATTATTTTGTTTGAAAACGTGTGACTTTGAATTCGGTTTTTTCTCAGTAGAGTTGTAAGGTGTCAATTTGCAGACTTTTGCGGTTTATTTGCAATTTTGTTTATTTTTCCGAATAACCAGAAAAAATTCTACGCTAAATGTTGATTGGTTTTTTTTATATCGTGAAAATTGTTTGATAATTTGGACAAAATTATTAAATTCATTTTAGACAAATACTTTTATATTTTTAGAGATATAGAAGAATGTCCTTCACAATTAATGCCTAGAAATATACAATTTTTTTATTTTTATTTTGATATATTAAACACTAAGGGAAAAGCTACAAGTACAAACAGAAACAACAAGAATATGTTCAGAATAAAAACACTGTTGATAAAATATGGAAAAGAAGTTGATTTAGATTATTTCATGGAGACGAACAGTAGGAGCGAGTACGAACAGTAGAGACTTTCTATGTAGTCCATGCATCATTTTTAGCACTTTAATTTGGCATCTTTGTAGATTTAGCAAATGAGTTTTTGCACAATCAAATCAAACAGGACAAGGAAGAAAGTTTTCTATAAAATTATCTTGCTTTTTATACTCTCTAAAGAGATAGAGAATTCTGGTGATAAGGTTGACATTTTCTATACTACTCAGTATATGCTTTTGAAAAGTGTTTATATTTTTTATCTAGGACTATACCAAGATATTTGCACGTGTTAGCCCTGTCAATGTCAACTGAGAAAAATTTGAGCTACAGTCAGTCACAAAAGAAAGTAAGAATCATAAAGAGCGCATTATAATCATGGAAAAACAAGCTCAAAATAGCCTTCACGAAAAAACCATATATGCAGTTTTATTCATGAATTCAATAGCATTTTAAAGCAAAACAATTAAGCTGGTCCGACCATAACCAGAAAAACTGCGTAGCTCACTCACAAAAGTAAGTAAGCAGTATTTAAAATTTAGTAATTTATATATTTCGAGGAGCCCCGAGTATCTTAATAATCTAAGCAAATCCTACGAAGGTCGTGTTCCAAATTAAAAACCAATACAATTCAAAATTTGGTCTAGGTGATCTAACACTGATCCGACCTACCGCGCAAATACTGACTCCAAGGTCGGATTTATCGTGTATCAATTTCCCAAGGTCCAACGGTCCAATTAGGCCGGAAGTACTGCGCGGTAGATGCCTCTCTATACAAACCAAAACAGTCACTGTTGTCTAGCGTGCTGACAGACATTTAGTTTGACACTAAGACTGCTGTGAAAAGATCTCGCTCAGCAAACGTCGCGTCGCCTCATCTCGTTATCAATTGAGAACACTTAAAGTCACCCAGTCAGGAAGTTGATTTGGAAAACGTCCAAGATCACGGCATGAATTAGCCGTTCTCGCCGAATTAAGTCTGCAAACAAGTTAAGCGTCAACCTTGAACCACGTTCGTCGACCGCATGGCAAAGGGCCCGGCACACGACGCGACGCGACGTTAATTCTCTACCCATCCACAACCAAATATTTATTCAAGCGCAATCAATTTAAATTCAGTCACCTTAAACTTTCGCGCGAGGAAACGCGGAAGACCCTCGCTGCAGTTTGACACACGATTCCGGGCGTCAAAGTCCACCACAACTGATCACTTCCTCGATCCACCGGATAATCCGCCAAAGAGTGCCAGCATGACGAAATGCATCTGTGTCAAGGCGCAAAGTCGGTCTTTTGCAACTTTTTAGGGCAAACGTGTGCTCATCCGACCACAGAGAGCCCACCTCTTGGGATTCTAATTACCCGGCATAGCCGACGAACGAGAGAGTCCATTGTCCACGAACGGCAGCCAAATCGAAAACCGAAAATGAGATAATTAATTTGACGGAGGAAAACAAAAAAAAGTAACTACGTGCATGACGAAGCGGCCGAGTGATTGAATGTAGATCCACCGGCTTGTTACGCGCACTCTCTTGACGGCGGCGAAGTTTGCGGAGTGGCCTTTCGTCGGTTAAACTTGACCGCAGTGGGTTACGGACATTGACCGTTGACTATTGCATTAGTTTTTCGGAAAGGCCTGTAAAATTCAGACAGAAACACACACAGCGGAGGTCGCTAAACTGGTTTTCACTTTTACATTGTTGTTAACTTTTTTTTATTTAACTCCGGAGCAAAGAAAAGGCATGGAGAATCACCGGGAATCGATGATGTAAGGTTCGAGATACTTTGCACAAGTGAAACTGTGTACAGTTAGTGAAAATGATGACCTCTAAAGGCTTGATGCCAAGGCGGCTGATTTTGAATAGCAGGAAACAATTCGATCGAATCGCCTTAACACACATCACCGGCGTGGTTATCTATGCGGGAAATATGATCAAATTTATTCAACGGCAGGCCAAGGTACTAAAATTCAGATTTTTGAAGATCTGTCATGGGACATTTTCGAAGAGTGAGTCACGTGGCACGTGCTGTGATCACCACTTCAGTTTCACATGCCATGACCAAGTGTCGATCGAGTGAAACAAAGATGCGGGAATGGTGTCGGTGGTCATAATCTACCTCGTCTATAATTAAGATCAATTATTTTAGATGTGATCAGTGGAAATGGTGCATCGTAGCTCGTTTTTTCCTTCGGACTAACGTGTGAATATTGCTTGGAAAACTCATTAGCTTTTAACAGGCATATCTTTCATTCTTAAAAATTGAACTGCTCGTTATTTAAGGCTGCCATCCTAGTCGGTGCGATGGTTAGAATTTGAAAGCAATGTGTTTCAGAAATTATCAATATCGAGGGGCTCAAGGCAATATTTAGTTTGTCCAGTGTCCACAATAATTTACAAATGTCCACTGGTCATTTCTGATCATGCTTTTTGGTTATTAATTCTTTTGATGGAAGCAGTACAATTGGTTAAGTTTTCGGTTTACTTCTTTCACAGCGTCTGTAAATTAGCTCCTCATTTTTTTCCTCGTCTTTAATTTGAATGCCGCAAAGGATGAGACATTTTTCTGGAAATGGAATCCAAAAATTTGTCGGAGATGATGAAAGAGAAATGATAGGCTATACTTTAGTTAATGTCATCGATTATTTTGTCTTAAAATAAGATATAAAACTGAGAGTAAGATTAATGTATACACACATGGAAAGTTGTTCAAAATGTCTAAAGAAATATGTTGTCTGTGTCGGAGATCTCGCGTTGTAGAGACAATTCATAGCTTTATTAACAAAAATTAAAATGCTCTATTATTTTGCAGTTTATATTGAAATGTTCCACCGAAATCAACAACTTCATACAGTAAGCTACTGTGCCTCCAGAAACCATTCGCTTACCTATAAAAACTACAAGTCCTACAGAAATCGTATGTAAATGCTTTTATTCAGGATTAAATACTATGACCATTTTTTTCTTCGAATGGGTCAATGAGTTTCTGGAGGCACTGTTTGTGCAGAGAGTAACAAAAGTTTTGATTAATATATTATATTTTGAGAATAAAACTTTTCCACAAAAAAAAATTAGTTTGCATTGCAAAATATTTCATTATTTGAATAGGGTGTTTTTTTTAGAGGTATGGAACTTCAAGTTGGCATACTTTTTAATTCTACTGGTGGCCATTTTATCAGCTGTCAAATGATTTATTATTAGTTTGGTTTGGTATTTCTTCATGAATAAACTGAAGCCTGAACAAGTCTTCCAAATTGTGAAAATTTATTTTAAAATGGTACTGTTCCCAATTTTCATAAGCGAATTTTGTTTAGCGATGAAGCTCACTTTCGTCAATAAACAAAACTGCCGTATTTGGAGTGGTGATAGTCCTCAAGTGTATGTTGTGACACCTTTACATCCAAAAAAAAACTGACTGTTTTTTGTGCTTTACGTTTTGGTAGAATAATTGGTTCGTACTTGTTACAAGATTTACTAGCAAATCAAATGAATTAAAAACGAAAATTAAATGTTTGGATTTGGTAGCAAAAGTGGGAAAAGTCACGAAAACAAACGAAATGATTACGAGATCGGATGGCGAGGATGGGAAGCGATAAAGCCCATATAATTTTCCTCCGAAAGAGAAATGAAAGAAAAACGAGGTTTAAATTTGATTATAATTTATTTGAACTAATCCCGGTGGTGGTTGACGTCAAAGTGGCAGAGACAATAATTTTTTTGGCAATTTGAAACTGCATCGAATACACGACCTTGAATCTGCAACTTTGAACGCCCACGCAAAAGATAACGCTTGTGTGCGAGACGCATCATAGGATAAATTTACAATGTTTCAAAAAAAAAAAAAAAAAAAACAAATAGAACTTGAAAGTAATCAATTAAAAATAAACAATATGAAACGAAATCAAAACAAAATGCATATTCTCAAACAGTACTTCTTTAAAAACAATGCTGGCCAGAACATTCATCAATTGAACAACCATGATATGCAGGAGCTGTGGTTTCAATAAGACAGCGCAACATGTCACACATCTCGCGCCACAATTTATTTATTGAAGGAAACGTCTGGTAACCGCATTGAATTGTGAATTGACCTCCAAAATCGTGAGATTTAACGCCGCTTGGCTATTTTCTGTGGGTATATGTGGAGTCCCTAGTCTAAGCCGATAAACCCGAAACGATTGACCAATTGGAGAACAACATTCGCCGCGTTATTGCCGATATACTGCCACAAATGTTGGAAAAGTCATCAAAAATTGGACCTCCAGATTAGACTGGCTGTCATATACAAAAACTTTTATTTAAATTATCTTTCTAATAACATAAATTTCATGTCATATTAAAAAAAATCTTTTTTTTTCCCTTTCATAGTTCCATAACTCTTAAAAATACATCCTACACTTGCCTTCCTTCCTAGATGATGATAATTTATTTCGCAGTGAATGATGTGATTTGTTTAGCTGGAAAAGAAACTTGAAATGTAATGTATCCGTGCAAAAGTGTATTGGTAATGAAAGCGTAGATAGGCTTTTATGACCAATCTACTTTTAATTCAATTCTGGACTCTTGAAGAAGTATTATAATTGATGGTTCTGTCGAAGGAATATAATTTCTTTAAAGAAATTGTATGTGAGCCTGGTAAACTCGTGTACAAAAAATGATTTTCCAATAAATTATGTTCTACAATTCAATCGGTTGTCAGTTTTACATCACAAACATAATTACTTTTTTGGAAAAAAAAATGGGCGATTTATGTGCGACGATCAATTTGACTGTTGATTTTCAAACAAAAATGATTCGTCTTTCTTGATTTTACTATGACGATTATTCTACAACAATTTCGTTATTTCGATATTTTTAGACATGTTGTGCTGTCACAGTTCTAATACTGGACAAACTTTTTTTTAAGTTCTAATGTATGAGCCCTTCAGATTAGGAGAATTAGCTCCTTAAAGGAAAAATTTGAGAAAAGCCATGAAATAATTTATATTCACCCTAGAAATACACGTTTAATTCAATTTGTTGTCATTTAATAGTTTAATCATTTAATAGTTATTGTAATCATGAAAAGTTAAGACTATACCAAGTGCTTTGGCACTTAAATCTGAATTTTTTTTATAAAGTGAAGCTAATCAATCTGTGTACTGATCGGTTCATATAATGATAGCTCTCCATTTCCTGTATTAATCATATTAATGATTGGAAAAAATTGAGATCTATGTTCCTACTACTTAAAGCATGCGTTTAATGCTGCCAATTAAACAAGCTGTAAAAATGCATCTTGAACCTTGCCGTTTAAGCTCCCTTATCATTTAACTCTGTAATTATCCACGTGTCTTCCTTATAATGTGCAAGGAAAAAATGAAATTTTCATCTTATCCGCATTTATAGAGATCCTTTGGCCACAATCAATCTGAATCTGATCCAAGTCCCCTTGCAGCGATTGACTCGACAATAGTCTTTTTACGTCCTGTTGCACGCCCCTGCTTGGCATGCACTTCACATCCAGCAGCAGTTATGGAATACAAAAAACCAACTTCAAGGCTGAAAAAACTCAAAACAAAAAAATTAATAATCTCATACCAGTTACACGCATTCATACATCACAATTAAGAGAATGAAAAAAAAAACGTGTATTCATGTGGACAATCAGTGCACTGTCACCAACCTGTCTCTCACTCATCGCGCACTGCAATTTAAGATGAGAAAAAAATTGTATCTCGTGTATGGAGATCAAGCACAGGTCACCGAGATCGAAGCAGGCGATCCCCGCTGCACGTGGAGAATACAAATCTAGTCTTTTGTTTACACGTCGTTTGCAATCCCTCTAACCCCTCTAATCAAATGGTAGCGATTTTAATTAACAAATAAGTGCGGGGAGTTTCACAGAAACCACGTTTTATTTGCGGAAAAATCCATAATAACACCGGAAAGGCGTAGTACGGGTCCTGCAATCGTTGCCCTTCCGCGACTAGCAAAGCCCCAACATCTCGTTCTTTACGCAAAGCCGAGCTGAGAGAACGACGACCTTGACGTCATCGGAAATGCCGAGCGTTCGGTGCGCAGTGAAGAGTGAAATTTGCAACATGAAGGCAGGTCGGGACATCGGGGAAAATGTTGCAATTCCAGATAGCAGTCGAAGCATCACATTTTTTTTTTTTGCGGCAGTGTGTTCCACTCGCCAGATGTTGGTCGAAGTGATGCAACCGAGCGCTTCTCGGTGCCAGTTTTGTGTTTGCTTTTGCGTTTGGATTCATGAATGACGGTAACAGAGACCCACTCGAGACACCAGTTGCATTTTACTTTCGAAGAAAACCGGTCGTCGTCATCGAGGCGACCTTGCAACTCTTACCGCAGCCACATGTGGGTTGGTTGGTTGACGGGGTGTCCCTTCGGGTGTTGGTGTTATGGCGATTTTTTTCTTTTTCGGATATTTGTATCATTTTTTGCGATAAGCACTTAAAGGTTTATAAACAATTGCGAAAGAAGCCATTAAACCACTCGGCCGTTGTTTTGAGGCAAAACTCCGATGGCTGGTTTCTTGTTGGCGAGCATTTATGAGTCTCAATGCCGAATTCTTGGATTTGGGTGTGCGGCGGTGGCGGACATGAAGAACCATACTAACTAATTACTTGCAATGCTTAAGTTTGTTTCGAGTTTGGCTTGCGTAACTGTTATTAAGTTTTGGTTTATACAAGGACGGGTGGGTTAATTACTGAATTAGTTGGTTAGTTGCAGGCTGAGTGGCTAAGGGAAGAGTTAGTGGAGTGATTTGGTTTTTGTGTGCTTCTGATGCCGCAGAAGTTTTGTGGAGGTTTTGGGGATTTTGAAGACCGGTTATTATGATTTGACGCTAGTTTTTATCCTCTGTCTAGCCGTTCAGTGATTAACTGATGTGAAGAGGAACTGGTTTTGAGTCATTTCGTTGAAGGTGGTCAAGTGTGTTTGTAATGCGATTGTCGCAGTTTAAGAGAGAGATTGGTGTAAGTTGTTCCTTTTGAGGAGCTTACATCAGAGAAGTGAAGAGAGTATGCGACTCTTTGTGGAGAACTATGATTTAAAGTCGATGGTGGTGATGAATGTTACTTATTTCTTCTAGTTTTTCATTCGTGGTGAATGATTTCTGCCCTTGTTAATATTTTCTACTCTTAAAATCCCTTAGAGAAATCATGCACGATAGACCAAGCACCCTGACAGCTAAAATCGATTATCATCATTAACTTGGAAAATGTAAATCTTTCTGCATTCTGTATTTAATCATAAAAATAAATTTAATCTGTTTCATGTGCTCGTGTTCAAATAGGAACTCGCAAAACGGAAACAGAATTAGTTCATTTTATCGCCCTACTTTTAAAATACAATAGCTTTTACTAAGCTTAAATTTAGAGGCTAATTTATTGCTTAACGCAAATCAAGTATAAGTTTCGCAATTAGAGTCCATGTGTGCAAAATCTCATGCACAATTGAATTCATATAGAAGTTAAATGCGAGGTAATAACAAAATACTGTTTGAAAAGTTCTAATGACTGTTGGGAAAATTTATCGAAACTTGGACCTCCAGATTAGACTGTGTCTGAGCCATCCGGTCATATGCAAGAAATCATATTTAATCTATCTTTCGAATAAGGTAAATTCATGTCAATTGGAAAAAATCATCTTTGTTTTATTTCATTTCAAAGTTTTACAGCTCTAAAAACAGCACCCACTCAATTTCATGTAACAACTTACAAAACATTTTTCCTTCCAACTGGCGATTTCGTTTTTTTAGAATCGCGTTCATTTTTCGGAATCATAACATAGATGCACTTCAGTCGTGACCTATCAAAGTTTACTCCGAAAATTGAGTGTCAACTACAACGGCTCAGGACCTAGGCTTCGTCTTCATTATTTCCTGAACACCCAATCATGTCGTTCACTTAAACTTGAAAAAAATTTGAATTGACTTTTCCTGCTCGCATTTGACAACGTTCAAACCCAACCGTCGTCGGGACAAAGGTGACAATTAAACTCAAAAACAAAAAAATGTCGCTCCAAATATGTCTGCTTTTAATGACATCAATTAAAGTCACCAAAACAGGCTTTGAGTAACATGAAGGTTCAGCAACTGTTAGAGCCAAATGTTGTTGAGGGCCGGGTACAAGATTGGCGCCTTGATTAGTAGCGCTCGTGCCCTTAAAGTTGTTTTAAGGTTTTACGATAAAATCTGTCACCTTGACTCACAGCGCCCGCTGTCCTTAAGTTCCTTTCCCATTTCCAATGCAATGTCAATGAATTTTTGTTTTACTCAGCAGGCCACTTTTTCAGGGCTCGGTTGTCCTATCGTTTATTTTATTGGTGTGCTCATTGGGATGTCAGTCATCGGGGTGATTTTCAGCGACAAGCAAATTGAGTGCATCGGATCGAGAAATTCGTCAAAAAAAAATGAAAATTTTCGTGAGTGCAGTAACGGCCCATAAACAAAAACACGCAGGTGATCAAAGAGCGAAATAAAAAATGTGACGCTGATAAAATAAAAAAATGTAATTCCCCCCCGCTTGATAACCTAATGCCCTTTAATTTGTTCATATCTTTAAATTTCAATTGCAAATTTTGTTTTTCGTTTAGTCTCTCTAGAGAATCAAACCTGATGAATAGACCGACACTCGAAATATTGATCTACATGCTTACAACAACTTTTCGCTTTTCAGTGGCGACTAAGCCCACTCTGATATCATCGGGCAGGGTCGTTGGCTGCTGTAAGCCCGTGGACCATGTCATTGAAGAAGTGTGAACACGTGTACTAATTTAGCATAATAAAATAATAACCCTTCCACAACTGGGGGACGTTGCCCAACGATGAAAATGCCATAAAAATATTTCGATTCTTTGTTGATGTCTGCCAATCGGATTACAGGCACGACGAATTGACGAGTCGCGTAGTTCATTCATTGAATCTACGACTGAAAAGTTTTATTTCCTTGTTTTTCCGGTGTTCTAAAAATGGGATCAGATTTTAAGACCAGATTAGGACATTTGTTTCTTATTACGAATGAAATTATAAAAATTACGGATATTAAAGAACATATCTTGGGGTGGTGGCTGTAAGCGTGTCAGAAATTGACAACTAATTTACATGATTATCACGTGTTGGTTGACAAATATTTTTTTTTTTTAGTTTAGTCGGCAAATTAAAGTTTACCGATCGAATGGGTGGTTATCGCTTATCAATTAGGACATCAAGATTTTATTACCATTTTGAGTTTCTGGTTTTTGTGGACCGGCATGTGAGCCGTTTAGAGCACACATGGATTAACTCCATAAAAAAATTTGAGAAAACCGATAAAATAATTTACATTCGCTTTTGAAGCACACTACGTTTTATTCAAATAGTTGTCGTTTAATGGTTGTAACCTTTATTATTAAGGGAAAATATTGTAAACATAAGAAGTTATGAAGATACGAAGTGCTTTGACACTTAACACTACACTGCGCAGTGTAGCAGATCTGATACAACTCAATTCGAACTTCTTTCATAAACTATGGATCAGACTTTTACTCAGTTAAGCCTTGTAGATGATTTGTTTCATATATTTTCAAGGGAATAATCATGCCAATTTACATCGACTAATGTTTTTTTTTTATTATTATTCTGGTATTTACAGCTTTAAATTATATAAAAGAATATTTTTTTTAATAAAAAAAGCAAAAAGTTGCGCAGAGCTAAATTTAAAAATTAAAATTAAAAGTGGAGTTAATCAATCTGTGTACTAAGCAGCTCATATAACTTTATATTTATTTATTTTTCAGCATTCATTTTACATCTCAACCACTTATGGAAGGAAGCAATTACGAGGCCAAAATGATCATTATTAATTCTAAGAGTTGGTAGTGGTTGTTTATTAGGAATTTTATTTTATTTCCTTCTGTTTGCCTTAAGAGCTGCTGGATAGAGCTGACTTGATTGTTTTTTCAATAACGACCAAAGAAAAGAACAATTTCAACCTTTTGTTGTTCAATCTCTTCTCATTCTGTTTTTACTACCTAAGCCTGGACCTAAGTTTATGGTATTCATGATCATGTAATCGATCTACAATTTTTTCGGTTCTAGAATTTACTAGAAGTGTACATTAACTTTCAAAAAAAAGGTTGTTTCTAGTTTTTCTAAGTGGGTTTTTAATATTCAGGAATGAAGTGATTATTTTTCAGTCAGTAACCACATGAACAAAACGACTCTATTAGGTGTGAAAAGAACGATCAATGATCAAAGAAGTGATCATTCTTCTACAACTCTACACTTTTCTTAACAACGTCATTCGTTTCGTCCATAACCATGTAACCATAGGTTATAGAGATTTATTACAATGTCTCTATAGATTTTACTGGCTTACAGTTAATTGAGTACGAATTTCTATTTCACATATACCACGGTGCAGTTAGCATTTTCATGAAACTTTTAACCAAACACCATCAGTGCATGTTAATGTGGGTAGAACAGTTTTCCTTTCAAATAAATTAAAATTCTCAATTTCGATGCTAAAATTTTTGGTCCATTAAAATAAGCGGATACTATTTAGATTTCGTCCTCGTTCTGCTAATGCATTTTGGTAATTAAAATGCCTAGTAGCGCGGTAAAATCCGAAAATGAAGAAAAAAACTTGTATTAATCAATTATTCATAATTTTGACAGAAATCAAAAGATGTTGCCAACATTGAAACTCAAAAGCTTAATTCAAAAATATTAAATTTTTTCAGGATTTGGAATTTCGTGGGTTTAATTGAAATACTAGATAAGAGTTAGAATCTAAAGGTTTGTGTGTAATATATTTTGTCTTCTTCTTTTGCAGTCGCTATAGATTGGGGTGGACCTCGGCTAACATGTCTCACCATCTAGCACGGTCTTAGCCGTGCTCCTCCAATTTCTTACGCTCATCTGATTGAGATCTCTATTCAGCTGACCATGCCAACGCGGGTGAAGTTCTCCTCTAAGACGATATCCCCCGGAGTTGCAATCGAAGACTGCACGAGGTGGAGGGTTAGCGTCCTTTAACCTGAGTCGAGATGGCTGAAGGACAAATTCGCTTGACTAGGACTATGTCATTGTATACCTCTTAGAGTTCGCCGCTTATTGTCCTCCTAAAAACAATACAATTTTTACTTTTAATTAAAAAAACGTGCGTTTCAAATTCGTTCTCGCTATTCTCGTCATTTCCTCTTTTCCTTCACCCGAAACACACACAATTTATTTTTGAATTCAACGTCCTATTTTTCAGTTATTATTTTTATTGTCGACGATCACAAAGTGTTCATCTCTTGATATGTTAACTTCAATATTTTTACTATAGAGAAACAAGTAAAAAATATTTTACATCATGTAGATAAACTACATTAAGGTGTTTGAGTGGATGAAAGGCTAAAAGAACTCAAATAGTTTTGAAAAAAATAAGAAAAATAAAAAACGAATGGCCACCATGTAAGCAGAGAAGCAGTGATGTAAGATCGTTGATGCGTTTAAGGTAAACAGGTATTCATCATCAATACATTTTTCCACTTCTTTGATAAAATAAAATTAAATGTCGAATTCCAACATAATTTCACAATTTATGATTATTTTTTTTTGTTTTTCTCCCTGCAATGTGATTTTTTTTTTTTTTTAAATTTTTGTTTGAGGACATCATCATCATTTTCTTTGCCCGCATGGGCACATGGGCACTGCGAGGGCAGTGCACGTAGAAGAGATCTCCAGACAACCTGATCCTTCGCCGCCGACTCTAACTCCTCGGCGGGTATGCCCAAGCGTAGCCAGGCGAGCTTTTGGACTTGATCCAACCATCTCATCCTGGGTCTACCTGAGCGGTCGCATACAAGGCACGCCTCGGTAGTCGTACTGCAGGGGACATTCGTGGCATGTTTGAGGACATACCTTTATCAAAAAAATCAATCAATTAAAACATAGTCATGCCAATCATTGAAAACGCCGGATTGACTGCGGCGGGAATTCGTCCGATCTGCTTCCCTTCACTTCCGCAGTTTAATTCTATCATTGAAAACGACGGATGCACAGCATTATCGATCGGCTAAACTTTATTACCGATTGTCTTTAGTATCAGTTGTATTCTGTCTAATTCTGTCATTAAATAATTTTCAAATTTTATTTATCGCAATTGTAAAATAAAATAAATTCGAGTTATGGACACAATTGCATTTTTTTTTTCAATTTCAAAGAAAAGGCAGGTTATTGTCGACAAATTCGCCAAAAAAGGAGTATGACAAGGGGAATTTTTTCGGTACCCGATGATCAGTAAGTTGAGAACGATTTTCTTTTCCAACAAGGGGAATTTTTTCATTTCGAGTTGAGAACGATTTTCTTTTTCTACATGTTTATTTATATGTTACAAATTTATTTATATGTTTATCAAGCAGTTCTTAGTGTAATTTCAACCAAAACTTTTGGACGAACTCTGAATTTTTTTTTTTATTTTTTTTTTTAGAATACGGATCGTAAGCATATTCAATGATTGCTATATTTTTACACTTCTTTACCGACGTTAATTCACTTGCCTGTTCAATGATAGCAAAACACGAAAATTATAACATTTTCCCTACGCCGTTTTCATTGATTGTTATGAATTTAAAAAAAAAAATGATATAATATTTTGGAGTTAAAAAAACGATACTAGAAACCTAATAAACAAAAATTGAAAGGCTTTTTTTTTAATTTGCTCTCGTAACAAATCGTTTTACTAGACAAAGTGACTACTTTTGCTGATTGAATTTAACACTAGATTTAACGGTCAAAATGACACATCATAACAAATGCGACAAAATCGACGCAATTTAATGACCTATAAGGAGGAAAGACTACAGCGCCATTCACAGAAGAGCAGACCAGTTGCAGAGCATCAATACTTCCCAAATTAGTTAATTTTCCTTCGTTTACCAGAAATAGAAATCTCTGTCTCTGTTGAAAAAAAATTCTTTTGAAAACTTGATCTGAACGAAACAACGACGATCGTGGCGAGTGGATGCCAGAAAGTCCAAATCTCAGTGAATATAATTGAAGGGCTTGTTTGTATTTTGTATTTTATTACAAATTGAAAAGTGGGGTATAATTAGGAAAAAATCAGTTTCAGTGCAATAAACCTATTTAAGGAAAATAATGTTATATAAAACAAGAGAAAAAATGAATTTGCTGTTTAGTGCGACTAATACACAGAGTAGGATGCAAACTTTTCGTAATTACGATGATTGTCATGGAACTAATCTTGTGTTCATCAACTTGTAACCTTCTTCTTTTCCTCACATTTGTTTCAGGTGTAATATAATCATCAACAAAAAAAATTGCTACATTAATTTTCGAAAACACACCATTTGCCATTTCCGGAAATAAATTCACACGCTTCGTACTGAATAAAATTTAACCAATAATTTTGCATAAATTTGCAAAAAAGAAATAATTTTTTTCCAAGCAAAGTCACAACTAGTTTTAGTACAGAAGTGTTGTATCTATTTGGACTTTTTTTTTCTTTGATTTAGTTGGTTAGATCCTTGAACTTTCCAAATATCACGGACATGCACACAAGATAGAAGAAAATGTATATGAAGATACAGTTTTTTTTTTAGAGGAAGCTTAGTATAATCGCGAATAGTTTGAGAGTCTTTAATTTTTATGTGTATTTGTATGGGAATTAAATTGAATAATAAATATGAAATGTGTCATATTTGCTTTTTTTCAACGAATTAGCTGATGCAGTTTTTTTGTTATTATAATTCTTTTTGGTTGGTAATTAAAAAAAAATAGAAAACTTTTGAATTAATTTGAAATCACGTGGTTCGAATGATATTTAATTGAGCTGTTGGGATAGTTTTTGCAAATGATATGTGTCTTGGGGTGTTTTAGCAAAGGAGTGGCCTTGAAACTATTTTGAGGTGGTGATATAAGATTTAAAGTTGTTTCACCCCGAGTTGTTGATATACGTTTTAATGTCATGACCAGATTGATGGTTGGAAAAAAGGAAGAAAGATTTTCAGGGAGGCACTAGGTATAAACATCGCTCGTAGTAAGAATTGGATTTTTGAAACTTTTAATTTTTGGAGTGGTCTCTATGTAGAGCCCTTATACGAAGCAAAAGTTTGGACTTTTAAAACTAATTTTTTATAATGTTGCGAAGATAACAAGTATGAGGAAATGAAAAAAATCCTAAAGCGTCATCAATTTTTGCGAAAAAAAAGTCCCCATTCATGCATTGAATTACTCTGGAAAACATGAGACTAGAAAACAACTTATTCTCAGAATTTATAATCCTGAAGTCCTTTACGTATTTCAATTATGGATATTTCTTTTCTTTAAAAAAACAAATTTATCTGAGGATTTTGAAATCTTTGACTGTTTCCTTAGCTTTGCAATTCACCAGCAACACGGGAACCTCAGATTATTTAAATCTTCTAATTTCACACAGCTCCTGTGATATCACTATCAATTATTAAATTTATTTTTGAATCAATTATTTTGGACAGAAAGAAAAAATTAAAACTCCAAAGGTTTCTCCAATGGAAACAAAATTCGAAGATTCGCTTTTTTTATCTCATCTTAGTTTTTGACTTTAAGTTCTTTTGAGTAGGAATTTGTAATTCTAATACACACCGACAAGGTTCTCTTTACCAGCGGTTAGCATCTCAAAGTTCAAGGAGGAAGCACCGCCTTGTGCCTTGACCGCACCACAACTTCCATCTGACTTAAAAATAGAAAAAAAAAATTCGCATGCAGAACACAAAACCGCAAACGACATTCAAGTTTTCAAATTTCAAATCCGGATCCTGAATTCATTTCTGACACTCAACCCAATCCAAGGGTACCGCACAACAACGCATTGGTTCAATAAACGTCAAAACCGTCTAAAATATGACCACAGTTCTTGTGGCTGTGCATCAAATCCATCCAACACCAACACAGACAAAAATTTGCCCACCGATCAACCCTAACCACTCAGAATGAACCACAAAAATTCATCCATCCGTTTTTTTTTTTTTTCTGTTTCCCTATCTCACTCTCCCGCCGTTAACATAAACAACACAAAAGCTAGTTCCGAACCCCCATGCTCAGACAGACGCTGCCTGCCGCACACACATCAAGACGCGGTTCATTCGATGGCACCACCTGCTGTGTCGGCGGCTCACCATCACACACGCGCACGCTTCTTGAGCGAGCTGGCTCAAAGCATAAGAAGGTTAATTCCGCTGTGACTGTGTGTGACAATCCGACTTGCAATATCGACGATGTATCTCGTATCTCGTGTGTCTCTTCCAAATGCTTAACATTATTTTAACTTATGACCGCCGAGAAGTTTTTCAGTCAGTTAAGCATAAACTTTCAGTCGGTTCGGTTAAGAGCGTTCAAGCAACGGTTACAAACGAAAGGATACACAAAAGGATATCAGCGAGTACAGCGAGTGTATCCACGACTTGAGAACGTGCGAATATTTTCGAGTGTTGATACATAATTTGAATTTTTTGTTTATGGTGCAAAAAAAAAGAATTTATTGTTCCTTTTTTTTAAGTTAACAAATAAAAGAAAAATTTCAAAAATTATGTCCCATTGGAAAAAGAGCACAAAGGAATAAAAAAAAAAAAAAAAACAGCCAAATCAAAAGGATTCGAAAAAGTTCAAAAGCATTCTGTGTGGTGTGTGTTGTGTTTAGTGGTTCAAATTTATCTTTTTAATTTTTTTGTACAAAAAATCACTTCATCGAGATGGAGAGGAATTTCACATCAAACTATCAATTTGCTGCCGATATTGTCAAGGTTGCCTTTGAAGAGTATCAGACACATCACCTGACAAGGAACTACACAGGATTAATTCAGAGATACTATACCCTGGTGGAAGAGGAATATGGAGGTTTGTATTTTCTGCGTTTGACGTGTTAGTGAGTGGGATTTTTGTTTGATGTTGCATCAGTGATGTGCATTGGAGAAGGGGTCTAATTAACATTTATTCAAACGCAATCCAGTTGCAGTCGGGACGGTGTGTGTTTTGTTGTAAAACTTCACGAGGTGGTTGTTTTGTTAGTTTTAATTAAAACAGCCAATCGTCGAGATTTTTATTGCTTTTTCGTTTTATTTTTTTTTTGTAGTAAAAAGAAAATTAATCGATCGGGTGCTGGATTTGAATTTGCGCGGTGTGGTGTACAAAAGAGTTGACGTGCGAACTGATGTGAGATTCAATGTTTTGTACAGAGAATAGAGATCCTTGTTCCACTTGCTTTTGATGAAAAATCGATGATTATTTTCGACCACATGTTTGTTGTGATATCATCGGTAGTCAGTAGTCAGATGGCTTTTCAGCAGACACGAAGGTCATTGCCAGGTTTGGTAACACAAAATAAAACATCAAATTTCGAATCAAACTGTGTATCCCCCGCTTTGATGGGGGTTTGCTTCCGGCATGGGAATTGAGTAATAGTAGAGGCCAAGTTGGAAAAAAGTTTGTGTTGATATCAGGGAAGTTGTCTTGTGTTTCTGGTGATCTAAAGGGCTCCCTTAGATCAGAGCCAGAAAATCATTAGAAAACTTGTTCAGATTCGAATAGAATTTTTGTTTCAATGCTCGATCTCTGTCTTGTTTAATTTATTATAAATGAATGTTAAAAATGATCATTATTTTATCAGTGGAACTAGGCCAATGGGTCGCAAATCTTAACGGCAGTCACATACTTAGCTAAGACTTAAAATCTTTCCACTGGAATTATATTAAAGGCTGTTACTCCATGTGCGTATATCATTTTTAACAAAATTTAGAGAAAATAAAAAATCTTCCGTCTTTAAAGATTGCATTGCATTTACCTTAAAATTTTCAACATTTTTTTCCAACTATCCAACAACATTTTCACGGAAAATTTTAGGATTAGGAATTGTTTTGAAAAAAAGCTTCAAATTCTATTTTTTATGCAAATTGATTATGCAAAATTAAGTAGAGCGATGTATGTATCGATATTTTATTGTTGAATCAGTTTTATGTTACGTAAAGCAGTTTTCCCATCTAGTTGGTCGATATGTTTTGATTTTAACAATTTAAAAATTTTTGTTGATTATTTTCTATCTGATAACCGGAACCGGACCATAAATTTAATCTTAATCTTGAACTTCAATTTTTTCTCCAAGATGAGGTCTAGAAAGTTATTTAAAAAAGTGCGGACTAGTCTTACATTTAATTTTAATTAAATCAGAGTTTGAGTTGATTTTTTCTCAATAATTCTTTTTTTTTTATTTTCCAAAACAGTTTTGACAGTTCTTTGAACATTGGATTTTTTTTGACTAAGTTACATTGTTATTGTCATTTAGTCATTTTAATATAATATAATTACAGCTTACAATTAACAGTTTTACAATTAGACATTTACAAATAACAAAATAAAGTTTTTAGACGATTGGTTGTGGTTGGTTGTGTTCTTTTTCGTCGTCTGTTCTTGTCATCCGGTTGTGGGGATCAATCATGAAAATTGATGTGCCTGCTATGCACTTAGAAAATAAAAAAAACTCACTAACTACTGGGAGGCTTAAGTAAAACCCATAAATTGAATTCGACTCAAAAATTTCATTTTTTTTTTACTTAAGGAAAAATTTATAAAAGAAATAGACAGTGGTCCACTTTTCTAATGTTTTTGTTTACTCATTTTTTTTTACATATCATATGTTATGGTCCGGTAGTTTTAATAACAAATCCATTAATTGAATGTGGATTCAAGAACAAACATCTTTAATCACTTTAAGTTACCTCTACTAATAAAAAAGTAATTTTTACAACAAAAAATTGTTTGTATTTATGCGGCTCATGCGTCATATGTTTCTGCGCATAATCTGTAAAGCTTAACAATTTAAAAAATTACAAAGCTTTACAGATTAAGCGCAGAAACATATAAAAATTACTTTTTATTCGTAAACAATAATCAGAGGCATGGAAAATTAAAATTATAGTACGAAAAATTGCTACAAGTGAATCGATTATTATTGAGTTGTTGACGCATTGTAATAAAATCACTCTACTTTTTCGTAATGCTCTATTACTTTTGATTGGTCTGTTTATTAAAAGCCATAGGATTTTGTAGGTAACTCAAATTGTAATTATCATGAGCTTAGGTAAAAAATAAATAAGTAAAATGCAATTTCTTTCCCTTATTTAAAAACTAAAATCCAGCGATACGCAAGAAAATGACCCATCAACTGTTACAAGTCTGCAACAATATAAAAAAAAAGAAACCGAACAGTTATTTACTTAGATTTTTTATTTTTATTTTTAAAAGTATGAAAAAATAATTTATAATATAATATATAATAATTTAAAAAATAATTTATTAAAAATAAAGTTATTAAACAAATGAAAAGTTATAAAAAAAATGTTATTGACATCTATATTTAAAAAAATATTTTTATCAAAAGCTCCTTGTAATTGCATTAACACGATCTATTCTGAGCATTTCGAAGACAATACGTAATATGCTCTAGAAATTTAAACAACAAATTTGCATAACCACCAATTAGAGTTTTTAATTGAATAATGAATCAGATTGAATCACAGGGCCATCACATGCACTTCCTGATCTCAAAGTCGAAAAACTATTTCCAAACACTGTTTGTAGCAAAAAAGTTATTTTAAAAACACGGAAACACAATTAAACAAATTAAACTGAACCTTGATCTAACGGATCTCAATTCTGCAAAACTTGTTAATTCAACGCAATTATCAAAAATCTCATGAAAACACAAAACCAAACAGAAGCCAAAGTAAAAAAAAATCTAAAGGAAATATTTCTTCATGCGCATCTATCCACATGTCTTACGATTAGCGAGTTTAACGAATCAACATTGTTGTTTGTGCATCTTCTTAGAATTATTTTACGGAAAGCGCCGATACTCTGTCGTATGCGTACTTTTTTTTTGTAACATTCAGCAGCCAAACAATTCCAAACTCAGTCACAGACGAGATACAGGTTTCCAAATTTAGTGCATCCAAAAATCATGATGACAAATTCATACCATCGTAGACATTGTATTGAGATACGTAACAACCGCCATAACATCATTTAAATTTTTGATTTTGTTTAAAATTTTGTTTGATCACATTGGACCAGAAACAATTCGGGTGAACAAACGGTGATGACAAAAAAAAGAAAAAATGAAAGAAAATGCTGTTGATAACTTGAATTTGATGTTTGCAGCAAATCATCTTCAGCTGGAATATAAAGACTAAGCATTATAAATTAATGAACATAATCTTAAGTAACAATTATTAAGAGTAGTTTTGGTCTGAAAACAAAAGTAACTCAATGAAATGACAGTCATGTTTGTTTATCTTTGAAAACTTATCACAAAAGTTTAAAGCCGACACATATGAATTTATTGATGTTATAAAGAAAATGTGTCTGTCTTGCAGATGAAGCTCAAAAAGCGTGTGTCAAATAAATACAAATACTGCATTCTCAATTTGGACAAAGAAATAACATTTAAGTCATGTTAAAGTTGCAACTTAACTTTATTTTTAAATTACGCTGAACGAACACAAGAGACAAGAAGATGGAGTCGCTGATAGCCAGCGTTAGTCAAGATTTATGTTTTTTTGAAATTTATATTTTTTTGAGTTTAGGATGAAGAAATACTTTAACTTTCTAGTTTCAATTTATCGCGCCCTTATCGCTAAATTATAGTAAGCGACAAAATGAAAATATTGCAGCACTCTCTGGTTGACAGCCATGATCACACCCACTAGGCTATTGCCGCTTCGGAAACTCAATGTTCTAACTTGATGTAGGACCCGATTGAGAAAACTTTGGGGCGTTTTTTTTTTTTTTTAAAGGAAGAGTGTTCTGAACATGCAAAATTCATATTGCATAGAGGAGCTATCACTATGCCAAATTTTATTAAAATCGGTGGTCGTGCACTCTCCACGTGAGCTAAAAAACGTTGACGTCGCTTACGATTAATTTTGTTTTCTCAGTCATTTATAATTGAAATATTTTATTAAGAGAAAACAATGATGTAGAAAAAAGCGTAATCAAATATATTATCGAACTGCATCATTAACTCATTTTTGCTTAAAATGTCGCTTACGACAATTTGGTGGTTAGGATGCGATATTATTCCCAGTGTGGGAGAATACTTTGTACTCAGAAAGTCACTACTAAAATTCTTGGTTAGCTTGGATAGTTTTCGGACTCCACGGGAAATAATTTTTGATCAAACCAATCAATCCAACCAACGCACTAAAGGTGTTATATTGAATAAATGAATAATTAACTGTCACCGAGTCAACCTCGGCCATTAATGATTTAACCTAACCCATCTCTTAGTCAATATTGTTGCTATGATAAACTAAAATAACTTACATACTTATATCACTATCATCATTTTAAACGCCAAAAAACTTCTTCTATTCTGGACCTGGAAAACTTAAATTTAATTTCTTAATTTTAATTCTAGTTATTCTTATGTAATAGCTCATTCCAAAAATCACGATGACGACTTCACCACATTGAAAGACTTTTTTTCTAAAAAAAAAAGCCCGACTCGCCAACAGGCTGAACCGTGCTCCCAACAAACTGGTGCCGCATAGCACACAGCTGTTTAAGCATTTTGTCTTTTAAAGGAGAAATTCAGTGATCATGCAATCTAAAGAAATTGTGGATCAAAGGGTCTTCTCGCTTATGTGAATCTGTGTCTGCGGCTTTTTATTTGTTTACGTTAAGTTAAAGTTTTACGCCAAGAAGCAAACAAATTCAGAGAAGTTCAAAAAAAATATCCAATGTGAAATTGGCAAATTGTGTGAAGGAACACGCTGATAGGAAATTTTCAGAAAATGATGCACTGAACGAAATAATTACTGCATTGCAGCAGCTGTGACCAAAAACACTTTATTTCGCTAAATTTATTGGAATTTTTAATAATTGAATTTTTGTTTATCTGAATATTTATTAGCGAATTGATGTAGAGTATCGTCCGTCTTGTGTAATATTTGTTGTTGCATGTTTTAGAAACGTGATATTTTGCACAAGATTATTTTTTTAACTGGTCTGGTAAATCTAGTGTTAATGGGAATCTGCAATTTTACTGCGAAATAAATATAGAAGGCAGTTTACTATTGGCGGTATTTAATATTTTATAAGCGTTATTTCTTTTTAGTAACTTCAGTGTTTTATTGATCATGCATTAATATTAAAAGAACACGAACACGAAGGGCCAGAGCCTAGCTTTTCGCGACTCCATTGTGTTGGGCGCGTTCTAATTTTGACACATGTGGAGGGGACCTACAGTTTATTGCCGGTTCCGAACGGCGAATTGCGAAAGCTTTCCGTAACAGAAGTACTCCAGGATGATTGTCAGTCGTTCGATGGAAGTTGAAAAATATTTTTGGTGTTTTCTCCCCGAGCAGGATGCGAACCCGGGTACTCTCGCTTAGCAGTCCGACGCACTAACCGACTAAGATTCGGCGCCCACAAAGAGTGTATTTTGCTAGGTCTTTTCTTAGCCACTCAACCTTAAATCATCTGAATATCAATTGAATGCTGTGCAGAATAAAAATAATTGTTACACTTGCTGATTTTTGACTAAAAATCGTAGTGACTCATGATACATTAATCAATTCATGACATTGCATGGTTTTAGTTTGTTTGGATATTTTTTCTAATACAAGCAGGACATTCAATCTGCAAGGATATTTAGTCTGCAGTCAACAAAACTAACCAAAATAATACAATATTATCAACATTTAGTTTACCGAACAGAAAGAATTGTGTGACTAATTGTTTGACGTCAATATTTGTATCAGTTCCAGCTCGTTAATTTTAAAACTGAACTTTGTAATCGCAATAAGATAATAAACAATTTTTTACATAAAGCAACCTTACGTACTTGGAGGAGTTCATCGGTCAAGTGATTATATTTTTTTTAGTTCTTCTTTGTTGAAGTACAGATGTGTACCAAAACAGTCCGCAACTCGTTTGGAAAATTCCTTAAGTCGGACCAAATATCCGAGTTTGGTATAATTCTGATAATTTCCAATGTTAATCTTCCCCCTGATCGCCATCTTTCAACAACCTGTTAAACATTTATTTATTCAATTCACTTCTATGATAAAACTTTTTTACCATTTTTAACATTTTCTTTCTGTAATGCACATGCATCACGATTTATTCAAATAATTATCGTTTAATTGTGTTAGTTTTTATTATTAAAGAAAGTTATTGTAAGTATAAAAAGTTAAGACTTCAAGTTCTTTGACACTTAAATCTAAGATATTTTCAAACACTAGAGTTAATCTGTGCACTGAGTGGCTCGATTAAAGAATCATTTTTTGTATATTGCAATAAATATTATGGAACTCATTTTTTTTTTAAAGTTAGTAAAAATTGGAAACATGACTAAGTACCTTACTTCTTTGGTAGAAATAGGTTTATTTAAATAGCTTGTAAATCTAGTGCTAATTAGTACAAATAGTCCTCGCGCTGTATGCATTTCACGGTTGACGCAGTAGCCCTATAAAATCGACTAACTAACTGTTCGTTTTTATGTTCCAAACGATCGGTTCGGTAAATAAATTGCCAATACAAGACAGATAGATTAATAGTATTGCCTGTGTCTGTGGAATTATTCAGGAGAGCCTGAGGCAGTGAATTCCTTGTATTGCATAAGACCTCATTTTATTTATATTTTTATTAGTTAAACTTTAACGACTACAGCCAATACGGTTCGCTCGTTGACGAGGTTGCATTTGTGCTTAGAAGTGGCTGCAAGAAATTACCTTCAGCGACTTAGCGCCTTTTCAGATGGATGGCTAAGTTAATGAGCAAAATTGCCACATATCAGACGACCCCAACCCACTCGAGTTTCAACAGTTCAATAATGCATCCACATAAAATTCTCACTCGATGGCTTTGTCTGGATCGAAAAACCTTTTGCTTGAAAATTTAGATGCAAATAAATGCGTTTGATGAAAGTTTAGATGCTGCACAAAGTTTTTTTTTAGCTCAAATCAAATTGAACTTAATTCATCTGAATAAAACGGATTCAACCACTTAAGAGCAAAATGTATTCAATGAGTCAATATTCCATCTAAAATATATTACACTGTCCTATTACAAACATACTTTGTTTTTTATCCCAAGTGGGGGATTCAAACCTTTTTTTTTTTTTTTTTTGCCTTGAGGACGATGTGGAAACCTGATAGGCAGGTGAAACAGGCCCATTCTGTTCCAAGTAGTGTGAGACTTTTACCCACTAAAACCACATCTTGACCTCTTCTCCTTGACACCATCCACTCTGGGACCGCTTTCGCATTACTTCAGAGGGGTGATTCAAAACTAGTAAAAAAAGAAAGTAACTGAAGTCGGTCGATCTAGACATTTTTTTTAACCGAATGTACATAGGTTAAGATTCAGTCACAATAACCCGCAATGACGATCTGGTGATTAATCAAAGTAGCACACAGTCAAATTAGTCACGATTTTCCTAGGACACTAAAGTCATGAACTCAATTGCGAGACATTTGGAACATTCGCTAATCTTGTTTGCAAGGTTTCATTTGTTCAAACACGTCCAATCAGTGACCGAATCCTCAACAAATCATTTCACTAATCACACGTGGAAATCATCCACGTTCAGTCCGCGAAACCAATTCCCTGACACCGCCTTAACCAATCTTTCGTGTCTAAGATCAATTCTCTTAGGCCGTGCTCTAAGCCACCTTGATACCACACCGCGAGTTCCCTAACCAAATACGCGTGACAAAAGAATTAAAATTCAAAATTTACTTAAGCAATTGTGTTTAGCACCTAATATAAGAGGCCTTCGCAGGCAAAACTTCGAAGTGAACCCACCTTAGGCCTACAAACTTCGCCACCATGCGACCCAACTGTTTCCGGTTCTTCAACAAAAAAAAAAAGTTGTTTGCCAAACGCAAAAACGATACTTCACCTTGAGTTCAAAGAACTCACATCTGACATGAAAAAATACAAAAAACAGAAACACACACAAAACAAAAAAAAAAAGCCGCGTGTCGGATGAAACATTTTTTTCGGTTAAACGAACTGTTTAGCGAGTTAATCTATCCCGGCTTCCAAGGTACTCCCGCCGATCAATTTCTGTATGACGATTATATTTTTTGCTTAATTACTCTCCACCATTGCCCTCTGCTACCGGGCTTACACATTTCACCGTGACCTCTTCACATGACCAACTACAAATGGCTACACATGCACTTTGGGGACCGCTGTGATGAAGCTGTGAGTACGACGACGAGTATAAGTACGAGTACGGGTGGAAGTCGTGTATAACAACGTCTAAATTGAGGGAATGAACTTGTTAGCAATTATTGACATTGGCAAGGTCATCTTAGGTAAGCGTTTATGGTATAACGATGCAGAGATTTACTGGGGCCTGGCTTCGTGCGTATTTTGCCGGCAATGTTCAAGTTCATCGTTAAGTTGGTCGGTCGGTCGGTGGGTTGGTGGGTTGGTGGTTTGGCGGTTGACTTTGTGACATATTTTTAGAGTTTTTTTTTTTGCGTTTTGGGTTTTTATTTTATAATTTGTTTTTAATTTGAATTTGAGTTTGAAACTACTGTACGACAATTAATCCTGTGATAATATCGGTTCCATGATTTGTTCTCAAGGCGTGGGGGAATCCGAGGTTGGGGCATGAATGGCGATGGTGGAACAATGGTGGACTTACGTTTGTGTAGACAAACGGCACATTGAGTGGTCTCGAACTCTGATGGAGAGCATTTTGGAGAATGATTTTGATGGTGGAGGTTGAATTCAGAAAAGTTTGAATGTGATGTTTTTGATTTTGTCAATTGAATGGAAGGGGTGTGAGTTGGGTTAGGAAAAATTAAAAGCATTCTAGTATACCTTTCATCGAAACTAAATAACTCGAAAAAATATGCCATGGAAAGCTTTGACATCAACCGTCTTACCCTGTCAAATTTAGAGTCCTGCTTATACAATGGTTTAAAAAATCAAAGCATCATTAAAGCAGATTTAAAAAATTAATATTAACTTCCATTATTCAAGAAAGAAGTCGAACGACAGGAAGAAAAAAAGAAATTCTAGGAAAAAAACCGACTGATTGTGATTGGGAAAGTCTGCTCAAAATAATAGTTTAAGCAGGTCGTCTAAGCAACCTTCTGTTTTCAGATAAAAGCATATCTCTATTTGAACAAAAAACCAATCCCTTAATAAAGTGAACTATGAAATATTTGTTTGACTCAAAATTGATACGAAAAAAAAATCAAAAGCGCTTAAACTTTCTTAAGCTTGTCGCCATCAAAATCTTTTGATTTTATTTATAGAAAAATTTTTAAATATGAGTGTATTATTCATACAACAACAACATATGTATATTTCTTTAAGATATCAAAAACAAAATTTGTTAAGGCATACAACTATTTTAAAATTTATATAATATAGCCCAATGACTTATTTAACCAAATAACAGCACTAAGTAAAATTAATAAATATACTTTTAGTTAAGTAAACAAAAAAAAGCTCAATTTATATTGTGAAATTCATTTATAGGCAGGAAAGCCAAAGTAGAGGAAATTTTGGTATAACAAATTAAGGAAAACTATAAAATGAGCCGCTCAGTGCTCAGTGGAAAATCTCAGATTAAACTTGGTATAGTCACAACTTTTTATATTTAGAATAACTTTCCTGAATAATAAAGATGAAGACTATTAAATGACAACTATTTAAATAAAACGTAGTGCATTTAAAAGGCGAATGCAAATTTTTTCACCGCTTTTCACAATTTTTTTGTTTTTGGAGTTAATCGAATTATGCTCTGAACGGCTCAATTAATAATGAATCCAACCTTCAGAGTAGGTTATACATAATTACAAATATCCAACTTTGCACCGAACTAACCACGTTTAGTCTCCATTTCCTTGTAATAGTCATCCGTAGACCATCCACCGATGAAAATTTACGAAAGCCAAAATGAAAACAACGAGACAGATTTCTTCCTACATATGTTTCGATTTAATCAATTTTGCTTTGAATATTTCAAAATGGCTGTTCTATGTCTGCAGGTTCTAGATTATACCTTTGGGGGTTCTGACTACACGAGGTGACTTTTTCCGTTGAAGCAAGCGATGTGACAAGAAGCCACGAATTGGAGAAAATAAAGAAAACAAGAAGTGAAACTAAAAAATCAGAAATAAAACAAAAATTGAATAAGCCAACCAATTATACACGAAAAATAGGTTGCCTTTAATTAAATTTCGGTGAGTGTACTCTCAAGCACTTCCCTTATAAGACGCATGCTCTTATTCACAGGGACCTTCACATTTACTAACATTCTGATTCCAGAATTCTGACTCATGACAAATTGAATTCTTTAGCCGTCTTTAAATATTTGTATAGTTGCATGTTCAGTTACAGCAAATATTCTTTTTATATTCTTTTAATTCACAACCATTTCGAGTCATTTTCGGACGCTACCATGTGGTTCGCTTACTTTCAACTTATGCATGGATGGCAATGAGTCTTCGCCGCTCGCAATGTTTGTAAGGATGTGCATGAGTTCAAGTACGTTTACGAGTTCTTCGAAAGATATACAGTCCTGTTTTAAAATTTCGAGCTTTGCAGCCACTGCAGAAGACTTGAACAGGCTGTTGCACTGTGCTTACTCAATTTAGTTAAAAACACGCGTACCCCGGCTTAAGTGAATTACAAGTGTACCCGTGCCTAAGGTGTCGTGTAATACGACCACACATGTCACGTGTATACGTGTAATTAAATACACGTTTAAACTCTGGAGCTCTAGCTTTTACGCCGCCCAATGCATGTATGTACACAGATCGGTAACCCTATGCAAGATCGTAAATCGATACCCACTCCTCGAAAATTCTACAGAGTTTCAAAGCAATGAATATAGACGTCCTAATCTTTCAGCATCGTTAATTTTTAAGAGTAAAATCGATCTCAACACACTTTGTATTCCAGTTGGACAGGACCAGTGTAAATATGGTTTGCAAAATCAACTGATCGTAACTGGTAAAGAGTTGCCTATCCACAGACTACCAAAATGAGTATATTCACTTCTCTTTTATGGATCATCGGCCCGAGCAGCCCATTCAATCTTCGATTGGCGCAGCCCATATAGTTCACTAATCTTATTCGACGATTATCACCCATGATTTTTCACTCAGTAACTTGTTGCCACACTAGTGGTCCACTTGTTGTTTGCGGAAGTACAAATTAAAATCTTACTTCCTCTACAAATCTCATAATTCTATTTTGCACGTCTGCTAAGGTCACAGCTCTTTGCCAATACCGCAGAAAAAAAAATTCAAGAGTTGTTGACGAGCTCGATTTTCAAGCACAATCACCTCTTGCTGCATAGATAAACATCAACAGCAAATAAATTAACCAACAACAAGTGCTTTTAATAATTTCAAATTAGTTTCACACCACGATTAGACACGTTAATGAATACCTTCAACTCCGCCTTATTGATTTTCTAGATTCTATCGATTAATTTACATTGGTGTTGTTGCAACTGTGTGACTTGGAAAGACACGTGAATTGAAGATTCGATCTTTTGCGTGTGTGCAATTGGACTTGATTAGGTTTAATGTGCAATGCGAGTGCACTGACTGACAATTAATAAGATAATTGATGATCTCTAGACAATTGCTAGACACATTTACTAATTACAATTCTTATTTTCTTTTTTTCAGATCCGAGAGCGAAAAGATTCCCTTTGATGGACAATCCCCTCTACACATTCGGCTTAGTGGGAATATATTTATCATGGGTGTTATTTTTAGGTCCACTATTTATGCGTGATAGAAAGCCATTCAAACTGCGACAAACGCTTGTTGTCTACAATGCATTTCAAGTGGCGTTAAGTGGTTACATGTTCTATGAGGTAAGTTTGAAAGACTTCTTGATCATTCATTGATTTGTATAAATTTCATTTCAAAAGCATTCATCGATTGCAAAAATGAAAAAAATGAAATACTTCTACAATATTTGTTTTTAGAAAAATACTTCTTTTTTAAGGTTAATGAAATTGAAAAGCGTTCGTTATCAGATACTACTTTGCCTAATGCGAATTGAGCCGCTCAAGGCTCAGACTGATTAACTCCCCTTTTTTCAAAATTTTAGATTTTAGTGTCAAAGCACTTGGTATACAACTTTTTATGGTTACAATATCTTTCCTTAATAATAAAGCCATCACCACATTTAAACGACAACTATTTGGATAAAAAGGAGCGTTTGTAGGCGAATGTAAAATATTTCATAGCTTTTTTCAATTTTGTGTTTTATGGAGTTAATCGATGTGTGCTCTGAACGGTTCAATTAATAAAAGGCATTGAGGAAACAGTGTTTTATCTTGATCTATGACGCATTTCTTTTTTTTACAACAAATTTTTAACATCTGCCCCGCAAAGGCGATCAAATTAACGTAGGTGCCCATCCCATGGACCGACTAGTCAACATTTACATGCCATGTGTCTATGAATTTTTTACTTCCAAACCTGTCCCACACTTTGCACATAAAAATTTCGATATTAGACATAACTATCTTTATTCGACAGTAACTAAAAAAAAGAAAAAAAAAAAACTGATGAGTGTGTTGGTTAGTTTCCGATCGAACACATTTTTTTATTCATATGCTAATGGCCGATCGACCGTCAAACACAAGCCACATTCGATTAGCATTCATTTTTTTTAAATTCAATTTTCTTGTGCACGTGAGAATAAAAATTTAACGAATTTGTTTTTTGTGAAAATCGGTTTTTTTAAGGATTTATTTAAACTTGAGAGCAGACTTCAAACTCATTTTAATGTCTTTTAATTTTTCAGTTTAATTTTTCAGTCTAATTTAATTTCTGATTAGATTCATGTAAGTTTTGCAATTTCCGGAGTAATGAAATTTTCCACAAAGGCTCTGACTCTGTATTTTAATTAAAAATTCTACTTTAAGTCAACCTTCTTCAAAAGTTGCAACATTATGAATCTTGTTCTGTGTCAGTTTCTTTATTCAGTTCAATGTCAAACTACTGACCAACATGAAACTTCCTAATAAAACCTATCAAGATGCTATCAACCTACTTGTTGGCAATATTTCGTCACCAACAGTATTAGGGCGGTCAAAAAGGGCCCGTTCAGTCCACTTATTTGGCCAAACTTGTTTAATCGTCATTTCTCATTTAGATGGAGGCTGTCAAGGGCAAGTAATAAATTTGACTAGATCGAAACACCCAATTCACTCTGAAATTTAAGGTCATCAGAGGTCTTGCAAAAGAATATTTAAATTTTTAGCATAGGTACGTCAGACGGATGAAAATCTGACTTTGAATTTCTGAGAAGCTTTAGATTTGGTATAGTTTAATATTTGCTTTGCTTCATCTGATAACCATTTTTAAAACCTGAATTCATCCATTTAACCCTTTAATGCGTGATGTCCTTATAGGCAAACTACATATTTGAGTTTCTTTTGGCAATTTTGCTTTCTCTCTAAGGAGGTTTATTTTTGTCAAAATAGCTCAGTATATTGTGCAAGGTTAGTGGCAAATATTCTATTAAAGGTATTGCTAGTGATTACTTCGTAGCTGATTTGAGCTCAGTATACACTCAAACAACCCTAAACCGTTTCATAACTCGGGCATGAAATTGTTAAATTGACGGAAGAACATCTTTTCATTACATTTTGGTTTAGAGAATAATGTTAAAAATGGGATTCAAAATATTATAAACACAGAGACACTTTATTTCCTATCAATCGTATATTAGTAATAATAATGAGTCGTGGCCCGATGAATAGTACATCGGACTGTTAGGCAAGCGTAGCATCTTAAATTACTTAAATATAATTTTCTTTTAAATCAAGCGTCTCTGTTCAGAATCTTCTTTCATGCTTTGAAAAATTCACTTTTCCTAATTTTTTCTGGCCCATAGATTGAACAAATTATTATAAAATTATTCGGATGAATTTAAGGCCCTTTCTCTTTCTTCTTAAATGTTGGTTTCTTTATTCTCTTCATAGATTTTAAACAAAATATTGAAAAAATAAGCCACAACAATTTTTTTATAATTTTAAAAAATTGTAGTTTAAATTGTTTCTATCTCCCCCGAAGATTGCACATACGGCTTTGTTCAAATTAAATGAAAACATAATAAAGTGAACTCTCGTTAGTTCGAACCTCGACAGTTCGACAACCTCTGTAAATAGAAGTATTCTCACATTTCCATGACTAGACCTCTGTAAATCGAAGAAGATGCATGCAATTTATCCTTCCCTCAATTTGAATTTACTATTGCGTAACATATAAACCTCTACAATTTAAAAATTAAGACTTTTTTTACCTCTATAATTCGAAGTCAAGGTTTTTTTTTGTTAACGTACTTCCGGGCAATAGGAATTTCGATTGCCAAAAATATTTTTTTCTGAAACCTTTATAATTCGAAAATCTTTGTAATTCGAAGTTATTAGCTAGTCCGATAAAATTTGAACTAACAAGAGTGTACTGTACTTAAATAGCTAATTCTGCCAATCGGTCAAAGTAATGTCCCAAAATCAAAAGATAACTAAAAAATTATACAATTCTCCCTCAGTCCTTTTTGTTAATTTGTTTTTTTTTTCATAATGAATTCGAATTCTGTAATTTGTTGAATTCTATTTTCTATAACTCCAATATTCCCTTAGCTCACACACATCCTTCAATTAGTTCTTCGTCCGAATTATAAAGGTGATAAAAAATCGTTGACTCCACAATCCACAAATCCGTTCCTACATGATTACTCAGACTAAAAGAATTCAATCGTTTCTAAAAAAAAAAAAACCTTTTACCAAGATCTTTGCATAAATTTAACTAAAATCAGTCCAAAACCAGTTCCCTTTAAGTCAATCTTAAGAACTAAACAATGCCCTGTAATTAATTTGGCTCTCCCCAGTCAAAATATGGACGCTATCTGAGAGTCACGTGAACTTGAAAATCGATCGCTCCCTGCATAATCTCAAAAAACGAAAATACGTCGACACCCTTAATTGCCTTTTTTTTACTGCCATCATCATGGATGCTCACATTAATCATAAAATTCCCAAATTATTCAATCTTCAGATTTTACAAAAAAAATTTAACAAATCACTTCCCCTTTCTTTCAGCATCTAATGGCCGGCTGGAACTTCTATAACCTAAAATGTCAACCAGTGGACTATTCCGATGGACCAATGTCAAAACGGGTAAGCACCAATCGAAGCGTGATCTTATACCAAACAAAACGTAGTTGTAAAACAAGTTTATTAAGTTTTATGTGCAATTAAATTGAATTAATTACCATTGCCACACATCCAACGCACTCCTAGAGCGGTTCCGCCAAAAAAAAAAAAAACAAAGAATAACCACAGACCATCGTTAGAGCAAAGAAAAGGTTACAATTTGAATAAATGCATTTCCATTTGAATAAATTTAATTTTAAGTTTCCAAAAATATATCCGACGCAGCTGTCAACGAAAGTGAAAATCTTCTCTGAGATCAGCGACGTTCATGTGACAACGCAACGCAACAAAACGCATTAACCTTGAATTCTTTGGAGACTATTTTTGTTTTGTTTTGTGAATTAACTACTTTCTGCATGAGAAAACGTATCTTTTGGGTTTTTTTACGTTGACGCGTAAACGCTGAAGTTGAGAGGAAAACAAAAAGACAAAGATACACATGCACGCCGTGTTTTAATTGTGGATTATTAAAGGCACTCGGACTAGTAGCTGGTGCTTTTTAATTATTAAATTGGTTAAAAAAAATTGTTGTGGTGAATGGTACGTGTTTCCGATGTTGGGGGACTTTTTTTTTAGCAACGAGGTAACAAGTGGACTGTGAAAGTCCGTCGTGTTGAAAGTCCTTTTTTTTAGCGAAACGAATTCATTGACATTGCTATCGGCAGTCTTGTGAATAGGGTCTCCTAGTTCTTTCAACATTTTTTTTCAAAGAAAATATGTTTATGACCGCAGCCAATTCCGATAACTTCACGTACATGAATTGTTTCGCAAGAACCTATGAAAAACAACCTTGCAGAGTTTTATTGCCAACGAATTTTTATTTATTTCCACATAACTATTTCCATTACTCTCATCCTAAAAACAATTCTATACCAAGATCTTTCGTAAATCTAATTATTGTCTCTGGTAAAATTGTTAAAGAAGTTTTCTGTATGCCGAATTGAGTCGATGGGGTTGTTTTATCGTATAACCCCGAGTGTTAGCTAGCTAATTTCCGAATCATTTGTCTGAATTTAGGACACAATGTTAAAAGGTCACCGCGTCTACAGCAAAATGTTTAGTTTTCGAATAATGATCACTTATTCAACCACTTGACTTTTTGTCATTTAAACTCTCTTTCTCGTAACTTTAACTGTAACTGTATTTACTTTGTATCCAGATTGCATAGTAGCATTGCATCAAGTAACTAGATAGACTGAACATGACCACCGCAGACTATCAAAATCAAACGGAAAAAAAGCTGTGGATAAAGTTGCGAAAAAGCCAGCTCATATAAAAACTCAGAATTTAAACTGTAATGGAAATAAAAAAAGAAGTCATAATTTTCCAACCGCAGTCGTAGATTTACTTTTGGAATTGGTGTAAAAAAAATGTAAATACGTAAATGGACGCAGCTCTCACTTTTTTACTTAAACCGAAGTTTTAACAACGCTTTTTTTTTTTAAACAGGCACTGTAGAACTGAAAAATTTTTGAACGGAAGTTCAAACCAAAAAATGAGTTTAAACTCTCAATGTGAAACTTTGCATTAGACTTGTTTCCTGTATCAAATCTTCGGCTATACTGAAAATAACTTAACAGGGATTTGGTATAATCAAATTAATTTGGCATGAAGAATACGAAGATTTTTTTAAAAAAATAAAAAAGAAAACTTTCCATTCACACATCTATAATGCGAACTTCCGACAGACTTAAAAGACTGCAGTTTTTTGTAATGCAATCCCTGAATTCATGAAAAGTATTTCATAATTTGTGGTTCATTCAATTGACTTTATTTGATGACTTAAACTTCAGCATTGAAATCTCTCATTCGTTTTTAAATCTTGACTTACGCCTAATCTTTTAATTGCGAATCAATTGAATGCAAGTCTTTAGACTGACAACTCATCTCTTTTTCTACAGTTGACGTCCCAAAGATTTTAACAATAATTCTTGAAGTCCCAAAAAAGTCAATCTAAAGACTTGCATTCAAAAAGAATGAGAGATTACAATGCTGGAGCCTGGTTTGTAAGATTAATTTATGAATTTAAAAATCAGGCATGAAGTCGAATTTTTGAACAATGAAAACAACTGGGAAGATGATGATTTATTTTCACTTATCCAATTGCGATGGAAACTAAGCGTGTAATGTGGATACCGAACACAAAACGTCAATGCAAGTCAATAGAGACTGAGTCATCACAGAAAACATTGGAAAAAATAAACAAATTGAGGACACAAAATAGTTAGCAGTGTACAAATACGCTTCTTAAATACGCTGCTCAAATTTTAATTGGTTGTAAAAAGACCAAGTCAAGCTATTTGCTAGTCGAAAATAACAAAATATATTGTCGAAAATTGAGAATACCAAAGTCTGTGCCGATGTATACTGTAAGCTCTCTATAATTCGAAATTCAAGGGACCAAGAAAAAATTTCGAATCACAAAGGTTTTTGAATTACGGAGGTTTCAGAAAAAAAAATATTGCTTACTTTCGTCACGTGAGCCTTTCAATTTACGGTTGTTAAAGAAAAAGAAGCAAACTTGACTTCGAGCTATAACGGTAAACAAGCCATAAAGCTCGATTTATAAAGGTTTTCATGTTGTATTGCACAAAAATAAATTCGAATTAACGAGGGAACCCAATTGCATAGGTTTTCTTCGATTTAGATTTAGATTTTAGATTTTTCAGGGGACTGTGAGAATGATTTAATTCACGGTGGTTTTCGAATTATATAGGTTCGGAATATCCAGAGTTTAGGTTAGGTTGCGTAAGCGGGCTGACAGAAATTGTCATACTTAGCTCCTTGTGCTACTTTCTCATGGGCGGAGTTGTATTCTTTCCTCACTCACGGTGTCCTACTCCATCGTTGTATCAGTCAATCTGGTCCCGCTCGCATACCTGAAAAGATTCTTTTCAAGAGTTTACTGTTTATATATATTTTCTTTTTTGAACTGAATACAATAATTTTATTTTTAATTTTTTTCTGAATCTATGAATGTTGAACCTGTCATTTTGTGTTGTTTTCAATGGATTTGGAAATCGTTTCAATCAGTTTAGTGAATACTGAAAAGAAGTCCCAATAATGTGAATCCCTTTAAAGTCCGAAAACGCTGTGTTTTAGTTTAGTTAGTTCACATTAATCAGCGACTACAGTTTAAGCATTTTTTTTTTGTTTTCATTTGACATTCATTATGGCTAAGTGAATGCATTTAAACGCCGTAAAAAGGTTTCAAACAATTGTGTTCACAGTTCTTTGACAGCTCTACAAGAAAAGTTTATGCCACTCTGCCTCTGAAATTACATCGAAAAGCTTAACTTGCCTCCGATTACAAAACCGATTTCCCGCACGCAATACCGCCAATTACTTCTGAAGAGAAAAGAAAACTTCTATTACTGACCCTCGAAACGTACTCAAAGCACTCTGCATTGTGTTGTCATTTCGACTGCGATTTGGTAAACAGACGCTCATTCTACAAGATACCAGAAAGAAAAACAAAAACAACAGAAACTTTTTTCGTTCGAACGCACTGATGCGTTTCACGACGATTGTGTGATGGCGGTTTGTGTATCTTCAAAAAGAAATCGCCAATAGATACAACTAACTGCAACGTTGCACAAGATCGATGAAGTAATTATCGAATTCAAGAGTTCACAAGTAAATCAATTAATGCATCGTTGTTGGTTTTTGTTTTTCTTTTTTCTCTGTCTGTCTACACTTTATGCTCATGTATCAAGTCTCAAGTTTAAATTTTATCCATGAACTGAATGCTTCCTCAGCCACGGCAATCTTTTTGTACGAGAGAGTGATTCGTCGTATTGTCTGTCTGCCCAAAAAAAGAGCAAAACAAAAAAAGTAATTCGCGTATTTTCCTTGATCTTTGTAAAACCCTACAATCTCACCCATCGTGACCATGGAAACTGCCAGTTGACGTGGAGCGGGAGTAGGTAACTACTTTTGTTTGCAGATGGCGGGTTTAATGGACCACGCCATGGTCACTCGTGAGCAAGCAACGGTTGTGCAATATTGTCGCAGAATATGTTTTATTTGTTCATCAAACATCGTCTCAATTAGTATCTTCAAATAGCACAAGACTACAGATACAGAGATTGGTGCTCAGAGTACGGGCCATCGTTGAGGTTCGTGGCGTTCGTGGAGACCAAATCGAGAAGTGTTAATGGGTTATTCGAATGCTACAAATTATTTGCTATTGATAATTGGTGTGGTGGGATGACACGCTGCTTCCAAAGTGATGATGAACGCATTGGGTATAACCTGGCGAGGGTTTTTTTTGACAAAATATAAATGATCATCATCATCATCATTTTCTTAGCCCGCATGTTCCACTAAACGGGTTGCGGGGGCAGTGCACGCAAAAGAGATCTCCAGGCATCCCGATCCTCCGCCGCCGACTCTAACTCCTCGGCGGGTATGCCCAAGCGTAACCAGGCGAGCTTTTGGACTTGGTCCAACCATCTCATCCTGGGTCTACCGAGCGGTCGCCTACCTGACGGAGTCGCATTCAAGGCACGCCTCGGAAGTCGTACTGCAGGGGACATGCGTGCCACGTGGCCATACCAACGAAGTATGGATCTTTCCGTTCGGAGAAGAAGCTGCTCAACGTTTAGCTCTCCCCGTACTGTCGTGTTCCTCACCCTATCTCGGCGAGTAACTCCTACAACAGCACGCAGAAATCTCATCTCGGCAGCTTGTATTCGCGATCTTATTCTTTCGGTCATTACCCAAATCTCATGACCATAGGTGAGAGTTGGAACAAATACCGAATTGAACACCGATAACTTGGCTTTCACCCCAAGCTCGGCCTTCCTGATGACAGACCTTCCCAGCTGTTTCAAAATTGACCCAGCTTGGCCAATCCTACAGGAAAGCTCAGTATTGCTCCTCCCATCACTCGTGAAAAAGACCCCGAGATACTTAAACTTCTCCACCTGTTTCAATGGAACTCCGCTGACCTGCAGAGTGCATTGCACAGGCGTTCTAGAAATGACCATCACCTCGGATTTGTCCACGTTAACCTTCATCCCAGCATCAGTACAGACGGCCACAAACCTATCCAGCGCACGCTGGAGTTTCGTCTGTGAGGATGTGAGGATAACTAAGTCATCTGCAAAAAGCAGGTGACTTACCCTCAGCTCCCCCAGTGTCAAACATTCTTCACCACGGCTGCGTTGTAACATCCAATCCATGTATATAATGAAAAGGAGAGGTGACAAGACGCACCCTTGGCGAAGTCCAACGCCCACAGTAAAAGGTGTTGATTTACTGCCGTTAATCCGAACACAGCTGCTACAGTTTGTGTATAGGGACTGAATGGCCCTCAACAGAGACCCATTAATCCCATACTCCTGCAGAACACTCCAGAGTTTTCCTCGAGGCACTCGGTCATACGCCTTTTCCAGGTCAACAAAGCAACTGTAGACCGGTTTGGCATATTCCCACGCCTTCTCGAGTACCATTCTTAGAGTGAAAAGCTGGTCGGTAGTACTTCTGCCGGGTCGAAAGCCGCACTGTTCGTCCCCCAACCTGGATTCGACCATAGCTCTAGAACGCGCCTCCAACACCTTCGCATAGACTTTACCGGGGAGACTTAAGAGAGATATGCCCCTATAATTCGAGCAGTCTCTCTTATCCCCTTTTTTAAAAAGAGGGAGAATCACCCCAGTTTGCCAATCTTCCGGCGTCTCGCCACATTCCCAGGCCACCTTAATGACACGAGAGAGCCATAGAACTCCCTCTCTACCCATCGCCTTCAGCATTTCTGGCCGGATTTCATCCACATCCACATCATCCAAATATAAATGATATAAAATAAATTGGCGACAATTTATTATTGTTTCACTAACAGCCTCTCGGTGGTCACAAAAAGAATTTGTTTGTGCTAAATTTTGAATTCGAATTCATTAGATAATTTAAAAAATTTAGGCAATGACAGAGTTCTGGTGTAAACGGGTCTATTTAAGTGCTCAATTTCTGTCTCTGGCCCTCTACGGGTTGTTACGCAGATTATTTGTATTTATTTTTTTCAAATATTTACCTCTCCCAATACGAAGAACCTTTTAATATCAATGGTTTATAAAAAAAAAAAGTCTGGTTTCTGTCTGTTTGCATGTAAACAAACTGCCCCCTTAATTGCATGTTCCAAAAGGATCTCTAATCATTCAACTAAAACCAAATCAAAGTCTACAAGCATCCAAAACAATTTAAGTACAGTCTCCGTTCCGATCATTTGATCCCTTTCCAGATGCAATTATCCCGTCTGATTGTTAAATCGTTGCGGCTGGAGATTCGACTAAGTACTGCTCATTTCTATCACTTATCAATTAATTCGCTTCTCTATCATTCCCACCAGTATAAATTAAATGAAAAGTAAAAGTTATTTGTGAATTCACGTTTCGCTTATTAACTGAGGTTATAAACGAATGAATAATTGCAGGATAAGCTTGTTGTTGTAACGACAATTAAAGAATCATAAAAACGTGATATCGGTTTCTAGGGACTTTAAGATATTTGCAATAAAGTTTTGGTATTTTTGGCTGAGGTGTTACTTTTACTAGGCTACATGATAAAGTTGACTTTTTCGTCGACTATTTATTTTACTGACCTAGACTACATAAACTTTACAAATGCTTAACATTAAAAGTAGAAGAATACAAACGAAAAAGTAATTTTGAATATTAACCATAACAAATTAAATTCCTGTTTATTTACAAAAACGAACAGAAAGTTTTAGAACGCATTTTTCAGTCTCAGACTCGCCAAATAATTAAGAGAACTTAAGCAACAGTTTAATACACGTTTTATACGTCATGTTATACACTCATGGAAAAAAGTATAGGAAAATAAATGTTGTTAGTTTTGACGCGACGATGAACAAGTTTCCCATTTTTCTAAAACACCTGAGAGGTATTTTTGTGTTTGGGTATTCATTAGGAAATTCACAAACAATTTTCTTCTTGCAAAGACGTGAAATATAAATTTAAGAGTTTTAATACTGAAAGCTTGCTTGCTTTTGAAAATAGCATCTGTGTCAATACTTCTTCCATCTGTGCACATGAAAGTTTATCACATTTAAGGCAAAAAAAAGAAAAAGACTAACACAATTTTAAGTACAAACAAAACAAGTATTTTGTTGTATAGTAGATTTTATAACTAAGCCATTTTTTTTAAGCAATAAAAATGGTCAACTCATTCACCTTCTAGACAAAACATAAAATTTTGATTACTGACAAAAGTTTTGCTTGCAGACGCTGACTGTACCTAAATTATATCCACTCATCTATTTAATTGTGCCAAGAAACGAGATTGAATGAATTCAAGATTCGCTATTTATTTATTATTTATCTATTTTTTATCAACAACATATTAAAATATATTATTAATAACAAATTACAAGATCACTAGCAGTAATCCTACTGGCTCTAGTAACCAGCTATGCATTCGTTTTGGTTCGAAAAAAAAAAAAAAAATTTTTGAAACCCAAAAAAAGCGGGTTATTTAACCCTTTTATGCCCGGTGCTAGCCATGAAAAAAATATTTTTCCATTTCACTAAAACGAAGTAAAAGTCGTTTACTGAAATGGAAAAATATATTTTCTTTGCTGCTGGAATTAGGTGCGGTCATGAAAGGGTTAAAAAATTAAAAAAGCACCAATAGTACTCTCTAAAGTGATATATTCTAGAAGATTATCATTTAAGGCCAATTAGGGTTTGTTGCTATCGGGCTTTAGTTGGATGTTAATCTAATTACTATACAACTCTCACTTCCACAAAACTGTTGATTAATTATTACAAGACATCTTACATCACAGGAATATATTGTGAAATTGCTTCAGCCATTTTGAAATTCAAAAAAAAATATTGTTCACATTAAATCCTGTGCTAGTAAGCAATCAGACCGGAAACAGTTTTCGCATTAATAATCATTTTTCAAAGGAATTTGAATTAGTTGCATTGTTTATCGCACGATTGTGGTGTCGTTACCTGCGTCAGAAGTAGAAGCCTATTATTATTTTTATTATTTGAATGGAAATTTTTCAAACTGATGTAAATATCACATAAAAAAAAAACTATGCAATAAAAATTTATTCATTCGCAGACTTTTTTTAATTATTAGCACCGACATATGATCGTTAATTACTAAACGATGTACGTATGAACGATCATATGTACATCGACTTACTTACATATGTATTTGACTTACTACCACTATAAAGTATTGTCAAAAAAAAGTAGACGGTTTGAGAAGTGACAGCTTAGAATTAAATATTCATGGAGTGCTTATATACCAACAAAGTCAGGTTTCGTGCATCCATAAAAGATCATAACTCACAATCATTTTCCTGTTTAATTCGGATTATGCCAGTGGGATCGTATGCTTGCACTCAGAAGAACTATAAAATAAATGAGAGCTCCAGATTTTAAACATGTATTTAATTACACGCTTACACGTGACACGAGTTCTCGTATTACTTGATACATTAGATACGGGTACACGTGTAGTGCACTTAAGCACAGATACACGTGTATTTGATTATACAGTACAAAAGCCTCTTCACATCTACAGCAATTTTTCAAAGAACTAGTAAACGTACTTGAACCCATGCACATCAGTATCAACATTGTGAGCGGTGAGGACTTATCGGCATCAATGCATAAGTTGTAAGTAAGAGAAGCTGGTGGTAGCCTCTGAAAATGACTCCGATATGAATGGTCGTGAATTAAAAGAATAATTAAAGAATATTTACACAGGATTTTAGCAACGGTTTCATCAAAATTTGTAATATTTTGCACTGTCTACACATATTTTACTAAATACACGTGTAGATATAAATACACGTGAAGAAAATATAAATACAGAAGAAAATATAAGTACACATGTTCCTATATAAATAATTTGATTGCACGATTACAAGTGAAATAGGAAATACTTAGTCCGTTTAAATCAAAAATCAACCTCGTAAATATATCACAAGTTGGGTTAGTTCAATTGAATTTTTTGTTTCCTTAGTTTTCATTAACGCTACTAGCATTCCGATAGACAGCTACATATATTTCTTTCCTATCAGAAAAAAATAATTTTCCTATCTTTAACCTACAGTGGCTCCCCCAACGAATAGGACACAAAAAAGAAACCAAAAAAACGTTTAAGGGGTTGAAGCTTTATGATAGCTTTATTTTGTAACAAAACTTAAATTCAAGTTAATAAAATCTTATAAATTACAAAATAGAAACAATTTGAAAAAAATCAAAACGACTTAACAATTCAACCTCTCACGTATAATCGGACACTTAATTTCAGTACTTTGTTGCGTATCCTTTAGATTTCTTAAGTTGTTCAAAGCGTCAAGGCATTGAAAAAACAAGTTTAAGACATATTTTAGGGTTCAGTTTTTTGCCATTCTTCTTAAAGACTAGTCTCAACCTCCTGAGTATTTTGGAAGTGTTTTTGGGTTATGAACTGATCTTCCATCCTGGTTATTCGACAACACTAATCTTTATATTTTAAATGACGTTGGTGCCATTTTGATGCGACTATGAACTACAATGCAGTTAACTTAACGTAAAATGGTTGCGATCTCGTCAGTAGTTCATGCGGCCACAGAAGATCATGATGATGATGAGTAAGGATATTAAAGTTACAAAAATGTTCGTTTCCATGACAGGAAAAGCACCGCGTCGTAGCAAAAAGTGTTCGATTATGCGTGAGGGATTGAAATATTAGCTTGGGGTGGGTTTTTCTAAAATCGCGGATATTTTGTAACTTAGAATCAAATTTTGTTAACATATAATTTAATTAAAATTGTTAGTGAAGTTTTTTTCGATAAATTTCATAGAAAATGTTTATCTTCTCTATGTCTGAGTCGATCTTTAGGACCTCTGTCGATTAGTCGTGGAATCCACTGTAAAAGTTATTTCAACCTAAATTTTAGGATTAATAAATAATCTAGTAATAATATAATTTATTTTTATTTTCAAAACCAACTAGTTTCATTCAAAATTCAATTCCACACCAAATAAATCTAAATGTCTTTTCTCTTACAGATGCTCAACTTATGTTATGTCTATTACCTATCAAAACTGACTGAATTTGCGGACACAGTTTTCTTTGTACTGAGAAAAAAGTCGTCACAAATCACATGGCTGCATGTGTATCATCACTCACTGACACCACTCGAAACGTGGGTCTTAGTTAAATTCATTGCCGGTAAGTTGTACTACAGCTATCACAGTCTAAGACCTAAAACCAACCTTCAATTCGTCCTCTTTTCTTTTCAGGTGGAAATGCAACATTCCCAAATATTCTGAACAACTTTGTCCACGTCTGTATGTACTTCTATTACATGATGTCTGCGATGGGTCCAGAATATGCCAAGTTCCTGTGGTGGAAGAAATACATGACTGAACTACAAATCGTAAGTTATTTTTAGCACAAAGAGATGACGGGTAATAAAATACGAGGACAGTTAAAGTGAAATTTTGTTTATGATTGCGAGTCAAGGTCTTGTGGGTCTGAGCCTATAAATTTATTTTATTTTTTGATGGCACCTTACGTCAGGCAGATGTGCGGAGAGTGAGACTTTTATCAAATTTAATTGCTACTCCATTAACCTATGACTCGGAAAGAGTTACAACTGAATTGGTTTGAAATTAGGAGAGGTTGAAGCCGATATTGCATCAAGTTGAGTTCACGTTATCAATAAAAAAACCAGATTGCAAAAACGTGGGGTTGTCGGGCTATTGCTGCTGCTTAGAATTGGCTACAGTCATTATTATGTCTAGTTATATGCGTCATAGCTAGTTCAAAGACTTCCCAATTTGAAATATCCAGTAAAAGAATATCTACTTCTGTTCTAAGCCGGTCCTAACAGTCACAGCACAAATCAGATAAAAGGAACTTCTTTTTATTAACGGCTTACCGAATTGAAATTTTATAGTAAGCAATAAAAGAATGTCTACTTCTGTTTAAAAAGTTAAATTAGACACAAATGGAGTAAAAAAAATATTACGTTCGTTCGTTGCTTTTTTAATGTCATCAAAAAAATACAGAAAATCCAAAGAGCAGCTCCCCTGATTCTCACAAATTGATCCAAATCGAAATGCGCATTGGAAACGTTGTAACAAGTTATTACCCATCTCCGTGAAATCAATTGATCAACTCCATTGACCATAAATCGATTTGTTGCGAGCACTTCGCGTAAGATATCGCAATTAAATTTATGCTCAGTCATAAGTTATACACCAGACAAATTGCCAAACAAACAATTCTTGCACTACCGCTTATTAAGTATCCACGAGTACGGACAAGCGGATTGTTTTTTTTTCCTCCAATCCGAGTTGCATTAATCCCCCTCCGTGCAATTAATTCAGAAACGTATATTTTTTGCACTCTCAAAAGTGATTGTGCATTCCTGCCAAATGCATTTGAGTGGAAATCTCAAATTGTAAGTCATGAAAAAAGCATTGAGTCGACCTTTGGGACCAGACGGATACGTCAGATCCGACAAAACTGGTTCTAGGGCGGAAACAGTGCAGCCCCTTCCGTGCCAAATCACTTGAGGTTCCTCGTCAACAAGACGCTTGCTCAATAACGAGCTCAAAAATCGGAAGGAGAAAAAAAATCCGCTTCTAAAAGGAAACCGAGTCACACAAATTCGCAACAAATGTCGCTTGGCATTTATTTGCCAATAAATCCGGTAGCGGTTGACACACTTTTGAGTTTACTTTTACGCGTACCAGTCTCGAGGAGTCGTCGAAGTCCCCGATCACTTCTGCGCCTTGGCTTGGAACCTGCTTCTTGAGTCCGGCTGGAGATTCAATCGTGAACTTTCGATTTCATAAGATTCGGTAACCGACTGAAACGCATCGTTGTGGGAACTGATTCCTGTTTGATCCATGATCGATGTTATGACATCGAATTGTCGCGATCAACGTGGTTCAACTTCTCCATTGACCCCCGACGACGTGCGGCTTAAAATCGAAAAAAACAATAAAAACAAAAGCGTGCTTAGGATTGTCTGTTTTCTTTGTCTTTGAATCGCAATGTCTAACTAGCGCCCATCAGTCAGTTTTTGCCGAGGCTCACGAAGACATTAATCTCAGTCGACAGTAATTGGACGTGCATCGTTGGATGCAACTTATTGCGCGGTTTTTTGCGTTGTGACTAATGCAGCCATTATATGAAACTGACACCAAACGTTCGGGTAGAATATTATAACGAGGTGTAAATTTATCTGCCTCTTTTTTTTTTTTTTTTGTTGCCAAACGAGTTTTGACAGTTGTGTGGTGAAATAATATGTCACTTTAGTTGTGGGCGCGGGTGGCACTAGTATTGTTGACGGAAGAGTCTTGAGTGGATGTGCTCTTGTTTGCCTTTAGTCATCGTGGAGATTGTGAGCTTGCGGTGAAGGAATGCTGCAATAGAAAGTCAAACGTTTGACAGCTTTAAGCAATAGTCACATCGGCTAAATGGTAAGCAGATATATTGTAAAGGAGGGAGACATACGGAGGACTCTAGTCACGCGAGGAGAACTGATGGTCGACATATATTATTCAATTTGTAGGGAATGTAATATGCTTCCCAAGGAGATGAGCTCCCTAGCCATGGCTTTTGTTGTAAGCTTGTAATAGAGGCTGAAATCATCGATTTTTTTTCCACTAAATTGAAAAACATGACCAGAAGACATGTCTCTATTTATAAAGACACAGTCGTTTCATGTGTATCCAAGCTACCCAAAAAGTCTAAAATAAAAAAGTTCACTTTGCAGAAATGTCAGATTAATTGACAGCCATTTTTTTTTGTTTTCTGACAGCTTCCGTTACTTGCAAAAATTGCTTGACGTCTTTATCTGTCATCTGAATTCTTTGTTCTACATCTTTGTTGAAAAATGATACTCAGGAAAACTGAAACCTTTTCTACTTCATTCTAAAACATTTGCCTTGCATCTCATAAACCACAGCAGTCGAACAAATCGTACGATCAATGACCATTTCGTCTCACTTCCCTCAACAACCACAAAATGTCCGCGTGAAGTTGTTATTCCAGCCATTCTATCAGCATTTTGTTTTGCAAAGAAATGTTGTGAAATTTTGAATTTCCAGTTTTGTAGCAGCGGCTGTACGCTTTTTTTTCTCTCCACTGCACTCGATGCAACACGCTGGCAGCGATGGCGATCTGAACAACCGAAGAATTCCACAACTAGGTCATGATTTGGCGGGAAAAAAAAAGCAACATTACAACCGTCCGACGTAGCACAACTTCGGCGCATGGTGCATGAAACACAAATTGATTGGCTCTGGTCCGAGTGTACCACCAGAAGTGTTGAGCAATTCTATTTGATAAAGATAAATAGGATATGTGGTTTTTTCTTTTTTTCACGTTCGGAGCTCAATGGTGCCAGTTTGGTGGATGGAATTTTATTTGGCGGTTGTTGACACATGGCAAGGAGCCGCACCTTGGCGATTTGAGGAGATTGTTGATTGCCCAATTGGAAGTCATTGCTCTGATTTTGGTTTTCACAAAATTTTCCACAGACGTGTTTCCTTTCAACGATTCGATGGACTTCCTTTCGACAAGTTCCAAAATTGTTGATTGTATCACATGAATGGAGGAATTATGGTAATTAACCAGTGTAAGATCGGTTTTGCAAAATCATTGTTTACCGGACGTTTATCGGTCTAGCGTGACTCAGCTTGGAATTCCTTTGTGCGTCTATTGGAATGCGTTCTTAGCGAACTAGTTTTGAAGATGATTTTATGTCAAGTCATTTGCATTTCGTTTCGGAATCTGGAATTTGTGGCGATGTTGCGAAATTCTTTCACCGCGTTTTTTTTCGTCCTTAACCTCAACTTGAAGCTTCCGAGGGAATTTTGTTTTTCCTCTTTAAGCCAAAACAAGTTTTAAACTAAAAACCTGTTGACTTCTCCTACCAAAACCTAAGTCTCAAGCAAGCCCACGTCTTTACTACACTTTCGAGGGTGTAGCTACTCTGAGGTTGAACTTGAATGGATGGAGTGAGCCTATTACCGCGGTACTTGGTTTTATGTTTCGGTTTTATTACTATAATTTACTCTAGCATTTGTGTTAGCTATGCAAAGGCGTCCGTGGTAAATGCCTGCAGTCGATTTTCGTGGAATTTGATGGAGGTTTACGATTGAATTATGAAGCTCAGCTCATGAGTGTTTCACCTCGTTGCTTACTAAACGAATTTTTATTGTTTATAAACTGAAAACTTACAGTTTGGAGTAGAATTCAAAGTTCGGATAATACTAGCTCTGTCGTTTGTTGTTTTCCAATCTTGATTATGAAATGTGCTCATTGAAGAAAAAAAACAAAACATACAAAGCTGGGGGTGAAAATTGATGCAGTTCGAAAAATTTTAAAAATGGTCTGGTTGTACGGAAAAATATGGTAGTTTTTTTTTTTTAAATTTGAATTCACTGCATGAGTTTTTATTCAATTGAATCTCATTGCTGCCCTCATTTAGTGAGTAAGACGATATAAGGTTTTTATTGGACATAATATTGATTCTGAGATTAAGCACATGACGCAATTTTAAGGTTAACTCTAATTAAACTTGAATCCTTGATTAATACTACACGTGAGTGGAAAATCAAAATTCCGAATATTCACAAGATTCATTGTGAGTTTTAACATCAACTCATGATCAACGTAAAAACTTAAGTAAGAGATTAGTGTTTCTATGAAACAAGACAGCAAAATGTTCGTCGCATTTAAACTTGATTTTTCTTTTTTCTTTTTTTTTGAAGCGAGGAACCTCCAATGACAGGGTAAAATTTAGGTATCATAGTTTACATTCAATTTCTTTTTTTGTTTTTTGATTGAGCTTTAACCGATCTATTAAGCGTCCGCTTTCAATAAATATTTTATCACTCTCAGAGAGAAGAGTCATCTCTCTCTAATATGCTCCACAAACTCGTTTGACGATTCCCGATCACCAAACTCTGAACACAATTTCTTCAGACCTTTTATTGTGAGCAACAAATCTCGACGTCAAAACACCTAAATGTCAGTAGAATTATTCTTTCCGGATTTCCAACCGCCAGATAGCAACTGCCCATCTATCTACTAATGTCAAATTTATGTAAATTCCACTCAACAACAGTCATCTGTCGTTGGCAAATCATATGTAAATCGTATTCTTTGAACTTATGAAAACAATTTCCGGCACAAAAAAATTGATACGATACTTTTACTTTTAACTCGTTTCGACTTCAAGTTCAAGTTCGATTCCGATTCCCATTCCCTTTCTAAATAAAAATAAAAACAATTTTTTTTACATCTGCAACACACTCCTAACCCACATTACCCGACTGGATCAACAAAAATATTTACCCGCAGATATTTCAAGAATTTGGTAAACTTAAATGCAAACATCCTCCTCCGTTGCCGAACCCAGCGTATTCATGAGTTTGTCACCAAATCTGACGTAATTCTGTTAAAAAAAAAAGTGCAAAAAAATTCCACAAAACTAATTCTATGTATCGGGTGGATAGCACTCGTACTTATAACCGAAAAAAATTCTCATGGACCTCCTCCAACTCGGGATGCTAATTACAAAAGACGACATATACGCCCCGTGTAAACACAAGTCTCGACTTCAAAATTATTAGGTTGAGTGTAATAATTTAGACATATTTCCTAGTATTTGTACTCGCAGAATGATATGCAGTCCAAACAGCGCACCAGTCTAATGTCAATGCCACTCTGACGTCTGTCAAAGGTACCCGTGTGACACTTCGTAGAGCAAAACAATGGCACACATTAGACACGGTTCACACTGCAGATTAGGAGTGAATCAGCATGGTCAGGGTATCGCGAATAAGGCGGAAGGTCATTCACGCGAGAGCATGGTTACATAAAAATGAGTTGAAATGCTGGATTTGATTTCTTGTTCTGATCATCGCGCTCAGACACGAGGGGCGTGTGGATTAAATCGGTAATAGATTCAGAACATTCGGAATTAATTTGAACTTTGATATTCTTGTCTATAAATAACGCCTAGACTCGATGGGATTGTTAGGAGGCAATTATGCTAAACCACCAGACCGGTGTGACTTCCTTTAGACGGCGGTTTAATTCATAAATTGATCTCGCGTGGCTAGAAACAAAGTCGTAGCTCTTTTGTTGGTGGACTTTGAAATCGACCTGTGGCCGAGGATAGGTGATAATTGAAGCCACGAGATGGCATTTAGACGCAAAGCTGAAAGTAGCCTGATTGAGGTAGCTCACAGCATGATGTTGTGAAAGAAGGTGCAAAGGTTATAAAGAATGAAGTTAGGATTCCCACATGGCAATGATTCAGCAGCAATTCATCATAAACGCGGCTTTAGAACAGACTAACGCAACAAAATGTTGAATCATGATGAGTAGGCGGATTTTTCAAATAGCTACAATATTCACATTTACACTAAAAGTTTTTTCTTAACCAGTTTAAGAGCAGTTCACATTTTCAAATCAATTTTGGGCAGTCGATTGTGCGATTGTGTGCAGTTTATGACAAAGATCATTAACCTTACGTCAAAATCTAACAAAAAGTGCAAATGCCCTTTGACTGTTTTCGATTATTCATCTGCGAAATTGTATAAATTTTGTTGGTAATACAATAAACTCTCGATAATTCGAATTTCATGGGACGTGGAGAACACTTCGAGTTACAGAGGTTTTCAAATTATTGAAGTTTCAGAAAAAAAAAATGCTCACTTTCGCAACCTACGCCTTTCTACTTACGGTTGTTGAAGAAAAAAAAGTAAACTTGACTTCGAATTATGGAGGTAAACAAGCCATTATTCGAATTATAGAACTTTCACTTTGTTTTTATACAAAAATAAATTCGAATTAACGAGGGAACCAAGTGGCATAGTTTTTCTTCCATTTACAGAGTTTTTTTCAGGGGACTGTAAGAATGCTTCTATTTACTAAAATTTTCGAATTATAGAGGCTTGAATAACCGAGGGTTTACTGTATCAATGTTTCATCTCAATTGTCTTTAATAATTTGTTTTACTTTGTGTTGGAAGTTATCAAAAAACTTGTGAAGCAACCTCAATAAAAACATCGACTTAAATCAACGACTCTTCATGAAAAAAAATTGGTTTCAGTACTCTGAACTGATTATAATAGCGAAATATTTATTGTATTAGTAAAAACTTAAAAACACTGTTTTTTTTTTTTATTTTGATCACTGCTTATTACTTTCTTCTAACATAACTAATTTTCTATCTGCTATACACTACATTAAAAAATTGTACGTACATTTACTTAACGGCTTAAGGTAACGTTTAGTACCTACCAAGTGTGATATCCTTTCGCTTTTATTACGTTCTGCAGACAACTCCTCATATGAAGCATTCCGTGTAATTTCGGTCCATTCCTCTAAAATTAACGTCTTAAAGTGTGTTCTGCTAGTTATTTGAAATTGACGGACCTTTTTCCAAAGCATCCCACCAATTTCTTAGTGGTTAAAAAAATATTATGCGCATATAAGGTAACATAAATTTATTTTATAGAGAAGCCCGTCTTTTCTAATTTTGAAAAATGTTTAGTGTCGGTATCCTTCGTTGCCATGCAGTCTTTTCTCGTCTTTTCTAATTTTGAAAAATATTTAGTGTCGGTATCCCTCGTTACCATGCAGTCTTTATTTTCAAATATTAGTTGTTAAAATTTTCGACTGTATGTAGGCCATAAGCTGAGATGTCTTTTAAAGGAATGTGGTGTTCATTGAAGAGATGAAGAGATCACGAAATCATTTCACATTTCAGAGAATCGACGATTTGCATTGAATATTTTATAGGATATTTAGGCTTAAAGTTAGTTCATATACAATTTATTAATGTACGCACAACTTTCCACTTCCATGTATGTTGTATATTTCTGTCTAAAGGTTAAGTGGCTTATTAAGTGTCAAATGGGACCCAACAGACAACAACAAAAAACTATCTTTCATCGTGAATTTGATGATCTTTTAAATACAAAATTGACAATGATATATTACATTTCATTGCAGTCATTTGTTAATTCACGTAAGTGCAATATCATTCTGTAGACTTTTTCGTCACATCGGCTACGGTGTGGTCACCATTGGCTCAATCGGTTAGTGCGTTGGACTATTGAGCGAAAGTACCCGGATTCGAATCCAGCTCGGGGAAAAAAATACCAAAAACATTTTTCTCGACCAGAGAACGACTGACAATCCTCCTGGAGTACTTCTGTCATGAAAAGATTTCGCAATTTGCCGTTCCGCACCTACATTAAACAGTAGGTCCCCTTCACATGTGTCAAAATTATAACGCGCACAACACAGTGGAGGCGCGAAAAAGTTAGGCTCTGGCTCTCAACGGGCTGTTACGCCACCCAATGTAAACTACGAACAATCAAACAACGTCAGCCTCTATTGAACCTCGGAAGTGCAAGGTCTTCACCTCCATCAACAAACAGACGATCAGTGATATCATTTTCCCCATTTCTACACTTAATGTCAGCAATTTCTCGTTTCCCTCAAAAGTGGACTTTTATTGTTTTTACGAGCACTTTATGGCTTCGATAAATCTACCCCTGTTAGCAAGTGATCGCCCTTCTCGGTTTATTCAAACTCTTTCTGTACAGCGTTCATTTCAAAACCTGTGGAAGATGCTAATTCGCTCCCACTCAATCAGTTGCCCAAGTGCATACGAGATGCCATAAAACGTTTACCGCTCAAACCCAGCTTTCGATTGGACGTGCATCTCCAAAGCCTCCATTGTGCACATTTCTCTCTCTCCCCGTGTGGTGCAAAATTATTGCACATGAAAATAAACAAATTCCCTCACACACCGGCCCCCCGTCGTCGATCACAGCTCGTGCCATGCTGCCTGCATCTGTGACCTACAAAACAATTCATTGGTCATCCGAGCGATAAGGGAACCATTAACATACAAGCCAAGATACAAGATACTCAAGATACTACAACCGCCACGCAAACTTGCATCGAACCGAAAGTTACATAACAATCCGGTTGAAAGCGCGATCAAGCCCGATAAAGGCAAAATCAGTTAAAGAAAAAAAAAAAAAAAACAAAAGAAACAAGAAGCACGACAGCGAGCTGCACTCCGATGGAAAATCTACACCCCGCCGTTGGCATGTCTGCTTGAATGTAGTGCAATGCACTTGCAACATGACTTGCAGCGGAAAAAATAATTTAGCCGCGGCAGAAAGGCACACCGAGAAATAGTCAACAGAATTTGAAAGTCGACGCAGCGGCCGGTGAGCAACGTCTGACAAGTTAAACGATAACCGACGGCACGACAAACCAGCGACGGCGGTGACGGCGTAATCCTTTTGCGGCCACTTGCACTTTCGAGTTTTCAACATGATTTTTACTTGTAGAGCTGCTCGATGCAGGCGAGCCCACTCCACGACTCGCCAGTCAGTGTGGCAGTGGGTTAAGACTTTAAAGTTCAGTAGTGGCTTTCAGCAGACTACCGACTCTGACGCGAGACGCAGATGTTAGGCCATTGGCTTTTGTAGTGTTGCCAACATTCCTGCAGCATGGTGGGGTTGTTTTTTTTATCGTTTCTGCCGAGTTGCGATAGAATGGTTCAATTAGAGTTTCAATGGGAAGTCATAAGTGGAAGTGGAAGTCGAATGTGGGCCGCGAAAGATAAAAAACGTGAATTAGATTTTTATATGAAGCCATTGATCGTTGCCTGGTTTTGGTCCTACATTTCGTCTGTGGTGCTGAGATTAAGAGGGCAAATGGAATGAGGCGGGGCCTGTGCTCCTATGAACGAAAGAGATTTCTTTGACATTTTCGATAAACGTCTGGCGTATGCGCAATTTTTTACGGTCCAATAGGAGTGGTGCTGGCAAAATGGATAGAGTGGCGCGTGGTGGTCTGCGCTGATCAGACTCTACAGGGCAGAAATCAAATAACTTAACGTGTTATTTTTTGGTATAAGGCTCTTTAGGAGGTACGTTTCATAGTCTCCAGTACGGAATTTAAAATTGCTGTTGATAGACTTGTAGTTGATAGACTTGTAGTTGATAGACCCTTAAAACCAAAGTAGATTGGTGGGTTTCCAACCACTTGAGACAATTTGAGTTTAGCTTGTCATAATAATTATAAATATCGATAAGTATCCATATCCAAGCTCATGATTTGGAGAAAATAAAGAAAATAAGATGATAAAGATAATCTTTGGATCAAACAAATTTTGGGAGGTCCTCCAAGCTATCCGAAATTAGAATTGTCTGTGGTTACCAACTTCAGGCTCCTGGATCACTTGCATTCTATGCTGGATCAGAAGGAAAATTTAAAAAGCAGAACAGTCTCCGTGCGGTTCCCCTGCACATCCTGCACGGACAGCAGGCAATGTTCTCAACCGACCCGGTGTTCATCTGACGTACGAGTGTTTGCTGAATTCTTAGCAAGCCTTGAATTTATTGCGTCGCACCCTTGAAAGCTAATTTTTTTATTATAAGAAACCGAAAAAACGTGATCATCACAAATTATCAATTTCGAACCGTTCCCATTGGACTCTTTTTTTTTATTTCTTGATTGATAAAACAATTATTCTAGTAGAGACGCAAGGCTTAACTTAGAGTCATTGAGCAATTTCGTTCAGCTGTTTCTGCGTGACTGTTTTCGACAGCAGGAAATCGCCGAACACGCGAAACACGTCTAACTTTTATGCCTCTCACAAACAAAATAAATATGCTATATAGCTGAAACTATAAACACATGTTCGAGATGAGTGTACCAACATAAAAAAAATAAAAAAAAATTATATTCAAAAGTACGTTGCCCGCGAAATTTTAAAATTCACTTTATTTTTTGAACAGACCTCGTCTGTCTAGCAGCGCTATATTTTCCAGAAAGAAAACATTGTTTACTACGGATGACAATGGCAATTTATAAAAAAAAATAAATAGTACACCTTGTTTATTGGACTTTTAACTTTATAAAAAAAATTATTTTACCTAGTTTTCATAAAAATTAGTACATAAAAAATGACGTCGCCCAAACCCGCCTGTTGAAACAAAATTTGCTCCATGGTTTGCATGGCAAATGTTGATCGATCCGCAAAATTTAAAAAAAAAAACTTGTGGTTATAGCCTGTTGAACTGGAATTTTGAGTTTCGAACAATTCAATAATTTATGTTAGTTTGAAAAAATGTGCTTTTTTCGTCATAAATTTCACACTTTAACAATTTTTTAAAATTCCAAAAAAAAAAAAATCCAAACAGCGAAAATAAATTTCAATAAACAATAAAGAAAACAATTTCAAATCTTTTAAAAATTGTATACAAAAATATTAACAACTGTTTGCGTCATCATGCACGCCGTGTCGAAAAAAGTTTTTTGAGAAAAACGCGTTTAGAATTTTTAGCATACCAGCATCAGACTCTCGTCATGCAGTTAGACTGTCTACCATAACTTTGGATGTATGGGAATTTTTTGCAATCGACTTTCACAGATATAAACTTAAAAGTATAGAGAACAATAACTTGTGAAAAAAAAAACATTTTATTTTAAATCCTGGATGTATTTAAGGCAATAATTTTATTTTATTATTATTAATTTAATAATATTAATCTGCGTGACAGAAGGCTGGGCTGCACCTTCAGTAAGTTGTACGCGGTTTAATTTGCATATGTAGACTGTTAATTTTTAGTTATATGTCTATGTTTTAGTTATATATCCTCAAAATTTCTTTCTTGTTATTCTTCAAAAAACTCTAAAAATTAATCTAAAACAATTTTTCTTCTCCATTTTCAGGCTCAATTCGTTCTCTGCATTGTGCACACACTTCGAGCGCTCTTCTCAACGCAATGCCAATTCTCAAAATTCATCTCAACACTCCTCTTCTTGAATTCATCGATTTTCTTCTGCTTATTCATGAATTTCTACATGCAAAGCTATAAGAAATCAAAAGCCAAATTAGTAGAGGCCGCCCCAAGTTGCAAGGAGGCTGTAAAAGCGGTGGAAGAACTCAAGGAAAAGGTCAACTAACCGATGTCACAAAATTGAGAACAAAAACAAATCCACAAATACCATTCAAACACCCTTAAGACTTTGTTTAATTTTTACTTTGTAAACTTTTTTCCTTTTCTTTTTTAATTTTCTTTGTATAGATGAAAATAGATTTACATTTTAAGGTTTAAACACAATAGTAGTTGTCTCAATAGAAAAACTTTCTTTCAATTTTTAGATGATCTTTTCAAATTCTTTTTTATTAAACCAAAAATATATAAAAAAAAAAATGCAATCACAAATCGTTGTAGAGATCACAAAGTACAACAGCACAAAGTAGATGTAGGAGATAGCTTGCCAGAGATTTTTTTTTTTTTTGTTATATTTAACACTTTTGTATGTTTTTTTTAGTTTTTAGTGAAGAAATTTCAAATTGTAAATTAATTGACGTCAGAGTTTGTTTTATTAAAACCTTAAGTCAAAAATTAAGAAACTGGTGTAATTTAATTTAAGTTTGGGATGTTCTATTTTATGTTACTGAATCGAAAAAAAAATGTGAATCACTTTTTAGGGAAGCTGTATATAGCCTTCTGTTGAATTTGATTTATAGAAAATAGATTAAAGTTGTTTTTTTTTAATTGTAAATATACTCAAAATCTGTACAACGAGGTTTTTTTTTTTATATAAATATATTGTATCCTAGTCTTAAAGCGAATAGCAAAAAATATAAACTTTATATTTATTGTTTTAAGTTTTTATAAAATAATTAAATAATGTAAAGAAAGAGAAAAAAATGTTCGAAAATTATATTATATGTTTGTTATGTTGCCAAGTATTTTTTTCGAATAATAAAATGATTTAACTTTTTTTAAAAGGTGTTTATTTAAAACTTTATGATCGTGAATGAAAATCTGTGGTGACCAAAGGATCTTACTTTTTTTTTAATAAGTTGCTTCAGCTTTCAAATTAAAGCTGATATATTTGTAAAATGAACCAATCCTAAAATTTTATCTCGAAGTAATTTTCAAAATAAATATAACCGCAAAGTTATCGCTACCGACTAAAAGAAAATTTCGCAGGAGAGACTTTTTTTGTTTTTTGTCTGTGATGTGAATGTCGCTTGCAATAAATTTTGTTTTCTCTGTTATTTTTAGCTGGAATTCTTTATTAAAAAACAAATGATGCAACCCATCGAATAACCTATCGAACTACATTAATTAATTTTTGCTTTACATGTCGCTTATGATAATTTGGCGGTTAGGGCGCTATATGATATTTGTTAAGGGGCATTTTCAAAGTTAAGTAAAGCGTATTTTCCAAATATAGTAAGGTGATTTTTCTTATTTTTGTACAATCTTAATAATTTCAAAGCTCTGCTAGCCATTGACTGACTAAGAAAGAGAAAATCATGGTTTTGAAGGGGGAAAACTACTTTAATGACTGCCACCATAACCAAAATAAAAAATATGTGACAAACGTCAAACGAAATTAATTTTTTGTATTTAAAATTAATTAAGATCAGATTTAAAACGTTGAGCTTGTGTTCAAAACGGTGACCAAGCTACTTTTAGACGGACCGTTTCAAAGAAATTGGAGTAATATTGAAGTAAATAGAATGCGCGGATAGATCGGAAATAGCTTCTTATGCCACTCTTTCCATCATTCGATTGTAGATGCAATTAACTAAACTATACATCAATTAATTAAAATATGTGCATTAACTGTGAATTCGAGTGAATATATTTATGTGCTATGCATTTCTGCGAAGGTCCAAAAATCCCCATATTCCATTTGTTTTTTTTTTTTTTTTGAGACGATCAAAATGCAACGATGCTTTTGGTAGTGTCAGTGTTGGCTTCTAAGAAGTAAAACAGTTGAGTAAAAAGGTGCATGCCCTGGTTTCTCAAAATAAAAATGATAAAGAAAAATGAAAATTGTTGGGAAAATCAACCTTTTTATTTTTTTTGGTTGCAATAAGTTTTTTTTTCGGTTTTCAACATAAAATAAAGTAAAAATTTAAGTTCAACAATAAAAAAATGTGTCTTCTTTCGATATTCACACAGACGCCCTTTGTTTTGTTCGACGAAAGTGGCCTCTGCATTTCATAATTGATGGCGTTTTGGGTCAAATTAAAGCGTGAATATCAGAAAACCAGGCTACTGCCTCCTTTATAAGCTACGTATCCCCCTATCATAGCATGCCCACCATGTATAACAATCTGTCAAAGCCTTAAAGACAAATCAATCAATCAAAAAATTGGGAATGCAAATACAGTCGAAGCCCTCTAATTCGAACACCCTCTAAGTCGAAATGCCCTCTAACTCAAATACATTTTTTCGCCTCTCGGTCTATTTTCAATTCCTCTAAGTAGATTTTTTTTCTTTTTTGCAAAAAATTATCAAAGAATTTCTTCTCGCAACTTGTATCAAGCGCGCAACTTGTATTGCATGCTCTGACTCTCTCTCAATTTGGCACTGGACGACGAACACCTTTCATTTTATGTTAATTTTTTAGTGCAAAAACGTCGGAGAAAAAAACGCATGTGGTTGCCCTTATTATTGTTTACCTATGCAAAAAGAAAGAGAATGTTCACAGCAAGAATGAGGATTTGCATGGCGACATACACGGCAAACATCGAACCTAAAGAACATGATTCGCTAACAATTCTCTGTTGATTGGGCGAACACAATTGTCATCTAGGGCCACATAATCTTCGTCTACACACAACCACAAATCAGCTATAGGTTGTTTGTACACACAACCCTGCGGCTCTGTATGAATAACTGCGCCGCTTATTCATTGTGTTGTTGGTGGCCTCAAACAATTCGCTTTTAATATAAAAACAGGTAGGTATCTGAGAGGTTTTCAAACTTTATTTAGTGAATGCAATGAGAGTCCGGATGAAGTTCAACATTGCCTTTTTAAAATATAGTCCCTTTTTAACAGGCTTCATTCTCCAATTTTAAAGACTCAATCCAAAAGCAAGCTTTTTCAAGTAATTTCCTGTGTTTTTTTTCTTACATATATATTCTTTTGAATAAAATAAAGGATATTAAGCAAAAAAAATATGAATCCCTCTAACTCGAACTTATCGAAAAATTCCTCTAACTCCAATAATTTTGAGATCCCGTGAAAATTCGACTTAGAGAGCTGCGACTGTACTTTTTTTTAGCGACTGTAGCAAAAGGTTGAACGCTTTAAATGGACGAAGAGATTTTAAATCGACTCAAAAGGCCTGTTGGACACTTAAACCTTAGCGAATACGGGGAATATCTCAGATTTAGTACAAAGAAAAGTGATACTCTACTTGAAAGATCTAACCAAAGATAGATGGACTTATTGTCTCCCAGGCTAGAGAACCTTTTTCTTTCCTATTTTTTTAGCTTTTGGATATCTTTCCATTGTTACCTCTACCACACTAGCAAATTTCGAATTCAAAAACCCACCGTTCATCTCCGAAAAATTCGAAGACACATATTTACAACTACTGCCAACTTCACTCACCCACCATCACTATTTCTCTCTTCAAATCTTCTTTGCTCTCTTTCAAATATCCATTCCTCTTCCAATCTCCCATTCGTACAAATGCCAATCAGAAACTTTGTTTTGCCTGTTTCTTCTCTCTCTCATTCTATATTTTTTTACGAAAACAAAATCAGCCCCTTCTCTCTTTCTAATTTTCCAGTTTTGACATTTCCACGCTCTTCGCCCATTTTTTCAATCGTGCGGATACGACATTCAATTTGAAAACGAGAAAAAGAAAAATAAATTGCACAAAATCATAAAAAGAAAGCCACAGCCGTACTCCGGACGAAAGCAAATAGAACGAAAAATAAATAAAATCTTCAACTTCATATTAAAATAGGACCGTTGCCGTCGTCTTTCCTCCGTTGTTCGCATCCCGCCGCCACCTTTGCCGATGACCGCCGCCGTCGTGAGTGAGCGATTATTTGCATAATAAATTATCCATTCGACGGCGGAATGAATTACAAGTGAAAATCATAAGATATCAGCCAGGAAGGCAAACTTAAGTCTTCAATTCGTTTTCTTATTGTGTGTTCTTTTTTTTATTTTTTTTTGGTCGATCAGAGATTATGAAATAATTCCGAAAACGGTGTACAGAAAGTCCCTGGGCATGTGAGAACTTTTAGGCAGAGCAAAGGCGAACCAAACTAAACGAAGACGGAGTGAGAGAAGCAAAAGTTTTTCCTTTATTTTCCACAGATTTCCCTCGAAAAGTTCAGTGACTTTCGTGCGAATCGAATTGTGAAGTACCTCAAATGACAGTCACCGCCATCCATGCAATGGACCAGAATTCACTAGTAAATCCTCCAGTCCCAATGATGTCGGGCTCGAGTTATCAGTCCGCTGCAGGGGCTTCCCAGAGTCATTGCACACACTTGCCCACGGGTGATGACGATGTCAAGGTCTTGGTGGTCAATGAGAACTTTCACCGTGACGACAGCGGGAACGAAGAGGACGAAATGGCTTGTGCGAAGGAGACCCTTCAGGCATGGGACGACACACAGAACCAAGTGACTTGGCTGTACGACGACGAGATTGATGTCTTGGACCAGGACCCGGGTCACACGTTCTTCAATCGCGTGGACAGCACCGAAATTATCTATCAGCCAAAGAAGAAGAAGGTCAAAATGGTGGGGAAGTACGTGATGGGTGATGTCCTTGGCGAGGGCTCTTACGGCAAGGTAAAGGAAGTCCTGGACTCGGAAAATCTGAGTCGGAGAGCTGTGAAAATTCTAACCAAACGAAAACTGCGACGGATTCCAAACGGAGAACAGAATGTTCAGCGGGAGATTCAATTGCTTAAGAACTTAAAGCACAAGAATGTGATTGAGCTGCTTGACGTGCTATACAACGACGAGAAACAAAAAATGTACCTAATCATGGAGTATTGCGTGGGTGGATTACAAGTGAGTTCGCATCGATTTGTTCTGTGGCGGTGTGGTGGTAATGTTTTATTTTTAGGAAATGCTAGACAACGCTCCGGAGAAGAAACTACCTCTATTTCAAGCACACAGATACTTTCGCCAGCTCATTAATGGGCTGGAGTATTTGCACGGCTGTCGGGTGATACACAAGGACATTAAGCCGGGTAACTTGTTGCTGACACTTGATCAGACACTCAAGATATCGGATTTTGGAGTGGCGGAACAATTGGAGACTTTCGCCAATGATGACACATGTACAACTGGGCAAGGCTCGCCGGCATTCCAACCGCCGGAAATAGCCAACGGGCAGGAGTCTTTCTCTGGCTCTAAGGTGGACATTTGGAGCAGTGGGGTGACACTGTAAGTTGATTTATTTGTTTTTATTGATTGCTGCCTCCTTGTGCGTTTAATATTTATTGCAAACACGTTGGTTTTTCAAGGTGGCAACTTTCAGTAGGAAAAGAGTAGTAGAAGAATCTAAAATCTACAGTTTACATCCACAATTTTGGCTAAGAAAGCTGATTATATTCATCTTCTATGATATAGAATGAAATTGAAGCACAATCATCCAAAATCGTTTACCAGCGACTACTTTTCCTGTTATTCATTGTTATTGAAGTGCTGCTTTCTCTATAGTTCAATGAGTAATAAAATGATTTTAACTATTTCTTAGATCAGATCGACACATTCGTAAAAATAATTGAGGAGTATTCTAACTAAAATGTGATTAGGGTAGATATAATTTTGGCGGCTTTTAGCCCTGTTCTTGAACCATTTTTTGAATAATCATTCAAATCTTTTGAAATCGATAAAGCCTGCGCGCAATGTCGCGACTCCAGATATCCTATTTTACCTTAAAAACAAGACAAGATTCTCCACAACAACTGATTATCCATTTTCTCTGTCAAACTTTCACATACCCACGATGCATTATCTGCGCAATACCTAAACTAACCGCAAACAAAAAACTACTAAAATATTCCAAGCACTTAAGCAATAATTTTATAATCAGCATTTGGCTGAGATGATGGAGATCGGTAAAAAGTGCTGTCGTAACCTTCAGGGGCAGTAAAGCCATACGATGAAACGATACAATATCACAAATCAACACAAAACTCTGTCCAATTAATTGATTGTGTACGCAAATGATGTTGACACACATAATACGTGAAGCAAACTGTCTTGTCTATTTACGTGAGAGCGAGATCTTTCAAATATATTTTGTGTGATCAACTTGAAAGAGAATCCAGCACTTAAATAATTTGATTTCCTAGGTTGTTTATGTACTCAGTATTGTGCCTTAATTGAACGCTTTCTTGTAATTAGTTGAACTGAAATGAAATACATTTTTTTAGCGCAGTAAGTTGTGTTCTATATCACAACAAATTTTTACTCACGTTATGGAATTGCAAGACAAATTAACTATTGACTTGCTTTTAATCTGCAAAGATTCATGAAGGCTTAGCAAATAAACTGAAGCAGCCATCCTTCGTTTAAATTTTCTCTACAAATGATTTGGGCTTTTAAAGCCGATCGAGTTGCTTACACTGTTCAGCCGTATCACTGTTTCACAACTCCTAGTATTTTCTAAATAGTTACTTCCAAATTTGATTTGCTCCGATCAATTCTTGATGATTTTCTGTGATGTTTTCCCGATGTGTCACTCTAAATAAATAATATCTTCTTTTGCGTGCTTCAGGCCCGAGTAAAACTGAGCTTCGCCATCTGGCACAGATCTGTATACACCGGAGCCGAGGTAGTCCTCTGCAGCATTGATTTTTGGGCTTGAACTCGAGAACTTCACGAGATTGAGCATTATTTCATTAAAGTCCATTCGCTGTACATGACCTAGCGATCTAAGTCGAGACACTTAGATTCGTTTGACAAGGCCGATGTCGTTGTACAGTTCATAGAGTTCTTCGTTTAGTCTTCTCCACAAACTCCATCTGTGCAAACGGGTCAATAGAATAAATGATATGTTTCGAATTGGTTTCAAATTCTCAACGAAACACTTTGTACACACTGTTCTTTAATTTTACCCTATCCTATCTGGTGTTGCAACAGTCTGTAGTGAACCATCAAAAATGCAAACCTCTCCAACCACATTTGTAACTAGCTGTTTCAGTGCCGCGCACCAAGATTGTTAAGGTTAGCTTCCACTTAAGTGCGCCATCTGTTCGTCAGCCTTCGTCTACCGCGCCGACCATCTGGCGTAGATTCAAAGATGTTTTGAACCCGAGCGGTGGTGTCCATTCGTTCCACATGGCCCGTCTCTGACGTTAAAGTCTAATCTTCCTGACTAGATCAGCGTCGTGGTACTGCCCGTGCAACTCGTGATTAAACTTTCCCCTCCACTCACCATCCGTGCAAATGAAACCATAGATCACCCGAAGAGCTTTCCTTTCGAAACACCTAAATTCGCTTTTATTCGTTTTTCTTAGTCAGAAGAAACTCATGATTAGTAAGAGTTATTCTTTGTTTGATCTCCGCGCTGGTCTCTAAATTTATAGCCGAGCTCTAGTACGCAAAGTCCTTTACTACCTCAAAGTTACGGCTGTCAATGATGACCCTTTGACTACGTTAACCACATTTCCCACTGTTTTCTTCCAATTATGTCAATGGCATCCGCATATGCAAATAATTCGGCAAACTTTTAAAATAAAATGCCTCTAGTGCTGACGTTGAAGTTTTGCAATATTCTTTCAAGTATGCTGTTTAGGTCTTCATAAATTTTTATATTACTGCTCGAGATGCTATTTTCTATGTTTCTCCTCGCAGAGAGTACTAAATACTCTATGTACTATCAGTTCCTAACTAAGCGTTCATTTGGCTATGCGATCCTAGTACGAGGACCATTTGTATGCGATGCTGGTGGAGGTGATGCCGCGGCTGTTAACGATTTACTTTGTAGACTTTATGCTAAATCTTCTAGCAAGTGTCCAAATTTGGATCGTCGTTGCAAAGAACTGTACAAAATTAAAACCTGGTTCCTTCTGTGTAGACGACCGTTCGCGCAAAGGTTCGCGAAGAAAAAACCTTCAGAGACGCTGAATTGGAGGTATACTTCGAAGAATGTCAATGTCAAGCGCGAGAACAAGCAAAAGCAGACATTTTCACTCAGCCAAAAGTATAGTGTGTCAAATCAAACCGGGTACTCCAATCCGGCCTCTTGCAGCAAGCACTGTTGGCGATGCCGAATTCTCTCATGTCTTTACACAGTTCTTCGCTGGCTTTGCTCTCGTAGGTGGCCTTAAAGTCTATAAACAGGTGGTATGTTGGAATATTGAACTCTAGACGTTTTTCTATCGCCCGGTAAACATATGATCCACTCTTGATTTTGCTGATTTGAAACCACATCGATGTTACCCGATTATGTTTTCTTCGTTTGATCTTATAGAATAGAGGAGAATATCAATAATATATGATTCGCCTGGTTTTCGTCCTAAAATATCTGTAACTCACCGCCCAGTCATAGAAAACGTTTCCAATTTTACTTTCCCTAACTTATTTCTCTTTATTTCTTATTTCAGATACAATATAACAACAGGACTATATCCATTCGAGGGTGACAACATTTATAGGCTATTAGAAAATATTGGACGAGGACAATGGGAGGCACCGGACTGGCTTTATAAGCTGGACGATAAATTAGCCAAATTAATTTTGGGCATGTTGCAATCAGATCCAGACAAACGTTTTACCATTCAACAAATACGCTATGAACCGTAGGTTACAATCATCTTACGTTTATTGTTCGTGTAATCGAATTAACTCATTACAGATGGTTTATCTCAGCACCCGAAGAAAAGGGACCACCAATTCCCATTCCACCACTGAAAAATGATAAATATCGTCGATCCACAGTACTGCCTTACTTAGATTCTTTCAATTATGAAACTGAATACGACCAAGAGGAAAATTACTTTACCGAACATGACTTGAATCGTAAGTTGATGATTATTTCTTAAAGTTGAATCAAAGGAACCTATTTTTTTTTTTGCAGAGGAGCTTGCCCGAAAGGCAGCCGAAGCTGCTGCTCAGATCAAAGCCCAAAAGAGTGCCGCCTCACTATCGAATCCAACAATTTCAACCAGTGGCGCTGCGCTCCAAGCTGCAGCAACCTCATCCAACAGTCTAAAAGACAAGAAAAAGCATCATTCGTCGTCGGCGTCGTCACTCAAAAGGCAGGCAAAAAAGCTCACATCGTGCATATCGGTCAGAAAACTTACAAATTGTCGGCCGTCTTGAAACGATTCCGCGGAGTTTTGTTCTCCTCTTATATTAGTATTTATCGTTTGCTCTTTTGTTATTTAATTTTCTACTTTCATTTTTTTTTCGGTATCTTCACTACAAACAACGGACGCGTGGCCTTTTCGTAACAAAAAATAATGAAAAAAAGAAAAGATTAGTTTAATTGTTTTGTTTTTCAATCGTCCTGTCTGTTTGCGCGCTGTGCTGCTTCTCTCAAAAGTCACAAAACTTCAGAACTTTCCTACCGACAATACAAAACACATACTCGTCGTATATTCGCATGTAAACTTTGTCATTTTTTTTCTATTTTTTTTTTGTTAAATCATTGTGGCACATAATATTCTAAAACGTGTTTCTTTCTTCTTTGGGTTATAAAATTTTTTTTTTCTACGTGTGAATGTACAACACTTCCGTTTAATGTTTGCTTTCCACTTTGCTATAAAAGAATTCGAATCGCATAAACATTGATTCATTTTTATACTCTCGGTGTTAGGTCTGTTAATGCAAATCAGAAAACAAAAAGCAAAATGCAAATTCCAAAAATTTAAGAAAAAAAAAAATTTAAGTAGTCTGTATAAAATAAAAAAACAATAACAAAAACAAACAAAATGAAATCGATGAAAGGATCACTGCTGGTCAGATCGGTCTGCAATCAACGATTAGACAAAATTCATGTTAGTGGGTACAAAAAGCATAAATAAATATAAAAAAACAAAAATTAAATCCAGGACCCAAAGTGGGAAATATTGTTAAAATTACATAAATAAAAAAAATTGAGACTATGAATTTTCTTTATTTTTACATCTGCACAACTCTTCAGGATTAAAGATTTACCAAAGTAGGATAGGAGTAAAGACTTCGTCAACCTATTCACCTTGCGCATGATGCAGAGTGAGTTCATTCAACACTACGGCACTTCTGCAAAGCATTGCGTTCATAATTGCTTTGCAGGACTGCGGCAGTGCTGCTTTTATGAACTTACCCGCACTTAACTCGAAAACTATCTAAATTTAACCGGCTAAGCTAAGCAAATTAATGCGACCCTGCGACTTGTCTTTTCGAAGAACGAATTTACTGAAATTAAACGCATCCAGAAAAGAATCATTTCAACGTCTGCTTACGGCAGCAGCTTTGTCACAAAAGATCTATTCGCTTAGAATTGAACAGAGTACATCAAGCACGATACACACTAAAAAGACTGCAAGTCTAATTCCAATCCAATTGAATGCATGAAGAAAAATCTTGGGTTAACTTTGTATTATTTCTCCAAACATTTAGCCAATCTGTGCCCAAATTAAAACTAATTGAATCCCCCAAAAAAGTGATAGAACTGACCTCAAGAATTTGACTGATTTACAAATTTAAATTTACAATTAATTTCTAATAAGACTTGTAACGGTTTATCTCCATCCTTATATCTCCTTATCTTATAGACTAAAAGAGTCAGTGAGTTGGAATTATTGGCATTTCACTAAACTTAATATAATAAATATAAAAACTGACTTCCTCAGTAAACTCTCTTCTTACAGTCCCATGAAGAAACCTCACTAAATCGAAAAAACCTGTTCAATTTGATCCCCTCGTTCATTCAAACTTATTTTTGTGCAAACCAACATGAAACCTCTCTAATTCGGAAATGATGGCTTGTTTACCTCTATAATTCGAAGTCAAGTTTACCTCTTTTTCCTTCAACAACCGTTAGCTGAAATGCGGTAGTTGGAAAAGTAAGAAATATTTTTTTCTGAAGCCTCAGTAATTCAAAAACCTCTGTAAGTCGAAGTTTTTTCCTGATCCCATGAAATTTGAATTATCGAGAGTGTACTCTACAATTTAAAGCTTGAAGTACAAACATAACTTTTGGTTCGATCTCCGAACGTACGAGAATGTACAACTTTAGTCAATTTTGTGAAATATTTTATCGCACAATTCAACAAAACTGAACTGGCCGGAAATAACCCAACTTGCCCCATTTTGGCTCCTCGAAAAGATCTATGCAGTGAAAACCAACCAACGGCTGCCCTATGCCGTTGTTGCCAATCTCTTCAAGCTGTGACGGCTCACTAATGTCGATAATGAACTCACTAAAAACAGGAGACCCGTACACGATCATCCAAACGGACGCCCAATAGCCGAACTCTAAGATGAGTTTGCTGGTATTGAATCGGAAGTCATCAAAATTGGTCTAGCAGTGCTTAAAATTAAATTAAAGTATATGCTGTCTTTAGGTTATGTTGACCCGAACCTAATGACATGTTACCACTGACGAATTGACCCGAACATCGAGAAGCAACTATACGATTGAGTTTAATAAGTAAAGTGAGTAAATTATTAGAGTCTTTTAATCCAGAAGTGACTTTCTCCAAGATTAATTTAAGCCACGCGCACAGTGAGTCGAGAAAGCGATGAGATGCGTAATGCGATTCAACTTTTTCCATTTGTCACATCAAAACTTGCTTTAATACCTATGATCACGTGTATAAGAATATGTGTAACAGTTTTCTAGCTCCTCTCGTTTCATGCATCGCTTCTCGCTTCCTTTGTAAAATCTCAATAAAACAATACATACTTCTCGCTTCCTCGCTTCATTATACGTGAGGCCGCAACCATACAAAACCTTAATCACTGCGAACAATCGCAAAGAACAGAAGCGCTTGATCTTTTCCACAATCTTCGCCAACGCTCTGTGGTCAACAGGAGGAGAAAATTCAATTACATACTAGACTGCCCAAACAGCGATAGAAGTAGTCCACCGTCTGCGTCCACCGATGCTTTAAATTGCCAGAATATATTGAGCAATGGCACCTAATCTAACCTCGATCCATACAATCTTCATCATACTCAGAAAGTGAAAAGAACCTAAACCAACTTGGCTTGCACTCAAGAAAGCTGCCAAAATGTAACGCTGGCATGAGAGTAGGGCAGTAAGACTAAATAAAGGCCTAATTTTTAAGCATCTTCTAAAATCACATTTAACAGTAACGTAATGTAAAAGACTCTCGGTAGCGTGAACTAATAAAAACCAGGCCTGTTCATACGAGCGAAATTCTTCACATTATCACATGTCACATGTCTTGTTAAAAGATACTAAATGAATGAATGAATGAAGAAGAAACTTATTTCTATTTTGTTTTCATAATAAAATATTTGATTTCAAATGTATTTTTAAGAGTTGTATACAAAAACAAGAATTGCGCTATTTTTTCTGCAACTGTTTACTAACTAAAATACAGTGCTCCACAAAAGTTTGCGTACGATAAAGAAATTTGGCGAAAAAGGGCGTTTATTCTCAAACCATATGAGACAATTTGTTTTGAAAGGCATATTTGAAAAGAGCTTTGTTCAAAGCTTCAAATTTAATTTAATTTAAAATTAATTCAATACTCTTATCCATTCAAAAGTTATAACAAAAACAACAACCAATATAGCCAAAATCAATCCACAAAAGTTTGTGTACGGCGAGTAAATTTTCACAATAAGAACCATTTAAATAACTGTAACTAATTAAGGGGAAGGTAAATACATTGTCTTTGTATACCCGTTGTTAGCAAGTGAGGAAATGTAGAAAAGTCCATAAATCGGGTAACAAAAGACCATAAATATGGAAAAAACGGAATATAGTTGGAATGAGAGGCTAATGGCTTCTAATTTGTATTAAGAAGGACGGATGGCCTAGGGGGTTGTACAAAATAAACCTCAAAAAGCCAGTGAACAACCCAACCAAAAAATGGCCGCTTCGGGATTACTGGAAATTGCAAACAAGAGCAGAACTGTCCAATCATTCAAGCTCTCTCCAAGAGAAAAACGAGCCAGAAGCAAACGTTAGATCAAGATCCGTTTATAATGGCAACAAAAGTGACGGAACAAGCCCAGGAATTCTATACTACCCAAGTGTACCCGAAAATATTATGGAGAACCATTTTTGATATGGGGTTTCGACAAGCGTACCAAGGAAAAAAAACACTGATCAACAAAACTACGAGGCAAAAAATGAAATTGTTCTTTGGAATATGAGTGGTGAAGGTTTCCTCCACATCCTCAAGCGGCCGTTATACACGAAAATGTTGAACTAAGATTCGTCGGAAAATATAGTTATACGCCCGAAGTCCGTAGCCTTGGTTAGGTACTCTCCTGCAAACGAGAATTCTTTTCGTCTGTAAATTTTGTTGATCAAGCAAAACAATTGTACCATTTGCAATGGCCACGCACGGTCTAGGCCCCATATAAGAAATGGTTCTACGTAATATTTTCCGATACACTTCGATGTTATGGAATTTCTGGATTTATTTCGTCACTCTTTCTACTGTTATAAGCGGTTCTTGATCTAGTATTTGTTTGAAAGGTCGTTTATCTCTTGGAGAGAGCTTGAATGATTGGACAGTTCTGCTCTTGTTTTGCAATTTCCAGTAAACACCCTTTTTCGTCAAATATCTTTATCGTACGCAAACTTTTGTGGAGCACTGTATAATCGTAGTGTACTTCAGTAAATCCCCACTTAAGTACAGTAAAGTATTGATAGTTCGAATTTCATGGGACCAGGAAATTACAGAGGTTTTCGAGTTACGGCGGTTTTAGGAAAAAAATATTCCTCACTTTTGTGAGACTTCGAATTACAGAGGTAAACAAGCTATCATTTTCGAATTATAGCGGTGTTTGTGTCGTTTTTGCATAAAAATAAATTCTTATGAGACGGTGAGAATGCTTCAATTTATAGAGGCTTTCGAATTTTTGAGGTTCGACTTATCGATGGTTGACTGTATTATGAAGTGGGACTTAATCGCTTCATTGGGTCTAATACTGGCTGATGCAGGCTTATTGCAATGACGTAATAACATTGAAATTTTATTTGCATTCCACTCAGGTCACTGAGGTATAGTCTCACTTACCTACTCTTACACAAAAAAATATTAAATTTAAACTAAAAATAGTATACAGTGTCCCGCAAAAGTATTCGTAATTTGATTATTTCATCTTAAAATTATTTCGTAATAAACAGACTAGTTTTGGGTATGCGTAATTTCTTAAGGCACGAGTACGATAGCGCCAAAGTTTGCTAATATATTTTGTAGAGGGGTCAAATGCAAGTATTTTTGACAATGGGCGGTGGTGGTCTACCCCGCCTTGTTTAGGATGTAGGGGCTGTTTTAAAGAAAAATCAATTAACATGAAAAAAAAAAATCATTAGAAAACAACGGCAACACTTAACATAGTGTACTATACCAACTTTGAATCCAAGAAACTTGATTTTTAGTCACACATTCATGTCCACAGTTTCTGAAAAATTTGCATGCAAACTTTATACCAATTTTTTTTTTCCAAAATTTTAGAATGGAGTACTGAGTTTTTGTCAATGCTCACATTAATTTTGAGTCTGTTTATTAGATTTTTTAGACAAAAAAGTGCTTTTAGCGAGATTCTTCTTCTTCTTCTACTAACCAAAAAAATGTACAAAGCATTCCTTTTTTTGCAGACATCTTATTAAATTCTTTTCTTTTAAAAACACTTATAGACAATATCCTTAGCTTAAATTCTCAATTCATTTGTCCATACCCTCCGCCGGTGGTGGACTATCAATCTCGCCCATGTGGAACATCTGATGATAAAATGCACCCAATTTTGGCAGCTTCTTCTGCATTATATTTCGTAGAACATCAACATACTGTGGTGGAACTTTTGAAGTGTTCGGATTACGCCAGTGCAGGGCGTTGTTGTCGCAGGTAAATAGCGCAGGAGATGGCACATTGTCCTTGAGATAATTCCAAATACATTCCTTCAGGATGAGCGCGATCTAAAGGAAACCAATGTAAATGTCATTCGTGCACAATTTGAACTCCTTACCTCAGGTGCTTCAAAATATTCGACAATCATGTGAAAGCTGGCCAAAGGTGGGGGCAGCAGCTGTCCCATGGCCAGGATTTGAAGCACTTTCTTTGTACACTGCATGAGCTCCTCGTTCTTGTCGATTTGTTGGAATTTGTTGACTACGATAAAGTTGATTAAAATCATAAGATGGAGATTGATGTGAACTGCTTACCATTTTTCGCCCTCCACTGATGGAGACACGTTGCGCAGAGGGCACGCAGGAGCACTGATGAGAAACACAAAGCTGGTCGGTGAGTGGCAATGAAGCCCAAAATAGCCCACAGAATTGGCGACGAAATAAATGCTCGGCGAATGCGCAGATCACGCTCCATAGTGACCTTTGTGAATTCTTCGTCTGGGAACGGAAGTCCGTTGTACATGACATCGGTGGAGACCATCTCGACCAGGAGCAGTGAGACCATGGAATAGCCTTCGACTTGGTTTTGTTTGTCCTAAAAAGAATGCCTTAAGACCAAGTTTCAGGTTGTCAGCGCATAGTTTACGTACCAAATCATTGCAACAAGAGTCGATAGCCTTGATCAGCAGTCCCTGTAACTCTGGGTCCGGCTCCGATGGCTTCGCATTGACATTCTCCGGCCGGAGACCTTTTCCAATGACTCCGGCGTGCAGAACTGTGCGGTTGGTGTTCGGACCAACTGTTTGCTTTTGATTCGTGAAAATTAACATCTCGCTCTCGGGAATTGCCGTCTCCTCCACCTCGGGTTCCTCGTAAGCTCCAAACAGGTATCCATAGAAAAACAGTGCTCCCTCAACCAGCTCCCGAAGACAAGCCGACCGTGCTGACTTTCTGGCGCTACACTGACGTTGGAAAAGATTGAATGCACGGTTCACGGCTGTGGAGCGAAGAGTGGGACCTGAAAAGGGAAAGAAGTCAACAATGCTATAGGCCAAATCTTTCAAGGAACTCACTCTTCTCCGTCAAACTCCAAAAGAAGTACTTCACCGTCAGACTGGACAACTTGAGGACCTCAGTTGTGCTCATGACGTTTAACTTGGAGCCGGCGTCAATTGTGTTCAGAAGGTCCACCACGGTGTGTGCCAGTATTCCGTGATCGCTTTGCTTGGGAACTATGATCACGTCGTCCGTCTCCATTGGTATCGGCTGATTGGTCTTGGCGCGTTTTATGTTTTCCTTGACGCTTCCGATATTTACAGCTCGAGACGAATCTTCCATTTCCATGACGAGTTTCGACAGCGCACAGCTGAGAACTTGAAGAACCTTTGACAAACAGTCATTGAGGGTGTTTATAATGCTCTGCTGCTTCAAGTATGGGACTATTCCCTTCTTTTCTAACCTAAAAGACAGAAACATTCAATTCGGTTTAGACTTTTTCGTATGTTCGTGTTGCTTACTTTGCCAGAGCGGTTAGATTTTGAAATGTATTCAACGCCTGCAGTTGCTTCTCCTTCTCGTGGAACTGCAGCTTCAGCAGAACCTCTTCAAGGGCCATCTGTATGCCAGGCTTGATGTCTGGAAACTCCACGACTCCGTTTTGACCCCCGATGATGCGTATAACCGCTCCGATTCCCGCCTTGTTGAGGAGGTACGACTTTCGAAGAAGCTCTGATATGGTCTGGTGATAGATGTGCGACTGCTGTGTGGCTAAAACAACACAAAACAAATTTAACCTCACTTCTGTTTCATCCTTTTCTTTTCTTTCATTAAGACTCACAAACAATCAGAAGCAACCTCACAGCTGTCTGCTGTTCAATCATATTCGTGCTGAGGCACGATTTCCACAGCAAATACTTCGACGCGTCTGTTCCGAGATCACTCAGGAGCGGGCAATGGGAATTCAATAGAATCACCTGCTCTATCTCTTGGAGATTATACTCCAGGAAATCCTGACACCACGGATACTGCTCTGCTAGCTTTGCTGCGATCATCAAGAGCTTGGAGCCGTTCGTCTTAAGATTAACCGTGAGATTATTGAACGACGGTTGCATGTCCGTGAAGACTTTGTTGTTCATCCAAACCGGCGTCTGACGGATGATGGCCTGAACGAGGTTGTCGTTATCTGGAGGAAGAGAGGAGACGTAGAGACGGTGTCATAGGAGCCGGCAAAAACTTACACATATCCAAAAACACTGTGACCATGCACTGGAGGACAGACTCCGAATAGTGAGACATTTGGACGATGAATGGAATGACGTACTGATGCATGGATTTCTTTGGCATGAATCCATCCTGAAACAAAAACAAAAATCAACTAAGCCATAAGGAATGAGAATCTTTTAGTGCACCTCCAGCAAGTCATGGAGTGCCTGCTTCAGTTCCTTCTCGTGTGCGTACGCCAAGTAGTCCAGAATTCCGATTTCCGAGTCGAAACGGCAACGAAAATCCTCCGAGAAGCGCTTTAGCCCGCACTGGAGAATCTGTGAAATGATTTTCAACGGAAAACATCCGCCCAATCGCGCAACGACCCAATCGAAGGTCAGCGAATATCTCTGAAATGCAGCTACAAACAAAGCTTATAAATCAGCCTCCCCTAAACCTCCTACTAGACCTTACCAAGCAAAGTTTCCACGCAAGATTCTGCTTCTGCGTTCGTCAGCTTCCGAAAGCAGGAGCTGATCAAACTGAGTAGCCCCTTTATTGCCCCACAGTTTAGCCAAAAGTTGCATGATGCACCGATGCTCATTTTTCTCTTATGCGAGTACTTATCAGACAGTTTTCCCACCAAGTCAAGACTCCACGAAGCAATCAGTGGTCCCCAAGCGGGTGGACCCTTGTTAACCAGGTTCTCCAGAGCCTCTTGTATATCAACATATGCATCGTCTTCTTGCGGCAGAGGATTCTTGGTCTCACTACCAGCCGTAGCAACATACATCCCAACAGAAACATCAAACACATGAGAGAAGTACTCGAAAACGACTTCACGCGATGCTGGTAAATCCTCGAGAAGATGAAGACTCGTGCGCACCAAGTGGGCTGCGTGGATGATTTTCGGATTGCCACGGTGACTGGTTACAGCGGAGGTGAATTGTTTCAATTCATCGAGAATATATTGGTTTGTCATGATGATTTTTAGTTTAGAAATCTATTTTAGTTTTTATTGCTAGACCGAAAATGTAAACATCACACGGAACCACCAGCAGCTAACAAATGAACTGTCAAAATCTGGCATTTGTGACATGAATTGAGATGCTGGCGACGTCTGGTGGTGAGATGGTGTTGCTGAATGTGGAATGGGATGAGTATTTCTTTTGAATCGGAGATGATTGTGAACAGACGTTAATTTTGAAAAGTGAAACAGATTTTATAACAACTGGCAGTTGATTTTTTTAGGATCTGCATTCAATTCAGTTGTGGTTTTGTCTTTAATTTCCAACGGGTAAGAAGTGTGTATTAAACGATTTAATGGCGAAATATTGGGGTGGAAAAATTTGCTTAAATCCGGAAAATTTCATTGAAATTGCAATTTGATGTCATGGCGTTTTCTTCTAAAAATAGAAAAGTTTTTTTTTTTTTCATTAATTTAATTGATTTAAATACCTAATATCAGTTAGAGCTGATTGTTAAAATAATATAAGGGTTACTCTAGTTTTTTTGTGTGGGAGAGCGAACAGATTATGTTGTAAAACAAAAGAGCATTCAAAATTAGATGCGAATTGATTGAAATCGTTTAAATTTAGTTGTGCCGCATGTATCAAATTATGCCATCTTTGATGTCAAAGCAAAGCTCTACACATAAGAAGTATAATAACTTAATAAAAGTGGTTTACTTATGTTGTTGTAGCAATCATCGACTCAATTATGGTCGACGTCATTTTGCGAACAACTATGATATCATCGGTGAAGAATTTCCTTTTTTCGGTTGAAAAATAAAATTAAGTGGTTTTCAAGGAGTTAGAAATTTTACACAATTGCACTTAAGGATCATGAGTCTGAGTTGCTGTCAAAATGTCCAAATGAATACAGTTTTCTTGCCTGCAACCGAAATGCATGCTTTCTTCGATACTTCGAAAGCTAAGCACTTGATTTTTATTTCGATTATTTTTGACCGCTTAATCCATTGTTGAGCCCTATAAGGAATTTTTTCAAAACAAGTTCATTATGAGCTGTTTTAATTATTTTGTTCGAAAAAAAAGAATTCATTCAACATTGCGCTAAAGCAACCATTGATACAAATGTGTTAAAGTAGCCATTGAGTGGTGAAAAAGGACCAGCTCTCTGAAGTAATGAAGTACCTTTGGACTGAGATCCACGTACAAATACAATTCGCCGTAAGTTCATTACATGAGTACAAACACAATTCCTTGGTACTTATACTTAAAGAAATCAATTACCAATGCAAGTAATTGTAAATATACTCGTAATTTCGTTGCAATACCAAAAGTACTTTAGAATTGTTTTTTATAATAATTCCCCAAGTATTCTCCGACAAATCGCCCAACTTGTAAGGGGAGCTCTGAACGGCGCCCCTCCGATTTGGCTCAAAATAAGTGGAGTTACTTATTGAAGTGGCTCAAGTCATGGGACAAAAAAGTTTTGCACAACTCGATATAGTTTGCGAGTAACGAAGGATCAAAAATTAGTAAAAAGTCAGTCATTTAAGGTTTCTTTTAAATTTCAAAAAATCATAACTTTGGTTTTAGTTATCAGAATTTTATAAATTATGTCTTTTTTTTCGTTTTAGGTCACCAGTAAAATTTCTATTTGCAAGAACGAAGGATAGTTCAAAATGCCCTTTTTTACACGTATTCTTGAATAACTTAAAAAATAATACTTTAATTTTAATATTTAGTATTCATCCCCTCTCCACAGTTCCCTCACTCCACCAAATCGAGAAAACACTTATTCCTTTTGGTATTTTATTATAACGCTTGCTTGGGGGAGTGCATCACGTACCCATTTAAATAAGCTGCAGAGGCTGCAAAATGCTGCAGCAAAATTCCTAGGCCCGGAAATCAGTACGAAACTTATGACGGTTGCTAATATCTACCACATGACATTGGTGTTGCAATATTACAGCGATCCCGGTCTTCGTAACCCTGTAATCCACCCTTACGAAACCCGTAGACGAGCAAATGGAATGTTACATCTCCCAAGTTTCAAGAATGTATATGGCAAGCGACAATTATCCTACTACATTCCAAACATACTCAACAGCATCCCTCAAGAACTCCGAAACATAGAGTCGGCATCATACAGGAGGAGGAAACTGAAGCAGTATTTTCTTGAAGCAATAACTTGACAACATGCATTATGCAACTATATCGCCAATTGTTTTTATTAATGTTATCTCTTTGTTTCCTTTCCTGTTCTTACATCTCTGCTACATATATAATTTATTTTCTGTTCATACTGTTAGCCACCCTTGTCTTTGTTACTTTTTATCTGTTCATTTATTTATTCATGTATTTATTTATTTCATTTTGTTCATTTATGGCTATTACACCTCCTTTATACTCGTGTATGAACTAATTTTTAACAATTCTTTTTACATAAAATCAATCGTCAATCTAAACTCGAATGCATAAAATGTTTTTTGCAGACAAGCCTCAAGGCTTCGCAAATTACATATTATTGTACCTTGTTATATGTTTATTAAATAAAAATAAAATAAAATTATCAAAATTATAAAGTCAAGAATTAAAACATATAACATATTCAAAAGCACACTTGGGTTCGAATCCAGCTCGGGGAAAAAGCACCACAAACAAGGAGAGTGCACGAACTTGGGGTCACCGATTTTGATGATACTTGGCATACTTATAGCTCCCCTATGGGATATTAATTTCCCACGAGGCTATTCGCACTTCGAATGTTGACGCTTCTTTTTTAGTACATGAAGCGAATGGGAAAACTTTGGGGGTGTTTTTCTCGGAAAAGGGGGAATGATGCGTTCCCTGACTTTGGAAAGTTAATGTCCCATAGGGGAGGTATTACTAAGCCAAATTTCATCAAAACCGGTGATCCCAAGTTCGTGCACTCTCCTTGTAAAACTTAAGTAGAACTATTGGTATACAAATAAACATGCTAAGGAATCTGTTAATATTTTCCAAAAAATGGGAAATGAATGCAAAGTAATGAGTGAACTCACAACTGATTGAATTCAATTGAATGATAAAAAAAGAATGCAATCTTTCGCTGATGATTGAAGGGTGATTCTATTTTTTTTATGTCTTAAATGAAGTCAATGATTGCAATCAAAAAATTTCATTTTTTGAATAATTTTCAAAGAATGCAATCCTTAATGATTTCATTCTTTTACAACTCTGATATCTACTATCACAGTCGTGTAAATATAGTGAATGCAGTCTTCAACATACTAAAAGTGTAAAACAAAGTTCTTCTAAGTCCACTTTTTGGTTAGACTCTCATTTAGATTTCTCTCACTACTCTCGTCACATGCTCCATTAAGTAGGCTTAAATCAATTTTTCTTCATAAACACCGTGAAAGGACGAGTTTTGCGTCCCCCACAAAGAGATAATTGCAAACTATGTCAACTCAATAACCTAGTCCTATTAGCAACTCAATTAACGCCTTTTGTATTAGGTCAATGTCGGTGATTGTGTTTGGACCTTCTTCTTTTTTTCCTCGTCGTCTCAAGTAGCTAAAACAAAAACAATTCATTTAACACTCGAAACTCTCATCTTTGCTAGTATTTCAAACTGAAATGAGACAAAATACTAACGCATGTGCTTTTTTAACCAAACGCTTCAATTCAAGAGTCTGGTTGACAGTCTAGAGACTCTTGATGGTGTTTGATTTTGGCTGTGCACTCTTTAGACTAGTCACCATTATTGATTGATAAATGTTTCTATTGCAAGAAAATAACGCACCGATTAAAAAAGGTGAAAGTATTGCTAGTTGTAATATTACAAGTTGTAACACCTTCTTTTCTTGAAATTTACAACCGTAAGTGTTTCGATTAAATTAATCCAATAATATGCTCCGTAGACCTAGGACTGAACTATTGTGAAGCTGGGCGAATACTTTTGGAGACTCAAATGCAAAGTTAATGAAAATTTTTGTAGTTACAAAGCTTTGTTGATTATCATGATATTATATTTCTGGTTATGTCGTTTTATTCAGTATTTAACGTAGAATAAAAGGATGCAAGTATATCTGTATATGTAGGACTTATAATTTTTTTTCTATGACCATTTTTTACTTCAAATGGATCGGTCAGCGAATACTTTCTGGAGGCACTCTAGTAGAAAAGTTAGGAATCTAGTCTAGTTTGGTGTGAAACTTGTGGGAATATACTGACATTCATCCTTCTAGGACCAAATTTGATCAGCATCTTTAGACCATTTAAGGATTCCTAGAATTCTGATTTCCCGCAAAGCTGTGAATACATATCATCTGAAGCCTTTTTGCTTTAATCGCATTGCATTGTGTTATTGAACAGTAAAGAATTTTTTATCCGATTTTTCTGCATTGACAACGAGTGCTCTAATATTCACGGTGAAAACGTCATCTATCATCGTTGAAATTTATCATTCCTGCGATTAACAAAGTTCATTATCGAATAATTGTTGGAGATTTATGTCAGCATTGGATTACAAACAGGACAGAATAATGCTCAATCTGCACAACCAATTTCCATTTCAGTTTACACTTGGAAAGATTTGTTTCAAATTCTATCAAGTCTAGTCTCTCACAGGATAATTCAGTAACTACCCTCACCAGTCAACCAAACATGACACTTCTTCATCACAACTGATTCCCCGCATCATATACAATCGCTGTCAAGATCAACTGTCAGTGTTAACGCCATTAGCACCATTAGTTTTTCTCTCCACGATTGCAGAGCAACATTTCCCAATCCCGAATCGCAGAGCTCTGTGCAGAATACCACTTGAGGAGCACACCTCCTGTGCAGCGAACCATTGATGCATTCATTCGATGGAGCTGAGTACTTTGGTGATTTGGGACACATCGAGCTCAAATGCAAACCTCATTAATAACCAACCACAACGACTCAATCGCTAATCCAATCTATAGACAGGTACTATTGCAAGACACTCGTCCACTCGTATGCCTTCGGCCAAAGGTTTTTCAGACGCTGTAAGGCGTTGCTCAACAACAAATTGAGTTGGGTTGCCCTCTTGAAAACCCCAAAGGAACACACAAGAACTGGTGTCGATGTCTCGTAGGGAGTTACGAAAACGTCCACGGAGTTGCGCGTCCACAAAAGTGGCCCCACAAAGGAAATTTGCTTGATGACTGGTTTGTCTGAAGTGTGACCTTTGTACGAATATGTCACAGCAACGCTGGAAGTCGAACGCATGTTCGCCAATAATGGAATTTTAATCACGCTGTGGCGTGGGATACAAATGTACACCCGAAAGGTCAGTGCTTTCGAAATTTTATGATTATTCATGCCCAAAAGAAGTCTGCACACATCAAAACAAAATTGTCTTCCTTTCAAGTACAAAACTATCAAACGTCTCATCAGTTTGGCACTTCAAATGTCAACGACATTGACATATGTACATACATCTGTCGTCCGATGAGTCGATCAAAGCGCATTTGTTTTGCAAATTCAATGTAGTGCGAATATTAAATGACCAAAGTCGTTACGTTTTCACACTTCCGGAAATATTGTTTAGAGTTTAGGCGGGTGAAATTGTCTACGATCACTTGTCTTTGTTGTCGTTCGCATCATTGATCTCTTAATGGCATTGAAAATAAAGTTTACTCAAACAGAAAATCTACGCATCACAGTATATTTTAATTTAATTAACGAGCAAGACAAATTGACAGGTTCGGGTGTAGGTGATGTGTGCGATTTTCCATGACGATTCTTTGACATTTTGGTGCTGACGATCGATTGATGCGGAACTGTCAACGGACTCACGTGGATTAATTTATTTACGCAAATTTGGATAGTAAGATGAGATATTTTTTTTTTGTTTGTGGTCTTAAGGACAAGCAAACTTTTTGGCCAGATGTTGAGGCTTATTTCGGGGCCGGCGGTAGAGTATTAAATATGCGAAACGTGATGGCACGATAGTTGTGATGTCTTTTTTTGAATTCCGCTGTGTCATAAACATGTCAGATCATTCAGAGTCTGCAAGGAGGCTGCCGCCGTTTTAGCTTTAATATGGAAATGATAGAAATGGAGATTCAACAATTCGTAGACGATTCACAGTCAAGTCTCGAGGCAAACGGAAACGAAAAATAATTTCAAAAAGTAAAATGTACCAGTGAGGATGTTAAACAAAATCGGAACAGGTCGTAACTTAAAGACATCGTTATAAGACACTTAACAAAACAAAAAACAAGTGTTTGAGCAATCACCTCGAATTCTATGATGGGCTAAAATTGCGTCTCCATTGGTATTTTTTTAGGCGATGACAATAGCAAGGGCATTGGAGATTTCAAAGAAGAGTGGGCATTTCATTGCTAGGCAATTTGATTTGTGAACTGTCAAAATGGCATACAACAGCATTGTCCCTGTAACATCAATTCAGTGTGTCGAAAAATTTTAATTCGATCGTAGCTCTGGCATGCTTGCTATTCTCAACTAATCATCTTTGAAAATTAACTGTCAAATCGTTGGCTTTCATCATTGAAAACAATTAATGCTTGCCATGCGCCGGTCAATATTGCCATTGCCACAGAATCTACATTGTCCATATCCGAGGCAATGGTAATATATGTTTTAATGTATTGCATTAAAAATTGCCAATGGAGACGTTGAGTAAGTTTTAAACGCACCCCATCGATTAATTAAACTCTAAACTACAACGTTTGATATTCTTTTTCAACTTCAATACGTAAGTCTTAATTATATTTTCATCTTAATCATGTTTTCATACTCCTGTTCAAGAATGGTCTAAAAGTTTAAGAAACTTTAGAAACTTAAATCCAACCATAAGAGTCCACAGATCATTTATTCGATTTACATAATTCAATCCAAAATTGCGTTTTCCGAAATTCCATTTCATTCTACGACTTCATCACACGGAAGCTTTCGTATATTTTCATATTCTTGCTAATTATTGTTAATGACATTAATCCCAGTTTAACACATTACCGTTGTTGCCTTTGGCAACTGACACTGACATTAACGTCTGTCAAAGTCACAACTCACTCCCTGTCAAGTGATTTTTGCTTTTTTTTTTTTTGGACTTTTCTTCATCTGCTGCAACCACACGACAGAAGAAAAAAAGATGCATCACTTTCGTTAACTAAATTTCCCAACCTCAAAATTACGATGCTTCAAATCGAAGTTTCTCAACACCCACTTCCTAAAGACGTCGTCCGCCCCCTGTAAAGAGAAAAAAAAAATAAAATCATTAAACGCTTGATGGTCGTGCATTGATCATCATCAATACGATCGCGGCCACCTCCGGCGGTAGTGACTTGCACTTGATGCATTGGACGGTGCTGCAGAAGAGAGTGCGTCCGTCCACGCATCTACACGTGTAGAGCGTGATATAATTTTCCGGTTTTACCTCAACTTGGTTTCCATTAATTTTTTGTTGATGTTTCTGTGAGTTTTTCTTCTTTTTTTTGACGCAACATTTCGTTTTTTTTTTTTCAGTTCATGGTCAAAGTCTGTTTGGAAATATTGAGGCAAATAATAATTATTGTTCAATTTACAGTGGATGTGTGCTGATGAGGCTGTGACCTGGTGTGGAATGCAAAAATCTGCTCAATAATTGCAGGTGCTTTAAAAACGAAAATTATTAGAATCAAATAATGCTGAGGGCTGGTGGTGGTGCATGTTGCTCGTGCAAGGACGTTGTTCCAGTTGATTGTTTGTTTGTTTTTTGTTGAGTACTCGAGTCTCGACTTTTGGATTACGTGAATTGGTGAAAGCCAAAAGGTCTTTTGGGAACAGGGTGGTTGGGGGAATTTGAAACTCGAATGCAACTCGAAAATAACCAACAAACGGTGATAAATGAGTTTAGTGCATCGATTGTTTGAGGCTGTGGGCGAGTCTGAAGTATTGGCATTGGACACGGTTAATTGGTTGATGACTTTTTATAATTTTTTCGGGTGTTTCATAACACTTTGAGGAAGTCGTTAGTAGTAGTAGCGGGCTATTGAAAATAATTTTGAAGTGTGTTTGGTCAACTGAATGGTAGGTTCTCAATGAATGCCATCGTTGCTTGATGAACAATTTGATCACTAGCTTATAAGCTGAAGTGATAATGCCTATTCAGAGAAAGGGAACGTAACAAAATTTTAAGAATTTAATTTCTCTATGACAGATTGTTAAACTATTCTTGCTGCTAAATCTCCACTTCGCAATCAATAGTTAAATTCATAATCAAAGTATGGAAAAGTCAGCTTGCGTTAAAAAATCAATAACCAAATATTTTATTTAATTGCGATCGTTTTTGTTGTGGTCGTCGATGTTTAAGATTTTTGAGCTTATTCAGTACCCATAATGTGGACATTTCTGTGGTCACAAGGAATAACCGCATAAGTCATTTTTTCAAGCTATTCACAAAGTGAGTTTAAACTTTAAGATCTTTCTTAAAACTCCCCTGAATATCAGGAAGTAGCAAAAATTGTATTGAATAAACATTTAATTGATTTTTTAAAAATTTGTTTAATAGTTTGTACAATAGTTTTAAATTCAGTGAGGTAAAAATCGAAGCAATCTTAATTTTGTCTTAGCCTAACGACTTGGGCAATTATTTCTTGTGGCCAGAAAGGTCAATTCTGTGGAACATATCAGAGCTAACAGCAGCTCTATATCATACGATCATGCATTTTTCGATGTCCTAAGTCGAAGAGAAATGCAACAAAAGTAAATCTGATCAAAATAGATCCTCTTATTTACATTTTTCAAGATGCAAAAAAGTCAACTGTATCTTGAGCTTCATCTGGCCTATGACCCGGATCCAGCGCACACTGAACACAATTTCTCTGCCAACTTCGATCATTGACTGAATAGTCCACCTCATCGATTAATCGACAATCATCTTCATACAGATTTAAGAGACTGTCAGAAAGTGAATCACACGTTTGCCTCATCGTTTTATCGGCAACACACTTTGGCTTTAAGTATAACCCTGAAAAAAAAAAATTCGCAGAATTTTTGGATATCTTTTCAATCTCAAACTATTTACAGCGATCACCGACCGCCAATAAACTTGGCTTTCCAATAAAATTGAAAATCGAAAATTCCTCAATGTAACCATCGGTACATCCGCACAAACACACAATCGGAGGTTACTGTCACGCGCAAGGCTAGTACCGTCGAAAACAGGTTCACTATCGAATAGATACATCTTCGGCTTGCGTTCGTATCCTTAGTCAGCCTTCGGTGATCGCAGAAAAAACACAGAAAACCAACAAAACGAATTTATTTATGCACCTCCCGTTCGATTTGCGCTTAATGAGCGACCACGAGCGATTTGATTTGCTTTTATTACGACAAAGCCCGTCAATCGGCTTAGGCTTACTCTCGACTCTGGTAGAAAAGATCGCAACTGGTTTTTTGTGACCAGTTCGTCCAGACGTTTGCACTTGAATCGGAAATAGTCTGCGGTCGGATGCGATCTGTGCTGTTGACGTGACCTTAATTCTGAGGTACATGTTCTTGCTGGGCCCTTTTCTGTGTGTTCATGTGGTCTTCCGTCATCGAAACGATGATCGAAAGGAGGAAATAAATCACTCGAGGACACGTAGGAAGTGATCGTATCAGACGTAGCCCTTTGGCGATCCTTCCGCAAGTGAGGTGTTTCCCTGTTCGCCGGGGCATTGAATTGAGTGCGAAGGCTGCGAAGTCGTGTGCTTGGCATTGGATCAGGCGACAAGACAATCAAATAGACGTGGCCAATTAAGCAAATCGCCTTATGGAGAGCAACGGACCGTGTCAGAATTAGCATGGCTAATAGTTTTAGGTAATTCGCTTTTTTGGCGACAATGCCTTGACTCTGACACGGGCACACAATCGAACTGGGTCAGTGTTTTAGGGGAATCTGTCCAAAAAAATTGTTTCTGGTCTGGATTATGGATAGATAAAGTTGATTTTGGCCTAGCCTCAAGAGAGGAAAAGTGTGGGCTTAACTTTTGGCAAGGTCGCTGCTGTTTCGCAATCGTTGTTCAGCTGGAAGTTTTCTTTTTGTGGGAGTTTAGTTTTGGTCTTAAGCCAATTAGGGGCTTCTGAAGGGCAAAAAAACAGGCGCCACAACCATTTTAATCAGCTTCATAGTCGCGAAAGATTTCGGAGTTGTCAGGGAGACTTTCTGGTAGAGGACAAAGCTGGGCATGTGCAGTCTGATAAGGTCATTTTATTGTTTGTGCTTTACTTTTTACTCTGTTTGAAATTAAAGAAGGAAGTAAAAAGTTCGCTGCGCTGCTGTGTGTTAAGGAATGCAGACTATGCTTCAGTTAGCACACACCTCCCATAGCATAAGCATGGTTGAAAAATCTTCTAAGATGAAAGTAGGCAGATTCTTGATTTCGTTGCAGTAAAGTTATATTGATCGAGATCACAAGAACTTGCCTAACCATCTAAAGCAACACTGAATTGGAAATCAGTGGAATCATCAGTAGTGTGTTTGAAGAACTCTCTTGAACTCGCTTGATTGCTGTTGTAACTTCTTTGGATATTTTCTTGGAGCTAAAAATTGCACAGAAATATTACTGTGTGGAACAGAAGTCTAAAAAAGACGTTTATTTTCTTGTACTTCTTTGCAGTTAGGCTCAATTAAAATCCCTCCGACGGAATCCTAGCTTAAGCTGGATCAGCAAGACATTTACTTTTTATTTTTAGACCAGAACATGATATCAGGGTAACAGAATATCAGTGGCATCAATATCACAACTTTTAAGCGCTTTTATTTAACAGCCACGTAAGCGAAGTTAAGAAGAAACTGTCATTAGGTTCAAAGCTTCTGTTCACATTTCATTTATCTTTGAGATAGGAGAATATTTATTGCAATATTAGTCTTATTAATTACTAGGGTTCAAGTTCCATTTTAAATTCCTAAAGAAACATTTTCTCACAGGAAAAATGGTGGCAGTTAAATTTTACTCGCTAATCTTGAGGTTTCAGTACTGAAATTCACCAAAAATTGTATAAAAGATATTTAGCTACAGGCCAAAGAGAAAAGGCGTATTAAAGGCAATTATGTAAGTGCGAGAACATTTATGGCTGTCAAAGAGTTAAAATTGGAGACAGCTTCAGTGATAACAGGATTATAGACCTGGGAGTTCCCCAGGGTTCTGTTTTAGGTCCTACTCTCTTTCTTGTCTATATCAACTGCTTGTTCCTGCAACCCTTTGCAGGTGAAGTTACTGCTTTTGCTGACGATCTTGGGATAGCATATAACTCCGCTAGTCACCTTCAGCTAGTTTCTGATATTAACTATGACATGCACCTACTAAGATCGTGGTTCGCATATCATCAACTTACTGTCAGTAGCAAGACAAAGCTAATGTTTTTCAATATTAGGATGCAGGATACCCCGGATCTTGATTTTAATTTCCATGCCGCAGATTGTTATCGGTGCAAATTGTTGCACTGTACTTGCCACAAAACCTATCCCAGACCACCTTTTAATGAGGATGCTGCCTGTCACTCTAACTGTTTTAGAGTTGATATTGTTAAAAATTACAGATACCTTGGCGTTGTCATAGATCAAAACATGAATTGGCTTGACCATACGACAAGTCTAAAAAAGTATGTTCGTTCTTCTATACGTGGTCTGTTCCATCTTCGTAAATACTGCACGAACGATAGTTTAAGGGCCGTATATTTCGCCTTAATCCATTCTAAACTGCAATATGAATTAGGGTGTTGGGGCGGTGCTTACTGCACAAAAATCAAGCCTTTGTTGCTACTACAAAAATGCGCTTTACGTACAATTTGTGGTGCCACGCGTTTTAGCGGTTCTATGGAACTCTTTCGGCGACTGAAAATCTTGCCAGTTAGACATTTATATTATTATAAAGTATCTAAAATATTTTTCATGAGAGGTGGTTATTTGCAAAGCCCTATCTCTGATGCCCGTAACCTACGCAGCAACGTTGAGCTTCTGGTTAGCATACCTTCATTCCGAACCACCCACTTTAGAGACTTTTCCTCCGTCGTTAGTTGTAAACTTTTCAATCGACTTCCTAATCCGATTCGCGCAGTCAGAACACTTTCATCTCTTCTAAACAAAATCAAAGAATGGCTTCTTGAGTTCGACCACAATCAAATTGAAGTTTTGCTTTCCTACGTATCTTAATCTTAATCTTACTTTTCTTAAAGTTTCTCGTGTATTTTTCCTGTATTTTTCTTGTATTTGTGTGCAATGAATAATTTAAAGTCTTAATGTGCATTTATATTGATCACTTCCATATAAATTTGTATAAAATAATAATATTTATAAATCGTTTTGATGTGGCATTCAGAGCTATTTGTTATTTAAATACGAATGCCACTACTATTCTTTCTCTACCATTAATTTTTGATTTTACATTGTTAACTATTTGACTTCTTGGCTTTCCTTTTTATTGTACTAGTAGTTTAAGAATACTGATAATAAATAAAATAAAAAAAAAATAAAAAAAATGGTTGCAAATTATATCGTAACGAAGTCTAAAGATCGCTACAAATATAAAAACTATAAAAAGAAACATAAAAAAACATTTTATAAACTCAATTCATTTTTAACTTTCATCTGTAAACATAGTTGAACTATTTTTTTGAATTACTGTCTTTTGAATTACTTAAGCAATCAATTAGTGAACAAATTTAATCTAAACTTAGACAAGAACTAATAACAACACGTAAAACACAATTTTCTGTTTCGCAGAAACACATAACTTTTATGACTGATTTCTCGTAATAGATAAAATTTCGATTTGTTTTTCTTTTTGCTTTTTTTTTCAGATCTAAAATACAATTCTAAATGCTTTTTAATGACGAAATGAAATACATTTTTCACATTTTACAAAATTTCATAAAACTCTGAACGACTGTTGCCCTGATCTCGGTTGTCGTCCTTCTGCTGTTCTGCGTTTCATGCCACTCAGATATGCACGCAATTATGCACAAATCCGTTGCTACTTAACGAACTCTCGCACCAGTTAAATTATCTTGAACTCAATTAGGCTGACAAGCAACATCTCTGGAACATCCACCAATTATCTAGGTCAGAAATTCCATGCTGTTGACGTTGTAAAACCTCACACGGAGTTGTCCTTGTTTTATGTTACCACCTTTGCCTTGCATTTTATCTACAAACGCAAGCCGCTTAGTAACGCGAGGCCATTCCCTTTCCTTTTCGCCACCTTCATCTAGGTGAAGGAACGTTTTGAAGGACACCGTCCTTCCCGTTTGGTTTTCCCAAATCACCAATCACTAGTAATCAGTTTGTGGAAGATCGCCATTCAATCAGTTGCCACCGCAAACAGCAACTGGTTTTGATGTTCTGATGTATTACGCCATAAAAAAAAATACACTTTTTTTTTTTAAATTAAGTCATTGATATCATGAAAGTATCAATTACCGTATTATGGATGCATTAATTATGGACACACACCTGTATTTCTACTTCCTGAGTGAGTGTGATTCGATTCAGGTGCATTTATAAGTATAGACCAGACGGGAACAAGTATCTAAATAGGAGACGAGAGATTGATAAGTTTCCAAACTGGGATTGGGCTTTACGCGGTCTCTTGCTCTGTTTTGATGGCTTCTCTTTGACTGATGTGTGGTAATGTCGTAGAAACTTCTTGAAAAATCGAACGCGTGAGTTGGAGAAAAATTACGATAACGTTGCAACTCAGAGCGGTGTTGCCACTTTTAGAAAAGCCGCACTTTGAGGTGATATGTGAAAAAAAAGTTTCTATTTCACAAGCACAATAATAGTAATTGGTTAAGACACCAAACAACAGTAAAAATGTATGCGTGAATAAATGAAATCTATCAATCTTGCAGTGCAATTTGTTGCAAGTTCTTGTAATGTGCTGACGTCCAGCTATTTGAGGCTTGCGTAAAAATTAAATTTGAATATAATGCATAGCAACCTAGAAAATGACTAACGAACATAGAGTTTCTGGAATAAAAAACAAAAACATGAATAGTCAATGGATTTTAGCAAAAGGAAAAGATAGGATAAAGAATGATCATAAGGCAGCCAACATTTTGTGACAGGCAACTGATTACTTGATAGCAAACCAACATAACTCAAACGATTTTTGAAAGTTCAACATCTCATCAACTCAACATCAAGTTCAAAATATGCAAAATAGGTTGCATTGTGTTCATATGATTACTGATTTATGACCAAATGAAAAGCGCGGATTTCTAAAGCGCATAAAAAATTGTTTTTTTTTTTTTTGCATGATTACAAAAGTTTAGACTCTTTTTACTTTGTAAATATCGCATGCCTCAAAAAAAATGTATTTTCTTATGTTACTTCGTAGCTTTTAGTTTTTGCTGCAATTTTTCTTTCCTAATTATTTTTACATGTAATTAATTGTACGAAAATAAATAAACATATATGTTAAAAATAAAAAAATTAAAGAAAAAGTTTCAAATAAAACGAATAGATTAGACTATGGACAAACATTTGTTTACATTTTTTTTTGTAGTCTTTGTTTTCTTATGATTAGCCAATCACATTTTGGGCATTCATTCGTTCCAACTGGCAACATACGATAAATGCATCTACTTATGATACGCAGCAGAACAAACACAGTGAACTCTCAATAATTCGAACCCCCATAATTCGAAAACCTCTCTAATTAGAATCGTCCCCTAAAAAAACCTTTGTAAGTCGAAAAAACCTATGCAATTTCTCACCTTCCTTAATTCGAATTAATTTTTGTGCAAAACAACATGGAAACCTTTCTAATTTGAAAATGATGGCCATTTCTAACCCCTCTACCGCACGCAACGTGTTCCAAAGAAAAATTTACATTTTAACTTTTCATTTTGTAACATTAAGGAAATAAAACAAAAAAAAAAGTTAATTTTGTTTTAATTGTTAATAACTTTTGACAACTGCTCGTCCAGTTACATTTTGCAACTTAACAAGATATACCAATAATATAATATAAAGTGTCAAAATGATATTTTTCCAATGGTGATTGCGAATTTTTAGTAGTTAGCATTTAAAGATCACAGGCTATAAATGGCTGCTTGTGCAGTAAAGAGCTAACTCTATTCGAAATCAAATTTATTTGTTTTTCTTCAACAAACTGAACAACAAGAGTAAGCCATATTTTCTTTCCTGGAACCTCCACAATATCGAGAGTTCACTGCATATCTTTTAAAACCGGCAAAACGTGTGACTCGTAATTAGTAGTTAAGAAATGCAATGCATACTAACGTTCAGTAACATTTAAACTTCTATAGCTTCGCATACCTCTAAGTACGACGTTCTGGTAGTAAAATATTTTGAACTCAAAAATGAAACTGAAACTGATTGTATTGGTGTTGTAATTGCAAAAGTATTTCTGAGACATTGTCTCCGAAATAACAGCAGTAATAGACATAAAAGAAAGAAATATAAAACAGGAAAATTATGTTAAACTAGTAGAAAATTTGCAAAAGTACAAAATTTGAGAATATTAGGAAGCAAGACGTCACTGAAGCTACATGAGCTGTTCAGAGCACACATCGATTAACTCCATAAAACAAAAATTTGTGAACATTTGAAAATTTGAAAAGCAATGAAATAATTTACATTCACCTTTGAAATAAACTACGTCGGGGGGATATTTTGTATCACTTTCGGATTCGAATTCGGTTGCGGAAATGAAATCCGATCCTTAAGTCATGCACTTTACACACACTCAACTCAATAAAAACAACATTCCAACTGCAACAAAATGGTCCCCATTCCCGCCCACTATAAAAGTATCAGCTACTTCTTCTTGATATTTTTTGGACAAGCATTGTATGTGCCAAAGTGCCAAGTGCCAAATTGTCTAAGTCAAATTCCCCTACCTTAGCCAATTAAGGTTATTGACGTACATACATGAGAGGTTTAGATCAATTGAACTTGTACTTTGTCCACACATAAACCCCTGTTGCACTTCATTGAAAATTAAAATAATCAGAAAATGAACAACAAAAAAGTTATTTCAAATAAAAAATGCATTAAAATGGTTTATTAGACATTTAATTAATTAAAATCTTCTAATAGTGACACTTTTGTTCAAAACAATGACGTAAACAATCACAACAAACACAATCCGACAGCAAAAGAGTCATCCAATGAGAATCCGCAAGAGATAGCGATTTTGACATTCGCTTTCGCAAGATAAAATACCAAATATCCGTAAATGAGTTGGTAGCATTTTTGAAAGCACTTTTTCGAATAGATTTCCGATACTATAGCAATACAAAATAACCTTGCGGGTAATCTTATTATAAAGGGAAGATATTATAAAGAAGGTTTGACTATGCCAAGTGCTTTGACACTTAAATCAAATGTGGTGGAGTTAATGAATCTGTGCACTGAGCGGCTCACATGATTATGCAATTACATTTATATTTTTATAGTGAAAATATGATTTGTATTAGTAAAGAGCATAAAGTATAGCCAATGGGAGGCCAATATCATAAGCGATTATGCTTGCGGGGCTATAAGAGGAAAATCTGAACAGCATTAAAGACAACCAAAAATTTATCTGCACTTTTCAATGTCTATAGTATGACCAATAATTTTTTTTTTTAATTTAGACACATGATAAGGTAATAAAATTCAAGGAAACATCTAAGGTGATGTTGACATTTAAATTTTTTTTTTTGAGTTTTCAAAAATGTATAAGTGCTTGAAAACACGAACTTTGAATTTTGAAGCAAAGGCTTTTGCCGTTTTTTTTATAAATCAGCTGCCATGCTCCAATCACAAACAAAACAAAAATGCAGAAAGGCAAACATTTTTTTTTAATTTACGTACACGGTGCTATCAGTTGTTATTATTCGTTACTGTGAAAAAATGTTGTAAGAAATCTTTCAACTTAAAAGAAGTTATTGACCAAGTAAACTGATTGACTCAAGTAACAAATTTCGGGAATAAATTCTTTTCTATTTGTTTACAAACGGTTGAGTACTACACGACTAATGTTGAATCATCGTTCGCGTGTCAATTTCGAAGTCTGTGAAATGTAATTTGTGGAAGGCTCATTGCTCACCTGCAAGTTTGTACAAACTGTCTACGTCATTTATATCTTATCATAAGTATTTTGCTCTTCCCAATTTTCTTCTCCGGATCTTGGGCCGATTGAAATAAGAGAACTCCACAATTAAAGAGTTAGAAGCACACCCCTAACAAACGAAAATCAGAATCAGAATGTTAAATTATCTTTTATCGATTTCGACACTCGTTCTCGAAACGATGATCTTTATCGAACTCGACAATGATTCGGAAACTCATTGTCAATTTATTGATCATAAATTAAGCTTGCTGAAGTCAATAAAATAGTCAAAATAAAATGTTCCTGCCTGTCTTGGAAATAAGAGAATCGATTCTAATGACCGAGTCAACTTCGCACGCTTGCAGGTGCAATGACTTTCAATATAGAGCACTACAGGGCAAGTTCAACAGCAAAAATAGTTCAGCGCAGTTTTTTTTCAGTTTTGTAATGCAGTCTACAAGCTACAAGAGAAAAGGGGAAGAGCAAAGGTTTTAATTAACTAATTGCGAACTATCCACCGCATGACGTATGTAGGATCTGCCTATTATTTTGGAAACCTAAGAAGCCTTCAATTAAATAACCTTCCCCACCTTCACAAAAAAAAAAAAGAAAACCACAAAAACAAATTAATTTTGCTTCACACCCACCAAGATCGACCGGCGCGCGGTGCCTTAAGAGAACCGCCACTTCATTCTCTTTCATTCTCGCACTCGTTCTCTTTCCCAGTATAACACATTGCCAGACTGTTATACCCACACGAAGAAAATCGCATCTCAGCCCTGGACCCAAGCATCTCCAATCATCTCCACACCGAGCACCCTGATCACTCCCAACGCCATCGATCACCGTGGTCTCAGGCCCACCGCCAAGCGCCAGCCACGATCACACGTCGAAGCATGAATTAAATCCGAGAATTATGCATTCGACCGCTGCCCAGACGACGGAGCTGGTGGGGCGAGCTCATATAAAAGCAAAGTGTCAATGTTGACGGAGACTTATTTCAGTGACTTCAATTTCAGCGTGTGGTGTTGTGGTGCAGGAAGGAAGCTCGCTCTCGCTCCCGCTCTGACTCCTTTCGGTTTTTTTTAAAAAAGGGAAAAATTTCGCCAAGTGATTTGTTTCATCTTTTTTTTTCCAAGAGTGTTACTTGAAATCTCGGTGATATTCTTGCCCGTATTGTGTCCGTTCAGTGAATAGTGAAGCTAAAAGCTTGAGATTTACCCAACAAAGATCGATCGGTTTTTATACTTAATTTTTTGCGCAAGGATTACTCTCGTGAAGGATACATATACACGATTTGTGAGATCGGATTAGTGAGAAAGTGTGAAATTGTGTGTCTAATTTGACTGCTGAAGACAGGATCAAACTGAAAACTTCCTTCGTCCTAGAAAAAATTCAAAAGTTTCGCATTCTCTCTTTTTGAGGAAAATGGTGAGTTGTCGTGTGAATTGAATTCAATTACAAGTGCACATCAATTTCTTTTCTTTTTTTTTTTTTGAGGGAACAGAAAAAAAATGTAGAGTAAACGAAGAATTGCTTAGTTAATGAAAAATTCCAAATCAAAAGTGTAACTCAAACACAAATTGCATATTCAAGACAAATAATAAAAATTCGAATGCATGAAAATGAAAAGTAAGGCCTCGTTGGCGGTAGTAGTGCTGTACATTGCCATCGGTCAAAAGAGTGTTGGTAAACAATTTAGTAAAACTTAATTGGGTGGACGTTCGACGACGATGAATTCTTTTTTTTTTTTTGTCGTTTTTCGTTTTTTTTTTGTTTTTTTCGTTACAATGAAATCCGCGTTGCTTTTATTTTTTTGAATAAATTTGTAAAGACTTGTTCGCGATGAAAGTCTGAAGAGGTTTATATAAAGCATGATAAGTCCCCATTTGATTTGCATAGTTTTGAGTAAAAAAAAATTGTATTTATGCATAAATATTGGGTTTTTTTTGGGGCCATTGGTGTTTATAGTTCATTGACTACAGAGAAAATAGAAAACCAATTAAAACCAATTGGCGAACGAAATTCTGGCGGGAGGCGTAGCTGAGTCAAGAGCAATTAATGATTTTTTGATGGTTGCTGATTGTTTTTGGACAAATTTATGATTTTGACTAGTGATCTTTTTCAAAGTGAAAAGTTCTGAACTTATCTCTTTTCGAGTAGAATTTTTTTTATTCAAAAGGAAATACGATGAAATTGAATCCACTGGTCTTAGATTCAGACTTTAACCCTGGTCTTGAGTCACTGCTGTTTGACCACGTTGTGAAGAATTTGGATTGCATAATCGTTGTGCGACTTTTGACAAAGAAATCGGACTCCCATTGTCACGGAGTTTTTTTTTTTTGTTTTGTTTAGGTAGATGCCCTGAAAAATGTATAAATGTCATTCAACGGAGTTCATTGGTAATTTGCGAGTGATTTATTTACTTTTACTGAATTAGAAAATGTTTTTTCTTTTGTCTTAGACAGAAAGTTTTCGAGTGTTTAAACATTGGGTAGATGTAGATGAATTTGGTTTCGTCTCTTGTTGTGTTAGGTCTGGATCATGTTGAATTAAATATGATACAGGGTATTTTAACCAACTGATTGTAAGCTTTGAATTGAAATGATCTTAATCTTGATGGTGATCAAGCTAATTGAATACTTCTAATTTAGAACACAACTTTAGTAGAAACTTAGCATGAAACGTCATGCACACAATCTTATTTTGTTTTTAGTATACTTTTTTTTTCTCTCTGAAAGCAGTCTAATATCAATTTTTTTTAATATTTACTGTCTTATTTTATTAGTGAAATTTTAATTGAAAGTCACTGCTTAAATGACTAGGACTCATTTAAACACTTGACAAAAACTTAAGTCCTTGTCTTTTGTTACTCACTTTCCTTCCGAATTCAGAAGAGGACTAGAGGCGTTTAAAATCTTATCTTTTGCTTTATGCAAGCGATTCTTTTACACCTTTTTTTAAATTTTCAATATTCACACGCCATGCATTGAGATTTTTTCTCGTCCTAGAAATAAATTTCTCTTATTTTCTTGCCTACTGCCATCGATAATCACTCTAACATTTAAAAAAAAATCCTTTTGGGAATCGTAACTTCTCTGCGTCTACTATACAACTTTTGCTCAAACACAATTATCTAGCTTCCTTTGGGCGGTGTTTGTTGAATTAGACAAAATCTTCCAATACGAATCTTATCAATATATTAAAAAAACATGATTTTATAAAAAAAAACAGAAGCTCTGAGGATACAAAACACCATTGATGGAAGCTCCATTTCTCTGATGACATCGTCTTGAATTGAATTAATTTCATTTTTTTTTTGTTTCCACTGAGCTCCATTCGTCGACAATCATTCACAGCCGAGTTTTATCCTTAAAACATTCAAATTATCAACAATAACAACCTTAATTTGCTTTTATAAATGAATCGACGATTGTTAAAACAACATAAGTGACATTTTTATTTATTTTCCAAGAGGGACGTAAAACAGTATATTCCGTAAAATAAAATATACTGTTGATGATTGAGTATCAAATTATACGTTTTTTGCCCTCAACGCAAAGCTCTACCCATGACCAGTACAAAAAAACTGATTTCCAATAAAAAGTTATCTATTTTTTTGTTGTTGAGTTATCTATTTTTTTGTTGTCGAATATTGTTTCGCTTTTTTTTCGGAAAGTACGATCTTTGCCTTTGCAGAATCGTCTTCATTGCACATTAAATTGTTAATAATTTAACTTTTTGACGAAAAAAACCAAAGTTTTTAGTTAGAATGTATATTTTTTTGTTTTTATTCAGTCTATTATCAAAACGAAAAAGCAAAATCGGTCGATTTGAATCAAAGCCTATAATCGAAACCCAATTACTTAGTAAAGATAACCTAAAACAAGTCTGATAAAATCCTGCAATTTTTTCTCCAAGGAAACGAACATGGTTGAGACAAATAAAACTTGATTTGAACATTAATAAATGGTTGCCGCTCTCTTTTTCTTTTGCATTTGATTTTTATTTATTTTTTAATTTAGCCGCTTAGTGTAAAGATTGATTAAGTCTCCTTTTTGTAAAATTTTAGATTTAAGTGTTAAAGCACCTGGTAAAGAATTTAACTTCTTATGTGCACAATATCTTTCCTTAATAATAAAGATTACCACCACTAAAGGACAACTATTTGAATAAAACTTAGTGTATTTCAAAGGCAAATGCAAATTATTTCATCTCTTTTCTCATATTTTTGTTTTATGGAGCTAATCGATGCGGTTCTCTGAACGTCTCAATTGTCTGTTAATTTTCCCTTCTGTCCATAAAATATAAGCTTACTCAATCACTCTTGTCACTTCACTAATTTTTTAAGGCTTCTTTATTTATAATTTTCTTTACGAACACAAAAAAAGAAATACGTTTATGTCTTTCGGTTCCTCGTTGTTAATATTGGTCTATGTAGACTTTAAATCTGTTAAGTTCGGCCTAGTCAAAAATCAAAAATTTCAGATTCCCTTGCAACAAAAAGAATCCTCCCTTTCGGGACAGTTTTCTGAAACGCGTCTACATTGTATCTGCTTGAGAAGCTGCTGCTACACTTCGGTTCTTGTGGTTTGCATGCTATGCTTGACATACAAAATCTTGCTTTTTTCCAATCGTTGAATCAAATACGGAAGCACATAAACTGCTTATGGTTGGGTGTCATTTGAGAAGTCGTGTGCAATGCTTGATCGCGTTTGCTTTGCATTAGTAAACGAATGATACATTTGCAAACTGGATGGATGGAAAAACAGTTCTTAAAGAAATAGATCCGAACGGTTGAACATGTGTCCATCCAGCAAGCGAACCGTACTTATTTTCGAACTAAATTATCACCTCCCGCCACTCTTGAGACGCTTTTTTCATTCTGTGATGAAGACTCTTAAGCACAGAACACCCAAAGTACTCTTTTGATGCGTCTCTCTTCCAATTCCGAACGTACGCACGTATGTACGCTTAACAATCAAATTGATGCTGTATAAGAAGCGATGATGCTATTGACAAAAAATTCGTACTGTTTGTTGAGTTGAATATAGCACGATACTGCTAAGAGAGTGTATTGTGCCTATCGTGCTTCTGAATTTCACTTTCAAAGACACCTTGAACTCATGAGACAGTATGAATCATTGATCTTGTTGCATGAGCAGGTTTAAATAACAAAGTCATGGGCTTGGGAACTGAGTTTAAATTGTGTTCGTAAAGAATACTCTTCCATCGAGTGGGAACGCAATCGGTTTCACAGAATTTGCGCATTTTAGAGAAGTTTGCAAGGAACGAATCTAATATGGAGTTCGTCAAATTGAATGAACGTTACAGAATTGAATTGAATTGAAGGAAAACTTCGACCTCAATAATTTATCTTATTTCTTTCTTCGATCTAGAATTTGATTGCATGTCGCTTAACGAATGTTGCAGAAAGTTATGGTTGACAGGCGATCTTAAGGAAAGTGTCAGTTGTCAGTGGTTTAGCAGTCCTGCTTTTCCGAAATTGTGTCAAAAATCAAAACGCCCGACCTAATAAGATTGTTCTCAAATGTAAACCATGATCACCAATCACGGAAAGCCACACCAATTATTGTCTTCAAAAAATAACTAAGCATCCTTGTTCCATACTTAACAGAGAAGATTTACGCCGTTAACTCTACTGAATCATACCTTGCTTTCCGTCTTAACTTTCCTTTCCTTTCTCACGTGTCACACTCGTCAGACCTTGCACTTTGTGTTCCTACCTTTAATGTGCACAAACAGAAAACGAAATTACTCGTTTGTTTTGCTTTTCCATCAGTCCACTGACACCCTGTCATCGAAACGATTTTGAAACTTCGATAGAATCTATCCACTCCATTCGCACCATCAATGGATGGACGAGGTAATTTATCTCAATTTCTATGCGAACCCCCGCGCCATTATTAAACTTGACCCAATGCTTCTCATACAACCAGTGAAATGGCGTCTCTGACAACCATTATTGACTGTTAGCTAAGCTCCAACCCATAGGCTAGACTTGCATGCGTGAAACGTGTGTGGAATTTTTAATATTCAATGCGGCGGTAATTATTGTCGGAAAAACAGAAGACAACAAAAAAAAAAAAGTGTAATTTTAAGTCGGAATTAATTTTGGCTAAGTGTACTTTGCACAACACAAAATATTCGAGTAATTGCACAGAGTCGAGGTTGTTCCGTGACTGGGGTGGGTGGAAGATGTGTCAGAGGGTGAAAGTTGAAGTTTTTGAAAAGTTGTGAAAAGCAGTTAAGAACGCATGTGAATGTTGGGTGGAGAATGTCACCAACGGAGATCGGAACACGCACGTCAGGCAATTTGAACGGAGAGTCACGATAGTGTAGTTTCTTCTGATGCAACTAGTGAAATTTTAATGATTGAAATTAAATTTGAAAACAACACTAGTCCAACGCAAATGTTTGTAAACTATTGTGTTTTGTAAGTCGGAAGTGTAGTTGACAATGGTCGGTGATCATTCTGAAAGTTGCAAATGTGTGATGAAACCTTTAGATATATGAAGGAAAATTTCAAATGTTAAGTACTCTTAGTATTTAAGAGTGAAAAAAATTTACCTGACTGGAGTTCGTGTTACGCCAAGAAAAACTTTGCATGAATTCCATGCATGTTTGCTCTGTCGACGCTATCATTATTAAAAAAAAACAAAACGAGATTTAGTGTTTGGTACTTTTTAATCTAAGAAGTTATCTTCCTGAAGAACTACTGAGTGCCAAATTATGGGAGCTTAAATGTTTGACAAATTATTGCTGAATTACTTTTTTTTTCTAAGTTATGATCTGCTCTTGCGGTTGTTGGAGTTACTCGCCGACATAGGGTGAGAAACATGACGGTGCGTGAAGAGTTCAATGTTCAGCAGGTGCTTCTCGGAACCGAAAGGACTATACTTTGGTCACGTGGCACGAATGTCGCCATAACGACTTCCGAGGTGCGCTTTGAATGCGATCCCGTCAGAAAGGCGACCGCTCAGCAGACTCAGGATGAGATGGCTGGACCAAGTCCAAACTCTGGGCTGCTTACCGCCTGATGAGTTGAAGTTGGCGGCGGAGGATCGAGTTGCCTGGCAATCTATTCTACGTGCAATGCCCCGCGACCCCGTTAGTAGAACACGCGGTCAAGAGGATGATGATGATGATGAAGATCTAACAATAAGTTATAGCCTAAGCCTGAGCTTAGCAAAAGCCAGCAATTTATAAAATCATAACCACCATTTCTTAATGACTTCCAAAATTCTAATTTAAGCCGACTTTAAATCCGAACTTAATTTAAATTCTTGCTGTAGCTCACAAGTATTAGCAACGTTCATTTTGAAGGTATTTTTAAAAAAAGGACAAGTGCTGGTGCTTGATCTAATGAAATCCATCAAAACCATCTATTTCTTCCACTACCCTGTGCTCAAACAGCAAGATAGGAAACAAAAAGTTTCACGAATTAGTTGTTGGCGGAGCGGCAAAGTCAAGTCCATTTTAATTAACTTAACATAGTCTTTCTTTTTCATGAATTTCACCTTTTTAATTTTTCTGCTATTGGATACTAAGTTTTTGCCTAAAATACAAACTTTTTCGGAACAAGAATATCTCTCTCGGGTTTTTATAAGACTGAAGGGCTGAATAAATGGGCAGTACCTCTCCCATAGCCGGACAGTCTGGTTATTAGAAGTGTCCATAAGATTACCGAGCAGCGACTGTACTGACAAAGAGACATTTGTTCGGCTGTTAGAGGTACCCCGCTATGTCTGTAAGAATAGAGTTATCTGTATTTGTATTTATTTTTTGTATGGGCTAGCCTTACAATCCAAATACGACTGTAAACAAGCTCCTTCAGGACACGACCTTTCCCCTGCCATATTTCAACAGTTTCTGTCACATGCTGGTTTTGTATTTTGTTACTATTGTGATGATAAACAAACACCACCGATTCAGTACTATCTTATTGTTAACTGAATTAGTTGAAACTTAAATTACAAATTAAATAAAGGACTTTACAAATACAGTAAATGATCTAGTTTCAAAGAAAAACAATTCCATAACTTCAGCTTTAAAAGTATCAAAGTTTCGAAAATCACAGGTGAAAATAAACTAAACCGAGAGTCATTAAGGCAACTTCCTGGAGTATTTTCTTTGGCCCGTCGCAATCTTGCCCCAGATCAAACTTCTTACGTAACCTACTCACCCACATTTTTAAACTATCTCCACCCACTGCCATCACATCACAAAGCCCTATAAAAAAAAATTAACAAAAACGATTTACCGTTCAAATGCACAACTTCATCGCTCTGCTTCTCAATAAATAACTCAATTTGTTATCTAACCCACACGTGCGCCACTAACTTAGAAATCTTCAGCCATCAAAACGAAGCCCAAATACTTTTCACGAACGAATGAAACTCTCTTCACGAACTTCACCTCAGCGACTTCCAAACGATGCCCTAAATCATCGCTCTCTTTCTAATTGATCCACAAAAACAAAACAGAAATTGCGCATACATTTTCTTTCTAACCACAAGTGCTCACTTGTTTATTTGTTTTACTGATTAATTACAACACTCAATACCGAGCACAAATGCAAATAATATTACCAAATTATAAAGCGTCACATAGTTCGCCAGAACGATACGCTCTCCTCTCTGCTGCGATGACAAGACAAGACCTCCCACATTCAACCGGCGCACATAGAGATACACTAGTCCGTGTGTATCTAGATAAAGCTTCTCACGCGGGGCGCAATCGTAAACGGAACCCTCTTTAATCAGTCAATTTCTTTGCCATGTCGCCTATCGCGTCCCGAAGTGTAGGTAAATAATAAAAAAAATCGCTTTTTTTTTCTTCTTCTTCTTGCTCTTTTATCGCATTGTTGTTGTTAAATAGCTTTGTGAGGTTTTTGATTTGTTTCGGCTTAGTGCTGACGGGTATCTTTTAGCGATTAGATGCATTTTTTCATATTTTTCGTTTGACAATCACGACACGATCTGTCGCGGATACTGTTTGTTTTTGTTTTTTTTTTGTGCGTTTAACGTCGATTTATGTTTCAATTGGAATCGAACAAAAGCAATTGTCGTGTAACAATTAGTTAAGAGTCAAACGATAAACCGTAATTACTCTGCAATGACAGTTGGGGTGATTTAAAGACATCGCGCGGTGTACATTTTAATGAATTTTATAAAATGTTTTCCACATTTGAAGTAAGTTTTTACTGTGTTTACATGTGAATCTGTGTATTTTTTTTGACGTGTGAAAATGTGAGGGATGTCTGTCGTGGGTTTCGTAGAGCGAGAAAAAAGGCACGAGGTGCTACCATTTGGTGGGCCAGCGGCTGTTCCGTGTGTTCATCAAGGTCGTCTGGACAGAAGGCACCTTTGTGTTGGAGTTGATAATTTTGGTGAATTACGATGGAGAGTTTGTGTTGGTGTAGTGATTCAAGACTCAATTAACCTTCGAATTGTCTATGAGACGTGTGAGGCTTCAGTGTGCGTTTGTTTGGAGTCACTGAACTACTTCATTGGCTTCTTTTTGACATGTGGGTGACATCAGCTGAGTCAAGAAGGACTTGGACCTGGACATGTCTCAAAGGGAGAGGCTTACAACTTTTCATCCAGGGCTCCAGTGTTGTAATCTGCGGCAGACAGCTCTGAACTTTGATTTCAAATGGGGTCAGGACCTAGTCACCTTGTGAACAAAAATCGTACTAATTTCACTTCAAAATTTTTGAAATTTTTGCATTACGTAAAATTGAATAGATTGAAATTAACATGATCGGAAAAATGATAGCCATCCAAAGTCTTGCCTTTTGAGTTAACTTGGCTCCAGCTTAGTTTTTCGTTTTTTCTCGCTTAGCCGTTTCTGAATTCCAAGCTTTTTTTTGACTGACAATTGTCTCAAAAGATTTTTTCGGTACACTTGCTGCGTATTGACTGTGAAATAAGGCCGAGAATCGTTTTATGTTGGTGGTCATTGTTGATCTCTTCTAATGTCCTATGACAAACGCTTCTTCGGTTGATTTTGAAATTGGATCAGATTCTATCCACCTTCCGATTCGTTTAAGAAGTTCTGATGGCCCCTCAACATTTTTGACAGCTTTGTATACTCTTTAATAAAAACTGACATGATCAGCACAATGATCGCCTGCTTAGTGTACTAAAGTCTTTTTTGATAAATAACCTAAGTTGCAGTTTAATTTTTCTTTCTTACTTCGAATATCTGTCATCTTTTCAAGCTTATTTTTCACACTCATTCAAAAAAGTGTTTTTTTTTCTTATTAATTTCCGTGCATCGTATGAGTACAACCTAAACAGATGATCAGCGACAATCTTTTGACGTCTTTAGAAAAAAAAAGCCTAAATTATATAAAGTTTCCTGCAGTCACCGAAACTCTTGCAATCGCTATGAGTAGATCTTTTTCTGTTTTATTAAACTCTACTATTTTCATTAGTTAATCATTCACCATCCTTGTGCGTTGATTGGAACCTTTTGTCAACAATTTTTCACTTTTGGTATCCTTTTACATAACATCTTCTGATAAGTGTACACAGTCATGCATACCGGGTGTCTGCAACGTGTTGTCTCATGACGCTTTAACTCGCAGAATGATAAAGTGGCTTCGTTATCAGCCACCTGACTTCTTTTTTTATTTGCTTCTGAAAGTAAAACTTACCGGCTTTTTTTTATCAACTTCCAACTATCAGCTAAATGAAATTTAACAAATTCACTAGCTTCTCCATCAACATTGTAACATCCCTGTTCGTTTCATTCTATACAACAGCTGTCGATTTAAATGTAGAATCACCTTTCACGATGAGATACTCTGAAGACCAAAAAAGACTTATCGAGCGCTGTAAAAAAAAAATCCACATAACTTGTCCGTTTAAAGTCACGGACAGCCTCTATTCCATTGAGTCCGAGGTCGGGTACATTTTCCACAGCTGTGACAGTGTAAATCTTGTACGGTAGGCCGATCGGTCTCTCAAATTCTCAAGAATTACAAAACTCTTTGCAATAAATGGCATTCAACGAACTCCATGAACTCCTCATGTTCTTCGGACAGCGAGCAAAAACGCTTGCAGGCGCAAAATCACGTTCTCAATGCCATGCGAGCAAGCAAATCTAGGCGACGCCAATTTACTCACTAAACATGTCTCGATGCTCGATTCTAGTGTGTATGGTATATCACCCAATTAATTGCATCACCTCGGGTACCCGTAATGCTGATAAAGTTTCTTCTTCGCCGCAACTCAGCCTTGACTCCATCTAGGGGGCGGTGCCTCCTAGAGACTTACTAAAACACCTGACGATCAAAAAAAAAAAAAGAAAAACTTGTTCTGCTGTTGTCGTACACATCGACTCGATGCACCTTTAGAACAAGATTCCGAAGAAGGTGCCATGGAATTCTGCGTTCTGTTGATCTTTTCAACTTTTTCGCTAAACAGAATGCCGTAGAATATCATCGTAATGTTGGGTAATTGTGTCGCAAAAAAAAAAATGCTAATCGACAAACGAAAAATGTTAATTAAACTTGAAGTTAAACTTTTTTTTTGTTGATTCAAATTACGATTTGAAAGTGGCGAATGAAGGTGGTGATGCGAATGAAGGTTTCAATAATTCCCCGGTGCGATAATTAGCCATCCGTCATTCGCAGGCGATAGAGTACAAAGTGTGAGGTTTTGTTCTTTTTACGGAAATTAGTTATCCCAGTACAAGGTTGTGGCAAAAATGCAATCGTTTTTATTGTGTTCGCAATTTGATTTATTTCTCGTGTTTTTGAATGAACTACTGATTGAGTTGTTTACTCGAAAATGGGATAATCGTTTTTGTTTGTTTCGACATTGAAGTGGGATAGAAATTATTTTGGCAATGGTTTTCTTTCGTGTGTGGAAGGCATGCATTTGGAATTTAATTGGCGTTCTTGGGAAGTCCCTGACTTTGAGGGACAAACGAATGTTGGAAATAATGTTTTTTTATCGCTTTTTTTACGGAACTGAACGAGCTTGGACCTCAAATGCTGTTTTCAGCAATCTTCGCTTTTAAATTTTGTCTTTCACTATAAAATAATACAAGACTCCATCAGTAACACGATGCTAGTGTTCAATGCTGTATCGTTTTAAAAACCTGAATCTTCAACTAGTCTCGGATGCAAATGTCACTGTTTTCCATTTTATCTTAGAATTCATCGATCTGGAAGCCTGTACTTGAAAGAATATTAATTTTAGAATGGAACACAAGTAAAACGCTGTCTAATATTGATTAAGTCTGTACGATTTCTAAGCATTGAACAAATATCTCCTATTTCTGATGTAATATTTTCATGCAAAAGTCTCCCATAATCCTCGAGATCTGGTTATAAATTCGCGAACGTTGATCCAGCGACTTACATTGGGCTCGTCAAGAACCGTTGTTGCATTTTTCTATAACTTATCTTGTTTGTATATGAATTGAGGTCTTGATTCATCTGATTCAATTCAAGTGTCTCTAGATAGTCAGCACATTCGTTCGTGACAGACAGAAGTATGCAGGTGCCAAGAGGGACTTCATTATTTATTTCTTGCACTTAAACTTTCTTAATTCCAACTAAATTTCATAGTTGTTTAACAACACTATTAAACAAAATACTGTTTAACAACACGATTAGAAGAAATGCCGCTGAGGTGAATCTTTTAGAAAGATAATGATTCAAAGCATGCCTCAATCCAATTAGGAATTTTCGAGCGAACGTGAGGAAAGTAGTTGCAGCTTTAAAGTTCAGGAACCATAATTAACTTTGAGCCACGGTGAAGACTGCATGGCAAAACATACCTCTGGAGAGGCTTTAGTTGGATCTATGAAACGTCGATGTGAGGCTGTACTAAAGAATAAGAAAGACTCTGTAATGAAATATTAACACAGTCATGTGCTGTTTTCCTAACATTTTTTTTGTAATTTTCAAATGTACCTTAAAAAATGATAATACTGCTATTTTTTTTGACCGGCTATCGTGCATTGAAGATGGCCTTATTTTTTTTTTAATGTGAATAATTTTAATTGTTTTTATTATAAAATATTAATTATCAACATTTCAAAATGATTTATGGATGATAAACAGCGAACTCTCGATAATTCAAATTTCATCGGATTAGGGAAAAACTTCGAATTACAGAGGTTTTCGAGTTACGGATAGTAATTTTACAAGAGTTTTTGTAAAGAGAATTTCCTGTGCGGAAAATAAAAAGGTACATCAGCTCTTTTAGCAGTCCGTTAACAAAATGTTTTTCTATATTTCAGTTGTTAGTACAACCAACTATTAAGCAATATGTGGAATTAATTTTTGCATTGTATATTTACTTAACATTTTTAATTCATTTATTTGTACTATTATTACTATTACTACATGCTTTCAGAAATATATATATTTTGCCATTTTCGTCACGTACGCAATTAAACTAAGGGTTGTTGAAAAAACCAATAAACTTTGCTTCGGACTTTAGAGGTATACAAGCCATGATTTTTTAATTAGACAGATTTTCATGTTGTTTTGCACAAAATTATATTTAAATTAACGAATGCAAAGGTTTTCTTCGATTTGCCGAGATCTTTTCAGGAGACTGTAAGAACGCTTATATTTACAGAGATTTTCGAATTATGGAAGTTCGAATTATCGAGGGTTTACTGTATATCCATTTCATTGACCTGTTCGGTTTTTCATTTCTCACTGCTATTATTTTGACCGCAGCTGTATGCAAAAAAAAGACATTTACCCGACGGTCATTACATCCACTCGGTGGTTAAAGCCATGTCAATCAAGAACCATTCAATTCTGTTGCCAGCCTCTCAGCCGCCCTTGATCTGCCTCTTGTCAAGCTCTTGAGAGTTGGAATCCCCCAAAAACGAATATCTTCTCCAGTTTCTTGACATTCACCGTTCTTTCGTCGCAGTTCAATTTTTTACTGTCGAAATCTGATCCAAAGAAAGAAATTATCATCACTTAAATGACGTAACTAGAAAACCCAACTTCCAAAACACTACATGCAAATTTCGCCCGGACAAACCCAAATAACGCAGTTATTTCTTAACAAAAATTCTCAGGTGGGTATCGGCAAAAAAAAACTTGTGCAGCCTCCGACTACGAAACACACACGCACACTTTAATTATTCTAATCAATCATCTTTTTGTGTTGTGAGCCTTTCATCACAAAAAATCCCGCGCATCGACTTGCATTCGATCGCGTGCTTTAAAAAGTCTTTTGTCAACCAAATAATTTGCTTAATTTCGCTGCATGATCAACCAGCCTCCCCACCATACTGGCTCTGTTTGTTTAGTGCTAATTTTTCAAAACAAAAACAGAAGACAGAAGAAAATAAAAACTGTCAATTGCCTCACGAACTTGAAAATAAAATTAACACCATCGACGGATATTTCCTCACACATTTTTCATTAAATCAAATCCGCAAAAAGCGAAACAAAAAAATGTGTGTTTTTTTTTCTTAACTGCGTTAATTAATTACAGACGTGTACACATCGCACCCGATGATACGCGAAATGAATCTTTTTTTATCGTCGTCGGAACAGGCCGTTGCGTAAGATACTCTGTCCCAGATGAGTAAAGCGAATTTTTACCCACACACAAACGATCGCAGATCTCCCGCTCTCTCTGTGTTTCTCTGTCTCAAACTTGACCTACAAAGCGCTTGACGTCGATGCGGGATCCAACCCCGATCGGGGATAAGCCGCCAGCTCAAGCCACAAAAGAGAGCTGTGTATCTCCGGCAAGAATTCGAAGCTCATTACCGCTAGAAATTGTATCTCATTGACGTTGCGCTGCGTTGCGTATAACCCGATCATGCATCATCATCGGCGAACAAGTGGTTTACCAACGACGTCGTCTCATCGGTTTCACTTTTGATTCGTTGAAGAGATTTTCTTTTCTTTTTCACTTTTTTTCATCACCTCCTCATCTGGGTAGATGTGTAGATAAAAGATACAAATGCACATTGCGCATATGAAATTAGGAGAGCGAGAGATGAACTTTGTCTTTGATTGTGGCGCGATTGTGAGCGTGTGGTGTGCGGTTGTTATGTCACGCCGCTCTGAGGTGGTGTGTTACCTAAAGACTCTATGAACCTTAAGAAATTATATCGAGCCGACCATTAATAATACATTTATGCATGGAATCTGGCGCACCAGGCGCTCTTTGTTTGTGCGTCTCGCCGGACCATGTGGTGTAACCACTTTGCATCTTGGCCTTGTTTTCTTTTGCTGACGCACTGATTTGAGTGGTGTTTGATACGATGATATGGATACCCAGCTCCTTCAAATGTCCTGCACTTATGCAACGTCGGAAATTCCATCCGTGAATCTTGGGCGGTCATAAATCTTCGCTGAAGGTGTGTGCGTTGACAGTGGACCCAGGTGACCACCGTTCGATGAGCACTTGATGGCTGAGTAAACTTCACTGTCATGGCGGTAAATTTATGTTTTTCTTTTTTTTTCTCTCGTTAATTAGCCTCGGGCTGCGAAGCTTTGGAGGGCTAAATTCCCATGTTACATGAACGGACGCGGAAAAAAAAAAATAAATTGAAAAGTTTGCATTATTTCGGATAAGTACCGCACGGTACACAACGACGCGGTTCCCAAACGTCGCGTCGTGTTTGCCGGAGGGCGCGTTACGCGTGAATGCTTCCAACTATGCGCGTTTTAGCATGAAGTGCCAGCAGAAGGAGGTGTCAATAGCGTCGGTCATCAGGGCCATTATTTCGTTGAGTGGGCCGATTCCCGCTCATTTGCAGTACAAACGGGCCCATTATGCACTTTGGCAGTTTTCTATTCACTCAATCTGGTTGAATGGATATTTTGTCTTTTGGTCTTTTGGTCTCTTTCAGTGTTTTGTGGTATTTGCTTAAGCGGTTAGCGGGGAAATTAAGTCTTTTTTTCTGCTGCTGTTGTTGTTGTTTTTTATTGCCTCAGATCCAGCTGGGGGTGTCAACTGGAAGAAAAAACATTTTAGCGATAATCAAAAGCTATTAGTTTCTTGTCTTACACGTGTGGGATTGTGATTTAATTAATTTAATTAATGTTTTAAGTGATCTGCAGGGTGGAGTGGCGTGGTTGTAACAGATGTTGCTATCACTCCACCGCACCTCGCAATTCGGCTTAAACATTTTTTGGTTGTTGGCATGTTTTGGGTTGCTGTGCGTTCTTGTTAATAGGTAAAATCTTGTTTTTCTGGCAGATTAAAATAGCATTTCGTGTTATAGAGACTGCTTACAATGCTTCTTTTTCTTGGCCGCCATGAGCCTGTTAAAAAGCTGAGGGCTTATTTCGCAGAAGTAGAACTCGGATTTGGGTTACAAATTAAACAAAATAATCATTGTGATTTGGTCATTTTTCTACTAACGCTTTGGATCCACATACGGTAAATGCCATATTTCAAAGAAGTAAGAAATGTCTTAAATACTAAACTACAAATGCGAAAGAACAAGTTTACGTCAAATTCCAAGATTTTTTATTGAAATTTGTTTTTTGATAATTTGTCTTCCCACTTAATTGAAAAACTAAAAAGAAGGCGTTGTTTTTAAGTCGTAGATTATTATGACACTGACAGCTGTTTCCTGCTCGAAATCTTGACAGAAAGTAAGGAGGATAAAAAGATAAGTAGCTTGTTTGGCTAGTTGGGCTACGCAGAAGTTGGGCCATGCGAATTTCTCGAGAAACGCAAATACTACAGAACGAGATCAGGCAGGAATGCAAAGGACACACTAACCAACGTGTGCAGAATCGGTTTCAGTTGTATCAGAAAATAAGGAGGCAGGTTATCAGTCATCTTGGCGATGTCAATTGGCCGCATCGGATTGTGAACCCTTTCAGATTTTTTTTTTTGAGAAACCGTGAATGACCGAGGTTATGCCAACAATTTGTAAATAATTCAAGACCTTAACACCAGCTTTACCAGACTCATTTTGTTGGGATTAGCGTACTTGAGGAGATCAACACCGTCCTTTATCAAACAGATAAATCCATTCATCTATGCAAATACAATTGTACAACGTCAGCGTATACATGACACAAAAAGTTCTATAAGTTAGCTTAGTTGAAAAACTAAATAAGGCACTTAACTTATTGATTTCAAGTGGTTGCGTTTCATGTCCATTAAAATAATATTGACTGAACTTAGAGTAAGCCAAAAAAGCAGTTTATCAGTAGCAGAAATGGACTTACATCGTCCGATTTCCCTAAAAACTTTTTTTATTAAAATTGTGCAGGTTGCTGACTCTTGCCCGATAGTTTACGAATTAAATTAGAGATAATTCTTCAACAAAAATATTGACAAGTCTCAGCCTGGCCGGTCACTTACTGTCATACGATTAGAAAAAACAGAATTGTCAATGGCATTCACTGTCTTTTGAAGAATTAAAGACTTTTAAATTATAAAACTCCACTGCCTTAGTTTTCTATTCATCATTTACAAGAAAAAGACGATTCATTTAGAATATAAATCCTGTAGTTGTCTCTCAAAGAGAAGGTTTTTAAACCATGCATGGTTTATACAAACTGCACTGTGACACTTGTTGGGCTCAAATTGTAAATCTGTGCTCTGTGCTTTGCATTTTCTTTGCTTTAAATTGTTCACATGTTCTTAAACACACATGTTGTTAAACATGGCCAAATTTCGAATCCAAAATCTATTTTTTTTTTTGAAAATAACGAAATTCCGACACCAGAGTCTGAGGTAAAAGAAATGTTTAGTTTAGCAGTTGCATGAACAAGATCTCTCGTCTTCTTAGAAAAGATATTGGAATTTTATTAAAACTCAAACAAAAAACAACATTGTGAAATTCAACAGAGACAGCAGCGTTAAGCAAACAGAATCTCAAAATGTTCTGATTGCCTCTCTCAAACCTCGACTTGATCATTCAAAAGAAATGCTTATCACCATCAACAAAAGAACAAATTGCAAACTTGTTAAATGGCTTTCAATTCTTAAATTAGTTTCACTGTGTTAAATAGTCTTAGCACACAAGAACCTAAAGAATAAAAAAAAAACTCCAAGCACCTGGTACTTTGTACTCTTAAATAACAACTCATCGGAAGGCATGCTTTTAAGTAATCACCCAAACATTACGTCAATTAATGTGGGCAGCCCTTCAAGTTCCTCGAGTGCTCTTAAGCATGCGTCAACTTCAGAAGTACAAAGTGCGTGAATTGAAAATTTTCAAGAAATATTTCTGCTCTGTCATCTTCTTCGCTTATTTTTTTTGGTTCTTTGTAATCACTTCTTACGCTTAATGAAATGTAATTACAACCAACAGGTAGTCCGATGGGTTCCAGTGAGTTAATTTTGGAGCTCAGAGTTCGATGAGTTAATTTTTATTTTTAAAATATTTGTACTTATGTCAAAATGTGGACATGACTTAATGGGATTGACGGAAGGAGTCATGGTGGGTGAGTTTAGCTCTTAACAAAAACTGACATTGAGTTGAAAGGGATTATCAACAGAATTTAAGTTTGATGATTAATTTTATTCTCTAACAAAGAATTCCGACTTTGATTTACTTATGGAATAATTTTTCTACAAAATTCACAAAATTCACTCTCCTAGTTTGAGATCATTGAGCCAGAAAAAAAAATGGTCCCGAAGGACTCATAAATCATTATGCCAAAAAAAAAAATATGTTATAGTTCAAAGACGGCATCATATCGCGCCCTAACAGCCAAATTATATGAAAATTTCACAGGAGAGTCTTTTTTTTTGTTTTTTGTGAGTTTAAGAAAAATGTAAATATCGTTTGCGATAAATTTTGTTTTCTCTGTTATTTCTAACCGGAATGCTTTATTAAAAAAAAACCAATGATGCAAAAAAACGCGCAATCGAATAAACTATTGGGCTGCCTCATTCACTCATTTTTGCCTAAAATGACGCTTACGATAGTTTGGCGGTTAGGGCGCAATATGTTCCTGCCACCCTGATGCCTTTTAAAGCAAAATAATTTATAAATTTAGTTTGTGAAATATTTTACAAAATAAATGAACAACAAAAAGACAACATGGGATATAGGATTTGAAATTTTTCTTTCATAATTACGTACGCACTAGTACGTATTTAAAATATTAAAAACGAAATTCTAAATAAAAAAAATTCAAGATCAACATCTAAAAACTGGAATGACGTTTTTCGTTTTTCCAGAAAGTGAGAAAATTATGCTAATGACTTAAGTGACCCTTAATATTGTTGTATCCGCTCAATAGTTCTTCAAATATTCAATTTATTTTACAGCGTTGGTGTAATTTGCTAAACAAATTCTACGGTATGCAGTTTTAAGTAAATCAAACAAACTTTAACTATGACTGTTGTCGGCACACACTTTCAATTTAGTGTATGTATATATTTTTAGACTTGGATGACAACGATTTCGTTTTAAAACGAACAGTTTTGAATGCTGGTATTTTTGAATTTCTGTTTTTTATTGCCTTATTTGATCAATCACAAAGTTCACTTAAGTCGAGTGTCTGTAACATTTCTATTATATTTCAATACCTGTTTTAGGAGGCAATACCATTCTTTTTGCGATGCTGTGCATCATTTGCGAGTTGTAGGGAAACTCAATGACTTCAGAAAAAAACGTTTCTGATTTCTGATATTCTGATTCTATCCTACAATATATCCAAACAAAAGAGTTACTTAGCAGAAGATAAATTAAAACACTTGACAGTTGAGGACTACGAGAAATGGAGGTGAAAAAATCTCAACGATCAGTAATGAACGTACTATATAAGAAGAACTCATATAAGCAAAAAACGCTTAATAGAATTATATGAATTAATACTCTCATGAAAGAAAAAAACGGTTAAAAGAAGTAAATTCTTTGGATTTTTAGTTTTTCTTATATCCGCTAAGTACTGTACCTCAAACACTCGACTTCTTCACACTGTGACGTTTTCTGCCTACACTGATATCAAAGAGCATTTTCCTATTATTTTTTAGGTCCAGTAAAGCAATTGAAAATTTACACGTCTTAAAGGGTCATTTATTTTTCGGTTTCGAAAGTAAGGCTTAATAAAACACATTCAACCATGTATTTTCGATGAATATTTCATTTCATTTGAAGTTTGTATTTTGCCATAAAGTAAAAAAAATAGCATCATTTGAATGGCTGCCACGGGAATATTCGCAGCATGCCATTGCGATTATTGTAAGTGGCCATTATCGTAAATGGAAAACATTCAACTGATAAAACACTTCAAATGACCGCTGAATTTGACAGGTGTCAAATACCAGAGCTACCAACTTGGAAACCAATGAAATGAATGACCCCATATCTTCACATAAGCGACAGTAAGAAGTAAAAACAGAAACAAGAAGCCGAATTAACTTCACTGACCTAGGCTTTTTACTCTACAGTTCTGTCAATATCATGACTTGATGGATAATGCATCGTGGCGTTAAGAGAGCCTACCTCGTTTTTTCGTACTTACTTTTGGGGCCCCTGCTCCAGCGAACGAACTCACAATCCTCCTGCAGTGTGTCTGTCATGAAAATCTTTCGAAATAGTCATTGTTCGGAAACGTTCGCTCCGAAAATAAACAGTAAATAGTAATCAGTTCACGAGTGTCAAAATTATACCACGCACAACACAGTGGTGTTACGGAAAACTAGGCTCTGGCCCTCAACGTGCTGTAACGCCACCCCATTACATTTGTTTTGTTAAGAAGGACTATTTTTGTACTGCCTTAAATACAATACACAATTCCTCCAGAATGCTATTCAAATACTTGACATCTGACATATTTCGTAAAAACCGGAAAAGTTACAACAGCCCTCGATTTGTAAACACCATACGAATGAATATTAAATTTTATAATTACCAATGCAAAAGTTATTATTCACTTAACGCAAGAGTGTTTAAAGGAAAACAACAAGCACCCGACACCTCCACTGACCACCCACAGATCATCGATTAGACGTCAATAGCCACTCAACACTCGTTTTCACAACAAATGCATTCTTCGCTTGATGGTGTGCTCGTGATTGCGACAGGAGAAATCAGATTTCGGATCAGATTTAATCCCTCGAAGATCTTAATTACTCTCCTTCGAGCTCGAACTGACCACAGACGACAATTGCAAAAAAAAAGAAACACAAAAAACCACAACGACTGACACAAGCGTGAATAATTACCAAGCGACTTTGGCTTAATGCAGACGCACGCCAGCGCGGCGGCCTGATAGATTGCATTGCATTCGAATTTGCATGACATTTCGCAATGAGGGTGACCTTAAAAGTTCCCAAGAGTGATTAACATGACCAAAGGTTTCTGCTTTCATGTCAACACTGCAGTCGGTCTCTGATCGAGGAGAGGCGCTCTCAATACTCCTGACCTTGATGAAGAATTTGATTGCCGAAATTAAATACAAACACAACAATTCTTTTTTTTTCTGCACAGTCATCCTTTGAAGTGACGCAATTTGCTAAAGTGTGAAACATTTCATTGAACAACTTGTTCTTGTTGAAAACAACTTGCTGTTGTCCGTGCTTCACTCGATGGAAGAAGAATTTCTTTCTGCTGACATGGGATGATTCAGCAGTTTAATTGGATTTCATCTTGCCTAGGGGATTCTTGCAAAGAACATTTAGAATATTCCCAAAAACCTGTTCCCGCTCGTGGAATTCCAAAGGTCGCATCTCCGCCCTGGCCGGTTCAAAGACCCCCCTCAATCGGCGAGAATCTATCGATCCACTTACTAATTAAAATTAATCACATGAGTAAATTATACTTGAAGGCATCGGTGATTTTGCACAACGCACTCAGGGACGGAGAGAGGCTTGCTTAGATTCTATTTATGTTGTGATACCTCAAGATTCTTTCGCAGTTAGTATGATCGAAGCCTTGAGATGATAAATTTTTCGTTTTTTTATTTGAATTTTGAATTAATCTTTTCCTCTCTCTTTTTTTTCTTCCAGGTGAGTTCTTGCGGTTTAGCTGATTGGTCTCGGTGGAGTAAAGTTTTGCGATTAAATTTCAATATTTGCAGAAAAACTTGGTGATTTTATTTTTAAATTTGAGAAACAATTTATGTATATCCTCGAGAGAAGTGTGCCACTGTGGGTCGTTGACTTTGCGGTAAACGAGACGATTTGACACTGTGGGTTTTTTTGGCGGGGAAAATTAATTCAAAGTGTGTCTTTCTTTTACAGTTACGCTGTTCTTATTTAAATTTGAAGGGAAATAGGACAAAGGAGCCAGCTTCACCGCAGGCATCATCCCAACGCGTGTTGGTCTTTTCGGGTTAATGAATCACTGAAAGATAATCTTTCAGATAAAATTTTTTTTTTGCTTCTAATTTATGGATTAGGTGCGAAAGTATTATGAATAAATTATGTTCTAGTTGGGTGGGTATTCGGATAACACGCGTGTGATGGACGTATTGTGGGTTTTTTTCGCAATGAAATTTGCCTTCGAGGTCTTTGACGTCTTTAAGTGGTATCACATGTCTTTGAGGTGGTTAATAGCTTGTCTATTCAGTCACATGATGATGAAGAACATTATGCAAAGGGGTCGTCTTCAAGTTACATGGCAAACATATGACACACGAGTATCTTGTCAAAGAAAGAAGCCACTCGGTATGAATCATTTCAATCTTTAAAAGATCCTTTCAGTGGGGAGAAGTCTATTCTTATCTTGAAACGACAGTTTTAGAATAAAATTGAAAGGTTTAACGACCTTAATCGACAGTTTCTAGATTTTTTTTAATATTTGCTTTGGTCAAAATTTAATTTGCTCCATTTGCCGAAATTATTTCAAAAAGAAACTTCCTAGACCTTACTTGCACAAAACTTTTTCGTTGCTTAGAAATTAAAAGAATGTCGCTTAGTCTCTCTAGTAGAATGACGATTAGTCTCTCTAATAAAAATTAAAAGAAAAACTTAGAAAACGTTTTACAAACCAACTCCTTATAAATATTATAATTTTGATACTGTCTTTTGTAACATTGATCCAAATTTCTGGGGCTGACCTCTTTTGATTTTTTTGTGTATTTTGTTCGCTGCAACATTATGGATCAAGACTATGCGACAGAACCTCATAATTCTTAAAAACATTTCAATTTACAAATTCTTCTGGAAATAAGGTTCACTCATCTAAAATGACGAATGTAAGACCATTTATCGTAATTATGTTTCTGAAGAGGTTGAGTTGCGTTGACTGTAATTTACGCCAAGCAGTCTCCATCCAAAGGCAAATATCAAAATTACTTTTCTTCAAAACTTAAGTTCGTGGAATATATTCTTCTAAATCATTTTATAGGTTTCCAAAAGTTTGCTTACCAGCATTGTCGTTCACAGCCTTAAACATATCGTGCCCTAACCGCCGAATTATCGCAAGCGACGTTTTAAGCAAAAATGATTTAATCATGCAATTTGATAGTTTAATTGATTGCGCGACTTTCAGCGCGTCATTGGTTTTTTAATAAGGCATTTCTGTTGAAAATAGCAGAGAAAACAAAATTTATCGTAAGCGACATTTACATTTTTTTTTCTCAGACAAAAAAAAAGCCTTTCTTGTTTATTTTGTTGCGATATTTTTTTTGCCGATTTTGAGCTCGCCAAATATCGAAAGATTATTTTTCTGATTTATAAAAGTATTATTATTATTATTATTATTAGTACCAGCTAATTGTGAGCTACATGATAATCTTAAATTTAACGAGCTTAGCTGCTAGGACTATTAGCTTTATAAAAATAAGAATTATTTGCTTAAATGAATCATATCTCGGAAATGAATATCAAATCTGTTCACAATTTCAGTAGGACAGTTTTAAACAGTTGATCTTTCGTTGCATGTTAACCTCAAAGTTGAAGTTGTTGTCGTAGGCTGGATCTGCATAAGATTTAATGTTTACAACTTTGTGGCACTTATTGTGGGATGCATATGTAAATTTGTTAATGTTTTCTATTGACAATTCGCCCACAACTTTTGACTGTTAAGGTGTTACCTAAATCAGATATTGATTCATAGTTGGAGTTGACCTTAACATCAACATTACTTTAAAAGTTTTGGTGTTCTGTCTCATGTTAGTGCATTTAAAAAACAAGTTATTAGTTAAAAGGAACCTGAAATGATATTTAACCTGCTGCGATGTTTTAAATGGAGCGAAAAGTTTGAGGTACATGCTATTTCGTCAAAAGTTTTAGAATTAAATAACGCCTTAGACAAGCTTAAGCACAAAAATGAATCTGCACATTTTAATACTTTTTTTATTTATAAATTTCTATCAAACACTTCTAATTTATCAAGCCATTAATTAAATTTTCAAACATTATTAAAACTCTCTTAGTCAATACCAGTGGCCTATTTCACCAACTTACAAATTTTTTTGACATTTTTTTGATATTTTTTTCCATTTCACCACTTTATGGGTATTAAAGATTTAAATATGGTTTTCCAATAGGGACTTGACAACTTTGAATTTAATTTGTGAACGCACCCTTTCACTAATCATCGAACTTTCATTGTTAATTCATTCAATAAACTCAACATTTTCATCATTGTAAAGTACATGAACGAGCAACGTCTGCATATTGGAAAAATTGTCTACCGAAATTTGGAGTCCGTGAACGCACCAGCGTCAACTCCAAAATCATTTTCAGTGAAGAAGCTAATTTTTGGCTCAATGGGTTCGTCAATAAGCAAAATATGTGTTATTGCGTTACAAGCGAAAAAATTGTAAAAATGGTACGAATTTGTAAATTTACGTTTCACCAAAGAATATGACTTACAAATTTTGTGCAGTTTGCAAGAATATTTTCTCAAAAGAAAGTTCACGTGTAATTTTTTCTACAAGTTTTATTTATGAGCAAAATAACTTTAAAATGCTTTCACTAATTCGTAAATCACATGTCTGTAATCTGTGAAACAAAAAACGATCACACTTTGTGAATTACTTTACATATATATTTGTAATTGTAACTTTTTGTTTGGTGAAATAGGCCAAAGTTCCCATAGGTACTCCGAAGGTATTCACCAAGCATGCATTCCCTCCCAGATTATCCAGTATTACCAATAAAACATGCCACCTCTACTTGCATAAGCCATTTCCCTCCCTAACCACATTCGGAAGTAGCAATTTATTAGTATTAAGACTCTTTAGCCGACCATAATACCTTCGCCTTGACATCTAGCTGCCTAAACGCACATTTAAATAAAACAAAAACCCAAACCGATTACTTTACTCGATTCGACTAATTTCTAAGCTGACCCAAGCCACGCATCGATCACTCAAAGAAAACCAACAGAAAAAAAAACTCAAAATTCATTTAGTGAAAGCGATTTCATTCAGCAGCCGACAAGCCCTTTTATTGATTACATAATATCTGTAACAAGTTGATTTATGTACATTTTCCAAAAGCAAAAAAAAAAAACATTTTTGCAAACTGTCACCAGCTGCGAATGTCTCATCTCCCCAAATCACTGTCTTCGGACTAAAAAAGTGTCACAATTGACATTGAATTTCGAGATAACCGCCTAAATTCAAAGCAAACATTTCCTCACCCGGGGTATTAATTAAAAATTCAAAAAAAAAAATGCTAATAAATAATTTCATCAATGCAATAATAGTCGACGACATTATTCAATAATGAAATCTCTTCGTATCTTCGAATGCATAATTTTTTTTTTTGTTTTGTGATGGTCCACTAAAAAATCAAAGGTGGGTTTGGTTCCAAAAAATCGGGTCGCTTTTTTTTCGTGTGTTTGTTTGATAAGTAAAGTTGTAAGGGTTATGTCACTTTTTTTTAGATAGACAATAAAAATTGGAAAAAGTAGTTTATAACTTATGCGTAACGGAAACTAAATGTGATTGACGATTTTGATTCGATTATGACGGGGTGAAAATTTTTGCGAACTCAAAACCGGTGAATCTGGTTTTGGGAAAAGTCGAAGAAGCTGTTTGAAAATGTTTGAATTTCAAATAACGGAACGGATTTGTGTGTTTTATTCGATTTGGTGCATTTATTTGTGCAGTGGAAAGATGTAATGTGCGTGTAGAGGACGTGACCTTTGAAAAAGAGTTGGTAACGATGATAGGAAATGGACACGCAAGTTTTGGTTTAATGAATTTTCAGATGGAGATTCCTATCTTATGCGAGTATCTTGAAAATAAATTTGTGACTGTCCGTCATCCGCTGTCAGTCATTTAAAGCAAAACTAACCTAACCTTTTCAGAAGCGGATGAATTTTCGAATTTTCGCATTTAAGGATAGAAAAAAATCTGCAGGACGACCTTCTATTTTTAATGACAACTTGCACAAGAAAAAACCACCATCAAGGAGATGAAATTATTTTATTTGAAACAATCGGAGTGGAAAAAAACATTTTAAATAAGACGAGTGGATGAAGTCCTTAAGAGACGGCCTTGCTTCACAGACATTTAGAAGATTAAAAAACACTTAAACAGATTTATGTTTTTTTGTAATATTTTGAAAATTCTAATGTCGGCAAAGAGACCACTACTGACGACCAATGTCGAAACTGTATGAAATGTAGCTTCTGGTCATGGCAATCTCTCACTTTTGTGATAAAAATGTCGACATTTATTCTGCTTTTTTCTTTAGAAGACGTTTCTTTTGAAAACGCTCAACTTTTAATATGGAAAAAGCAACAAGGGCTTTACAAAATGTTTTAAAACTTTTAGGCTCGCAGAATGAATGAAAGTTTGATGTGCTCAATTGTCTTCTTTTTGTTTTTTGTTTATAATTGGCGCGTGCTGAAGGGTTAGGGGCTACCTTTAAGTGCCCAGTATAAGACACAACACGGGCCGAAAACACAGCACGGGCCGAGCTTCTGTGGTCACCAATTAAGGCACTAAACTGCTGCCCTAGCTTGATGTTAGAACAATAAAATCCTCCAAATGAATTTTATCGACTATCGAGTATTGAAAAGGCAAAAAAAATGTCTGACCACTGAGTCAATAACATCCTGTAGCTGTAACACCCAACTTGCTAAATAGAGAACATTTAATTTAAGCCCGTGTCCGCCAGCTACAATCCAAGTCACCACCTCCACAGTCACGTTCCTCAAGCAACCGACTGGGTCTTGCTTGCCACAAAAACTTCGCCCACAATGCAAAAATAACAAAAGAATCAACCTTGTAGAGGCTAAAAGAGGTTGTTTTCCAAATAGAGTTTCGTAATACAGTAAACTCTCGATAATACAAATTTTATGGGACCAGGAAAAAAATTTGAATTACGGAAAAAAAATCGAATTAAAGAAAAAGAAGTAAACTTGACTTCGAATTTTAGAGGTAAACAAGCCATAATTTTCGAACTATAGAGGTTTTCCTTTTGTTTTGAAAAAAATAATCTCGAATTAACGTGGGGACCAAATTGCATAAGTTTTCTTCGATTTACAGAGATTTTTTCAGGGTATTGTGAGAATGCTTTTATTTCCAGAGGTTTTCGAATTATGGAATTTCAAATTATCAAGAGTTTACCAGATTTACCATTTTAAAAGAAGATTTGCTTAAAACTTTGAGTACAATTTTATAAAAACAAAACCAGGCGCTATTTTTTTACCTCACGAAAGAGATCGGAGCAATTGATTTGGTTAAAGATCTTCTTACCAAAGATCTTGAACCGATTTTAATTCAGGACAAAATGAGAGATTGTCGAGGCCAACGAAAAGGATTGTTATTGCCCAACACTCCTGACCTTGCCCTCTAGATGAGCCTGTAACAACAAATAAAACAAAATTCAAACAGATTGATAAAACCAAAAAAATCTGTTCTTCGAATTGTGTGTACTTTTTCATTCGATCTTTTTCTGGGGTTGAAAAATACCTCAAAACTGAATAAACGAGCACATTAATTAAAATATTAGTCAATGCATTTTCTCACACTTCTCACAAATTTTCAAATTTATCTAAAAAAAATGTCTCGTATTTTGAGCCGATCCAATTCATGATTGAACTTTCGACACCTACGACAGAAATGAACCTGTCAACTTGGGGCACTTTCACCACAAACTTTAAAAAGGAATGAAAGTTTCTTTCATACCAATTTCCACGTCTTCGGCTTTCATGAAGCTCAATACTTTTGATTATTGTTTAACCTTTCTTTAACAACAAAAATTTGCTGCTATATAAAACATTCATAGCAACTTCTGTGATGTGTGGAAATCATCAACGCATCATAATCGGTTGTGCCTTGAAGTGATTTTCCGTTTGATACCAGCTGCCAACGCTAAATCGTGTTTTAAATTTATTTTTTGTCTAACCCTCTAAAACTTGTAAAACAATTCCCATTCGAAGCTTATGACAACCACACAATGTTGCAGTTTCAGATGCATGTCAACTTGGTTGTAAATCACATCCCTCACAATCCATAACCTCCATAACCTTAAAAGGTGTCTCTGCAGCATCATAATAAAAGCCACTTGTTGCAAGTCCACAATTTGACCTTCAGCATCAACCGTAAATTTCCAAACACAGCTCGAATTGATTAATTGACAGTTTCTAATCTTGTTCACTGTTAATGTCAAGGCCAAAAAGGTGTTAAGAAACACCGTTTTAGGTGAGGTGTTGGTTAAGCCATAATTTTGAATAACTTATCTGGCGTCCCAATTGACGAATGATTAACCCATCAACGTCAGAGTTTACGAAAATTTGAAATCATAAATAGCCCCTAGGCTAAGTTGGATTGCATTGTGGTAGGTAGTTAACGACTTTGAATAAATTAAATGGAAGCCGATTCAGTCTACAACACCTCCGTTTCAATCATCATCACATGAGTTAAAACCTTTTAGTTTGTCGCTATGAGTGTGTCTTCTTGATCAACGTGGATGGAACATAAATTCTGCTTTTAAAAGTACATCAAATGAATTTGCTGATGAATTTATCTGTGAGTTGTGAATGATTCCTCAGAACAGTTACTCTGATATGAGAGAAACAGGAAACTTGTATTTTATACTAATTATTTGCATCAATCTCCATCCTTAAGTAACATTTAGTCGCAAGGTCTCGAAACGGAAGTCAAATTTGAGTGATGCATGTCTGATGTTAGGTCTTTTAAAGCGGTAATCGGGCCAATTGGTTAGGCAGCATTAAGATCTTAGATCAAAGAAGGTTATACAAAAATCGCAATACAAATGTCTTAGCGTTGTCGGCGCTTGTTCTTAGCTTTCCTTTTGGAGTCAAGGATAGTTTAGTCCGGATTTATGATGTCTCTATGAAATGGGAAAATTAAGTTGTAACCATAGACATTGTTGCCCCAAGAGCTAAACTTTTACAATTTTTTTCGAGAAGTTTAAAAATTTTGCTCACGTATTTGACAGTTTCGTAATGGATAGGATATCTGGATGGATATCTCAACTACAGATTTTAAACGTATATTCATTTACACGTGTACAAGTGACACGTGTTGCCATATTATACGACACCTTAAACACTCGTACACGTGTAATTTATTTAAACACGGGTACACATGCATTTAACTATGTTGCGTAAGCACAGTGGAACAGCCTATTCAACACCCGTCTCTTTTTTTAAAGGATCGTACAAGAATTCAGCTACTGTAACGATCGTAAAAGATTAATTATTTCCATGTACATTTTGATTATGAAAATAAAGTCAGCGACGATTTATTTCAAAACAACCATCTGGTTATTTTCCCTCCTGTCAGAATTCATTTTCCTTCTTACCTAGAATGACGTTTACACTTCCTCAACCTGCAGCTGCTGTGCAACGCAAATTCCAATCACAAATTCTTGACTCACCATCTAACAGTCATTTCTAAGAAATGTACAAATTCTCTTTTCATGCCTAACATAATCCTCGGAAGTAATTACTCCGTAGCAGCTGGATGAGAGTACATCGTCTGTCAAAAGTGTCAAAACGAGATTCGCCAGCACCTCACAGTAAGACCCCATCAAAGCTTACACGCGTCAAAGTCACAAATTCCTGTTTTGTAGTTCTGATCGCAAAACGATTGCGCGTCTGTGATTCGGTTTCTAACAATTTATATTTCTCATACATTTTTTTTTTTCTTTTGCTTTTATCTCAATCCAATGTCAGTGGTTGAGGAAGTGGCTTTGAGTACAATTTACTACGCGCATTAGTTGTCATCGTCGAAACAGGTTCACTCATTGCACGTGGAATGTGATCGAAAACTAGTCTTTAACTTGCCACCTCTATCTTATGTTATGTCTCAAGATCCTGACGTTTGTGTACCGAATAAATGACGTTTAATTTGCGATACTTTTACACCGTCATCGCATGTAATGCCATCCTTTAGCGGCAATAACAATGCCATCAATTATTTCCATTATCGTAACATAATCGTTATGACAGCGCTCTGTCATAATGACAACTCTGTCATTGTGTTTTTAAGCAAAATAGAAAAAAAAAGAAACCGATTAATCGATGGAGTGCTTGAGAAAAGTCTCTTCTCACCCAGGGCAGATTATCGATTGATTGTTCGTGTTTGCGAGTCGTAAAATGGCAATAAGCTTACAAAACTCATTGCCAGATGTTCTGCAGTAGGTCTATTTTTTTTTTTTTATCTCAATTAAATCAATTAAATTGTTCGAGACAACTCCTTCCGTGTTGCGAAATAACACACAAAAAGAAATCACCTAAAAGATTGAGACGTTTTTTTTTACGAGATGCAATTGATGGGCTGCGGTGAATTACTCATCTCAGACAGGAGTTTGTGCAGCCGAGTGCATGAAGCGTCACAAGAACTTGCCGTGGATATTCATGATGGAAAATTACCGCGTTTGCTAGTATTCTAAAAGCAATCAGATACAAAGATATAAGAATAGTTTACTTATTTGATTTCAATCAATTAGTCGATCAGGTTTCTCTGCGAGTCGGCGGTTATGACGACCGCGAGTGATGACGAGTGATGAGCAGTTTGCAATAATTTTCTTCATATTAAGCCCTAATATGCAATTTGCATCAGAAGATGGTGAAAAGAAATGTTTAATGGGCAGAAGACGTTAGCATTCTTTTTTTTAGGGTGGTGAGAAACTGTCGCAACTCAAAGTTGAACTTTGATGAAGGTCCTAGAATAGATTATTACAGTAGATGACGGATATATGAAAATCGAAAAAAGATGAGAAATTTCTTTCTTTAAATTGCACTTTCTTATATACAATAAATGAATATAAGAAAGGTATTTTCTTATAATAATAACACAGAAACGTGAGACCGACCTTATCCTGTTGGAGGGCTTTATTGCTCCCGCGTTTGACAAGATCATCGGATTAACAATTAACTGAGATGTCCCAGTGGTCCGAAACCTAGGACCGGACTTAGGTGGTCGCATGGCACTAAATGGCGCATCACCTGGGAAATCTGATCCAAATCTAGATCACGAACGCCCACAAAGTCTCTTGGGACTGAATAGAATCCACGTTCGGAACATTATCAGTTTCATAACGAGGAACTTTTCCCTTGTGAAACACGCCATCTGACTTAACCTCCCGACAAATGACTTCGACAGAAGCTGCGAAATCAAGTTGAAAAATCAAATAGAAACAGCGCTCTCTCGAATAAAGAGGTATCTTGACCTTTACTTCCTAGGCAATCTCAGCGAACTGGCTAATACCAGCATAAGCCGAATCCTCATCAAGTGAAATTGGTTACAAGGGCAGCGGGATGTCCGCTACCGCTCCTGTTGTATCACAATGGGCCTTGTATGTGCATGGCTGCCCGGTGTAGTTCACCTCACCACCTACTTACCTGATAACATGAACACTTTACATCAGTTGTCAGATGGGTAATGATACAAAAATAAATGATATCGAAAACTGATTTTAAGTTTTTCTGGAACGCAATGTAGAAAATTTTGAATTTCCTGAAGTTTAAATTCTAGTCTAATTAAGCCCCCAAAAAAACATAAGATTGGTTCAGTCTCCCTATATGATCACTTTCAGTGACTCACAACAATCTGCATAAAACACATTTCGCAAAAAAAAATCCCATTCATCGTGACCCACCCTGATTTTGCTATGTCATCTCAACTCGCTTGGCAGCTCCCTCTATACATCAACCTGTCAAAAATGCTGCCCATAAATTCCCAGCCCGGCTTCCTTTCTCTCTCTCCGTGCAATTACATAAAACTAAAACTATTTCGTCTTCGCCTAGACTCAAGACCATCCCGCGAGAGCTTAATCATCCGTAAAGCAGAGGCACGGCCATTGGCCGCCCAAAAAAAAAAACTCGCGATTTCCCATAAAAAAAAATCTGGGCCTCAGCATACGTCCGTGTTTCCGCGTTTCGCACAACACCCAACTAATGCAAGTTATTCAATTAAATTTCTCTTCTCAGAGCAAAAAAAAAAAAACAAATTTCAAAATTCTTTTTCAAGATCACTTCCTCACATGCCAAAAGACACACCAAACCAAAAAACGAACGAAAAAAAAATTCGCCGCTTAATTCGAAGGTAGCAGCATTAAATTGTCTCATTTCCGATTGTGTGTCGACGGCCATGTAATGTCCGGCTTCATGAAGGTTTCTCTCCTTTGGACCAAAAATCAGCCCAAAATAAAAGTAAACACTCATTAGACGGCACGATGACGACGTCGTCGACGTCGGCGTCAGCGTCAGCGATTGTTAGATGAGCACACCAACAGCCACTAAAATTTTTAGTGTGTAACTCAGATGGAGATACACAACAATCCGTGTAATTACACCACGTCCACACCAAAAGCCCAGATTCCACGAAAGTGGGCTGAGGTGCCAGTCTCAGTGCCAGATTTTTGACCGGCTAAGATTGTGTCGAAAAACTTTCTCAAACATCCGTAAACCAAACACACTATCACCCGAATCTAAATTGGAGTCTTAGCCCTGTTAGCCGAGCCTCCTCTTCGGCGGTTGTCGGTCGATGGGAATAATGGGACAACGATTTTTAGATCGAAAGACGCTGAAAATGAAAATGAAAATAAAAATAAAAAAAAAAAAGTAATTAGCCGATTATGTGACGAGTACGGAGAGGTTGTTGCATAATAATTGAATTTTTGGGAGATGTGATGGCAACGAGTGTTTGCAGCCCATCGGTCGGTCAGTGGGATAATTTTCACTTTTTTTTCGAGAGACCAACGGGCTCTTTTTTTTACCGTCGAGGTATTGTGTGGCTGCGGATTCGATAATTGTGGTTGGAAATGGTAATTTAATTGAGTAATAGACGGAGCTATTCAAATCATCTCTTTCATTGATATTTTTTCTTCTTTTTTTTTGTGTTTAAAGAGGTTTTGCGGCTGTAAACGTGTAGTTCAATGAAAGCGCACCGAATGCACGTGCAGAGAGGCCAGTGAAGGGGGTCAACGCTTACGTTCAAGGCAATGTAAGTTGATTGACGGGAGAAATAGGTGAATGTGTCTAGTGGGCTGCTGTATTTTTAAGTCTCAAACGTTTCCATTAAGTTTAGCAAGTTTGTAGGTCATATCTGTGCAGAATCAACTTAACAAATGGAATTTAAGACTAGTTTGTGTTGAAATTGATACACTCACTTGAATATAGCCCAACGATTTACATAACCAAAGATCAGAACCGACTAAAACAAACAAATATTTTAGTGGCCACTAAAAAAAACTACTCACGATTGGCCGCTTTCATGTTCAAAAAATTCAAAAATTCAAAACTAAAATTTTTTGACAAAAGAGCAATACAATTATCTAATTTTGTGTCCAATTATTTTCATCAGCCATCTACACTTAAGCACCAATTTTGTCGTTAAAATTTGAATCAATACGACGACGCACAGTGGGGCAGAATACCATAAAAATTGGAATTAAATCTTAGTTGAAAGTGAGCCACATTTTCTTAAAACTTCTGTTATTCGGAAACCTTTGTAATTCGAAGTTTTTTCCCTGGTCCCATGAAATTCGATTTATCGAGAGTTCACTTTATAAAAAAATCGTTAGAACAAACTACGCAAAGGTTCTACCTTAGTAGTCAATAACTTCTATCTGTAGCGCTATAATTATGCAACAATTACGTTTGCCCACTCCAAAAAAAAAACCCTCTCCAAATATGTAATCTTTACAAACGAGACAAATATCAGTTGTTACCGAGAATCGTCATCGCAGCTTACATCTCATCAATCAGTTGTAGGAAAACCTAATATTAGATTTCTCTCAATGATTTGTAGACCATCTCCCGCCACACCTTTGACTTGCTCTTGTCTCGGCAACTTTGTCTGCTAAACAGGAACACGACCCCTTCGACAACACTGTAACACCACTTCATTCACTATGCACGTCAATGCAATGGAAAATATTCCTTTCCCTCCCCATCAGCATCAACAACCTCAGACTCGTCTAGACGCTAGTAAGTCTCACCACTTGACTTGCAAGCTGTCATGCATGCTTTAGCCAAGTAAATCCTATTAGCCTCGAAGGCGTGAGTTACTGACGCAACTCAGTTCATCGATTGGTGTTCATAATTGTTTTGTTTGGATTTTTGATTTTGCATCGAACCGGACTGCAACATTCTCGAAATTTCAGTCCTGCAATAAATCCAGGAGTTATGAGGGCTCATAATTCCAATTTCTCAGCCAATCAAGCTCTAAATTTTATGGACCTGTCGACAGGCGATGACTGAGATCGACTCCATTGTGTCTGTTCGGGCAGATTGGGGAATCTGAATGTAGGACATGAGAAATGTCGTGAATCATAATTATCAGTTGGATGCAATTACTACCGAAACACGCTATGATTTTCGCCACATCTCCTTGATGTCGAGCGAAATTTATACGCACGGCAACTTGTAGGTGAAGATTTAACCTGTAATCACACAGCACAGGTGGCTTTGTCTCAGATTAATATTGAGATTCATTCCCACTCTATCGTGGGGTGTCATAAGTCGTGTCCGTGGAAGATTGTGGAAACTTTTCCTTTTTATTTTCTTCTTTATTCATTTCTCTGGTTGCGCGGTTGTTTATTGCGTGTAAATGAAGTAGTAAATTAATTGCTTTCGAAATGGAATAACAAATGAATCAAAGGCATTGGATTAGCAATTGATTAGTTCGTGCTTAGGCTTTCTGTTGGCCGTTGATCTTGGCAGTGATTTGCATACGAACTTGTCGAAGCAGGTTGAATTGCGGGTCATATTTTTGCGTTTGCCACTGACAAATCTCTGATTGGATTGTTGATTTATAGAGCTGCTTTTACTTCTAGAACGTTGTACGTCCAACACTGATTTTCCAGAAGTATCTTGAAATGCAAAAGATTTTTTTTTTAAAACATCAGCGAACAAGATGGCGTATGGATGTTTTCACACAATCAATTTACAGATGTATTTGATTTCTCGTTTCAACATCTAGAGAAAAGAAAAACTCTATGCAATCCGATTGCTAAGTTGCATCGAAGCCACCTAGTTATCAAACAGCCCTCGTCTTTATGAAAAGAAATTATTTAACCCACCATTCAGTGTTCTGCAGCTTTTGAATAGCAAGAAATATCACAGCTAAGACAGACGGTGAAACATTCATCAAATCTAAGAAAATATGTAAAATAAAGCATTGCCATGGTCGGAAATAGAATATTAGAACATGTTTTATAACCATTTTGCTGTTTATTTGCTCTACCTCGCGAATAATTATATTCCTGAGGTATTCATAAAATTAATATAAATGTTTCATTAAGTCAAATGGCGGCCATTCAAGTCTGTTCACGCAGAGTGCAAATAATTTAAATGCATTACAGTGCGACCACTTTAAGTAAGCATACGAACTTTGCCGATTTGTTAACAAACAAATTGCAAAAAAAACCGCAGGCAGTATTGTTGACTTACAATTAAATAACATTCTCATAAAATAAATTAATTGCTCCAAAAAATAAGCCGTTTCTTTTTTATTTGCATTTAATTTTGATGCGCTTGATCAATAAAACTGCAATCAGCAATTAATTAACATCGATGCATATCGAGAAGGGTCTCATGCAATTAAATTTGTCAGTGCAAAATTTTATGTCCATCTTAAAACTTTTTGAAGCGTTCCGCTCTTTAAGCGGTTTGCTGTTAAAGATTTGAGGTAATTTATTAACCAGTTTCGTAACGTTTCTTAACGCTTGACTGACGGCGGGACCTTCTAATTAGATTGGGGTGTTAATCGATCACTTGTAGCTTGTCCAATTTGATTATATGGAGGAGAACAAATGCTAATCACGAAGATCTGGAGATAGATAGGTGATAAATTTGCAAGAAGGCTGAAATGATTTTGTCATGGGTACTGATTAGGCGCAGGTTTTAGTTGTGTTTGGTTTTGTTTAAAAAAAAAACTAAAAAAATCATATTTTGACCTCAGAGGTAAGTTTGTTGTGCAATCTTTAGCTTAGATACTGCTGAACACATTTTAAAGGAGCAGTAATTAAGGTTAGTTACACATACGTAGTGGTGGATTAGTTACACATAGATAGATTTCTGCCTGGATATATAAGTCAACTGAATATAATTCGTTGTAGTGATCCCGCCACTTCTAAAAACTGCATTCTGGCCATCGAGTTAGGAAGTAAAAATAAAGGGTTGACTTGACAACTTTGAATTTATTTTGTGAACACACCCTTTCGCTAATCATCGAACTGTCATTGTTAATTGTTATTCAGTAATGTTAATTTATTCAGTAAACGCGAACGAGCAACGTCTGCAAATTATAAAACTTATCTACCGAAATTCGGAGTCGGTGACCTCAACTTTAAGAGGGCAAAGCATCTACAGTAACGAAGCTTATTTTTGACTCAATGGGTCAATAAGCAAAATATGCGTTATTCGTCGGTATAATCCACATACACTTTATGAATCACCACTTCATCCACAAAAAAAAACTTTTTAATGCGGTTTCCATGCCGGCAGCGGATAGGGCCATATTTTCTCGTCGACCATAACGATCGTCACACTACTGTGAATTGCCAGTGTTATCGAGCCATGATTACCGATTATTTTTGGCCGGAATTGGAAGATATGGACTTGGATGACATCTGGTGTCAACAGGATGGTGTCACAAGCCACACACCACACGTTAAGAAATGGCCGCCTCGTTAGTGCGATTTAATGCCTCAAGACTATTTTCTTGGGGCTAAGTTAAGTCATTGGCTTATGCCAATAAGTCCACGACGTTTATAGAGCTCAGAACCAACATTAAACGCGAAACAGGAGCCGTTTTGGCCGATTCATCGAAAACTGGGTCCAACGAATCGACCGTGCAAACCCACGGTGGCCATATAAACGAAGTTAAGTTCCATTCATCTATTGTACCCCAAAGTCAACCCTTAAACGACGTTTTACAAAATTTACAGCCAAATGCTAATAAAAATAAAAATCTACTTAGTTGTAGAATCTTTCTCCATTAGAAACATTCCACAGGAACTGTCGTTGAGAACTTCAATTAACAAACCACTAAACACCGCCCACCACACGACGCGACATTGAAATTAAATCAAAAGCACTAGTACCTGGTCAAAGTACACCCCAGTCACGAAAAGACAACTATTCAAATAATTTTAAAACGGAAAAAAAGCCCCGTACAAATTGACCAGTGGTTATTCATACGCTCCTCAGAGATAATTGAATGAAATTAAGCAATCTTGAATGTAAATGAGGAAACACAAAACACTGCATGCTGATTCTTCCTTAAAATCAATCTCCACTACCGTATGGTGAAATATGCTGACTTCTGCATATTTACCCTTCCCATTAACTGTCAATGCTTGCGCGAAAAAAAAAAAGACGCTATATCTCCACGATCCAACGACCCCAATTCGTGTGTTTGGCACTTGACCACCTTCTGTCTTCCTTTTTTTTTTTGCAGTAAATGAGTCACAATGAGTCGTCTGTTTTTCTTTTTTGGGAAAAGTTCAAGTGTCAGCGGAATTTTCGAGTAAAATCGAGGACAATACTTTTTGTCACTTGTCAGCCTAATTTTGACCCAGTTTTGAAAGCGAGAAAGAGAAGATTTTGTTTTTCAGACGCTACTACATGACGTTCGTCAAAAAAGAGGAGGTTTTCGGTCACTGCTTGACAGAAACTGAATGCGAGGTGACAGGTAAACACGTTACGCTGCGTTCTCGAGTACATTAACCCAACACAGTTACCAGGCACGCGTCTGATTGCTTTGAAAACTTAACGTAACGATCATTATTATTACGGCACCATCGATAATTGACGCCAGATGTAGAAATAAACATCCCACAGTGCTTAGGGTCGAGACTTAAAATTTAATGACTTTTTTAGAATAGAATTATCCGATAATCAGCAACTTATGGTTTTCTGATCAGACTAAATCTGAATAAACCTGATCTGTCAAAATCGTGATCAAATCAGTTCTTGACGTCAATAAGGAATATTTCATCTTTTCATTACATAGGGAAAAACCCAATATTCTTCAACCACAAAATGATTTCTTTTTGTTTTATTTAAAAACATTTTTCATTGCACGACAAGGGATATAAAATAAAAACAACTTAACGGAAAGATACTTCAAAACGATTATCTGTGTTACAGGTTCTTGTCGGAAATGTCGTTTCCATGACAACAACAATGTCTGGAAAGGTACACAACACAATTATTTAAAAAAAAAGAAAAAACTCAAATTTGAATAATAATTAAGATTCGTCATCAGACCAAATGTTCAAGTTGCACGTGTTACAATTGGCTTGTAAAGTTGCACACACGATTCAATGTGGACTCAGGACAAGTGACATCAAGGTCGAAAAGTCTTCGCTGATCATAAAGCGCATACAAACGGACAGGTTGAGCAAAATGCACATCGAAATTTGTTCAGGAAAACAATAAAAAAAAAATAGCTTGCATGAGGTTCTTGACTGCAACTACGTTGCTGGTATATTTCCACTGAAGAATCTCATCAGAAACAGAGTGATTAACTAGCACGCTGTCGTGAAGAGTGATTTATTCTGGACTATAATTGATGTGTTTGATAGTTATGCTGACTGCATGATAATCTGTCGCTGATTGCAGCACTGTGGGCGTTGAGTGTTGATCCGACACCCGAAGCATAACAAATACTCATAAATATACTCATCCAAGTTTTCTTCAACTTTAAGAACTTTCCGCCAAGACTATGTTTCGTGTTTGCGAGGGGGAAACCAATTTAAAAGCAATTAGCGAAACATTTGAGCAATGTGCATTATCTGTCATCTATGCGAATATGTTAGAAAAATGCTGGCAGAAGTTGGTCTGTCATTTGTTTTGACATTTGGTATTTAGTCTAGGAAAAGTGTCTGAAATCGAGCTAATGATGAAAAGAATGCATTTTATTCATTTAATTGCAGAATTTCATTGTGCAATTATTATGTAGCAATTATTTCAGACACATTTGACTTTCTTACGCTAAGCCATTTAGTTGACAGAGCTTATCTCAAGTGGATAAGAAATTGTTAAAGTAAATTAAAGAAGATCTTTTGCAGGGATGATTACATAGAACATAATGTGTCAATTTTTAGGAGAGACATACAATTTGAAGCCTTTTTGGACCGAAAGAAAGATTTTTTTGGATTTGGGAAGTAGACGACATGACGTTATGCGGCAGACGTAGGAAGAGATTTCAATTTCCAATTCTAAGTCATGGAATTTTTCTCTAAGCTACAAATCACAACCACTAATTTTTACTAAGTGATTCACAATACCAAAGCATTGGCTGTTTTTATAAACTTGGATTTAACAAAACAACAAAAACCAGAGCGAAAGTACAAAGTTTCTTGAAAATCGACTAATAAACTATGCCACAGGTTCTTAGGTACAGTTCCATATACATAATTAGAAGAACCTAAGATGGTCTCCATGATTTCTTATAGCTCATATACTTTTCTTGCGTAGCTCAGAAATCATCGAAGTTGAAAAGTACACAAATTATGATGAAAACGAAAAGATTAACTTAGGTGTTTCATAAACGACACTGTAAGCTATTTTGCTGATCGAAGTAAAGATTGAATGCAAAAGTTCTAACGTTTTGCTTTTCCACTAAAACCTCAATAGCCTATTGAATTTGTGAATGCACGACAGGCATCTGTACCTCCGCTGTTTCCTTGACTACCGACACTTCAAGGTTTATTCCGGACATGATATAAGAAAAATAAAGAAAACATCACTTTTGTCTAACAACCTCAGGTTGAAACCGAAAATTATCCCATTAGTCCAAATGGCACCACCTCCAATCGTAATTACGCGCCTTTATCTCAGTCAAATTTAAAATTAATCGATCTCTGTGATCCATTAGTACGCTGATGGATGTTTCCCCAAGGTCAACGGTGGTCCAACACGCAATAGCCGACCAACGAAGGGCCGCTTGTTATGTAACCACAAATAAATTACATCGGTCTTTCACTTCTTACTGCACAGAGTTCAATTTACGAGATTTTATCGCAAAACTCCTTAAAATTCACACATCCACCTGCTGCAAACCAAACTAACGGTGTAAAATCCTTCTTTTCTCTTTCCAGGCATTCATTGCATCATTCTACGACGGATGGCGGGACCTGATGGACAACAAATCCGATCCGAGAACAAAAGACTGGCCATTGATGAGCTCACCATTCCCCACGATAGCAATTAGCCTGACATACGCGTATTTTGTAAAGGTAAGTTCACATTCGCGTTCACATTCACAACTCGACGATCGTGTATCTTCGGTTGGCCTCGAGTCTATGAAGTTAAACTGTGGATTTTATTACGTTTTGCCAATTCACTGGCAAGTCGTAATGTCCTTGGAATAGTACAGAGACTCAAGGCTGGAGTCCCTCGGGTCTTCCCAATTTATCAGCCGGTTTATATTTTTTTTTTCTTGCGCATCGCAGCATCTCAGTTCAAGGGCAGTGCACATCTTCAGTTATTTGTGTTTTGTGCTGCAGATTCTTAAACACCAACGACAATGGGTGAATTGGTGGCCTTAATGAAACCAGTCCTTCAGATGAGTGTGCACTTTTTAGTTTGTGGCCTATTAAAGGCAGATGACTATTAAACCAAAGTGGATAGTCAGTGGACTCGGGTTGGATTGTGGATTGGATTTCTTTTATTATTTTCCCAACGAGTGTGTTTATTGTCTTTTCTTTTATGAAATTATTGGGAATTCGTTGTAAAATTGAATTTATGTTTAGTTGTTGTGGAAAAGATATCTTTGGATCTTTGATTTTTATACCGAGCGAGAGTCGGTTTATTCAGAGATAAATGTTTGATTAAGCACGGAGAGGAGAGCACCTGTCATTGCTTCGCTTTACACTAAGTTTATATTTAATGAGGGAGAACATGTCACGAAAACCTTGCCAAAAAGTAAATTAAAAGTATTGAGAATTTACCAGACGTTCTTAAGGACAGGATACTAGTATTAAGTGGCAACAAAAGCGATTTAATCTTCATCTCATCCTCAACGAAGGCAATTCCGTTGTCAAAGAAGTTTCGTTATCTTAGATTGTGCGTAGATTTCTATGCATATAGGATTTTAGTGTGATCTTTTTTTGTTTTTTTTTTTATTTTTCCAATTGAAAGAAGTAAAAATCCTGTTAAATGAAGGTTTTTAACGAAAATGTTTCTTTAATTAATTTAAATCCATGATCATATCCTTGTACTTTCTTAAAATTGTTTTACGTTGTAACTTTGGAAAATGAAGTTCCTAGCTACTGACTACTGAAAAAGTAAAAATTATGCAAAGCTATTTAAATGTGTACAACTGTTTAAAAACTTATGAAAAGAATAGAACTGACTTAAACAAACAATATATATTTTTGGCTAGTTAAACTAAAAAAAAACTCAATTTATGCCACGAAATTCAATTAAAGATAGTCAAAGTAAAGTAGAGAAAAGTAGAACAGAGAAATGATGTCAAATTATAAATTAATGACGAACGTCCAGAACAGTGGCTTCACTGCTCCCAATGTTTGTGAGGATGTGCATGGATTCAAGTACGTTTACGAGTTCTTCGAAAGATATCCAGTCCTTTTCTGAAATTTCGAGTTTTGTAGCCATTGCAGAAGACGTGAATAAACTGTTGCACAGTGCTTACGCAATATAGTTCAATACACGTGTATCCAGATCTAAACGAACTACACGTGTACCCGTGTCTAAGGTGACGTGTAATACGACAACACGTGCCGCGTGTACACGTGTAAATGAATACACTTTTAAAATCTGGAGCTTTAAAAAAACATAAAACACAAATGATCTCTTATGTGAAATAAATGAATATTCGAGTATAAATCGGACATAACATAACAAACATCAATAACCGTTTTTATTGGAGTCAAGTACGCTTTTTTCGTAAAAAAAAATAATAATGTCAGAATTCTATAGGTCATTAGTAGTTTTTGAAAAAATAAGATTTAGTTTTTTACAAAAGTATGTGATGAAGGTTAAATGGCAACCGAAATGTGTAAGCCCCGAATGCATAGAGCAGTCATGTTAGCGACATTGGTCTTTCGAGAGTTTGTATCAGTGCCGGAAAGCAATACACTTGCTTCGAGAAAATTAAAATTAAAGTATAGTTTTATATGGCTTGAGTATAAAATTGATATATAAAATACTCAAGGCGCGATTGGAAGTAAAATTATGAAGTTTAAGAAAAGCTATTAATCAATTTTTGCTTTTACCGTTTATTTTGTAACTAAGTATCGCAATGACAAGGTAGCACCTTAAATTCGTTTACAAAAAAAAACACACAACTATTAAAGTTGATGGAACGAGTCCTCTCGTTTTTGTTCTGTGTGATAGTGATTCAAAAGCTATCATGAATTTGTTGCCGTAAGCTTGAGACTTAACACGGCTTCAAAAAAATAAAACAAAATGGCATTGCAATGCATGGTTCAACTACATTTATCGATCTTTTGGCCAGTTTTGGGCTCAAAGTAGAAGTGGGGACATATTTTGACAGGGGAACTCTTTGAGATGCAAACTTTAAACATTTTGTAAAATATCTTAATGATTTTTAACTGCTGTGTCAAGGTGACATATGAAGTAGTAGATTTTACTCCTCTGTAGGTGTTTTACCTTTTTTCGACGAAGAAGACTTTTGGGTAGTTCATTTTAATTGAGTATTGAACGTCAATCCTAAATTTGTGGATCAATGGAATCTCATTGTGAACTGACCAATTCGTTTTTAAGCCTGCCAAAAAAAGATCCAAAATTACTCTGATTGCCTTAAAAGTTTTGAAGATTCTTTTTTTATCTTTTGTTGAAGAAATTTAAAAATATGATGCCGATCTGATAGATGCATATTTTCTTTAATTTGAAGTTTCGATTTTTGACGTGGCTGAAGAGCTTCTACGGATGAGCCAGACCCGATCTCTTAACCGAATCGTACCTATAGTTATTTTTTGCTCATGATTCGTATTTGATTTTTACGTATTGAGCGGAACAGACGACATATGACATGATTTGATCTTTCTTTTAGGTGTGATCATACGCTGGTATAATTCAAGTTAATATCCAAATATATATGGCAGGCTTGATCTGGTTGACATCTGAAAGTTAAAAAGCTATTTGTGCACTGAATGGCTCAATTATCATGCACGACTATTTTCCTTATCATAATCTTAACAAAAATGTTTCTAATCTTTGTTTTTTTTTTCCCTTTTTCAGGTTCTTGGTCCAAAATTAATGGAAAACAGAAAACCATTTGAACTACGAAAAGTTTTAATTGTGTACAACTTCATTCAAGTGATATTCAGTTCGTGGCTATTCTACGAGGTAAACAAATAAAAAACAAAACAATTAATTGACTTTTTGTTCTAATCGACGGATTATGTGTTTTTTTTTTCTTTACTCAAACTTAGGCTAGCCTCGGAGGTTGGTTAAATGGCTACAACCTGAGATGCGAGCCCGTCGATTACACGGACAGCCCGAAAGCTTTAAGGGTAAGTTACATAATTAAATTATAAATAACTGATGTAATTTGTTTGGTTAGATTTTGTTTTTTTCTTTTGGTTTGGAAGATCAAAGTTAAATTCTCAATCAATCTTCATCAAGATGATTGGGAACTTGGCCTTTCCTGGCTCATTTGTTGTTTTACAGCGGCCGTCATAAATAAATTCGCAAACAGTGGTTGAGTGTGTGCTTTTTTTTGAGGGTTTAGTGCACTTGAGCTTAAAGTCGGAGAAGTCATTAGGGACTGACTTGGCTTAATCAGTCACTCGAAATTGTAATGAAGACTCATTAATTTTGTGGTTAAGTAATATGCGGTGGAAAGGGTGGGGTTAATTGGTTCCTGGTTCATGGCCCGAGAGGGAAGTGTTTTCAAGATTTAAGAATAATGAGAGAGGTAACAGAGAGTAAAATTGTAAACAGGAAACATTTAAGTGTAAGAATTGAGTGATTCTAAGTAGAACGTTTTAGCCTGATCGAACATGAAAGTATTTGAATTTAGCGAAATTAGGGCTATTGCTATCTTACTGAAATTCTACAGGTTTGGGATAAAAAAGTGATAAAGAAGTTCCTGTTATGGGTCCTTCACCGACAATTATCCATAGATAATCCAGAAGATTCTGGCAACTTCTATGTAACCTGCAATGTTCTTAATTCGTTGATTATTCTACTTGTCATTTAAATAAAGGCAGGAAGACTCATCTCGATGTCAAATTCCTATGGATGACTAGAAGAAAACGCAGCAGCACTTAGGCCAATGTCAAGGAAATAACCTAACCTACTTTGCATCAAGAAGTGGTGCGAAGTAATGTTTCAGTAGATTATTCATTTTAGGACACTTTATTGCTTTTTTGTTTAACCTTGTTGAATTTTTTTATTTGCTTTTGTTGCACTGCTTCACTTTTATCACAGTACTGTTCTTTTTCATCTCTTGAACAATTTTCCAAACTGCCTCACAGGGACGATTTATTGAAGTTGATTTAAACAATCAGCAATGCGATTAACTTTGAAATAGAAATTCATACCGCTCAATTTAAGAAATGTTTATTTATTCCCAGAACAAAAGATCTAAGCTATTTCGCATTTGTCACCTCTTTGTATTTTAATTGTGCTAAAACTTTGCTGATTCACTTCAGATTTAAATAGAATTTAGATAAATATTTAGCACAATGTTTACTTCTGTACATATACGCAAAATCAAGGAAACCCTGACGACAGTTTAAATTAACAGCATCATCATACTATCGTTTTGTTCATTGATGATAGCGAGTTATAAATATAAAGCACAAGATTCGTCGAATATATTTGGCATTTCAAGTTTTTCTTGATACCAAGTTAACCTAATTATCCATTAAATCTTTTGGATGGTTCATCTCTGAAAGCGTGTCTCTAAATTGTTGAATTTGTTGGAATTTGGTAGCACAGTTCGGCATCCACTTCCTGACAACCATCACAATCGGCATCTGTCACTTCTTACTTCCTTTTTGTTATTCCTTCCTTAACTGGAAACTTTGATAAAGCATAAAAAAAATCTAAAAGTATTTTTTAAATCGGCTTTTCGTTTTAACAGAGTTAAAAGCAATAAAGTCACGATAGTGTGTGCTTAAAACTTTTTATAACACCACACCCGAACGCTGAAGCAGCAGCTATTATTTCATAAAATATCATTGTAATCGAAAAAAGTAAAAGTTTCACTCTGGAACTTCTTAGTTCTCTTAAAGTCCACCTTTTCATAAAAGGATCACGACTCAAATCCTAAAAATAACGATTAAACCAGAATTCTGTCCACTTTTGCCATTTGGTAAAAAGCACTGTTCTTCAAATATACGCCCTTACTTCAACCAATTTCGGAACAGCTTGCTTGCGTTCATCTGTTGCAAGATCCGCCATCCGGGTCATCGGCCAAACTTAATCACCGACTAACCATGTAAGAGGTGAAAAATTTGCCATTGTGATGCCAAAGTCATTAAAAAATTACGGGGAACCGTTTGCTTACGCGTCAAAATTCGCAAGTCTCGATGTAATCTGCTGCATCATGTCAACAACCGTCAATTATTCAGTGACTTTGTCAACGTCAAAATGAGCAAACAATGCCACCGAGCCGTAGCCATTTTGTCCGGAATTAACTTCTCGTGGCTAGCCAAATATTTACCAACCGAACTGCAGTGTCATCTGGGCTAATCTTATTTATAACACCTTGTGAAATTTTCAAACACAAAAAAAAACCACCAACCTATGAAACACCCAATCGTCAGGCGTTGCACCCGACGTCAATATTGACACGCTGACAGGCGTAATTTCTAAGCTGACATCATCTATCACATCTGTCACTTAATTCATTTCTCTTCTCTCTTTCACAGGTAGCAAGCGGTTGCTGGTGGTACTTCTTCTCGAAGTTCACTGAGTTCTTCGACACGTTCTTCTTTGTCCTGCGCAAGCGCTACGATCAAGTGTCAACACTCCATGTGATCCACCACGGCATCATGCCCATGTCCGTTTGGTGGGGCGTCAAGTTCACCCCTGGTGGCCACAGCACCTTCTTCGGCTTCCTCAACACATTCGTTCACATCGTCATGTACACGTACTACATGTTGGCCGCCATGGGTCCAAAGGTCCAGAAGTACCTGTGGTGGAAGAAGTACCTCACCGTCCTCCAGATGATCCAGTTCGTCCTCGTGATGGTCCACTCCTTCCAGCTGTTCTTCAAGAACGAGTGCAACTACCCAATCGGCTTTGCCTACTTCATCGGTGCTCACGCTGTCATGTTCTACTTCCTTTTCTCAGGCTTCTACAAGCAGGCGTACCTCAAGAAAGAAGCGAAGGTAAGCTTGACCTGAAGGACTTCCACAAGGATCCCATTTGACACTTCTCTTTGTTTTACAGAAAGAGAAACTCGCCGCAGAGAAACGTCACACGAATGGCTTTGCCAACGGTGTTGTCAGCAAACTGAAGGCGACCGAGATCAATGGCAACACGATGAAGCACCTCATCGATGGCATCAACGTGACGACGACGCGGCACAGAGCATTCGGCGGTGGATCGTCAAATAATTAGGAGAGAGCTACGCTCGAACTAAAGTAAAAATAATTTTCGTCATAATTTAAGCGTCTTTTTTGCATATACATTTGAGAAATGTACGAAGAAAGAGACAAATCAAAAATACAAAACAAAATGAAACAAAAATGCCCTCTCACACAACCATACCTTGTAATGAAAAAGAATGTAATTTTTTTTTAGTTATTTTATTTTTAGTTAAGCTTAAGTCGGGTACATTAATGAAAAATTAGAGAATTAAGAGTGACAACGATGTTCATTAGAGATTCGACCTAAGAATGAAGTATAATAAAACACGGAAAATGTTATTTTTTTTCTGCATCGATGACAGAGAAGATGAGAGTTTTTCTTATTTCTTTAACAGTTTTTTTCAGATGTTTCAAGAAGATGACAGGACGGATATTGTTTCGTACAATTTTTGACACTTGTAACAAAATACCTTGGTTGAAATTGGGTGAAATATTTTATAAGCGAAGTAAATGATAAAAGTTTGGTAGCATTGCACGAGGTTTAAAGATTTTGCATTTTTAAATGGTGAGGGTACCATTTTATCAAAACCATAACTTTAGAAATTTGCCCCAAAAATTCGCCCCCCCTTTTTAAATTTACATGTGTACCTCTAGCCAAAAGCGTACGCGAAAGATTAGTTTTATATTAGGCTGTCAAATATCTCCCTTCCGTCTTTTTGTCTTTTGAATTTTCCGGCTATGTACAAAGCGCTACAGAGCTCGTATCCAAACTAATCATGCATAGTGTCGTTTTGTAGGTTATGTCAAGACCTTTCAAATGATGTATTGCCAGATACGAGCTCTGTAGCGCTTTGTACATAGCCGGAAAATTCAAAAGACAAAAAGACGGAAGGGAGATATTTGACAACCTAATATGTATCTAGAGGCTTATGTATAAGCTTTTTTTTATGGTTAAATGAAGTATCGAGTTCCTCCTACATTTACAGTCGAACCCCTCTAAATCGAACGCCCTCTAAGTCGAAAATCCCTCTAACTCGAACTTTTCGCCATATTTCGGCAATCCCTTCAATTTTACACACAAAATCCATCCTCTAAGCCGAACGCCCTCTAAGTCGATAACCCCTCTAACTTGAATAAATGTTTTCGACTCTTGGTTTATTTTCAATTCCTCTAAGTCGATTTTTTTTTTCGCAAAAAAATATACAGAAAATGTCCTCTCGCAACTTGTATCAAGCACGCAACTTGTATTGCATGCTCTGACTCTCTCTCAATTTGGCACTGGACGATGAACACCTTTCATTTCATGTTGATTTTTTAGTGCAAACACGTCGAAGAAAAGAGCGCATGTGTTTGCCCTTATTATTGTTTATTGTTTACCTATGCAAGAAAGAAAAAGAATGTTCACAGTAAGAATGAGGATTTGCATGGCGACCTACACGGCAAACATCGAACCCAAAAAATCGAAACTATTCGCCAATGGTCCTCGAAGCACAACCATGTTGGGCGAACACAATTGTCGTCTAGGACCACATAATCGTCGTCTACACACAACCACGCGAAAAAGCTAGGCTCTGGCTCTCAACGGGCTGTTACGCCGCCCAATACATATACACACAACCACAAATGAGCTATAGGTTATTTGTGCACATGACTGTGCATGAATAACTGCGCTGCTTTTTCATTGTGTTGCTGGTTGGTAATTTATCCGTCAATTTGCTTTTGATATAAAAATAGTTAGGTATCTGTGATGTATTAAAGCTTCATTTGGTGAATGCATTGAGAGTCCGGACGAAGTCCAACACTGCCTTCTTAAAATAGAGTCCTTTTTTAAAAGGCTTCATTCTCCAATTTTAAAGACTCAATCGGAAATTACAAGCTTTTTTAATTAATTTCCTGTGTTTTTTCCTTACATTTATACTCATTTGAATAAAATGAAGGCTTTTAAACAAAAAAAAAATATGAGTCCCTCTAACTCGAATTTTTCGAAAAATCCCTTTAACTCGAACAAGTTTTGATATCCCGTGAAAATTCGACTTAGAAGGCTTCGACTGTAATTTTATTCTAATGGACGATAGGCTTAAAATGGCGATTGTCAATTTTTATGTCGAGCCACTTTACCGACCGAAAAAAACGAACTATCAGACTTATTGCAATAGACTTTTTACTAAATCACAAATGAGGACTTAAAAATATTTAATCTGATTGCCAACTTAGAAGTGGTCTGGCTATAGAATGTTTATTACTTTTTTAGACTTTATAATTTTATGAAAATGATATCTCAATAAACATACTACTACTTCTGCTACGTTTTGCTAAAATGGAGAAGTAAAATGACAATATTTGCCGTTCACAAATTTTTGAACGCCAGAAAAAGACGTAACGCCTGTCGTTAACTCGGTTTGCTCGTTTACAAAAAAGTGGCAATCGTCATCTTAGGCGTAATGTCTATGAGAATAATGCTGATTATTTCGGGTATAATCTTCTTAAGCCAAGAAATTCAAAAGTTATTGTTAGCAATTTGGCACTTTTAATAGATTTGACAGATTCTGCAAGTGCAAAGAAATTTCTTGTGTCAACATTTGTAGCATGCATTTTTCTATTCTCGTTTTTCGTAAAACGAACGAGATTTTGAAAATCTTTGTCTTGAGAGGATATAAAGACAGATATCTAGCTCCTAGTCACATAACTAGGTCCTAGCTATTTTAAGTAGGAATAGTGTGGTAAATTGCCTTTGAAACTTGGCAAGTTCTAATCGTGTTTTACCGGAGTTTTCTAGGTAGGTGTATTCTAAGGCTAGCCATCTTTAGAAAACACGTTTTGTTGAGGACAGAAGCATTGCAATACAATTTTATTGCATTACTTTCTTTTCAATGCTTAACTTCTGTTTGGTGTGTCACCAATATATCACCATTGACAAGATGGAAAACAAGATTTAGCTGTCCCAAATTGAAATTTATTGAGATTTGCTCTCAATAAAAAATTGCTATATTTCCATGCCGAATTAGCCGAAGCATAACAACTTGTGTGATAGAAAAAAGGTAGATTGTTTATTTGCCTTAAGCCAGAATTACCACGTTGTGCCTTAATTTTTTGGGTAAAATTCTCAAACGCATTTCGCTTACAATAATCAAAATACGTTTAATGAAAAAAAAATTGTATAACAAAGGCCACTAGTCACATATTTTAAATTAAATTTCAAAAGTTATGTGCGATTTAGCAATCCATTTTGTTTTTTCATCCATCTACACTGTGAACGAACGGGAAAACAATTTAACTGTATTTAATGATATATTACACACCAATATTCACTATCGATTTGGCAAGAAGAGTTATCTAGCACTAAATCAAAAAAAGTAATAAGATAAGACGAATTTTTAAAAAAAATTTTATTGGCCTCAGTATTTAAATGCTTGTCGAAATTTTGTTGTAAGAAAGCCCTCTTCTTGGCGACTATTTTTTTGATTGATGGGTTCTTTCGCTTTGTTTTGAAAGAAAGAAGAGAAATAAACCGATTTAAAACGTATGACCAATAAATATATTTGCTTGGCATAAGCACAGTCGTTGATTTTTCCTTTTTTTTACCTTTCCCGTATCGTTTAAGTTTTTTTTAACCAAACAGTATACTTAAGAGGGTCATTAAATTTAGAGTTGACTGGGAAACCCTGAAATTTGATTACAACTCGTAATTCTATTTTTAAAACACAAAAAGAATGACGAACTGACGAATTGGACAAACTAATGATCGTTGAACATAATAATTTTTAAATTGTTGGCTTGTAACTTCCTTGAGCTTCAGAGATTGCATGTAATTGGGGGTTTATCGCAAGTGCTCTAGATTAGAACGATTGCATATGCATAGGATGACTCATCATTTTTGTGATAATATTTCGTACTTGATGAAATATATTGCATAGTCTAGGGTAAAAGGCATCTTGCAATTTGCGCTTGTAAGTATGCTTTGGATTAGTTTTTGCTTTTAGACCTTCGACTAGTTTATGGTAAAACTAAAGAAAGTTAAAAGTTTTAAATTTATATATAAAGGGTGAATTTTTAAAAGCTACAGGAAAGTTTTTCAAAAAAAAAAAAACATAAAATTCAGAAAAATGCATGACATCTTTATTTGAATCGATAGTACGGTCCATATAATTTAATGTTTGAAGATTATTTCATGCAAATGTTGACCTTGACTGCGCCTCAAATGGTCTATCCGCTTAGTCCAATTTTGGCATACTCTTTCCAACATTTCGGCCGGTATCTCACGAATAAATGCTTCAATGTTGTCTTCCAATACGTCAATTGAAGCGGGCTTGTCTGCATAGACATTAGCTTTAACATAGCCCCACAAAAAATTGTCTAAAGGCGTTAAATCGCACGATCTAGGCGGCCAATTGACCGGTCCCGAACGTGAAATAAAATGTTCACCGAACTCGCCTCTCAATAAGTCCATTGTTGCGCGTGCTGTGTGGTATGTGGCACCGTCTTGTTGAAACCACATGTCATGCAAGTCAAGCTTTTGCATTTTGGGCAAAAAAAAGTTGGATATCATCTCACGGTAGCGTTCACCAGTCACAGTTACGTTACGATTCGCATCATCAGCCCATAAACCGCACCAAACTGTGAATTTTTCTGGATGCATTGGTAGCTATTGCAATGCTTCTGGCTGATATAATATAATATAATAGCTAAAAAATCACCCTTTACAATGAGCTGGAAGGCCCTGGAAGCCAGTTCTAGTATTGCATTAAATTTGTAATTCACTTACAATTTAATAACTTTTAAGTAACCTTGGTAAGTTTGGGATTTCTTGGTGCAGGTGACCAGCCTGTAAGAGCCAACATACTGTACTTGTATTAGGACTTGGAAAAAAAGTACCAGGCATTTGAAATCCGTTAAATACAAATATTTTATAAGTAATTTTTCTAAGTAAACTACTTGTGTACTTGAATAATACACGTGTAATCGTGTGCGCGTAGTACACATGAAATTAAATTATTCTTGTAGGAACACGTATACTTATATTTTCATGTGTATTTATATTATCACGGGTATTAAGTAAAACGTGTGCAGACAGTACAAATAATACAAATTTAGATGAAACCGTTTTTTAAATTCTGTGTCAATATTCTTTTAGTTCACTTTTGGAAGCCAACATTTGCTTCTCCAACAACTTGTGCATAGATGTCGATGAGTCTTCACCGCTCACAAAGTTTGTAAGAATGTGCATGGGTTTAAGTACGTTTACGAGTTATTCGAAAAATAACTAGTCCTGTTCTGAAATTTCGAGCTTTGTAGCCGTTGCAGAAGACGTGAATGCTATTGCACTGTGCTTGCGCAATATAGTTAGATACACGTGTATTCGGACTTAAATGAATTACACGTGTACACGTGTCTAAGGTGCCGTGTAATACGACAACACGTGTCACGTGTAAACGTGTAATTAATCTGGGGACATAATTTTTTGAAATACGATTGCTAGAACAACATTATTTTAAATATGCGGATATGTTTCGTAAACGCTGATTAAACGAACGTGCATTGTTAGGTGGATGAGTGGTTATTTGCAATTTTTTTATTTTCAAATTGTAGTGTTTTGGAATTTTTCGTAGTGGCGAAGTGAAAAGTTAATTGTGAGTGGGGACAATTATTGTAACCTGCTCGACAGCACATCACAGTGTGACAGTTCATGTGATGCTCACGAGTTTCTTTTATTGTTTGTAAATTATGGAAAAAATCGCTAATTATGACTCCACATGCTTTTCTGAGGTGTTTATGACTTATGACACATAATAGGGTAATGTCTAAATAGATTACAAATTTGACAGTAATAGATATCATGATACAAACATCTTCAGGTAATATATTGCGCATTTGTGCGTAAAAAATCAAATAAATTCCAAAATGGCTGCCAACGCAGCCTCAATTTTTATTTTTTAGTTTTAGCAAGGCAACAATCCCATTTCTTGGCTTATTACAAGCGGGATAGTGTCACACTTTTGTCTGCGTTTACTTGATTAATAAGACAAATTGAACATTTTTACTTTAATGGGGTCACGAACGGCGCCATTTTGAGAACATGCATCAAATGGAATCAAAATATTTGCACTAAGTATATTACCTATATTTCTATCACAGACAACCCAATATAGATACCCATCTGAGCAGCTGCCATTTCCCCTCGCCTATCGATGAATTTGATAGTAATTCACGAATGTAGCTGAAATACGGGAAACATTTTGACAGTAATTCAGGAATCATCATCATCATAGCTCATCAAGCAATTTGTTTGATTTGCTGTTCAAAGCTCTTACACGTATTTACAGACACAAAATGTTATGAAAAACGCTGTTAAATAAACTCAAGGGGCAAGAGAAGAAGTTGGGTATCTGTATTGGCTCATTTGTGATTTTTATCAAGATATAACGTGTAGATAATTCAATTCCATTGCATCAACACCTTAAGAAAATTAATATCCAAAATGTTCTCCCTAACTGTACTGATTGTATCTAGTTGTCATTTGTGCCGCAAGCACAAGTTCTTTCCCGAGTGCTTCATCTCTTTTTTTTTTGGAGAAAACCTTGTCTAGTACACCCGTCCGTACTCTTTTCGCATGCGAGGAAAACGTTCTACAGGCTATAAACAGTTAACCTTTGGACAGTGGTGCCGTTTTCTTCCTACGTCCCTTTCGGTCATTCGGCGGTTCCGTGGTCGGCTCTTTTCAGCGTACGTACCGTCAGCTCTAGCTCGCCGCGTATCCGAGAGATATATCCGCCACCGCCATCTGCCGACTGCCGCCTGTGCCGTGTTGTGTTGTTCGTGTCGTGTGTGTGTTGTTGCTGGTGCTGGTGCTCTGCTGCTGCTGCTTCGCTGCTGGCTGTGCCGTGCGCTCGAGAGTGGAGTGAATTAATTTAAAACCAATGTGCAGCGGTCGACTTGGACTGAGTTTAATTTTATCCGCGATCGAGAGAATTACACACGAGTAGTCTGTTGTTTGTTGTTGCCGCCACCGTCGCCGCCTTCGCATTCGCATTTGCCTTCCGTTGTTAATTTTCTGAGTTTTCGAATTTGAGTTTTGAGTTTTTGTCTCCTCCGTGAGAGAGAGCGTGTGGTTTGTGTGTGTTTTGTGTGTGGAACCATCGTCAAAAAAAAAAAAAAAAACCAAAAATAATCACGAGTTGCGAATTGCCTATCGGCTTTGAGTTCGGTTCGATTTTTCGCTTACAGTGTTTTCGCCGCGGAGGGTGTGTTATCGTTTTCGTTACTCACCGCATCGTGTCCGTTTTTTTTAGCCACAAGTCAGCAAATTCTGTGTAAGTTTTCATTTACAAAAAAAAAAAAAAAAATTGTGTGCAATAGAAAAAAGAAAAAAATTCCTTTCAATTAGTCATCACACTCTCACACGTCAAAGAATGAAAAAGAAAAGCGCTTGCTCTCTCCCGTTCTAACGTCCTGCGGAAGAGGAAAACAGCCGGTGCCCCAGATTTGTTGATTTTTTTTTCTCTTTGCTCCACTCTTCGTCCCCTTCCCCTGAGACTTGGGTCTTGACAATTAGATCATCGTGGGGTGGCACAGGAACAAGATTCGTCTTTTCTTGTGCAGATTCTTTGGCGGCATTTGCATAATATTCGCAATCAAAACTTTCTCCGTGAGAGTAGCGCCCAACCGTGGAGTGCTGCTCGGTGTCATTGGAATGGGATTTTAATTAATTAACGGGAAATCGCTGTAGGAGTGAGGAAGATGACTCGACTCATCGGACCACATGTGAGAGTGGAATTGGAAGAATTTTGACATTTCTCCTGGAAAACGCGGCAGGTTTTCCTCCATCGAGAGAGGAGGAGAAATGCATGCGAAATGCTGGAAGAAAGGAGCAAGAAGTGATGACATCATTTGTTGCATGTTCCTCGGCGCGGGGCAGGAGAGATTGAGAGAATCTCGTGCTCAGTGGTTGGAAAAGAATCGGGGGAAAAAAGATGAAAACTCTCAGAATGACGTGGCTGGTGCAATTGGAAAAATAAAAGGCCGTTGCCAGGGTGTTGTTGTCGGTGCATTGGTTGGTTGTCCAGTATTTTTTTTTTGAGTTGTGGTCGTGTGTCCTTGTTGTCGGTCGGTTTGTTGCTGTCTCGCTCGTGCCTTGGGTGTTGTTGCGCGCCTGTTTACCGATTGTCAGATTAGGTGGAGTTGTAGGAGCTCCCATAACCTCAACAAAGGAAATATTTGTTTCCACACACGCATTCCTCGCTTCTGAGCATTTTATGCTCAGCTTCGTGTGATCGAGGTGATTGTCGTGGCGCCGTATTGTGCAGGAAGGGACGACAATAGACGGGGAGAGCTTCAGTGAAATGTGGGCGTATGTTTTGTAACCGACGATTACACATGTTCTGCTGGAATTTCTCGATGGGTTCAAGGTCAGGGCTGTAATTTCGTGAGTTGAGATGCCTTAAGAATGTTAAGCAGTCGACTGAAGTCTGCCCGAGGAGGTTCAGCAGAAGAATCTTAATGTTGTGTAAATGCCCCTGGATATTATGTGCTATCTTCGAACACGTGCCCCCTCAATTTCCAAATTTGGTTTTATTTGTTTGCGGTTGCTGAGTGAGTTGAATGGCCTCCGGTTACTTTGTCCTCTGAATGATGTTTGTTTGGCAAAGGAAGGGACGCCAAATACAATCTTCTCAAGCAGGTTCAATTTCGCTCAGTATACACGTTTACAGGCAAACGAGGTCTTTGGCAATTTGACCATCTGGATGCGTACCGCAGATGTTGGCCTGCAGGCTTTTTATGAGAAAAAAAAAAGAAATTAGCCGACCTGAGGATTCTCTGCACCCTCAAAAACAAGGGTGACCACAGGTTATTATTTCTGTCCAAGTGTTGGTTGAATTGAAAGAGCTTTCCAGTAGTAAATTGTCAGCAGTGGGCATGTGGAAACCTTGTCTCAAAAGTCAATGGTTTATGTTCAAAATCTTCGCTGCCCCATTACTACTTAAAGCTACTCTGAAGCTGTGCGGAAGCTATCCCAGAGTGGATGGTGTCAAGAAGAAGAGGTCTAGATGAGGTTTTAGTGGGTGAAAGTTCTATACTACTTGTAACAAAATGGGCCTGTTCCTTGCTGCTCATTAGGTTTCCCCATCGTTCTCAAGGCAAAAAAAAAAAAAAATACTTCGAGCTACTGTAGTTACAACGCAAGGGATCATGCTTAGACAATGGCGGTGATGAGGAAGCTCTAGTAGTGTAGTGTAATGAGTGGCGGCGAAAAGCCGATCACAGAGACCAGTGCTGGTCACAGAGTAGATACAGTCGTCTTCCTGTTAGTCTAACTCCTAACTCGAATTTCCCAATTTTCCATACAAAAACAATCTTCTAAGTCGAACTCCCTTTAACTCGAACTAATTTTGATGTCCCGTGAAAATTCGACTTACAGGAACTCGACTGTTTTTTGGAACATCCTGTCATCTCTGATTGGAACAAAAGGATTTGAGTGCGAGTGCGTATATTACTAGCTTTGTTGATTATAGGCTCTTAGCTTCGTTCATCTACATGATGAAGTAGCTTCACGAAAGTTTCGAATTTGGTGATAGTTAGGGAAGGGCAGGTGCAGAGCAGATGCTCCAGGGTTTCGTTCCGATGAGTCCCCGCTATTTCTGTTGGTATCCGAGTCAGTCAGATCAATTTTAAGGGCATGATATCCCAGTAAGCAATGAGCCGTATATACACCTAGCAATAGGCTCTAATTCAGGAAATTTTAAGGCCACGAGCACAGTGAAACGAGAAATCCAGAAGCGATGCGAGAAGCGAGAAAGCGAGAAAACTGTTTCCATATAGTCTTATGTAAGTGCGCACAGTGAAGCGATTTTCAATGCAACAAGTGACAACCTCTCGCAAGCCTCTCGCAGTCCTCTCGCAGTCCTCTTGCAAGCCGCAAGGTTCTCGCTTCCAAACTCTTCCGACCAGTTTTCAAGCGAGTCTGTGCGAGAAGTGTTGATGGTTGTTGTTGTTTCTATTTTCTATTTTTCTATTGCGCACTATATCGCATCTCGCATCGCTTCTAGCATCGCATCGCTTTCACGCCTTACTGTGCGCGTGGCCTCAGTTTTGGCTAGAACAGAATGTGGTATCCAAGAGGAATATCATTATTTCAGACAGTCAAACCGCAATGAAATCTCTGGACTCGGTCACATTTAACTCCACGATCGCCTTCGAGTGCCGCCAATCTCTGGATTGGATGGCCTAGCACTTCGGTATTCACCTCATGTGGGTGCTTGGTCCCAAAGACATCCCGGTAATTGGCAAATTGGAATTGTAGTCGACATAGAGCAGATAGGTTTCAGAAATTTTTTTTCCAGAATGGAAGCAAACGAATATACAAAAAGCAAATGGTCTCAAAATAGCCCACCACTCTGTTTGTTATATTAGGAAAATAGTTCTTTAGATGTTGCTCTAGCGGTAAGCCCAAAATACAGTCGACTCCCTTTAATTCGAACTAATCTTAATGTCCCGTGAAAATTTGACTTTGAGAGAGATTCGACTGTATATGTTTTGGCATAAGATGAATTGACTTCGCCTGTCGAAGGCTTTCGTCACTCAACAATTCCTAAAATAGTTTGTCTTTATCAAAATCTGATCTTATTCAATCGTGAAGCTGTAGATCAATTGTGTTCAGACAGATCGTTTTCATGCAGACAGAAGGGCAAATGTCTTTTCCAAGATCTAGACAAGGCAATCAGTTTTTTTGGCCAGAGAAATCGGCGGATTTGATTTCCTTGCAATAGAACTAAGACTGTCTTGTCTTCCCATTAGAGTGAAATTCTTGGACGAAATCAAGTTTGACTTCGAAGGCATGTTTTGAAAGAGGAATGGGTCTCAGGTAGACATTTTATTTTTACAAAGCCGTAATGGCAAATTCTCAAGGTATAACCACATTTTGTAACTCTCGAGTTTCGTGTACCTTTCAACTTCTAAACACTCGGCTCCAGCTCAATTCACACAAAGTTCGACTTCGGCAGCACGTTTCGGCACAGGAACATGTCCTAGATTTCGTAAATTTTCCATTATCTCACAAACGCACGCAAATGTTTATTAAAAATTTACATCACTTTTGATTGCCATTACGTTAAGGCCGCCTGTGTTTTTTGGAGAACGATGTCAGGTGACTCTGTCCCTGAGAGGGGAAGATTGCATCAAACGAATCTTTGTCACGTAGCCGCGACGTTTCTTGCCGCGACTAAGATCGCTTGATATGCATGCATTTTGAAGTTTTATTTCGTCATTAGAGGGATTTAACTCGTAACTGATCGCAGTAAATGGCTTTTCAAGTGGATCATTTGACGCATGTGGGACAGTAAACAATTATTTGTGTACAAACAGCCATGTCATTGACATGAATCACTGCGTAGAGCAGTTTCAACAATTTCTAAAATCTCTTGTAATCTTGTGTTATTGCAATGTAAAGCAATTTAATTGATTCGTTTTGCTTTACATTTCAAGTGTATTTTTTGGACTTTCGTCGATGTAGATAATTCGAAAGGTTCTTGAGACGAGTGTCTGTTCAAAAGATTCCCCTTGTATCAAGCTTTAAGCAAACAAGATACAACAAATAATTGTATATATCCAACACTTAGCACATGCAAATCACAGTCTGGTAAAGTTTGCATTTCTCCGTCACTTTCAGCGGTTGATTTTCACAGAATTCTCATTTTACTGGTGTGTTAAAAGCTTTATCTAAAAATATGCATTCAATTTACTCGCTGGGGCCAGACCCCCTCTAAAAACAACACTTCCGTATTAAAACGCACTCTTCTCCACCGACTGTCGACTACCCGACCGCCAATGGCCAGCACTTGCCCGTCCACCACTCGCATCGAATTGAGAATCTTCACCCCTTGTGACAGCATCACATGCTTGAAACTTGTCCAGCTGTATTCAAAACAAGAATATGAGCTGGGGTACGTGAATGAATGCGGGCTGGTGGTGTAGTTGTAGCTGTCCACATTATCAATAACCAGTTTTCAGTAATTTGAATTCCTTTTCCAACTCAATGAGATAATTATGATAACACATGCCCTATATCCTTTCTTGATTTTTTTGGATATTTTTAGTGTTGTGGTGGCAGCAGCATGTGATAAAAATTTTCATGAGTAATTGGAATTTCTGAAACTGGTCGTTGTCGCCGCTCCCAGGTCTCGTGGAAAGAAGAAGAATCAAAATCTAGCAGAACAAGTATCCGAAAAGGGAATAAATTAAATTTGTATAATTCTTTTTGAAGCGTACGCTGTATAATTTCTATTTAATTTGATTTGATTTCGGTTGGGTTGAGAGAGTCAAAAGTGTGTCCCGCACAGTAGACCGTGCTGCCGATCGTTTGAATTGTAAATTTTTAATTCATTTCCTGTGATCGTCTTATCGAACCGCATGGTGGTTGCTCTGTAAAAGTTTGGGACGTTCTAGATGCGGTTAACATTTGAGACGACCTTCAACGAAACCGCAGGAGATGAGGTTTTGTTTTGGATAGCAGCTGTAAACTATAGAACGTGCGAATTTGCAGATTTTATGGTAATTCTCGCTCGTGAATATTCTCTTAATCAGTGATTCTTGGTTTAGTTTGGTGCGGAAATGCGGATATAGAACCTCGTTTGAAGTTACTTAGTTATAATTAATGCGAAGTATAATCGATTCAAGAAGTTCACGAGCTAACGGCTTTCTTAAATGCCACAGATCGGATTTAGAATCGTTTCGAAAACATTACTTACTTAGTCCGGGGTAGACCTGAGTCTCAATCAACTGCCTCCAATTGGCTTAGTTTTTGGCCAGTTATTTCCAGTTTCGCACGCCAAGTTGGTTTAGGTCCCTCTCCACTTGCTTGAGCCACATGAGGAGGAATCTTTTTCTACCGCGATTTCCGATTGTGGTGAGTTCTAAGACTCTCCGGGTCGGAGCATTATTGTCCATCCGCTCTAAATGGTCCAACCATCTTAGCCGCTGTATTTTCTCCCAAAGCTTAGCAGGTCTCCAAGACTCTGCAGCATAGATGAGGACTAGGACGAACAGGGTCTTGTAGAATAATGATTTGGCTCTCTGAGAGATTACTCAATTCTCAGCCGAAAGAAGCAGCTATTGGCAGAAATCACTCTTCCCTTGATCTTCGGGGTGGTGTCGTCTTGCGAATTAACTACGTAGCCTAGGTAGACAAAGTCGCTGACCATGAAGTTCTGCCTGTCAAAATCGACGCTTCGTCCAAGGTGTCGGTTTTGGATGTCCCTAGTTGAGGACAGAATATACTTCGTCTTTCCCTCGCTAGACCTATCTTCGCCACTTCCACTTCAATTATTGCAAGTGCATTACAGACGGATCGGTGTGTTCTGGCAATGATAACTATGCCATCGGCATAAGCAAGTACAATAGTTGAACGGACTTTTAAAAGATTGTGCCTGTGGTGTTGGCGAGTGAGTTCCGCTCAATGCTTTCTAGTACAGCATTAAAGAAGTCGCATGACGCATCATGTCTAAAGCCTTTTTTAACATCAAAGATGTTGGTAAAGTCGACCCTCACGGACCAGAGAGCTTTCTCCATAGTCATTCTGCAAAGTCGTACCAATTTTGCAGGGATGCAAAAACCAGACATGGCTGCGTACAGTTTTTCCCGAAAATGTGCCTGACTGACTGGGGCAAGAAGCCCTCTTACTTAGGCCAAATCTGATACTGCAACGCGGATATTTAGGTGGACGTGAAAAATGCATTAGGAAATTCATAAATAGGACCAACTGGATGTTTTTGATTTTCCTTTCCGGAAAAATAAAATTCAATTGCCATACCAAACTAGAATGTGTGTACTTGATAGCTGCTCCAACAAGCCACACTTTAGTGAGTCGTCCGCAATGTCTAAGCTACATTGCATTTACAAAACTCACGAGTTAACCTTAACCAGCGCGAGCTCTTGAAATCCGAAAAAACAAGTCCCCCACTGTCTTAAGCAACATACCAAAATTCAACAGTCAAATGTCACGGTAGCCGTCGTAAATAGGATCACGGTCTTCCCGCAAGTTTTACCACAAAATTGTCGCAATTGGTAGTCTTCACTTTTCACAACTACCCGCCCGGTCAAGTTTCATGTCTATTGCCGACAAGACTCGCCCACTTTAATAATTACCTTGAGTCGAAAAGCTTACAAACAGGATTAGCGCTCGTCACAGGCAAAATTCATTTTTCATTCTTCATTTATGTGCGACAGAGCTCGTCATCAAAATTGAGTCATCAATTTAAAAGCGATAAGAAATTCCGCTCTATGCCACCGGCAGCGATATTTCTCAACGTCAGACAAAGTATTTGTTCACTGGAAATAATGCACATTCCTCTAATCTCGAGTCGGCTTCGAATTTCAATCACAGCGTCGGACCTTTGAAGCTCCAGTCTTACACAACAAGGTCACTGTTGTCCACTATTGGAATTCGCACAGAAAAAAAAAAAAAAAACAGATCACAGACAGAAAACAAGTTTCACACTTCAGCCGAGTCACTCCGCAGACTGCGATGACCGTCGTTGCCTTCCACTGAAAGAATCTCGCCCCTCAGGGGTCAATGTTCTGTTACCTACTTTTTCGGCTCGGCAGATCATTCACCGTTTGCTAGACTGAGGATGATGCTAGCTAGAATGACTTGACTTATTTTCTTCTCGTGGTGATTCTAGCAGAAACTTGCCTCAGCCCTCAACCAGTTGGGCGAAAGTGGACGAGATACGAGAAAAATTTCCAGTTTGTTTTAATGGAGGACATTATCGTATGCACATATGCAAATGTAAAGCGTTCTCCTCCGGGCATTGTTCTCCAGACTATCACGCTGGTGTTTGTTGTTTACCAAGCGCGTAGTTTCTGTTTTCCTCTTTTCTTTTTTTGCTGCGCGCGTTGTCACCTGTTTCCGTGTTATCCAATTTAACGTGCGCCAGCCAAAAACGTTCAGAACATGGGTGCCACTTTCTTATTAAAGCGTTGTCGAATGACGGACAAAAAGAAGATGGAATTCTTGTCCCGCCGGCTTCCAGTAAACAAGTAACTCCAATGACCAGGTTTGTGGTCGAGAGTCGACATTTTCGGGGGGACAAGTTTCATACGTAAACGATGTTCAACGCCTGACGATCAACGATCGACGCGCAACGCTCGACGACGCACACATCAAATGTCCACCGTCCACTGTCCATGACTTTCATCAAAGAAGAAAAAAAAAAAAAACTCAATGGAATTTCAAAATGTCTTGAACTGTTTTTGTACGGACGAAACAAAAAGAAAAAAAAGTTTCATTGATTTCGGTCGGTGGCTGGTGTGGTGCTGCCAGCCACTATCAGTGACGTGGAAATGCCGATTAGTGCGAGAGTCTGGTTTTTGGTTTCATTCATTGGCTGGTGGCCATCACACGATTTGCACCACATACCAAGTAAAAACTCTGGGGGAAAGCATTATTTTTCTCCAAGTTTGTATGATAAATGAGGGTTTTTTGTTGGTGTGGTGCGCCGCTACTACTGCTGCTACTGTTGTCTGTTGTTGTTGTCAGTTACGCTCTTCCTGGTTGTGCTTTACTGGGTTTATTTGCGCCAGCAGTGCGATATACGCATGGTCATGCACGTAATGTTTCTTGCAATTTCTTTTTCTTTTTTTTTTTGTTTTAAATCAAATTCACGGTAATGTGCACAAATTTGCGAGTGTTTCGTAAAAATTAGTGCGTAGCGTTAGTTTAGGTTGGAAAAGGTGCGTTAAATGAATTTCGTAAGTAAACGACGCGTCGTTATGGTGATCTTGACTACGAGTTTGGTAATCAGTTTGGAATTGGAGGGTGAGTAGCTCAGGGGAAATTAAAATGGCGAGTATGTGATAAGAGTTTTAAAAATAATTCGCAAAGGCAGCAATCTGCTGTTCGAGATGCAGTTGCAGTGCATGAGTCATCAGCGTTTTTGCCTCTAAGATTTTCCTTTTCTCTGGGACGAGAAATCGAAACTAAAGCTAGGCGAATATACGTTTTTGATTTTAAGACTTTTAAGAAGACGAATTGGTTGGGCTTCTTGATTTCCTCCGTTTGGGCAAGTTTTCGAGGTTTATCATAGAATTCCGCCTTCAGGCGCAGTCACATTCCGGGTAACTCCCGGGCTGACGAACTCGTCAGGCATGCCACTGTGTCTGCCTTTATCACTTGGGAGGAAATGCCGGCCATGCGCACATTGTTCAGATTAATGAAATTATTAGGGTCACTAAGCCGCTTGCCTATTGTTACAGCAGCCATTGTTACATTCACTTGAGATCAATCTCAGGTGGCAAAAAGTCACAGCGTGTCTTCACACGAAACGGGTATGGCCGGATATCAAACGGACAATCTGCCTCTTGTGGCTGAGTAAACAAGCGGCTTAGAACCTGATCGGCAGACATGCCTGTAGACTAGGAGTTCCTGCGAATGATTTTTGTCGAAGTTGCAGGGATGAAGAGGAGAAGTCTATTTCCCACCTTTGTTTGTGCGTTGCTTTAGTGGTTAAAAGAAGAGCACATCTTGGCGAATACTTCTTTAATAGTCCTTCCGATTAGATCTGCTTCAGCATTGAATGGCGCCACAGCTTCGTGCGAAGCTTCAATTAGTCTAACGAGTGACGCAGGGTCTTGTTCGCAGTGTGGCATCTCAATGGGCCTAAGCTGTCCGGTAGTATGGCTTCCATAGCACTGGTGATTTGATGGCATATCCCATCGAAAAATGGAACCATGCTTTTCACAACTCAGGTGAAAGCAAAATCGTTGCACTTGATACTTCTAAAGCATTTGACAGAGTTTGGCATCAAGCTCTTTTGTCGAAAATACGTACTTTTGGTATCGAAAAATCCATTCTTCTCAGAAATTCCCCTTCAGACCGTTCAATCCGAGTTGTTTTAGACGAATTCCAGTCTGATATCCACCACATCAACGCTGGTGTTCCCCAAGGCTCTATTCTGTCTTCGACACTCTTTCTCATTTTTATAAATGATCTCTTGTCTGCCACTTCTAATCCAATCCATTCCTTCGCTGAGGATAGTACCCTTTGTTTCTCATATTCGTTCCAAGACTCATGGCCTAGCCCTTCAGCCGTAGAATTGGAACGACAGCATATGTTGAGTTGAAAAATCCCGACCTCGACAGCACAATCAACAGGGGTAGAACCAATAGAGTGGGATTTAATGCTTCTAAATGCCAGCATTGGGTTTTATTGGCAATTTTATCGCTTAAGTGACAGTGGGCAGCATTGTCCACTTTTTGAACCTCTAGGTGCACAGATTGATTACTGCACGCCACTTTTTGAAAAATTTTAGATTTAAGTTGTAAAGCACTTCAAAACTTCTTATGTTCGCAATATCTTTCCTTATTAATAAAGATTACCACCTTTAAACGAAAATTATTTGAATAAAACGTAGTGAAAATTCGCTGGTAAAAATATTTGCATCTCCCTGAAAAGCTTGCAGACATTTAAAAACTAAAAATTACCTTCATCCAGCACCTGTTTTACGTTCCCTTTTTGGGTTGGTTAGCCCCATTTGCTTGATCTCCTAAAAACGAGTCTTTAACTCAAATCAATTACAATTTCCTCTGCTTATAAATATCCCTCCACCTTTCCACACCTAAAAACAAATCTCGAACTGAAATCAATTTCAATTTCTGCTACTCATAAATCCATTTCTTTTCTTTTCTTTTCTTTTCTTTTTTGTGTACATCACACTTTGCACGTGTAGCAAAACAAAATTTTCAAAAAAATAAATTCATTAATTACTTGAGGGGGAGAAAAAAAAAAAAAAGAAAAAGAAAACAAAGTGTAACATTCTTATTTACGTTTCGAAGGAATGCAATTTCCATACACGTTTTGTAATTTTTAAATTTAGCATTCTTTCGAGAAAAAAATCAATTTTGCAAAATCAAATACATGAAACGTATTGAACAGCGTGAATTGGTTTGGTCACGATCGGATATTTTTAAATTAAACATTTTTTCCTTTTTATCAGATAACAATTTCGCGAGTAAATCGTGAGTACACGAAATTTTAGAAACATGTAAGTGATTTTAACAGATTCCGATATTTGTGTGCCTGGTCATCCTTGCATGACGACAAGAGCTATAAATTCTACAAGCTTTGATAGACATGCTGATGGACTTTGATCTCGTTGAGGTTTTTTTTTCTTGTTTTTAATGAAGTGCTTAATGTAAAGGTATTCAAAGTGATTTACATAGAAATTGTGTGCGGAATGAAGAAGACAGAGAGGTGAGTCATTTCTCGTAATATCTTCGGAGATCATAGGGCTATTTCGGTAAGGTTCCCGAATAACATTGATTGTTTTGCAAAGTGAGATTGTTCTGTGTACGACATCTACTTTTTGGATTTCTTGATATTTGCAAAGTTTTGCACAGACAATTTGCAAAGTGAGGCACACACCTCTTACGAATTTTTGTCTTCTTTTGAACCTTGTCTGTCAAGATCTGAAGTAAATGAAAACTGAAAACTGAAATGTGACCAACAGAAGGAGGAACTCAATCACTTTTGCAACCAGTGGGTAAGAGTTGTGAAGTTATTGCCTTTTGTTTCTCCACCGCTTTATTTGCCTGTCGTCGTCACTGAAGCAGAAATGAGGTTGAAAATAGTAGGATAGAGTTCTGTTGTTGGGATCTTTATTATTTCAAACTATTGAAAATTTTCTAGACAAACTTGAAAACTTTAAATTTGGAATGGCTATCCGACTACACCAGTCTATTATTTATTTTATTGGTTCTGGACTGACAGACAGTAATAATAAAATTCCGGCGTTCAGCTGTTAAAGTGACTCAAAATTGAGTACAATTTATTTATGACCGAGAGCAGTCGAATGGATAACGTTTTCTAAATATGGATGCTTTGTTGTAATTAGTTTTAGGTAGCACTTTAGTTAGGGTTGCGTTCAAAAGGAATAACGAAAGCCTTATAGTATCACTTCTGTAATTTCTGTTTGTCTGTCTGTCCTCTTTTACATATCTGCCTATAATTTCTAAGTCCTTTGCAATTATAGAATGAAATTTGGAGGGCGGATGCATTTATGCAACCCAGAAATAGATCGTAAGTTTTCTTTAGTTATTCCGCCTATTAAACAGATTCAAAAATGTGTTTGATGTTGACCAAATAGTTTGTAGTTTTCTTATAATGCGTCTAAGGTGGAGAGTCTTTAGCAGGACAGTCTCTAGACTTGAGAGTTCCTTCCTCCTCCTTCGGCTTGGAGGGAAAGGATCGACGAATTAGTTAGATCAGAAGGGTAAATAAATGTAGACAATAACCACGGGACTCGGTTTCTCTCCATGCAAAAATTAGACTCACAACTACGAAGCCATATCTGCAGCAAACTCCAGATGGAGTAATCTATATTCCTGCAACATCCCTAGGCAGATGTGGCTTAAATAAGATAAGAATAGGACAAAAGAGCTACTCTCATTCAGCAGAGCTAGAGTTAGCAAACTAGTAAACGTCATAACTGGTTACTGCCTCGGCAATCCCTCCAGAAGGTTGCCCCCTTCTATGATTTTTTCAGAGGCTGCAGAGTTGACCATAAGTCTCCTCTCAGGTACATGCCTAGCACTATAGCACTTGCTATAAAGAAAATGAAAAAGCCGGTCTCTTTGGGGGAAGAAAACGACACCACTCAGAGTGGATGGTGTCAGGGAGAAGAGATCAAGATGTGGTTTTTGCACTCGCTGTCCTTTATCCTAATTAAGGAATGCAAGCGACTAGATCTTAATTTTTTCTCAGGCCCCTTATTCCAAACGATAGTCTTCCGGCTGAACTTGTCCAATTTCCCACTCCCAAAAATATATCTAACCTTAGTATTCTAAACGATTCGTAAAACTCATTTTAAAAGCGAAGACGGTAATTAAAAAATGCCTAAAACGATGGTAGACAGTTGCCTCACGCACAAAATAGAGGCCCACTCATCCGCTCATCTAGAACGCTAGTAACTGTTAATAAAATAAAATGCAAATTAACCAACGCGCCGCCATCTACCGTGTGAGTACACATATTCGTATCTTTTCGTTGAAATAAAAGTTACTTCAAACTAGATATGGAAATTTTGAAAAGATAACCGTTACAATGAAGAGTGGAAGAAGAATGAGATTTGTCTGTGGCGATGTCTGAAGAAGAAAATTTATTAAAATTTATGTTAAACTCCATTGAAATCTTTTTTTTTCGCACCTGCCGTTCAAGATATGATTGGGGATTAAACTTGCGAAAAAAGTGATGGTTGTCGGATTAGAATATGAAGGGCACACCTTAGACTTCTTAGACAGGGAGTTGGTAATGGCGATAATATTTTTTGGATTCAACAATATTTCACACGGCAGTCGAAGGCACCAATCGATTGTCTGGTAAATGTTGAGACTTGGACCTTTTCATGTGTTTGAAAGTAAGAAGAAATTCATTATTTTTTGTATTAAATTGAAGGGTTTATTTAATATACGGTCGACATCCTTTAAGTCAAATTTTCACGGGACATCACAATCAGTTCGAATTAGAGGAAGTTCGACTTAGAGGATGGATTTTGTATGGCGAATTGGGAAGGGGAATGTAAAAATATGGCGAAGAAATTCGACTTAGAGTAAGTCGACTGTATCTAGAATGACCCGATTTAAGTCAAATATGTGAAAATTTGTTCGAAAACTTTCTGTCATTTTGAAGGTAATTTCATTATACCTCCCTCACACAAACACTGGTTCTATCCAAAAACTGTAGCAATCGATTCTAGCAAAACCTCTGTTGAAGCGATTTTTTACTAGCAAAATCGTTCGCTATAAATAGGAACAAGTAGTAATCACTTGATGCTATGTCCAGACTATACAGTAGATGCATAAAAACTTTCCAACCGATCTCCCAGACTTAGCACCAAATTTAAGCATTCCACCGAATACTTGATGTCAAAAGTCTACTAGAATTGCTTTGAAAAAAGCAAGACACGCACTTCCTGCCTCCCAGATATTTAACAAAGCCACAACAACCTTTAAGTCGAGGCTCTATTCTGTTAGGCGCCTGAAAAAAATCGCACGCAGAAAGTCAAATTTGTCTTTCAATTGATCATGACTACTCATGCGTGAGTCCGCTAACCAAGTAACACCAATGAAAGCTCTTCAAATTCCCAAAAAAAAAAAAAAAAATCTCCAATTCCTAAGGTCACTCCAACTCTTACTCAATCCTATTACCTGATCTCCTGTTCAATTGACCGAGAAATTATCACTCTACACCGCACCACGAGTGCTCCATTCATAAATACAAAAAACGCGTGTTCGAATGGGCGCCATTTCTAACCTCAACAAAGACCAAAAAACCGATGTTTACTCCAACCGAGAAATAAATGTTTACTCCCAGAAGACTAAGCGGCTCAACCTTAAACTCGAAAAAAAAAAATTGATTGCCAAACAGGCTATGTACATGTTAATTGTAAAAATATACTTTCCTCGACTGCGTGTATGGTTTTGCGGATATATAAAGATCCAAAAAATTGTTTATATCGATGTATGTTTAGATACTCAACGCACTTTTTTTTTTCGTCAAGAGTATACCCCACCGTCAGGGAGTGGTACATTCGAGATTCTGTGTGATGGAGGCACGTGCTGGTTGTATACGATTTTCTTTGCTCTCGAAAAAATTGGGACAAATTGAAATAAATAAACGAAAGGGACACATCAAGTGTTTATTTATTCAAAAACAAAAACAATCGTTGTTTAAATTCCGAAAGTGGAGGCGTGGTATCATTTTCCAGTTTCAAAGGAATTTTTAAGTTATTTTTCTTCGTCTCCTTTCTTGATTGCATTTGATGATGGACTGTGAACGATTTAGTTGACGAGGAGAGCAACGACACTGCAACTATGTTAATTGATTAATTAGAATTCAGAGAGTGTTAATTGGAAACTTTAATTCTACAAGTGACTAAGTCTTGTCACACGATGCGAATGGGGGGTTCTATCCACGTTATTTCTCTCTCAATTGTGTTCGCAGATAATTTGGTTTTTTTTTTTTGTGTTTATTGTTTTTTTGCTTACACTGTGTCGTTGACAGATGTTCAGGCTTTTCTGAAAGATCTTATTTCTATTTATGTGTCTCGTTGATAATAGTTTTTTTTTTTTTTTGCTGGCATATTGATTGCAGGGATTGTTTGGCTCTGCTTGGAACGAGCACGTGCTCAGATTTATCGGGTTCATACGAAAACACGTGTATTTTTTGAGGTGGCACTTGAAATAGAGAGATGATATATTTTTTTAAAGATCTTGTTTCTATTTATGTGTCTGGTCGATAGTAAATAGTTTTCTTAGCCGAGATATTGATTAGAGTGGCTGTTTGCTGTCGAGATTAGGGTTTCCATTACAAACAAGTACGTACCCAGTTATAATTCTGGATTTATCAAGATTTTTTTTTTGCATAAACAGAGTATTCAACCATTTGAAAAATGTAGAACCCTTAATAAATCTACAAATGAATTATAATCGTCAAGATGGCAAATCGAAAAGGTAGGAAATAATGAAGCACGAGTTTGCAGTTAGAACGAAGTAAAAACCTTGCGGTCTTTAGCCACTAATTTTCTATTTTTTAGATCCGCTCTATAAGTTATGGCATTCGATTTTGAATTGCAAAATAAATTGACCACAAGATTTATTAGATTCAATTCTTATTGTACGCAACAAATAGACTGGGCTTACAACCACAGAACAGATCGGGTATTCTAATTACGTGTGTGTTTACTGAGTCTGAGTCTTTCTCGCAAGAGTTGATTGATGAGATTGACGAGACTCTAATTACGCTTGGATGAGACTTCCTCTAATGTTTATTAAATTGTAATCGATGTATAGAAAGCCTTATGGTGTTGCAAGAAATTAATGATCAGTTATTTATTTTAACCTTTGCGGGGGTCTAATTGAGAAATGCATAAATTGCACATTCCTTTTGAAATATGAAAACGAGCAGACACTATAAATTTGTTCATGTTGTTTATCTTGAAGAAAGGTTTCTAGTCTAGACTTGTGTCATAAAAAAGATTCGTCATATAAAGAATCGTGAGGCCTTGGGCGTGTTAGTTTTACTTTGTTTATGCAAGGTCGTTGTGAAGCGAGAGATTTATGAGCAGTTTGGTAGAAAATATAAGTAATTTGCGTAACAGCGCATAGAGGACCAGAGTCTAGCTTCAGATGTTGTTCTTTTGGAACGAATTCGGAAAACTGCAGTTCTGCAAAAATACCACTTTTGTTTCTTTCTTTACAGAATTATATTAAATTTACATCAAGATGAAGTGAGTTCCATCATAGTTGTGTTCGCAGGTCTATTGAACTCTTCTCCCTCCTAAAGTTTAGCCTATATGTTCTTATTACATCAGTCATCATCTCGAGAATAAATGTCTGTCAGTTTCGTCACAAAACACAAACATATTCTCTTTCCCAAAACTAAGCACTTTTCAAATTTTCATGACATCCACTGTTTACTTACAAACCTCTTTCCACCCTTGAATACATCCGGTAAAAACAACAATTAAATTTCATCAAATTCAGTGAGAGGAGTTGTTTTTATCAATTGATGTTCAACCTTCACCATGAAATGAAATAATTGCTCGTGCGTACGTCATTATTTAACACGCAGCACAGTCACAGAAACGTCAACCGATAGTTAACATCTTATTAACTGATCTCGGAGGGGACGTAAATATTTTTATGATACGACATAACCAGACAAATGTTTTGTTCCTGGTACGAATGTTTTGAAGGGCTATTAAGACAGTAAGAAGAGTCAGAGAAGTCACTGACCTGGACTTGGGTAGCGCCCTTTAGAGAGACATGATCACCATAAAGTTGAAAGTGGAGACGAGTGTGTGTTCTAGAATTTGAGAAACCACGGCTGTCTCATTCTGGTGCAAAGTCCTCAAATGCAGAACAGTTAACAATGTACGTTCTTTTAAAATACGTCGAAAGACAGGATAAATGCGCTGTTTGGCTTGTTACAATAGTCTTAAGTAATTTGTCTAGCATCACTCTCAGTTCACGTAGATGCGATCTGCAGGCAATTCGATCCCCCGAATCACAACTCTAGCTCATCAGGATGTATGCCCAAGCGTAACCGGTCGAGGCTTTTGACTTGCTTCAAACATCTCACACTGGATCTGCCGAGCGGTCGCCTTCCTGACGGAATCGTATTCAAGGCGCGCCTCGGAAGCTGTGATGATGGGGACATTCGGAGCAAACCATTGAAGTATAGACCTTTCAGTTCGAAGAAGCAGCTGCTCAATATTGAGCTCTACTCTACTCTACGTGTTTCTTAGCCTATCTCGGCGAGTAACTCCCACAACAACACGAAGAAATCTCATCTCGGCAGCTTTTATTCGCGATCTTATTCTTTCGGTCACTACCGAAATTTTATGACCATATATGAGACTTGGAACCAATACTGAGTTAAAGACCGCTAACTTGGACTTGACCAAGCTCGGCCTTTATTATTACGGGTCTTCCAAGGTGTTTCAAAATCCTGGCTTGACACCAAGCTCAGACTTCATGATTACAGATCTTCAAAGCTGCTTTAAAATCCAAAGGAAAGCTCAGTATTGCTCCTCCCATCACTCGTGAAAAAGACCGCGCGATACTTGAACTTCTCCACCTGTTTCAATGGGACAACCTGCAGAGTGCAACAGGCGTTCTGAATATAAGCATAACTTCAAATTTGTCCACATTAACCTTAATCCCAGCAACGTTGGAGTCTGAGTGGATGTGAGGATAAGTAAGTCATCTGCAAAAGCAGGTGGCTATACAGGTGGAATACGCCACCTTAGATTATCATTGTAGCATAGTCTTAGGGACGAATCTTCGGATGCCGCCTGATCTGCCTTTGAAGATTCCATAGAAACTCAACTGGTTCAGACTTCGCCGCATAAACTATTTTGAAATTCAGAAAAGAGGAAAGTGTAAATTCTTCCACCCAAAATCGCTTGAATTTATCTCAATTGGAGTTATGTTGACGAATCAAATCTGTCCTCCAATCAAAATCAGACCACCACCCCATCAATGCCAGCCAAATGACCTTCTTCCACACTTCGAGAGCACCCTTCAAAGCAATTAAATGCGTAACACGATAGGCTCGCAAAATCAAGAACAATTCATTTGCCATCTACAAAATTATATTTCAATTAAAATACATTCACTTGACATAAACCCCGCTGAATGTCATGATCAATTGAGTTATGGGTCAGCAGAGACTTCATCGTCGTCGTTGTCGTTGTCGTCATCTATGCGCCTCGGGGGCATCAGTAAAGTGACTGGCTGTCTCCCCGTGCCCACCATTCTCGCGCGGCTCGATCTCGTCACGCGGGGTCTTGTCAATGTTTAATTGAATGGCTACGATACAGCCAGTGCCGACAGACTTGCTACATTTGAAGTTCATAGAGTAGGTGCCCGGCTGCGAGCTCCGTACGAGAGAGAGGGAGATTCAAGATCTTGCGCGCGCGCATTGACCGACGCCGAGCAGCTGGCTCCGTGAATAAGGTGAACTTGTGTGTTGCACATATTATGACACTCAATTTGGCTGGAGCCTACTTCAGACACGCTATCCGGCGCGAGGCACGAGACTCGTGGCCATTCAAGGTGAACGAGTCGACATGATTACGAGACTGAGATGCATTTCCTCTTCCTCGGCGTGTTTTTTTTTGGGATGGAAAGTCAAGTGCAGGCGATTTGTGTGCCAGAGAAGTGAAGCTCATTGGCCACGCGGAATTGCGGACAAGATAGAGCCGCTGAGTGGGCTTCATGTGCGCACGAGCGTATTCGCACACTCAAACGTTTCGCAAAAGCACAAATCAGTTTAGCAATACTCTCCCTCCCATATATGGCAGCTGTGGAGCACCGCCACAACACAAGCTCAGCTATTATCTAATCTGGAGAAGCCTAAAAGTAAAAAAAAAATTGCAGAGCAGCTACGAAGTTATGTGTACGAGCCGTGCAAAACTTTTGGCCGGTGTCTGAGTCAGCGCCGAGGTGGCGCAATCTATTTCGATCGAATAGAAATTATATTTTTTCATTTTCCATCGGGTTGATCATGATCCGATTGGGATGGCAAATCATGAAAATATGCGCATAGATTTGAAGATAGACCACAGGGGTAGGGAGGGTTGAGGTTGGTTTTAGTCGCTGTGGCAGTTGAAGTGAATTATTTCGGTGACGTGAGTTAGTTGAAACGTGATTCGCATTCATCGAGAGGACGGAAAGTACTTCTGCTGAGTGACTAAATTCATTTAATCTATTTTTGGTTTTTTTTTTGCCTCTCCTGACGGATAAAAAGCATGATTCGTATGCTTAAGTGTGGGCGATGAGCATTTATTGAGGCAATTGTACGATTAACATGCATTCGTAATTAGAATTCTTTTGCTTTTCTTTTCAAGTGTCTGGGCGAGAGAGTTTTTAAAATGCTGACGTCAGAGTTTGGGGGAAGTTTGAAACTGATTTTTTTTTCAGGATTCCCGGAGCAAGCGCAGGGGGTGTTTGTCTAGATTTCTGACTGCAATCTAAATTGTTTATCAAAATCAATCTGTCCACTTCGGATTGGTAATTTATTTTTAATTTCAAGGCGTGCGGTTAGAGATGAGATTTTTTTCGGGTGCATTACTTGCTTCTTTTCTACCTAAACGATTCTCTACGTGTGAGGCTTGGTTTCTCTTTTGCGAATTGATGTGAGGTAAAGTCGTTTTTACGGTGAAGGTAAATGTTTTACGCGAGTCTTGCTTAAGAAGGACTTCTATATAAACTGATAACGACCTACTTAAAACCTAAACAATGTAACTAAACTAATGAATTCTGTGGAATTTAACGAAGTCCACGAGGGGGCGGTCTGTTAGCCTTTACTTCATCTTTTTAACGTGGCCCAGACAGAAAGGCAAATATTTAATTCAAATAGAGTAATAGTTTAACGTGTTACAAAAGTGAATGTTTTAGACGAGTCTTACTTAAAAGGGACTTGCAGATAAACTATTAATGACCTACTTATAACCGAACTTCAAAATATTAACTTATAGAATATCTTTCGTTGCTTGGACACGAGTGCCACAAGAGGGCTGAAGAACTATGCTCTAAGTATTCAAGCGCATTGGAAATGTAAGGCAATTACCGTCTGTGTGTGTAAGGCTGTGGCTCTTAGAAAATCCATGCGGAACTTACGTTTTGAAACCACAGCTCTGAAAGTTGGGTTTAGATTGGGATATAAAACGATCGTGCGGCGTTGAGGAACAAAATCAAATCTTTAATATTCATACGAGATACTTCGAGAGATTCAGGTCGGCTACCTTGCCCTGGCAAGCACTGGACAGGAGCAAAGGAGGTGTGTCAATGATTCTGATTTTGCCGGGTTATTACAACTACGGTAGTGTGTATAATAAGGAATCTCCAGCTCAGCTACATGTTTTCCTATTGGCCAGTGACTCGGTACTAATCACTATGATTTAAGCAATGTCTGTGCGAGTTCTAATTAGAAGGTTGTTAGTACGTAATATGTTGTATTCTGGCCATATCTCGCTAAATACTACTTAGTTGGTTAATCGTTACCATCTGAGGTTAGCCATTTCCAAGAAATATGTTGTAATTTGTGCTTTTACTATCCTTAATGTAAGGTGTAGGAGTTATGAACGGCAGCTCCTTGCTTGGCCAGTTTATCGGCTTTCTCGTTACCAAAAACGTTAGTATGTTTTGGAACCCATGCTGTCGTAACTTGTAACTTTTTGGGGACCTTCTAGTGCTTACCATCTTTATTTTTTATAAGCAAATAGAAATGGCGTTTCTCTTTTTATCTTCCACATAGCCTTGCATACGCAGGGAAAGCTACAATTAAGTTAGTTTTGATGTTCTCAGAGATCCTAAGAGATTTTTTTTCACAGTGTTTTTGTCGTTTAACGCAATGAATGCCACGCCATTTACGAACAAACTTAGTGCCGGTCACCGGTGACCCCCATGGCATTCAACGTGTTAACAGCCTTTTAACTGTGAGAAAACATCACTCTTATCGATATTCTATTTAGAGGTAATTTCTCTTTAATAAAATTTTTGGACTTTTTCATTGTAAAATTTGAATACAGGGGTGATTGGATGTTGACTGGATACGTAAGCCGAAAGACTGTAAGCCTAGTGACCTGCTGATAGTTTAGTTGACATCTTTTTTCCCCGTTCTGAAAAAGGAAAACTTACAATAGTTGTGCTATCAACTAACGAATATTTCTTCAAATTTAGACATGATTGTTTGGTTGCATTTCAATTAATCTTTTTCATCGAAGTAATCGGGTCAAATATGTAGACTGAAAGATATTTACCGAGACGTGTAAGATCGGATTCAGTCCAATATCTATTTTCTATGTGCATACTGAAAGTTGATGACTCCTCTATTCTGTGCATGTAATGATTTTTCTTTTCTCGCCACTTAAATCATGACTCAACAATACAGCAAACAATTCCCTGAGGTCATATCAGCTGATTAAATGTGGAACGTACTTAAAATATCTCACACCATAAATGCCTAACAACAGCCTTCAGTCGGCCTCTTCGATAATAATTAATTCTTAACTATTTTTGGAAAAACCATTCAGCAAAAAAAAAAAAAAGAAATTGCCGGTAAATAATCTCTTAGGCCGCCTCACATTTCTCCCCCGGCCAACACCCACCACATTTCGAGTACAGAGGAAAACTCATCCACTTCGATAGTGTGAAGTACCCGTTTATCGATTTCTCACTTGATAAGCAGAAATAAACGCTAGCGACAGGCTTTTTTAATTAATTAATATCGGTCAATTTGTTTCATAGTCACCCGTAGCAGTTTCTTTTGCCAAGCAAATAAAACAAAAAAAGCTTTTCTACTCATCACAATGGTGGCTCCTACACAAGGTCTATGGGTTATTAGTGTTGCATATTGATTTGAAGTATAAATTAATTGGTAAAGAAAAAAAAAACCTACTGACAGGCATCATGTATCTGCATACAAAGTCCACCACAAATTCGAATTATGTAGATGATTTTGTTGGAAGATTCCCAAAAATAACCCAACCGTGACATGGTGAACTTTTTTTTTTTTTTTTTTCTGAACCAGGTTACTGAACGATGTGTGTGCCCGAGGATGTGTGATGCGATGGAGCATTCGCTGTTGCAATTTCGATTGATTTGCATTGGCACGAAAGGGTTTTTTTGTGCATGAATTTTGCAATCATATCAGTTGGCAAATAAGAGTGATGTTCGCGAAATGTTTGGCACTTGTGTCAATGACCTCTTTTCCAAGGGTAATGTGCAACGAGGTTGAGCTAATTTGCTAACTTATTTTTTGATGACATGTTGCTTTGGCATCGATAGCTACCATTGGGTCAAAACGTTTATGGAAAAATTGTTCCCAATAGAGGAGCAACTTTGAAACAAAGTAACAGGCTTTGGATATGCTCCAATTAGAATTTTTGCATCATAACTTACTTGCTTAACTTACCGGCTTAAACGTTAAACAGAAAAATGAACCACAGACTAATAATCGTAACCGTGTCATGCATACAAAGAAAGTTGTCAAAATGTTCCAAAGATGAGACACTGTAGTCTTACTTGCGCAACGAATAAAATTAAATTGAAATTGAAAATTGAATAACTTAAGCCGTGTGCTCCACACTAAACGACAAAATTTTTAATGTGTTCTTAATGAAATATTAGGTGATGAAATGAAATTTATTAAGTGCATTAATCTCTCGCTTTGCGTGGGGGCTAGGGAAATGAAAAGTTTTGTGCAAACTGAAATAGCGCAAAACAATCTATGAGCATACATGGATGTATTTTTAAGAGAAAAACCATAGTGGGTCATGATTCCTTAAAGAAAAAACATTATTTCGAGCAAAGCAAAGTTGCGCAAATGGAATTTGGGTATATATTTGAAAATCGCGCAAAGGTAAAACCGCGCAAAATGAGGGATGAGTGTATATATAGTGATCCGATCTGAGTCAAATATGCGCCATTTCGTTCGATAACATTCTGCCATTTTAAAGGTAATTTCCTTATACCTTTCTCATAGAAAACCTGGTTCTTAGGTTAGGTTAGGTTGGTGGGCCGGCGGATATACCGCCTCACTTAGGTCCTTGTGGACCCCTTGTGTTACCCGTTGGGGGTGGTAAGGTGTCCCCCTCCTCACTCGCAGGTGTCCTATCCCAGTGCATCCTCGGTCCATTTGGCCCAGCTCAGATACCTGAAAAGATTCTTTAGAGGTAAAGAGTTTATCTCATTAAGGTCTTGGAAGAAGTAACTTCCTAATGTTCTGTGCCTCAGGTGACAAAGGCTGGGGCAGTGACAGAGGAAGTGTTGGGTATCTTCCCGCTCCTCCTCATCAGCACAGCCCCTGCAGATATTGTCACCGAGTAGTCCTATCTTAAATAAGTGGTCTTTGAGACTATTGTGACCCGTGATTACGCCCACCGCTCTTGCGAGAGACCTTTTGTCATGCAAGAGCAGCACTTTCGTTTTGGCGTAGTCATATTCTGGCCACATAGTCCTCGTTGTTTCACATGTAGATAGCGCTTTCCATCTGTCGTTCGCTAATCTAATTATCTTATCCCCAATCCGCTTCTTAAGGAGGCAGATCGGTGGATCGATCCCTACTATCGCCTGTTCCAGCCCTAGTTTGGATCCTTCCCTCGCAAGCCTGTCAGCTTCCTCATTGCCAGGTATGTTCCTATGACCAGGGACCCAGCAGAGATTTATCCTATGCTGCGAGCCAAGAGCCCTAAGCTCTTCGCGACAGCTCAGGACCAGCCTAGACTTGATTTCCGTAGCGGAAATCGCTTTTATGGCCGCCTGACTGTCAATAAAAATGGTGATATCAGCCGGTGGTATCGCCAACATTGATATCATTCTGGCCGATTCCCTGACTGCCAGGACCTCCGCCTGAAAGACACTGCTACAATCCGGAAGTCTGATTGATCTTCGCATGTCCAACGCTTCGGAGTATATGCCCGCGCCTGTTCCTTCCTCCATCTTCGAACCGTCGGTATACACCGCAACTGTCGAATTGTTGATGGGTGCCATCTCCTCCCACTCCTCTCTTGAGGGGAAGGAGCAAACAAAGGGTCTGTCAAAGTCGGTAAGTGGCAACGTGTAGTCGCACTTTATGCCTGTGACAGTCATCTTTCTCAAAATGCTCGAGTGTCCTGTAGTGCCGGATTTCCAATGGCCTATGCTATTGATCCTTAGTGCACATGCGGAGGCAGACTCAAGCACAAATAAGTCTAGAGGTAGCAGGTGCAGTATGGTTTCGAGCCCCGCGGTGGGAGTTGTGCGGAATGCACCAGTCGCACCCATGCATGCCAACCTCTGAATTTTCGTCATAGCCTTACAGTGTGTAGCCTTTTCCAGAGCTTGCCACCAGACTATATTACCGTAAGTTAGAATGGGTCTAACGATGGCCGTGTACATCCAAAGGATTACTTTGGGTTTTGGTCCCCATTTCCTCCCGAACAACCTGGCGCAGGTGTAGAACGCATTCGCAGCCTTTTTAATTCTCTCCTGAACATTTTTTGACCAGTTCAGTCTCCTGTCTAGGATCACCCCTAGATATCTTGCACTCTCCGCTAGTGTTAGCGGCGTGCCATCTATAGCTGGGATCCTAAATTGTGGGATTAACCTCTTATTCGTGAACAGTACAAGTTCAGTCTTTTGGGGGTTAATTCCTAGTCCGCATTTCTTGGTCCACCGAACTAAGCTGTCCAGGGAGTTCTGCATAATGTCTGCAACTGTTGTTAGGAATTTACCTGTTGCTAGGATGACTACGTCATCAGCGTACGCAACGGTCTTTGTTCCCAGTTGTCCGATACTCTCTAAAGCCTCATTTATAACCAGCACCCATAGAAGAGGGGAGATGACTCCGCCCTGTGGAGTTCCTCTTGAGGCAATAACCTTGAGGCTGCTGTTGCCTATTTTTGCATTGATTACTCTTCTGTTTAACAAACTAACCAACAGGTTGGTAATGGGTTGTTCTACTTCCGAGTTTTCAAGCGCAGTCTTTACCGCCGTGGTCGTCACATTGTTGAATGCTCCTTCAATATCCAGAAAAGCCGCTAAGGTATATTCTTTGTCGAGCAGTGATTTCTCAGCTACCCTGACAACGCTGTGAAGAGCTGTGTCAACGCTTCTGCCCTTCATATAGGCGTGCTGTGACTCAGATATAGCCCCGCGAGGGAGCGAATTTCTAATGTGGATATTTAAGAGCTTCTCAAAAGTCTTTAGGACGAATGTGGTCAGACTTATTGGTCTGAAGTCCTTGGCCGTCGTGTGACTGGGCTTACCGGCCTTGGGAATGAAGATCACCTTGACTTCCCTCCACGCCGTTGGAATGTAGCCGCAGGACAGACAACCACTAAACAGGGTATTCAAAATAGGGACTATTATGTCCTTTGTCTTTTGCAGCATTACAGGGAAGATGCCGTCCTCTCCAGGGGATTTGTACGGGGAGAACGAATCAATAGCCCAGCTGATTTTGTCGTGACTAATGGCATGACTTGGAGTATAGGATACACTAGCTCTAGGAACCTCCTCCTCGCCTATTGGGGGTGTTTCTACGCATCCCGGAAAATGAGTATCAAGGAGAAGTCTGAGCGTTTCCGAGGAAGACTCCGTCCATTTGCCACTGCTGTCTTTCAAGAAGCCCGGGATGATCGACTCTTTGGAGAGTAGCTTACGAAGCCGAGCCGATTCCTTGGTATTCATTATGTTGTCGCAGAAGGCGCGCCACGAGGAGCGTTTTGCACTGGTCACAGCCTTCTTGAACTCCCTTTGACTGGCCTTGAAAAGGTCCCAGTCCGAGCTCTCCCTAGTTTCCTTCGCGATATTGAAAAGGAATCTTGAATTCCTCTTTAATTCACTTAGGGTTCTGTTCCACCAGCGTGGACCTTTTCTGTCCCTTACAGTCCGTAGAGGACAAGATTTCTTATACGCCTCCTTGAAGACATTGTTGAGCACCGCCGCCATCTGGTCCACCTTTTCGGGGGAGTCCGCAGTATCGGCGCTTAGCAGTTTTGCTCCTTTGCCTACAATTGTCCTAAACTTTTCCCAGTTCGTTTTCCTGGGATCCCTAAATTTAACCTTATCCTCGACCGCTATGTTAACCGTGAAGGTTATGATCCGATGGTCCGAGAAAGAGGGTATATCTTCAACTTGCCAGTTATCAACGCTCAGAGGTGAGTATAGACTCGTTAGCGTAACGTCGATAACTTCCTGCCTATTCCTAGTAACAAAGGTTGGATCCCTACCTCTATTAACTATTCCTAAGCTTTCCAATATAATATAGTCATACAAAGACTCACCACGATTGTTGATGTCCTTGCTGCCCCAAACTGTATGATGGGCGTTGGCGTCGCATCCTAGGATGAGGTCCCATCTCCGCTTCCTCGCGTCAGCCACCAGCTGTCTGGTCACGTTGTCCGGGGGGGGTGAGGTAGCATCAAAGGGGAGGTAGACAGATGCTACAATGAGGGGGCAGGAGCCTTCCCGCTCCAGCTTCACCGTCGTGACGTCTCTGCTGCTGTAGGGAGAGAGGAGGTTTAAATTTAGGCCCTTCCTAGCTACAACACACGATCTAAGCCTACCATCAAGCGCTGCTGTGGTGTTGTACACCACAAAATTCTTGTTCATTACCCCACATACTCGCCCCCCGGTAAACCAGGGTTCTTGTACGAGGGCAATGTCCGCCACCCCTGTAGTTAACAGGTGAAGCAGGTTGGCGCTGGCCGCCTTACTGTGATGAAGGTTTATTTGGATTACCTTCATCATTGCGACCAGGTTCTCTACGTCTGTGCCACCCGGGCACAGACAGGATTTTCACCTTACTCAGGTTGAGACCAACCCGCACCTGATAATCCTGTTTCTTTAGCAAAGGAAGGGAACTGTGACTGAGAAGCACATCCACATCCATACCCAATGCGGTGTGCTCCCCGACCCCAGTAACCTTCCATTCCTTGCTATCGAGCTCAGGATTAAGGTGCTGCAGGCTACGCTCGATCATGTCCTTCGGGAAGTATGGCCCCTGGACAAAGATGCGGCCCTTAGGTCTCGACATTTCCAAAACGTCCCTCTTCTCTACTAATCGTAGGTCGGCTGCCTTCCATGGCGCTACCGTCGTGGCGAGGAAGTCCTTCAACCACTCAAGGGACCTTATGTTCTCGCATTCGATGAGCTTGTAGCCCATCACGGAGGTCAACCGCCCGAAGAAGGGAACGAACTCCTTCTTGTTCCTAATGGCGTCGTCGATCCCGTGCCGAATGCGTATTTCCAGCAGCTTCCACTGGTCATCAGAGAGTCTGTGGTCAGACTTGCCGAAATCGGCAATAGCGACACGCAGGCTCTCTTTGACCTGCTCAGAGTATTTAGGCCTTTTTGCCTCCTGCCTAACGTTGGAGAGGGGAGAGATGGTGTCATCAAGCCTACCCCTTTTGGAGGTACCTGCAACGGCCCCGGCTTCCGGATTTTTGTCCTTGGCCGTGGTGGTTACAGGTTGTGTGGGCTTAGCCATCGCTGAAGATCCGCGGCCAGTGCCGCGTTTCTTCGCGCTGGGTAATCCCTCACTTACCTTCGCGGGGGCGGGCATCCTAACTGTCCCTATCTTCCTGGCGGTCAACACAACGTCTCGGGAACATCCAGGGGTGGGTTCAGGCTCGGTGTTGGCCTTGCCCTTGCCACATGGACCTGCAGACTTGACCTCGGACGGGGAACTCAGAGCCAGGCTCTGTTTCACTGCGTCGGTCGCATCTCTTGCACCTACGATGGCTACCCTCCTCTGCTTGAGCGAATCTCGCCAAGCATGGTTGGTGGCCTTCATCGTTGCTCTCGCCCTAGTAATATCAGCCCTCTCTTGCTCCGTTAAGGAGGACTCCTCGCGTTTCCGCATCCTTTTTAGGAGACGTCTTGCGAGCTCACGTTGTTTGAGAGGTTCCCTATCTTTAGCTACCCTAACGTCTGCCGTGGCTGCCTCCGGGAGAATCTTCTCTCCGGCAGCGATGACCGTGCAGGTGCTATTGAGGGTGGAATTGTTCCCCTCAGGCGAGACGTGACTAGCTACCCCAATGCCTGATGACACAATCGTCATCTTTTGTGGAGAGCTCGAATCCTTGACAGGAACGCCGGTGGCGTCCTTAGCGGGGGAACTCTCCAGCACTGGTTTCGCTAGTGTGGTACCTCCAGGACTCTCTGCGATAGTGACCTGAGCTGGGCTTGTGCGCAACACGGTCGGTGGTCGCATCGAGGTCTCGTTGCTTGGGACCTCCACAGTCGTTGCCTTTTGCTGATGGGCCAATGGCACATATTCAATCGACTGCGACTTCAGGAAGTCCTTCGCGTTCTGGAGCCTCCACTGCTCTCTCTCTCCTAAATCCTTCTTATCTCCTAGCCTACGTATCGTCTGCTTGCAGTTGGAGATTCTACTGCTGATCGAGGCTGCAGACGATATCGAAAATCGTGACGTGCTGGCGATGGACATGGAGTCGTCCTCCCTGCGGAATAAGTTTCCCAGAGCGAAGTCCTCAGTCGCATCACTGCTCGCCGAAGAGACTTTGATTGGTGACGGACAACCTAAGAGGAGATTTTCTTCCTCGTCCGTCATCATCCTTTCCGTGGTGTTGTCAGAGTCGGTTTTATGAAGGACCCCGGTACCCGACTCATTTGTACCAGGCCTTCCTGAAAGTTTGTTTATTTGTTCTGAAATTTTGAATCCCACGAGTAAGGGGGAAGGGAAGGTCGCGCTGCACTCACCCCCTGTATGCAGCGAAGGGGACTTAACTGAAACTGGATTGCCCCAGGTATCCAGAGTTCACCGTTACCAGACACAGTAACGTAGTGCCACTCATCCCTAGGCACGGTTGTATAACACCTGGGATTACGGGTTTTATCGAGTTGTTCCCCTCTAGTTCCGCCGTATTCTGTTTAAAGCAGGGGCACCTCGTGCAGGGTGTGATTCTTCATCACGTACGGACGGACTTGGGAGATGAACTCCCCTGGCCTACGCGGCCTTGCCCCCAACCTGGTTCTTAAGATCAAAAAACTTCAGCAACGGATTTTCGCAAAACTCTCTTGAAGCGAATTTTTCAGCAGCAAAATCGTTCGTCATAGACGGTTGGGAAGCTCTTATGCATCCACCATTTTGTCCGAACTTAGCACCAAGTGATTACTACCTGTTCCTGTCTATGGCGAACGATTTTCCTCCCTTTAAATTAAAATACCCAGCTAACTCTGGTAGAGACAGAAGGACTTTAATGCGATAGCCTAGTTTGCAAGTTGACTTGATTTGAGGCTAGCTGCTTTACTCAACGAGTAGAGGAATTGTTTGCCCAACGTTTGAATCTAGTATTGGCTAACACTGGGCAGTCGCAGAACATGTAACCCAGTGTTTCGTTAGCTGATGAGTCTCTAAAGTTGCTGCAGGTGTCCGATACGATTAAACCAAACCTGAAAGTGTGATGGCCCATTAAGAAATGCCCTGCGAAGAATTTGGCCTTGGGATGGCTTACGATTAGTTCCGTTTTACGTTGGCAATAATCGGACCAAAAAATGTTGGTGATGCAACAGGACGTTCCCTGTTTCCTTATAACGCCTGCCTTTCGAATACTTCAAAATAATATTGAATAGAGACCGCCGTGTTCGCAATAGGGACAAACCTAACGTGGCCATAGTTATTTGGTTCTGTCTTTATTTTTCAAATGAGTTACATTTTTATTCGTTTCATTGCGATTCTATGAGCAGCTGTGCAACAGTGTTGCATAAGAGAGGTCAAGTGTGTCGAAGTGTCGTCAAATGTTCCATGCAAAACTCGAAAGTAAGGTGTTTAAAATAAGCGCATAACCTCTTTAATTAGGAGTTTCTAATCACTCCATCTTCCGACTTAAGAATGCACATTGCAGAACCAATGGCGAGTTACGAAATACGCGTAGGTCGTATGGTCTGTTACCCATTTCTGTACGATAAAGAATTTTTTTTTGTATTTCACGATCGCCAACAGCGATTATATCACATTTTAGATTAACATTTCATAATTTTAATGATAATCGTCGTCACAGTTGACGTGTTTAGGTTTTTATAACCGGTAATTGTATCGATTGACGCAGAACACCGATGGTCTAATATGAATCGATATAACTACACTTGTTTCTGATGGTAACCATTCAGTAGTGTAGCATTATTGCTGTTTTTTATGGTAATAGCGGGTCAAAACCTTTAAAGCGAGGCGGGTAACTAAAAAAGATTCAAAGGCATTTAGTTGGACGGTAAAAGAAGAATTTTAGTGAGCAGCTTTGAAACCGATTCGACATTTCCCAGTGTTTATTGTGAAGAGCCAGTTTCATAAAAGTTGAAATCAATCTTATTCGAAGGATTAAGGAGTTAGGATTTCAAGAAAGAAATTGCGATCACTAAGAAGTGAAGCAAATTTTCAAAAAAGGTATATTACAGAGCAAAGAGAGAACCTGTGCTGTTAAATCGGTTTAGGGCTATCCTGTGGACTAGGGTTCGTAATAGATTTCCGTATTGTGGTATCACAATGGGCCTATTCTGGCCCAAGTGTGGCTGCGGGCCTTTGTCGCACTCTAGCCAGCCACTCTAACCTAACCTAGCCTGTGGACGCTGTACCATTACGCATTCTAAAGTGTATAAAAAAACGTTTTTTTTTCCATATGAATGAACTCCAGTCGTTTATTAACTAGCAAGCCACAGATTGTCACTGACGTTAAAACGACCTTTGGTCCGAAATACTGTCGATCTGAAAAATCTTAGACCACCAAGGGACCGAGTTTTCGCCCACCATACCATTTCGCCCTCGCTTGCTTTGTTACATGACACTCCCGTCCTATTTTTAAAGTCAAATTGATTTTTAAATGATTTTTAAACAAAAATTGTCCTATTACTCCAACTTCAATCGTTCCAAATACCATCAGCTTCTATATCTGATTTACTGTTCGTCTTGGGAAAAAGTAGCCCCATAAAGTAGCTCTGTTCACACGAAAAAAAAGACCACAGTAGAACTAAATCTCATCTTTTTAGAACTCATACACATTTTTTAAAAATATAGCTTGGCAAAGACCTAAAAAAGGACTAAAATGTCAAAGACTTCAATTGAAAAAGGTCAATTCCCAAAGACATTAGAAAATGTTGAAGTCCCAAAGAATTCAAGTGAATGCGGTTGACGTCAAGTAAATGATGCGGTCTTTAAAACGACTTCGAAGAATGCTGCATAGTTCTAAAAACTTGCATTCAATTCATTTTGATTTGATTGATCTTTTGATTAGCCTAAAGGATTGGAGCATTCAAGACTTAAAAGAGGAATGCCGATTTCAATATTTAAGTCAAGTTCATCTTTTTGAAGTAAATTGAATCGTGTAAGTATTTTCCGTAAATTCAGCAAGTACCCATATTTACAACTCTTATGTATTTTTTTTTAGGTTGCGTTAACTGTCAGGGTTTTTGATCGTTGAGTGAATGCGCAATCCTTGAAGCAACTTGAAGTCAACTTTTTAACTGCGCTAACTGGGTATTTAAACTTTAAAGGAACTCTGAGTTGGTGTATTACACTATAGACCTACAGGTCTATGTAATAGACGACTAACCGGCACCACATAACCTGACCTAACCTAACTTAACTGTTGAAAGTATTCAGAGTGTACGATTTCCTTAGTTTTACGACAACGCCTTAGTTATTTGGCAATATTTTGGTCAGGTTTATCATGGATTCCAATCGTTTAAACAATTCCATGAAATAGGCCTTTAGCTCAAACGCTATTAAAACGAAGACACTCTAAAAAATACTTTTGCTGAGTCAATCAAATACAACTAATAACAGCCATGCCATGTAGCACGTGGATTCATGAATAATCCCAAAAGGCACGCCTACAGCATATTCGCACCACACCCACCAAAAACAAACTAAGGCACATTTCTCCAACTAAATTACAGACCTCCAAAAATCTATTCCATGACGTAAGATCCGATCGATACGGTCTCTTCTGAATAAAAAAATTCTTTCCACAAAACACAAAAATAAATTCGCCTACATCCAAAAGTCTTATTATTCACTCAGCAAAAAAAATCTCCTGGCCTGTCAAGATAATGAAGATCACTCCCCCCGATGTACCGCAATAAATACTCTACTAATGATCTCCTAAATACCTCTCCACTCTCACGAGAGATTCTTATCGTTGCGATCTCAGCAAAAGCAGAAAAAAAAATATGCGAAACAAATACATAAAGCGCATTGTCAAGTAAGAAACAATTCAGTACAACAAAAGTGTGAAGAATGAAAAAAAAAAATCACATCCAAAGTTCATCTGAAAAGAAAGTTGTTGATTTTTGCCTTTTTTTCCTCCGCCTGCTCCTCTCGCCTTCTCCATTACAATCTCATCGTCATCTCACCGCTTCCATCTGCTCTTCGGCCAGGTCTTCTTTCATAATTTTGTGCTTTAAACAGATTGCGTCAAAATTGAAAGTTGAATTGGTCGTTGGGGAGAAAAAAAAGCAAATCTTAAAAAAAAAAACTGCTGTTTTTTTTTAGGTTTTTCACTCAAGACAAATTTTTTTTTGTTTATTTTGTTTGGCTTACTTTTTTTCGGTGAAGAAAAATACACACATGTGATTGAAGCGAAGGAGAGGAGACTGAATGAGTGAAAAAAAAAACGAATTTAATTCGCGAGAGCTTTTCTTTGTGGAATTTGAAACAGGGTGATTGTGGCATGGGTATAACGTGCAGGTTTGAGGAATGAAAAATAAACAGCCTGTAACATTTCAGCTCTTAACGGTTGGGCCCTGATACAACGAGACCTTTTAAAGTCATGGACAGCGTCAACATTGTTCTGTGAGCCATCTTTACAGGAATTCGTGTAAATTATCCTTTGGATCAGTTCAGGCATTGAAACACATACTATCAAATAGTTTTACCAAATGGAAAAAAACTAAATGATAGATTGTTTTACTTTAAATGCATTGTCCATAGCACTTGTAGCAAATAGGCTCTATTGTATTTCAGAATGATAGTTCAAAGCAAATTTGAGCTGTACTGGCACTGCCGGAAAATAGTCTTCGATGTTTTCGGTTCGAACCAACAACACGCTAAAGTCTGATGATCTGGTTCAGTAGTAACTTCTTCAGGACTTATTTTGTATCGTTTAACCCGAGTTGTGCTTTGATTATTTTCTTTAACATGTCTTTTTTTTTTTTTGATTTGAACGGGATGAGTGGACTACACATAAAATTGTTCTCTACTTTTTCTAGCTGTGACCATACAGATAACGCTGGAACGATAAGGGTTAAGAAACCCTTTCGCATGCAGTGCATGGTCACCCAGTTACGAGCTTGGTAGGAGATGTGATAGTCAATATACAAAACCAAATTGTATGTAAAGCCACTTATTTGTACGCTAAAATATAAAAGAAAAAATTAGACCAAATAATTGACTTTCTGCTAATCATACACATTCATTCTGCCAGATTAATTTTTTTAATAACTGCGCCGATTAGAGCACAACTTCACTTTAACACCATAAAACAAAAATTTGAGAAAAGCGATGAAATATTTAACGTTCACCTTGAAAATACACTACGTTTCATTCTAATAGTTGTTGTTTAATGGTGTGAACTTTTATTATTCAAGAAACCACTGTAGTTATAAAAAATTGGGACTACACCAAATGCTTTGACACATATGTTGTAAGTATATATAAGATTTTTGAAAAAGTGGAACTTATCAGTCTGTGTACTGAGCGGCTCAATTGTTGAACATGTTTAAACTTTTCTTAATCTTTCTTTTACATTTTTTTTTCAATTGTAAATTCAAGATTCGTTAATGTTGCCAACCTGGTAGACAATATAAGTAATACAGTCGCCTTTTGTTAATTCAAGCCAGATAATTTGAGCGTCTCCATAATTTGAAGTTAACTCAAGTTGCTTAGAAAAAGTCTTCATATTTCTAAAAAAAAAAAATCTATACATTTTTGAGCACTTGATAATTCGAAAACAAATATCATCGCTACGTAACAAAACGACACGTTAATTCGAGCTAATGGTCGTTGAACACTCGACAATTCAATGTTTCGAATTATCGAGAGGCGATTGTACATATTTAAAATAAGTCATATGTAAATAATTACAGCAAATTTACAAGTTACATTTTGCCACGTCAATAAATTGCAAACGTTTTACAAAACTACCGTCACAGCCGTGTAGAATGGGCTTTAGAATAAAGAAAGTTTATTAGTTTTTGTCCAAAACGCGGGTTTTCAAAAATACTTATTGATAAGAAAGTTGAAATTGAAAGAAAGTTGATTCAAACTTCCTTAACACGTTGAATGCCATGGGGAGCACTAAGTTTGTTTGTAAATGGCGTGGCATTCAATGTGTTAAAAAGACATATGTTCACTGCAGCAGAAAGTTTACTACTTATTAAAACTTTTTACGTTTAAGTAACAAGAACTGATTTTAAAAATGTACAGAGATGTAGTAGGACAATCTCGTAATCGGCCCTTAATGCTGATTTCGGTAACCATTGTCCAAGTGGTGGAACTGCAGAATATAGGTTTGTAAAAATTTAGAGAAACAGAGAAAAATGGCAGACTCAGTTGAAGCAACTTCGGAAAGAAAATTTAAATTGACAAAGGAAGTTGCTTACAGAGATTTAGAGAGATTGTCCTAATCCCGTCTTAGTCTGGCTTTAATTTGGCGGACGTCTCCTTTAGTCAATTTTAATCCACATAAAATAGGTCTGTTAAAAATCAGAGACTTACTTGCTTATCAGGCAGTCAACCCTTGGAGAGTCTGTGACTCTGTTAAAGTCGTCTTCCAACGTTGACGGCCCCTGGCAACTGCTGCCAGACCGGAAGACCAGGCTGTATTGCGGCCGCGTCGGTCTTCCTCTTCTCCTCGAATCAGGAGACTCGGATTCGAAGATTTTTTTAGCTGGAGAGCTCATGTCCATGCCCTCGAATCCATTGCAGTCGATGCATTTTTGCCTTCTGGACTGTGTTCACATTTTTGTACAGCTCATAAAGTTCGCGGTTATGTCTTCTCATCCATTCGCCTTCCTCGCAGATTGGACCGAATATCCGCCGTAGAATTTTTCTTTCGAAGAAGCCAAAGTTTCCGATCAGAGTGGCAGCCAAAAACAAGACAAAACACAGCCGGAACATCTTTGGAAAAAAATTTAAATTGATCAAAGAACCACTCCAATCAATCGTATTTCATTATTACCGAAGTCGTACTTTACGAGCATCGTCGTATTTCAATTTTGGCAGGACTCGTATTCAAGTAACGCATACGAGTGTCGTATTTTTTCCCTATTATGATGTCGTATGTACGCATTTCTTAATGTGAGGACTTATTTGCTTCAGCACATATTGAAAAGCTTCTTTCGATAGCCGAAATGATTTCACGAAGCTGAAATGAGTTCACGAAGTTGAAATGAATTAGGTTTGCAAATTAATGAACAACGTTGAAAAATTGGGAAATACGCACCACCAAGCCGGCAGCTCCATAGGACTAGAAGCGTCTGTTATTCTCCTTCGCATTAGCGCCAGATTTTGGACAGAATCTTCTTCCTCATCGCTAAAAAAACAGATCAATTGAATTCATTCTTGTTCTCGTTCTAGAGCGAAAGATGAAAAAAGAATCACAAATTCAAACAAAACCAAAAAACGCAACTACTAAAACCGTAGCCGTACAATTTACCTATCAGCGGCTCCAAATGTTTTTCTTTTTTAGTTTCACAGATTATTTGCTATATATTCACTAAATCACCGATTAAGTTGCAAATTAAATTTTCTTTCTTGAAACTCTTTACACCATGAAAACTTTTGTTTACATTTTCCCTTCACGTTTTGACAGTTGACATTCGGGTAGCTGCGATGGCATGTGTTGTTTTTTACTTGAAGTCGTATTCAACGCATACGTGTTGGGGAATATCAATGCCGCTCGAAAACGAGTCTTCACACGAGATTCGGATGCGAGTTGCGTGATTGGGGTGAATGTTGTTCAAATGTTTTGTAATGAAAACTTAAAGCAATTAATAATAATAATTGGGTAGCGTAAGATTTCTTTGAAGTTCAGAACCTAGCTTTTTATTCCTCCGCTGTGTTGTGCGCGTACTAACGCTCAACAGTTCGACGCAGTAATTATCAAACCACGGCTTCGACAAAAGAAATTACTTGACCTTTATTCTTATGACTCCAAAATTCAGATTCGGATTCGTGCTCGATGAAAAAAGCTTCACACCAAACAGTTCAAACAAACAGACTTTGTCAAATCTCTTGTCTCAAAACATCTTATTTTTCAAAAATCAAATGAGGCGATAAATCTGTTCGAATAATCACTGCCCGAAATTTTTTAGCTTTTAGCTTCTTTTTTAAGAAACACCGACACTGACAGTCTCTTAAAGACTTGGAAACCCCTTTTCAAACGTTGAATGTCTTATATCACAACAAACAGATAAATCCATCGCCAAACCACCCTGTGTCTCGTTAATGGGTGCACACTTTGTCTCTTTTTTGTTGTATGTGCCTCCGATAGATGGGAGCTCCCAGTTAAAGCTCTTTTACTTTTTTCTTTCCCTCTGTTTTGTATGTTATCACACACGGTGGGGTTGCTGTGAATGCGTGTGTCTCTGTCTGTGTCTGTGCATCGTTGCTGGACACGGGCCACTCGGTAACAATATGAGCAACTCGGTGTCATGGTTAACTTAGTGGCTCGGCAGTTGTAGCTTGAATGAGAACACATAAACACTGATGTGGGTCACTGGCAGAGACCAAAAGAGTTGAAGTTGAAATCAGATTGACAGAGACGCTGAAGGCACAGAGACAAACCACTACGGTGAAGAAAAAGAAGAAGAAGAAGCTTTCAAAATAAATAATTAGCAGGTATTTGACACCTGTTGGTCAAAAGAAGAAAGAAAAGAAAAAAAAGAGGCACGAGATTCGAGCTCTGGATTTTATAATACCGCGTCGAGTGTACTTAAAGTCGCTGCGACGGCACGCCTGCCAGACGCTTTAGCGGTGCCGCCAGTGTGTGATGTGTGTTGTGTTGTTGATCGGAATCTGGTGCGCTGAGTGAAATTTGTACGTACAAAAATAAAATATCATTTGTTTTTGGTGTTTGGTCGAGTGTCCTAGCTCTTATCCTGATATAAAAACCACCGATAAACGCATAAACCCTAACCCTCCCCACCCGGTGTGTCGTCTTTGGTAATGGATTACAGTGTGTGTTGTCAAACGTGCTAAGAATACCAAAGGTGATTCATTTAGCCAAAGTGTTTCGCTGAATGGGCTGATTAAGGTGCTCTACGCGTGGTGCTACTAATGCCGATGGTGATGGTACTACAAATGCACTTTGGCTTCGTTTCGTTAATTGGGTTGCAAAAAAAAACAAAAAAAACATAAACGTCTGTTGAGTAACCTCGTCGTATAATTGCGCGTTGTTTTCGTGTTATCAGACCTCTTCAGGTACACATTGTATCGGTATTTTGTGTGTTTGTCATGAAAATATCTCTCTGCCTCATAAGGTATTCCGGAAAAAGTTTATAAGGCAACCTCCGCCCCCCTCGTGTGCAGAGTGTGAAACCGATCGGTTGTAAATATGTGTTAAGTATGCGACGGGATGTGTCAGTGGATCATTTTCAGTTTTACTGATTACACACGGTCTTCAGTTTGTTGGGGGCGCAGATACACGCAGTCGAGTTATCATGAGTTGTTTATAATTAGCAGTGAGGAGACATTCAACCAATTCGAAGTCAACCACTGCGAGTGGAACGTATGAGTAATTAGAGTGAGCTCGTAAAGTTTTTGGCGCCGAAGATTAAAGTTGTGCCTCATCGGGAGAGGGAGAGAAAAAGAGAGTTTCGGTTTCTTTATCTTTATTGCGGGAAAACAAATAAAAAGAATGAATCAAGTGAGGCTTTATAACTATGTGTCGATTGTCTTAAGAGATTTATTGAGGATTTTTGTCAGGCCATAGTTGTTGCAATGTGAGAAGTGCTTTGTTTGATGAGTGTACGTGATTTGTGTAAATCTATTTCAGCGTGAATTTCCTGCATTTGTTGCGAGGTTGTTAACTAACTGAATCTTAAAGTAATTCAGATTTTCCAGGCGATTTCAGTGGTTTTAAGGGTGCCTGGTTGTCCAGAATTGTACGAATGCACGTGAACCTTGTTGGTCTATCATTTTCTGCAAATTCCAAAGCCCTAGTCATGTGGGTAGAAGTTCTGAGAAGTTTTCTTCATTGTGTTTTGGTCAAATTTGATATCGTTGCCCTTATTCGAATTCTGCACGCAAAACTGTCAAGTCGTAAACAGCACCGAGGTTTGATCCCCATCCTCAAGTGTGTCATCTGCTGAAGTTGTTTGCCTGAGACATAAAAGTCGTCATCATAAAAAATTTGAATGATTTCTTTAAACGAACGTTTTGTCTTTTTGTCTGCAGGAACAAGATTTTTTGATTGTTGTTGTTGACCTTAATAAGCTCCTTAGTTTGAGAATTTATGACATTTCGGTGTGTCGTCACAAATTGTTGCATGTTTTGATAAATTTCATTGACTAGTTGGAGAAGACTTTATTCATTTTTTGGGTCCACAGTGTGTTGGGTGCGGTGTGTGAAGGATGAGTTCATAAAAACAACAACACTGTGGCAATCTTTTAAAGGAATAATGAACAGAATGCTTTGCAGGACTGCCGCAGTGTTGTTTTTATGAGCTCACCCAAAATCAGTCCTGCAAAGCAATTCGTTCATAATTATACTGCAGCAGTCTTTCAAAGCATTTCATTCATAATTGCTTTGCAGGACTGCCACAATCTTGCAAAGCATTTCGTTCAAATTTGCTTTGCAGGACTGCCGCAGTTTTGTTGCTTTTATAAACTCACGCTTTATATTTAAGAACTTTCAAGTTCAACTGTACTGTACCGGGTGCATGGACATGGTCGGATCCTTCACCATTGTACACAGTGGTTGAGTGTATTAAGCCATAATTTGGTTCGAGGGGTGCTATATCATTTAAATCCACCACCTTGTGACATCTCTGAACGGTGGATCTATCATCAAAAAGCTCACGCCTTGTTATCACTCCATCCGATGAATCTCAGTTCAAAGACTAATTATCAGGAATTTTGAAAAACTTCCCACTGCTCGATATCAGAGTCATCAATGATTTTTAGACAACTAGTGACTCAGTGCATACGGCCTTCGGATTAGTCAACAAACGAACTTCAAGGTATTTAATCTTATCTCGAAAGTGATTAAAGCGAAATGATCTTATTAAACTGATAAATGCTAGCCACTTTTCCCAACTGATTAAGAAGCCTTCCTGTTTGATTATAATTGGGCTTTCTCGTCACTTGTCACGCGATTTTTAGACTTGCCTTAATCATCTTTGATATTAGTCTCATTAATCGTGTAAAACATTAATCCCTCGCTCATCTTTGAGTTTCAGGGATCTATTAATCTTTTCTCGTTTATGTTAGATCGCAAAAAAAAAGACCTCGAGTTCAAGAGTAATTGTAAAGCTATCTAACATTTATTCAATCTCGTTTTTACTTTTCCCATATTTTTTTTAGCCAATTTTTTTAAATTAAATGTCGTCAAAGGTTTAAGACGATTTCTGACACTGAACATATTTTATGGAATTCTAAATAGTTTCTACCTTTTCCACTTTTAGGACATAATTTCTCATTCATTTTTTTGAAGTTAAATAATTTATTCCCAAGCAAATTAAACGAACAATTAAATTTTATTCACAAATGAATTAAAATAACAATAAACAAACAGCATGGATAACTTCTTACGTTCAAGGGGTGACGATCCGGTTGACTAGATATCTTTATTTTCGTGCGTGTTTTCTTTTTTCTAGATCTTGAGGTCGTAAAATGTTTATAAGTTTTATTGTATTACAACATATTCACGAATCTAAGTCTGCACTTGAACTCTTACGCGTGCAGTGCAAGAACTTTTTGGTTGGACAAGTTACAAAGGTGTAAAATCTCATTCTAAGGAAAGGCTTGTTATAAATGCAATTGAATTAAACTAAAATTAAGACCTTGGAATAATGTAGAAGCAACGCTGTTCAAAACACATGCAATTGAGATAATTCAGGAGATAAGTTAGAGACTTAGAGACTTTTTATTAATTTCAGATAATTTTATTTGTAGTCGAACACAAAGTCGTTTATCGTTGGGCTTAATATCGTCTAGCAGATTGTTGGGTTATGGTTGGGCTTAATGTCATCTAACAATTTAACAATTTATCTAATACAAGCAATTTTAAGTGTCTTAACTCTAACATGGCCTTGTAAAGTACGGGCTCTGTAGCATATGGCAGTTGTAGTGCAGTTGCATAAAAACTACCCACAAATGGCTGCCGTTTAGCAAATTAATAACCGAATCAAGGTACAGCAAGGTGACTTTGAAATATCTCGCGAGGAATTCTTTCAAAAAGGGTCATCTTCCGATGAAATTGTATATATATTCTGTCTAATTAAGGTTACACAGGTCACACATAAAGTCCAAGCCCTCTAAGTCGAATTTTCACGAAATATCAAAAGTAGTTTGAGTTAAAGGGATTTTTCGAAAAATTCGAGTTACAGGGATTAATATTTTTTTGTTTAAAAGCCTTTATTTTATTCAAAAGACCATAAATGTAAGGAAAAAACACAGGAAATTACTTAAACAAACTTGTAATTTTGAATTGAATCTTTAAAATTGGAGAATGAAGCCTTTTAAAAAAGGACTCTATTTTAAGAAGGCAGTGTTTCACCTCGTCCAGACTCTCAATGCATTCACCAAATGATGCTTTAATACATCACAGATACCTAACTATTTTTAAATCAAAAGCAAATTGACGGATAAGTTACCAACCAGCAACACAATGAATAAGCAGCGCAGTTATTCATGCACAGTCATGTGCACAAATAACCTAGAGCTTATTTGTGGTTGTGTGTAGACGACGATTATGTGGTCCTAGACGACAATTGTGTTCACCCAACATGGTTGTGCTTCGAGAACCATTGGCGAATATTTTCGATTTTTTTTGGGTTCGATGTTTGCCGTGTAAGTCACCATGCAAATCCTCATTCTTACTGTGAACATTCTCTTTCTTTCTTGCATAGGTAAACATTAAACAATAATAAAAAATCAACATGAAATGAAAGGTGTTCATCGTCCAGTGCCAAATTGAGAGAGAATCAGAGCATGCAATACAAGTTGCGTGCTTGATACAAGTTGCGAAAGGAAATTTTTTGTTTATTTTTTTTTTGAAAAAAAAATTCGACTCAGAGCTTGAAAATAGACCAAGAGTCGAAAAAATGTATTCGAGTTAGAGGGGTTTTCGACTTAGAGGGCGTTCGACTGTAATTGGAAGATCGGAATAATGTAAAGGTTTAAAAGTTCACCTCGAAGTTTAAATGTGGTTAACTAGATCGGTGTCAGTGTGCAGTTCATAGATTTCATCGTTTAGTCTTTTTCTTCAAACTCGCTCTGTGCAAACAGGAACAGAGCTAGTGTGACGGACTTTTCTCTCGAAACGACCAAGAATCCCTTCGTTCGCTTTTCAGTACCTTGATAGTCCCAGTCTTAGTCCTATCCTTTGTTTTTCAGCTGCCGACTAAGCCCAAAGACACAGCGATTGGCCAGGGTTATCCTTCGTTTTATTTCCGCGGTCGTATCGTTTGCAAAATTTTCTTTCACAACTTCGAATTTATATCTGTCTATTGTGACGTTTTGCCGCAGTGTTGTTTATTTAAACTCGTACAAAAGTTACTTTTTATGTGAGCAGAAACCAATTTTTTAATTCTGTTATTTGTTAGTTAGTTCCTTCCTTTTCTTTCCTTTTGCTACAAATTCTGAGTTGAAAATTTGCGTCCACCTTCAATTCCGTCCAACTTCAAGTTCAAACAACTATTAAAAGAACCATGTCTCTCTCCAAACCGGCTTTGCACTTCACCCACACCCACAAGCAGAATCACTATTCATCTGTTACCTCATCTATTACCATCACTTCTCGTAGCCCACTTCAAACGAGGTGTTAACCAATTCCCCCAACTTAACCTTCACAAGTTCACCATAAATTAGCAACAAAACATGAAAGCACATAATTCGCAAAACAGCTTAACCCACATCGATGAATTGAAAATTAATAAATAAAATCACAAGAGAAATGCGACAAAATTTTGCAACGCTATCCGCACGTTGGAGGTTGTGTTTATTCCTTTTGGCCAACTGACCAAAACTTATCGGAAAGCACACACCTCCAAATTGTTACACACGGCCTACCACCCGTTGTGGTTTCCAAACACTTTCGTTCAGTTAAAAAAAAAAATGATTGAACTAAATTAGAATTCGGTCTTCGCTCTGACTTTGGGTCTAATAAAGACAACGAAGCCTTTACATAACCATGTGACACACATCGTAGTTAACCATTTTTTTTTATATCTTTGGCAAGAAAGTTACCACATTCGTCCAAAAAAAAAAAAAAGTCATTTGTGTTTGACCAGTGAGACATGGGTTTTTTTTTTTTGTCTTGTTATTTATTTATGAGGCGCGACAGTCAGTGATTTCTCATTATTTGTTATACTGAATGAAATTTAAAAGTATTATGTGGTCATTCAAAAAGAAGGCGCGTATTACTCGTAAAAAACGTAGACGATGTAAATAATTTATCATGCACGTGATAGTCTTAATAGCCTAGTTGAAAACACAAAATTTACAATTACTTATTTGATTTTTTTTTCGGTTTCTTTGCAGATTCTTAAGTTAAAAGTCAAACGTTAAATTTTAACGCACAACATCGTAAACTTAAATAAGAAGAAAACAAATTGGAGAAATTATAAAATTGCTGGATATATTGCATAGTCATTTTCTAGTTTCATTTCTACAATATTTATAAGGTGAGTCTAAGTTGCTTTCCCTTTTATTGTGACGTGTGTTGTAAATGCAGTTGTAGAATGAAAATTTATTCTAGGTTTATTCATAAGCTTCATTTTATACAATACATTTTCTTATAGCAAACAGAAAAGTTTATGGTGTTCTCCATGTGAATGACGTTGTTGTGTCTTTAAACTCTGGTTGGAACTTTCAGAAAGTGGTGATTTTAATTAAGTCTGGTTAGTCGTAAGCGATGTCCGTGAAAAAATGAACAAATTCAAATTCAATTGGATTCATTGTTTGCTACAAACAACTCACAACGAACGGCATTTTACCATATTCACTTTTCTTTTGTACCCAAATCAGTGTAATATTACGAAAAGCTAATAAAGAGTGTGTAATAATAAACAAATTTTTCCCTTAAGGGCTGAAAGTATTGAGATCATTGTTGTGAATGATATAAGACAATTAGGAGCCACGAAGGTCTGCAGACTAAGTCTTCATTTCTTCTTCTACCAAGGACTCATTTGGTAACGCCTCGAAGAACCTGGCTTAGTTAAACTCTTACGTCATTTGAACGATTGCTGCTTTATTTATTTTTATCTTTAGTGTAATTAAAATTTTACATTTCCCTTAAAACCACATTACACAACTTACAGAGATATGGTATGTGCTACCTTTCTACTGGAAAATAGCTTTCATTTTTGGCGAATTTGTGTTAACACTTTTTTCAATTCTTATCGAAGAAAAAGCTACAGGCAAATGCTGCTTTATTCAATATTTAAGGTTTTTATTTGTACTTTCTTCAATACTCAAAACATTGTTCTTTTTAGGATTTCGTTCCAAAGGAATAACGAAACCCTAATGGAATCACTTCGGTGTCAGACAGACGCCGCCTTTTACATATTTGACTATAACTTTTTTATTGTGTTTCTCCACAAATTAATTAATGCTTCAGTGAAATAAACAAGTTATAAGTCTTTGTAAATGCGACTTTATATTGTTGTCGTATTGTTCACTTGTTAAAATGTGCAGAGAATAAACTAAATAAAACTAGCTAAAAGCCATGTTAAATGAATCTCTTCTAACAAATTAGTTTTCCCATTCCGATAATCGAAATACAACTTGTGCAGCAGAAGATTGTTAGCTACCAAATCAAATGTGAACATACACATTTTTGTTGAGGTTTCATTAACAGAAGATAATCCAATCCATTCTTTTCAGACTTAAATCAATCATAGTTTAACACAATGTCCAACCTTGTGGTTGTACACATATAAAACTTATTAGATAAATGAAAAGATCCACTTTGTATTATACAAAGTCTAAAATTCAGTCATTCATATGTTCTCTGAGAACAAAAGTATCAAACATTTTTGCCACCTTAAACTAATTAAATTCAACATCGGTTGTGTTTGATCACAAACAATTAAGACTGTCATGCGATTTGCGTACCAACGAACTCCCAATTCCAAATATTTTATTAAATTATCACGTGCGAATCGATCGGGATTAAATCTGTTAGCGCTGAACGAAAATTTTTTTCTCAAATCATTCCCAAAAACGGTGGTGATGATTTCACTAATGTGGGAAATGGTATGAAGTCAGGTCTTAAATTATTACAACTTATGCTAGATGAGTTGATCAATTGTACCGGAAAGTATTTTTGAATGGTACAACAAAAGGGACAAAACTCATCATGTTAGATTTCCATTTGTTAGATCAATAGCAGATTGATTTTTGCCAATGGCTCATTTTTTTAAGGCGTCAAATAACTTGGATAATTCAAATTCTTATCTCGTTTGAAAAATTGCTACATATTATATTCTACCGGAAAGATCAACAACAATAAGATCACAATAACAAGTCTCTTTAACGATCACAAATTTCTGTACGTAAAAACAAAAAATAGGGTGTCGTTAACAATTTATGGCGTCAAGCTGTGAGCCGTGCTTAAATTCTAACACGGCTATAAAAAGTGCACTTTGGTTGACAACCTACATGTTAATTCCGCACATGATATTTCGACTCTAAAAGTCACTGTCACTGACAAAGTCGTTGTTTGAATGACATTTCTAAGATTATTTAACGTTGACCCCTTTTATTCACCTATGGTTTAAAAAAGTTCCAATCAAACTGTCGGCAACGCTTAAAGTCTAACGGTACATAATCACTGTTTAAAAAAACATTATTTCATCCTGACCATACTGAGTTCATTACTTTCAAACCTTTGATTTAAAAAATCTTTAATCAAACGTAATTAATGATTCCACGAACATCTCAGCATGCACTACTCTGCATTTTAAGACAATTTACAAGTTTTCAAAACGATAATTACTTCTCATTATGGTTATATAAAGACAATATGCTAAATAAAAACCATAAAATATTTTTATCTTATCAAACAGAACTAATTTGAGGTTAATTAGTTGCGAAATGAATTGTGGGGAAATTGATATTAAGCTGTGCAAACTATCAAGTTTTGTATTAACATAAATAAATATTCTTGATGCAAGTATTTATTCTCGACAGAATAGAAACGAATTACAATCTTGCTAAGTTTACAAGTATTAAATTAATAGCATGGCAAAAAAATTATACTTATCCAACGCATTGATAGTTGAAGAAATGGAGGCCAGTTTTTTCAGATAAATGCTGCTGAGTCTAGCAGTTGTTTGAACAAAGTTAACTAGCAAAGACACCACTTTGAAGAGCGCGCGTGAAATTAAGAGAATTTTATTAGACCTTGGTATGTGCGACTTTTGGTGAAGTTCATATCCTTTCAAGGCTAAAAACTCGACTTTCTATAAAGAGCATACGCGTAGAATTGAAAGAATTGCATTAAGACCTTCGTTTGTGCAGTTAACAACCTTTCGGTGTTAAAAATGATCGTCTCCCTGAAGACCGTAGGTAAAATTGAAAAAAAGTTATCAAGATCTTAGTTTATGCTTATGGTGCAACTAACAACCTTTCAAGACTAAAATGCTCCTCTCCCTGAAAAACGTACGTAAGATTAAAAGAATTTCTTCAAGACCTTGGTTTGCTCGACTCATGGTGGCGTATCTAAGTCAATAACCTTTCAAGGCTATAAATACTTCTAAAAACAACCATCCTACACCAACCTCATCAAGGTTGACAGATGCTCTTGTGAATTTGATGGACATCCACATCAATCGTAAGCGAATTGTTTAATTATCCCAGGACATCCTGTTTACGAAGTGCTTTTAGGGGATTTTATTTAACTTACTGCTCGCATCTAATTAACGAAGAGAACCCTCCAAAATCCCAGCACTTATAGATCGGAAATTGAAATCTCACTCAGGGCGGACACTAACCCACTTTCTGCTGTGGAGCACTCAGGGGTTAATGTTCACCGAAAAAAAAAAAAACGACAAAATTAAAAGCGTGGTCTGTAATTATTTGCCAATAAAACGTGACCAGTGTGCAGTCATTTACAATATATAATTTAACTTACCTACAAATTTAATTTTTCATGTACCGTTAAATGCACAATTGATTGCATTTTTAATTAGTCAGTCACGAATGTTTTAATTATTGTATTGAATGTACCTCGTACTTGTACTCTAGTAATATTTCATTTTGCGTTTTTGTGTTTTATTTTATTTAGTCTGTTCAAGTTGAGCTAACAATAAGCTTCCTACTGTCTCGTTTCATTTCAGATACAAAAACAGATCAAAAAATGGCGGTCATATTACATGAGATTTACGACTGGTACAGAGACCTTATGGACAATCGTAGCGGTAAGTAAAGAAGTTCCTATTACATAATAAACTCAAGGCCTTGAAATACTGACTGACTGGCTGATCTACATCAACATCAGGTGGAGGAAGAAAAGAAAAGAAAAAAAAATGGAGTCAGGTTCAAAGTTATTAATTGCTTTTCTCTGTTGAGGTTGTCATATTTCCCAACGTTGTCGTCACATCTGTTAATTATGTTCATTAAATTTTTGTTGATAAATGGTGGAGGAGAGAAACCTCCTTCACGTTTTTCTTCTCGAGTGTTTTGACACAAAAGGAATACGGACGGTTTTAGTGTCTTGAATTTCCTGAGGTTAGACATGTGGTTGAGGTTTTTTTGTTTTTTTTGTGTGACAGGTGGCGGTGATTCCTGAGACGTTAAAATACGACGTGAAGTAAGGAGATACCTTTTAAACCAGAGGAAGTATTTATTTGTGGGCAGTGACGTAAGGTGTCTTAAAAGAAACTGAAGCCGACTGCAGGTAGTTGAAATACCACATAACTACGTGATATGATGTGTTCGTGTTTTGTTGTCAAGTGTAGTCCTTTAGGCGTGAATGTGAGTTATTTGCTCGATAAATTAACAATTCGTTTTGCTTTTTGCTGTTGACTGAGTTCTTGATTCTTCTCTTTTCATGATCTAACTCGTTGTGACCATGAAAACATTAGCTAAGTTCTCATTGGTTTTGTGTGTTTTGACATCTGCGGAAGGTTGAGGTAATACCCAAATTGCGAGGTAATTCGGAGAGAAAGAGGTTCGTGTTTTTTTTGTTTTTTGTGGAAAAAACGCCATCCTAAATAACTGTCGCTTTCATTGAAAGTTTCTACGAAGCAGTCAATTAAATAATTGATGTGGTAAGGTGGGTTCAGCTGAGAAATGTTTAAACCGATGTCGTTGCCGACAATTACTGCCTTTCAAATATTTTGTGTTGTTTCCATCGATTAAGAAGTGTCATCAATGAAAGGTCACACATTTTTGAGTGAATTTCAGAAGTAAAGGCACTAACACCAATTCCCGAAACTATTCCTCAAGTATCAGAGAAGATTGCTCATTATCAATAATTTTTATCGATCTTTTGGGATCCAGTTGTCACCAGTTCCATTTGTTAAATTTCGTGTTCTCTGTCATGTATTGCATGCAATTTAGGAAAAGGACGACTTTCATTGAACCACTAGTGCTGCGATCTGAAAGATCTATTGTACAGCTTGATTTTATCTGTGATTTTCGTGCTATGTTTATAAATTTGCCAACATTCCTTAGCTTCTACGACTTATGCGGTCGACATAGATAAAATATAGGTGTCTGTCGGACACCACCCCAGTGATATTGTGAAAATTTAGTCGCGTGGGATGGGATCTCTTCGAAATCAATCTCTGTTACTTTCATGTTGTTGATTATTTTGAATCTGATTAGGTCCAGGCTTGTGAAGCTGGTTAGTATAAGTGTTCCATCGTCTTCTTGGACTAGCCACAGTATTGAGACTCATCTTGTGAAGACGGAGCATGTAACTCCATGTCCTTCATTTTTTAAAGCAGCAAATTTGGTGGTCCAACTCAGTGAGCTCAGTATCAAAGCAAGCTACAGAGCACAGTTCTAAATCATTAATGGATGGCTCAACGGGTTCCTTTTAAGTTTGAACGTGAGCAATAATCTTTGCTTAAGTTATTTTTACCAACAGCAACACAAATTCTACACTTCTTTTTTTACGTTACCAAAATGTATTGTTGTTAATCGATGTTCGTCATGAAATTTATGAAAATTATTATCTCTGTTAAGTCTCTTTGGCAAAGTCTACGCTAAGATGTTGAAGGCGCGTTCTAGAGCTATAGTCGAATCTAGGATGAGGGACGAACAGTCCCGGCAGAAGTACTATCTTCCAGCACTCTAAGAATAGAACTGGAGAAGGCTTGGGAGTATGCCAAACCGATCTACAATTGTTTTATAGACTTGGAAAGACTAAGGTCGTGAGAAACATGATGGTGCGTGGAGAGCTCAATGTTGAGCAGCTACTTCTCTGAATGTAAAGGGCTATACTTCGATGGTTTGGTCACGTGGCACGAATGTCGAATGTGGGGCGTCGCTTGAATGCGATCCCCTCAGGAAGACAACCGCTCAGCAGACCAAGGATGAGATGGTTGGACAAAGTTCAAAAGCTCTCCTGGCTGCGCTTGGGCATACCTCACAATAAGTTAGAGTCGGCAAAGGATTGGAAGGAAGTTGTCTCGAGATGACATCTGTGAGCATTGCTTCCATGGTTCCTTTATTGGATCGTGCGGCCGCATATGCTATGTTTAGCAAAAGTCCGTCTACCTTACACCTAACTAAAAAGCTCGTAACAAACACACAATTCCATTACATTACATCGTCACTTATCAAGTTCTTTTATCAGTAAAACTCCTATCAGAATATACATTCCACTGTTGAAAATTCGAAAGATGACAATTGAGTGTCCCCTTAAAATAATAATTTGTGTATACCTAAAAAGTCGAACCTCTTATCAACTAGAAAAAAGAACTCAATAATTTTAATTTTTCGTATGTCCCTTCAACTAATTCCAATAGATTCCTATCCACTTCCTCAAAATAATAGCCTGAAATTTAAATTCCACTTAACCTCAAAAGGTAACACACCTCGCAATTGTAACACCCCACAATTAGTTCATGTAATCATAGTGTCCGTAACAAAATCAGACATTTGCATAAATTTAACGAATTAACCAAAGTCAAGCACTTAATTAATTGCATTTCGTTGGTTGCTTTAATTGATTCTCACAAGCAAACCATAATTAAATTCATTTACATTGCCTTTAAGCAGTGACAGTAGAAAATGAAAATTAACATTGACCATCGAGAACACCCTTCTTGAAGGATATGGTTTAAAAATTATATTGTTTTTCACTTGTTGACTTATAATCACACCTTGTAATTAATTATTTTCCAATCCAATAAAGAGTCACGCATACAAGGGTTCTGTTTAAATTTAATAATTCTAAGCATTTGAATTTTGTAATTGATTTCCTTGGAGGTTGCTGCCTGGTGTTTGAAGTTCTGTGCTTCGTAAAGGTTTCAGTGAGAAATTAAAAATGCATTGAGTGTATATTTTGCATAGAATTGAGTTGGTTTAAATAAATGTGTATTCGTCTTTCGTTGAAGGCATTTCATTTTCAATGAACTTTAATTCAAAGCATGAGTCAGGCAAACTATTACGTTGCGTGTATGTAGGAGGTCTGTTGCTTCTTTATAAATATTTCAATGAATTTCGATGTGCAATAGACGATTTGGAAACCGCTTGATGAATCTATTTGCTTAGTAATTTTATTGAGTTGAGAAGAGTTTCAATTTGCCAAAGAGTGAAATTTTGTTGGGTCCCATTTCTTTTTCTGAACAATCTCCTAAGCTCACTCGTTCACAATGAGCCGAATAACCACCTACTCTGTAAAGCTTTTTTGTGATAGTCATTGCACTGAATAATTATTTTTGTTGTCTTTCTTTGTTGGCCTTTACCTGGTAGCCATCTAGAACCATTACAACTTCAATTTGATTTTTCAGAGCGGAACTAACTGAGCAAATTAAAAATCATGTCATGCCTGCTAATAAGATGTCATAGCTGTTCATTTAAACTAGTCTAGTTTCTTGACTTCACTGAACTCGCTTTTCACTGCATTTTTTAAAGACTGTAGACTGTAGACTTTTATTTCTTAATCACATCTTCACATACCGGAATATGTTTTATATTTTGGTTGAAAGCAATCAGAGATTAATGGCGTTTGTGGCGAAATTTTTTGCTTTATTGTTTTAATTTGTTCAATGGACCTAGTAGATAGATTAATCAATAAACGATTTTACGATTTTTGAGTTTAACGTTGTGCAAAATTATGTGGTTTGATTACTATGAACTAAGTTAATCTATGTGAATTTCAATTTACAAGAGTTATTGATTTATAATAGCATTATAATGCATCCATAGGAACGTGTGTGTGGCAACGTTTTTCTTCCTCGCTTACACACAGATAAAACTGTAGAGTACGGGTGGGCAGATTTTCATGTGGCGGACTACTACAGTGAACTCTCGATAATTCAAATTTCATTAGACCAGGGAAAAACTTCAAATTACAGAGGTTTTCGAATTACAGTCGGAATTCTTACAGTGAGGACTGTAAGAATGTTTCTACAGTCGAAAAGCCCTCTAACTCGATTTTTTCACCATATTTTGGCAATCCCTTCAATTTTCCATACAAAATCCATCATCTAAGTCGAACGCCCTCTAAGTCGAAAAGCCCTCTAACTAGAATAAATTTTTTCGACTCTTGGTCTATTTTCAATTCCTCTAAGTCGATTTTTTTTTTCGCAAAAAAATAAACAAAAAATGTCCTCTCGCAACTTGTATTGCATGCTCTGATTCTCTCTCAATTTGGCACTGGACGACGAACACCTTTCATTTCATGTTGATTTTTTTAGTGCAAACACGTCGGTGAAAAAAGCGCATATGGTTGCCCTTATTATTGTTTAATGTTTACCTATGCAAGAAAGAAAGAGAATGTTCACAGTAAGAATGAGGATTTGCATGGCGACCTACACGGCAAACATCGAACCCAAAGAATCGAAACTGTTCGCCAATGGTCCTCGAAGCACAACCATGTTGGGCGAACACAATTGTCGTCTAGGACCACATAATCGTCACACACAACCACAAATGAGCTCTAGGTTATTTGTGCACATGACTGTGCATGAATAACTGCGCTGCTTATTCATTGTGTTGCTGGTTGGTAACTTATCCGTCAATTTGCTTTTGATATAAAAATAGTTAGGCATCTGTGATATATTAAAGCTTCATTCGGTGAATGCATTGAGAGTCCGGATGAGGACCAACACTGCCTTCTTAAAATAGAGTCCTTTTTTAAAAGGCTTCATTCTCCAATTTTAAGGACTCAATCGGAAATTACAAGCTTTTTTAAGTAATTTCCTGTGTTTTTTCCTTACATTTATACTCTTTTGAATAAAATAAAGGCTTTTAAACAAAAAAAATATGAGTCCCTCTAACTCGAATTTTTCGAAAAATCCCTCTAACTCGAACTAATTTTAAGATCCCGTGAAAATTCGACTTAGAGGGCTTCGATTGTATTTGTAGAGGTTTTCGAATTATGGAGGTTCGAATTATAGAGAGTTCACTGTATTGACCTTTTACGGAGCATCGGGGTCACTTTCGCAATATTGGTCTTAACATTTTATTCAAATTCTTTTCTCATTTTTCTTTAGAAATAAAATGATTTTTTCTTTTTGCAAAAGTTTTAATTGCCTTTGATTTAGGTGATTTTAAAGGGGGTTTAGTGAAAAAGTGCTCATGCCAAATTCGTGAAAGGATTAATTAAGAAAGAGTTATAGCCACCCACCACCAAAAATCTGTGTGTCATACGTCATCTCATCTTCTGTAGCCGCATATTTCACTAACGAGATCCTGGGGACAATGCATGTATCGTACATAATTTTTGAAAATTTAGTGAGCTCGAAAGCATGATTTATTTATACAAATGAACGAACTATTAACAATTTTTTTTTTTAAATATTTTCCATCGGAGCTCATTCAGTGAGGCTTTGTAAAATAGTTTCCATTTTTAATTTTTTGCTTATTCGACTCTTCGAAGTCGAAACAAACGCCCATGAAATCTCCTCCCGTTTTGCTGAAACGTGCGAACTACCGAGTTCGCTCCGTGAATTCGTTTGCAATCATTTCATCCCTTAACTTCGTTTAAGCATTTCTTGCACGCTTCTCATTGGTTGACACGATCGGCAAATAGGGAAATGAATAGAAAGGGTTGTTTTTCGTTTAGTTTCATTCGAACATTGATTGGTGCAGCTATTTCGAATTCTCAATTTCTTTACAAAAAATGTATAAACATGGTGGGAGGAACACCGAACTAGTCAATATTACTCAAATTTTAAAATTCGGTTGCTAAATATGTTTCTATTTCTACTCATTGGATTATGGGCAACTATTTCTTGTGGGGTGACTCTCGCGAATCATATAGTTTGAAAATAAAATTTATTTGAATTTGATATTTCTCCATGGATTTCAAGAAAAAATATGAAACTTCAAAAATTTCGGATGTGGTTTGAGTAGATTAAGCTAAGCGCGTGGGTTGGTAGGACAAGTTAATCCTGCCTCACTTTGTGCCTTGCGGACCGCTTGGGTTACCCAATGGGGGGAATTTTGTTCCTTTCCATATTCCGTGTGACTCATACGTTAAAGGCACAGTCCATCCTTCTTACTCAGGAACTTGAAAGCATTCTTCAAAGGTAGGGAGTTAATGTTGAAAAGATCTTGAAAGACGTTGTTTCCATGCGTTCTGAACCTTAGGCGACAAAAGCTGGAGGAATGACAGACGCAGTGTTTTCCCGCTCCTCCTTATTTTCACAGCCTATATTGTCGCAAAGAAGTCATGCCCTAAAAATGTAATCTTTTTATCTATTGTGACCTGTGATTACGCCGACCATCTTTGCGACAGACTCTTTACCATGTAAGAGTTTGTTGTTGTATCAAATCGTAAACATCTATTTTATGGCTGCAGAACGAAACTCTTGGCATGTGGGTAGTTTTTTATTCTTATTGATAGCACTCCTGGTCGATTTTCGTTGTTTTTCCTCTCAACTTAGCACATAAAAATAAATGCTGCAGATATTATCGGTTGGAGAGGCTTAATATTGCATATTCAGGTCTAGCTTTCACTGTAGTGCCAAAAGAAGACAGGAAGCAACCATGGTCATCATTTGCGTCTATGCAATTTGTAAACTAAACTTTTTTTACGTTTTTAAATTGCATTCGACTTGAGTCACCTCTGAAACCAAAAGGCTTTGGTTCTTATTAGCTCATGATGATGACTCATGAACTTTTTTTTTTTCATGCATGAAATATTGAAATACGTCAGAACCTTACCGGCCTCTTGAAATGTTGATTTATTTTTATTAAACAGTTCTGCGTTCTACAGTACTGTGCATTCCTCATACTTTACATACTTTTGCTGTTCACTCCCTCTCAACGTAATCATCAGCGTGTGCTTCCTTTCAGTTTGCAATGACTCTCTTATCAGATGGCAAGTTTTTTGATGTTATTGTGCCGACTGTTTATATGAGAAGCTTCCCATCACTTGACCGAGTGCAGAAAAAAACAAAAAAAGAAAGAATAAATGCTGGTCTGACCCCTTTTTTAAACTCTTCACTTGTAGATTCAGGACATCATGATTGAGATTCATGTTCGAAGGTTGTAGAGCAACTTTCATTTTGTCGGTATTTCCCTTGTAATGAAACGTCATGTTGAATTCATTAAACTTAACCAGACATTATCCTAATCACCAGTTTGGCAATCATTTTCATAAACGTTTTCCTTTCCTTTTTTTTTTTTTCAGACCCAAGAGTTAAAGACTGGCCAATGATGTCCTCACCATTTCCCACACTCGCATTATGTGTATTCTACGCTTATTTTAGTAAATCTTTAGCACCAAAGTTAATGGAGAAAAGAAAACCGATGGACCTTAGAAAGATTCTAGTATATTACAATTTATTCCAGACGATATTTAGTACATGGATATTTTATGAAGTGAGTATGAGATTGTCGTTGTCATTTAATTTATGTAATTCATGTGATTTCTTTTCTTTCTTTTTTCAGTATTTACTAAGTGGATGGTGGGGTCATTATAGCTTTAAGTGTCAACCCGTAGACTTTTCCAATAGTCCAATGGCAATGAGAGTAAGTATCGGATGCGTGTGTTGCGTTTTGAATGTCCCTCTGAATCCTTTTCTCTCTTCCTACACAGACTTTGAAAGTTTCACAAACTGAAAAATAAGTCTTCTCTTGTGTATTTGTATTGTTTTGTATATTTCTTTCGTTTTCTTTTCCTTTTCTTTTTCTTTTTCTTACAAAATCTATAGAGAATATCTTTTTTGTTTTTTCCTATTTCTTGTGTATGGAAATTTTATTTTTTCTTTGTTGTATCGGTGTTGTTGTGAGTTTTTTTTTTTTTTGTAATTTGGTTTCTTGTTTGATTATTGGATTGTTTTTTTGATTTGTTTCATTGTAGATGGCTCGCACCTGTTGGTGGTACTACATAGCTAAATTCACAGAATTCTTTGATACGCTATTTTTCATTTTGCGCAAGAAAACGGAACATGTCTCAACATTGCATGTCATTCATCACGGTTGCATGCCATTTTCAGTTTGGATGGGCATGAAGTTTGCACCAGGTAATGTTTTATTTTTTTTTTCTTTTGTTTTGAGTTTATTTCAGTTTTGTTTTTTCTTTTGTTTGATTAGCTCTTAAGGAATTTTGATTTTTAATCGATAAGTAAACAAAAAAATTTGGTTAAATTATTCAGCAATGTCGTTCAGGGGTGGAGTAAATCACTCATTAAAATGACGACGACGAAGTAATCGGGTGGCTGTGCAGTATTTAGTGATATCACTTAAAACACCGACAATTTTTCATTCTCTAGACAGGGCGTAATAATATATGATAATGCAGACAAACGAGGGATTGTAAAGTAGTTTAGATTAAACTTGCTAAACGTGCAAACAGCCAAACAGGAGTTGCGGATTCACGTTTTATTGGGAACTGCTTTCAATTAAAAACTCGTTACGACGTCTTAGGTAGAACCAACACACAAGGCCAGATGGAATCTAAAGCAGCGTCCTGTTGTGTGATCGTTGCGATAAGTTCGGGTTCAGGGGTATTTCTTGTGAACGTTGTACTGTTTTCATGTTGACCGCCTCATGTGTGTTGGTGTGGCAAATCGAAGGTCGGTGGAAGTCTACGGAAAAGAATCAGAAGGTTGTTCAACTAGGGAATTGTTATCGAAAGTGGAGTTATTGACACCCTCGGACACCGAAAATGATGTTTGATACGGCAAAACAAGCATCAGAATTAATAACCGTCGGCTAAGTATAACGTGCAGCAGACAAATAAATTGATTTGGTTTTAGGGGAAATGTAAATTAGGATAATTAATGTCCTTTTTCGGAATAGTAGGGACAGATTGCGTCCGATTGATTCAGTGGATGAACAAAAAAAGATTAAAGGATGTATGGGCAATTTTTTGTGTTACAATTTTATTTGAAAGCTTCATTCACGTTCATCCGCACTTGGGCAGACTGTCTTGAAGCAGAAAATATCGCTGCTAGCTCACCTAAAAGCAAACTAAGTTTCATCGTCAACTCAGGTTTCTTGCCTGAGCTCTAAGTGGGGGAAACCACAATAGGCCGCAGTGATGTAGGCGTGTTCTTTCCACTCCCTGCCAGAATTCTATTTCTATTTCGTTAACTCGAAATCTTTGCAGTTCGTGCCTTATAATGTTAGCTTATCAATTTTAATTGTAAGGTAACGATTTATAATAATAATACTATTTCTAATCCTATTGCAAGCTTCTTTAAGTTACCAGTGTAATCAAAAGTTTCCGTTGCAAGTTGCTTTGAACTACAAATGACGTGTAGCACAAGAATTTAACGCGATCCAGCCTAACCAATCCTTCTTTTACATAAGATGAATCTTTCTCACAGCGTCTACATTCCATTGCTCTAGTTGACCGAATTTGTTCAGCTTTTTTTTATACCACTTTAATGGCTAAGAGTTTAATGGGCTAGTTGGCTATGGTTAAAACGGTTTACATACGTCACTGCTTAACAACGGCAATAAAAACCAAGCTAAAAGACCACTTATATAACCTGTGGCTTCTTCGCTTAAGGGTTCAAGAGACCACCAGTTGTTTATGGCACATGTGTGCTAACCATTTCCTTCTTAACGCTTGATCATAGATCATGACCACGGAAGTTTATTTCTGCTCATTTTCTTTCGTTGACTCTTATTGGGGTGCCTTTGGGTCACTACAATGAATTTGCACGTGGAATTCCAAAATCTTCATCACAATCAAGGAATTATTATATATTACCTCAAAATTACCCCAACGGAATCGACGAAACTAAAATTGCGAATGGTTGGCGATTTTAGTATCAGGACCATAAACATTATTCACATTATCAGCCGCCTGACTTGCATTTTCGCATTTTTCGAAAAAAACCTCTAAAATGTAACGTACTTAATTTTTGCAAGGGTTCATTTTTCGCTCGTGAGCAAACGAAACTCAATCGATCGATCGCAAGACTGTCTAGGAAACTTTTTACAAGTGTGGACGCCAATTTAATTTTTCGATAAGCTGATTTGTATTTATTAACTTGCAAGTATTTAGCTAATCTAATGAATGCAACAATGAGAATCAAACGTCAAGCACACTCGTCTCATCTTCACAACTTACACCAATTTGTTGACGTAATTAAAAGTCTTCTCTCCAACTTACTAATAGTATATGAAAACAAACCAAAAACAAAAAAAAAAAAAACAACTTAATTCCCATGACCTTGACATAAGCAAAAGCAAGAAGTAACAAAAGCGTCAGCAAAAATATCAAAAACCACTGCGTACTTGCTTTTCAGGTGTTGCATAAAAAAACAACCATACCTTCCGCATGTTTACGTCGTTACAAGTCTCGTACCTTGCCGGCAATTCGTGTGTAAAGCTTAAAGGCTTTATAATTGAAAAGTACATATCATTAAGTAAATTCTAAAAACCATTTTCCTTTACATTATTTAAATTGCATTTAAATCGTAAATACTAATTGCTTAGCTAGATGAAAATGCTTACAAAACAGCAAAGGTCTGAAGCGCATCGGCTGCTGCCGTCCGATTTGAGTGTTACTGTCTAAACTGTGATTTGAATAGAACAACTTCGCAATAATCAACGAAACTTGATAATACGTTAAATCAACAACATTAGACTCATGGGTAAACAAAAAAAGGATTCCAAGTAGCTGAAGGTGTAAAATTTAATGTATTTGCATTGATTTCATTGAGTAACACAAATTGCAAACATGAACGTTTTTAGAACCGACGATCAATGAGACTCCTACCGGATCTAAATACAAAAGACTGTCAAGTTTAGAGTTTTCGCGACTTCTAAATGAAGCGCTTTATCTGTAGGAAAGTGTGTTCCGTATCACATGGACCAACACAGAGTGTTTGATTGTGATGAAATTTCGCAATACAACAAACCGAACCAACTTCACTGGTCCACACTCCATATGCGGAAAAGTAGTTGGCTCAGTAAACTTGCCACTACTCTCTTTATTTTCATGAAAGTTGCTTAACACGTTCAACCAGCAGTGGTGTTGGTCTGGTCGGTTTGTTGGTTAGTCGGAGATGAATGGAAGTTGGAAAGTGCAACTTGCCGATGCATCATAGGTGAAATAACAGTGCGGCACGATAACATAACACGAATTACACAATTCTATGTGGCGGATAGGTTTGTTTGTTGCATAACTTTCTTTTTTTCTCTTCTCTTTTTTTGTTTTGTTTTGGAGATGGTCTAGCGACTTTTGTTCTTTAATTTGTTTTATGGCAACCAGAATTGAAACTGGATTCTGATTTGATTCTAAGAATTGTGTGGAGGCTATAAAAGAAATTGTTACAATGTCCCGAGTGGTGGTGGTTCATGAAATTAGACCGTTATGACGGTTGATATACGAAGCGCGACAATGACATAAATTTTGTGTCGATGAAACTAGGGCAATCGTGTAGCAATAAACCCAATGAAAACATCTCACAAAAAAGCTGGAAAACCCACTGCAGCTGTCGTTGAAGGTGTGATGCATCTCATGGTGATTACTTCAATTAAATTATTGACAAATAGCTAAACGTCGGAATTAAAGTAGGTAAACAGACTAGTAGGTAAAAGCAAGGCTCTGACCGCCAACGGGCTGTAATGCCACCCAATTATTATTAAACAGACTATTTCCATTCAACACTCACGTAAGGCTGAGACCGGTGGAAGTTATTGCCAATAAATTTGATTATTTACATCAACTCAACGGCTCAATTCGTCAAAAGTAATACAGACTTTATTTCTTCCGCGCATTGACTGAGTTTCCTTATTTTTTGTTTGTTCTGTGATTGATCATGAGAATGATTTGATCAGTTGATACGGAGATGACTTTTAGGCGGATGTCGATTTGTTGTCATTCCAAACCCAAAAAATTGTTGGCAGCACAATGGATCTAGCTGTGGCCTAAGTGTACCAAATTTTCAAAATGTGCTCAATAAAAGTAAAAAAAAGTGTTGTCAATCAATTATTCCGTCCTGAGATTCTGTCGTGAGACAACGACAATTGTTTCCGAAACTGGTGAGACTTTACTTACAGACAGCCAGAGGTATTCGGCATATGGTCGGATATGCAAGCAGTTGCATCGAGTTCAAAGGGTTCATCGAGGTAATGTTAACATGTGGATCCTTCGGTCCACCACGGCACCACTTCTCATCTCCGGTTCATTTTGCATTCTGCATCTTTGATGTTGTCTCGATGTCGAGCTAGGTTTTGAACGGCAATCAACATTTGGTTTTCTTTGTGTTTTCCTTCGTGTTGCACCAAAGTTTTACAAGTTTTTGAGTAAATTGGTTGGAGATGGTCTTCTGAGCACTGCCCATCTTTCCGGCTCATCTATCTGTTTGGCCCGTCCTCTTTCAAAATTGCTCGAGGTTGATCTTCATCGAAGTTGGATGGCCTACCGAAGCGCGGGATGTCCTTAAGCTTAAAATTTCCATTTTTGAACTTGGGAAACCTTCTAAGAGAAATGTTTTCGAGTTTAAAGTCCTCTCCGTAGACGTTGCAAATGCCCCGAGCCGCTTTCGTCGCTTTTTTGGCGCCAATCGGCGAAGATATTGTTTTTTATCAATGGGACAATCAATTTTGAGAGCCTAAATATGGATGAGACATAAAAAGTGTTAACAAATGAAGATCTCCAGGTTGTAGAGGAGAAAAAGCGCTTTTGAATGGTATAGTACACTTATTCAAACTTTATGCAAATTGTGGCGAGACAAGTGTTTAGTTTAAATGCTCATTACTTAATACTTATTGAGTTAAAGAAGGAGATGGTATAGATCTTTGTGGGCCCAAGTACAAATGCAACTACAGACCCGCACCTCATACACCGCCAATTCCATTTGATTTGTCTCCAGTACCAGTGAAAAATTACCCTTTTTCCGGTTTACCAAGAATCGTTAATCGTCATATCACAAATTGATGACAGAATCGTCTAACGACTAACAGCGTCGTGTGATTTGCGACAAAACTAATTACTCAATCAAACATCCGTCATTGCTGAATAAACTCCAAACGTTTATGAAACTCAAACAATATTTTATTCCTCACATTTTTTTAATTTCAGAAGTTAAACGTTTACTCATGAATTTTCTTTTCTTTTCAGGCGGTCACAGTACATTCTTTGCCCTTCTAAACTCCTTTGTACATATTGTTATGTATTTCTATTATATGATTGCCGCAATGGGTCCAAAATACCAAAAATATATCTGGTGGAAGAAATACCTTACCACTTTCCAGATGGTATTTAATTGCCATGTCAATAAAGGAATTTATTCTAATCCTTTCTCTCTCGTTCAATTTTCAGGTTCAATTCGTTGCGATATTCACACATCAATTCCAATTGCTATTCAGGGAATGTGATTATCCAAAGGGATTCATGGTTTGGATTGGTTTACATGGCGTTATGTTCCTATTCCTATTCTCGGACTTCTACAAAGCCAAATACACAAATGCTGGACGTCGGGCAAAGGCAGCTCTTAAGATGAATGGCACGACAAATGGTTCGGTTTCGAACGGCAAAGCGAAACATGAAGTGAGCAATGGCAACAATAAGGGTGCTTGTATGGTAAGTATTGTGTATGGAAAAAGATCAGGAGGAGAAGGTCTGCTTGACATTGAAATTTGGTTTCAATTCGTGGATCTGTACGACAATCGGTTGGTGCTGGAGATAACACGCGAGAGTCCACGCGATATCGAAAGCAATAATTATAGTTCATTAGCACATACTTGCGAAACCGGATAGACGAGAGACTGCAAACAAAAACTGCAAATCATTGAGCCTATGGTGCTGATGCACGATGCAAAGTTCAAGTGGGCCCACATGCACGGGAACACGTGTACTTTCCTAATCCTCATAGATACCACCTCACACTGAAGGAGCAAAAAAAAGTAACACGATACACGCGTCGTTGAAAAGAGAATTCAAAATAAACAACCCAAGCTCGTGAGTGGTGGGGAAATGTTTGTTGACCTCCACTTGTAAACCGTTTCGTTTTTCTTTTTTCGGCTTCACCGCGAGACCTTGGATTGGGATATGTGGCGACAGACATAAACTTTAATAACTTCATTACAATCGTATGCAGATACATGATCTACAATTGCAAAAAAAAAAAAAGAAGAAAATGTTTTCCATTCAAGGTTGCGCGTATTGCGACTGTTTACCTCTTCAGATGCGACGACGAGCATTTTATTTTCTGTTACCAATAAAAAAAAACCTGACTTCTTGATTCCTGACATTCACAGTTGGCTATATTCCAGTTTTATTCGCAATTACAGCGGATAGATTTCAAGTTCACGATCGGTCAGCATCGCATCGAGAATAGTCACACGAGTCAGAGAGAACAAGTTTTGTCCAAAGCGGTGCATACCGATCGGTTTAACTGTCGCGGCAACCTCAGACGGAAATCAGTTCGTCTGCTGTTTAATGCGAATGTGAAAGTTTTTTTTGTTTTTCTTATGTACGACTATGCGACGCATAAATTTTTTTTTATTACAACATTCGCTAATTTGCAAAATATTGATGAGAGGAATTTCAACGTTTGTGTTTGGTAAATTGTCGGCTTTTCGGGTGATTTTATGTGATGAGAAATACTCGGCATTAATGCGTTTGGCAATGAAAGTGTGACAGTTTTTGAATGAATAATTCGGCAAAGAGGCACACGCATGATGAAACATGGGTGTAGGTTCCGCTTTAGTTATTGTTACTTAATCGAGTGTGCTGCTGGCACTATGTAGAGCGATTGTTTTAATGCGTTTATTGACACTGTGCAATGGAGTCGATCATTGTTTTATGTTCCAGAGTATTAAGCGTTATTAGTGTGCCTCATTTAAGGTTAAGGTTACCACAAACATTTTTCACGGCCCCACCTCTAGAGAATGACTGACAATCCTCCTGGAGTACTTCTGTCGCGTAAAGCTTTCGCAGTGCGCCGGTTCGAAACCGGCAAGAGACTCTTTGTCGCCATCACATTTGTGGAAATTAACACGCAAAACATAGTGGAGGCGCGAAAAGCTAGGATTTGGCCCTCCGCGGGCTGTTACGCTGCTAATGATGATGATTTAAAATTTATACAATCTGGCATCGGTAAGAACTCGGCCTATGAGCGTGCCATTCTTAAATCAGAGGAAGAGCGTTGTTCCAGTCCAAGTAACTACTGGAAAAGAGTTTTGATGGGAAAAAGCTAGGAGTTGTCTAAACGAATGACAACTCCTGAATCACAATGCGGACTTTTACTATAGTCATAATTTAAATTTGTTCAAACGTTTTTTTGTGGTCAAAACAGCTGTAAATCAACAGATTCACACGAAGTGCGAAAAATATCTTGCAACTAATACCAGAACAGCAATTCGTCAGAAATGAGAAATTGTACATTTCCTTGGTCTGCTGATGTCTAAGGTTAGGTTAAGGAGGCAACCACTCCTAATTTAGCTACATTTATGTTGTCCTAATGTATTGGGCGGCGTAACAGCCCGTTGAGAGCCAGAGCCTAGCTTTTTTCGCGCCTCCACTGTGTTGTGCGCGTTATAATTTTGTCACATGTGGAGGGGACCTACTGTTTAATGCCGGTTCCGAACGGCGAATTGCGATAGCTTTTCATGACAGAAGTACTCTAGGAAGGTTGTCAATCGTTCGCTGGAGGTGGGGCCGTGAAAAATGTTTGTGGTGTTTTTTTTCCCCGAGCTAGATTCGAACCCGGGTACTCTCGCTCAACAGTCCGACGCACTAACCGATCGAGCCAACGGCGCCCGTATGTTGTCCTAATGGGGAACCAAAAACTATTTTCACTGCCCCACTTCCAGCGAAAGACTGTCATTCAGTCATTTCTTAAGTAGAACATCCTCTAGGAAGAAAGGAAGTTAAATATTTCAATAAATCATGTACAAACTTTCTTAACCTCGAAAGTCTTTTGAAAACTTTATAAAAATAATGTTTCCTTCTCCTTCCAGCCCGTAATGGATGACGATGAAAATAGCAGTTTAATGAAATCAACAAAATCCTCCACAAATGGTCACATTGGGAATGGATATAAGAATGGCTACGCCAATGGACATTCCTACAAAAATGGTGGTACTCTTTCGTCTAATAGCAATATAATAGGCGATAGCAGTAGCTCTAGTCTCCACCATAGACAAGTCAAATAACTAAAATACGTAGCTAGTAAACTAAGATAATTACCGATAAAATTTTACATGTATTTAAAAGAAAGAAAAAAAAAAACAACTACAATCGTAATTATAATTATTATAGTCTTAAATATAATAATTACCATTGCGATAAGTCTCGTCGTCACTCTCACTCTGTATTTTGTTGTCATTTCACTATGTGCGAGCGCATTTATTTAATCTTCTCCTACTTTTTCTTCCTTTTGTTCTTTTAACATTTAAAAAAAAAAAAAACATTTTTATTTTCTTTCGTTTTTATAATTTTTTATATTTTTTATCTTGTTTTAAAACAAAACTTTAAATTAGTAACCTTTTTTTTCTATAACGCATAATGATATATTTTTCTACTGTTCTATAACAAAAAAAAATGTTTACAGCCAAAAATATTAATAATAAATAAAACAACAAAAGGAAAAAAAATGAAAAGAAAAACAAGCGAACAATTAAAAATAACAAAAACAACTGTTGTAGATATTTAAGAAGGAAAAAAATTGTTTCTTTTTATTAATTATACATATATTTTCTATATTTTAGTAGACAAAAAAAAAAAAAGAATGATATTCTAAATGCATTTTTGTTCGTTTTTATATTCTTGAAACTTTTGTTATGATATTTAAGAGAGAAAAAAAAAAAATGTTTTGAATTGGATAAGAGAAGAAAAGTGAAAAAACAAACATTATACAAATCAAAAAAAAACACATTACAAGGAATATTTAAGAAAATCAAAAAAAACAAACAAATTTCTTGGTTGACGAGAATCTTCTGTTTCGTTGTGGCGGGTGGTTTTGTTATTCAGGGAATATCCGTTTTATATTTTTTTATAATTTTATTTTTTTGTTTAAAATAAAATTATTGTGAGATAAAGGAAAAATTAAAAAAAAAAAAAAAAAACAAAAAATCAAATGGAATGAAGGAATATTGTACACCTACGTATGAAATTTTTGATAATAATAACTAGTAATGTATAGTTATTTCTTTTTACCTGTATAAATAAGAACTATGTATCTTGGAAAAAAAAATATGAAATGCTAAGTGTAAAGGAAACAAATATATTTATATATTAAATCTGTTTATATTTATTTGTTTTTGATTTTTTTTTCTTTTTTGTGTGGTTTGATCAGCGGAGAACTCTTTAGTGTTATGGGTAGATGGAAGGAATGGATTATAAATGCATTTTAATAATTATATTCACTTTACTTCCGCCTTTTCTTCGTGTTTTTCACGTGCTACTTAGTGGCTTGTCGAAATTGAAGGACGGCAGCATGCGCTTAAGCTTCGTTCCCACGTTTGCTGCACTTAGTCAACGAAGTTAAGTTGTCCGTATATTGATGATTCTATTAACTTTAGTCGATTTTGTTTGATGTTGAGGTAGTTACTGTGTCACGACACCTACAGTCGTCAGCTAGTTAAATCTTTTCGGCAAAAGTTTCTTGTTCACACCCACTTACAATTCAGAATCAATTTATATTCTTCGAACAACGTCAGCGATACAAAAAGGCAGTTTATCACTTTAATTAAAACCAGAAATTATCTCCGATTAATTGTCTGACCTCAAAATAGATTCCAGTCACTTCTAATGGTCTGGGTACACTGTTTTCCACGGACATTTGCTAACCCGTTTTCTATTAGGCTACGATTTCCTTACTTGTCTCAAGGGCTTGGCATGTCAAATTACCATATTGAATGTGAATACTCTCACTCACCTGTACTAAAGTTAATCTTAAATCTTAAGTGTTAACTACTTGGAACTACAAACAAAAATTAATACGAGTGCATAATCTGGTTGGATAGCTCTTAGATTAGATTTACGGTAACATTTGTTTGTTGTCATACGCAACATTAAACCATTTGTCTTTATTATATGGTCACAATGCTTTTTGCAATCTGTAAACATTTCGAAAAAGGAACAAAATTTGAATGCCAATTTTTCGAAGACTTGGTCCACTTAGGCCAAAGTTAGGTCCATTGAGCTGCCAACGGATTCTTGATTTCTCACATGTAAATGCATGAAACGAATTTTAAAATTTTGTATAGTTGACGTATGCCGATTGCGTATAAAGTCTCCAAAATATCTGTATGGATCTAATGGTACTCTTTAGCTGTCGAAAGTAAAGACTTTATAGCTGTCCTCAATAAAGAAACAAGGAGCATTAAGTGATATCAGTTAATCACAGGCGTTTGACATATTAAAAAAAGATTTGGGACACAGAGGACATGAACTAAAGACTTATTTTCATACATGTAGTTTAAATAACGGCTCCATGGAGCTTATACGTCGTATTATATAGCTAGAACATAAAGCAAAAATACTCGCCTGAAAATGCTGGCTTCAATTTCATCTAGGAATGTTAGAATTAGTTGCGCTTGAACTTGACTCTAGTCGTGTGTTATACCTACAATCGATTGCGACCATTATTTGCTTGCTTCGATAAGCTATGTAGTCTATAAAAGCTTTGTGGCCTAAATTTTAGAAAAAAATATTTCCACTGATGGCGCCAAAGCAGTACTGATTATTTTTATTCTACAGTCGAACCAGGTTAATGGTACATCGCGTTATGGCACAATCCACTTAATGTCACAATATTTTGTTGTACGATTGATGTGCTACTATCTGGATTCGACTGTATTTTGATTTCAATACAATAGCCATTTCTTTGAATTCACAACGCCTAGCGAAATAATTGATCACATTATGCGGCTGAACGTATGAAAAATGCATTCGCCTTCAAAAATTAAATTGAAAGCAAAAGTAAGAATTTAGCGTTCAGCCTCGATTTTAAAAAGTTATTCATTAATTGCATATTAACTTAACGTGTAACACTAGGTGAGTTCAAAACGATCAACTCGTAAGCTTATTTCAAAATGACATTGAATTAATTTCCACACAATAATGGTGGTAAAAAACGCCTACTTATTTCAATACTTCTAAAGTTTACGATGCATAAAATGCACATTCTCATTTACAAACCTTTATTTCACGTGTAGTTATCGATCAGAACTTTGTGCAGGAAAGTACACTTTAAGGTTAAATTCCACTACGACGAAACTTCTGTTTAGAGTACACATAGTTCAAGTGCTTAAATAATATCTTCATCATTGTATTGATAGTAAATAATAATATTACCATGAAATTTAGACGGAATGAGAAGGTTTTCGTTTAATTACTTAATTATTCTTAAAATAGTGCGAATTTTTAATTAATTTCAATTATAGAAGGCGTCCGACCTTACAAAGTTTGTAAACTATTTACAAATTATAGAGTTAATAATTGAAGGTAAATTTAATTCGTCCCACCGATACTGAGAAATTGAATCATAAATATATTAGTGCCAAAATAGTTTTTTAACGCACTCAGGTTTCTCTTCTCTTCTTGTTTTTTTTTTAAGTCGATTTGAAATTTTAATTAGTCTCTTAGGTCAGTTTGTTTAGTTCATAAAAAGGTTTCTTAATATTTTGATGAGAAGTGGCCTCCTATTTCACCACCAAGTACTTCTGGTTGGGGTTAATACTGAAATTTTATTATTTTGACACAAATTCACTATGACAAGCTTGCTACAAAGACTCGCCTCAACACTTATTTGGTTTTAAGCGCGCACAACACAGTGAAGGTGCAAAGAAGCTAGGCTCTGGCCCTGTATGGACTATTAAAAAAACAAAAAAGAATTGTTTCCTAATTTCCTTGCACCTTTCCATGCAAACTTAACTTATAAACTTTTCATGGATTATAACCTCTTTAAAGATAAAGTCATATTGTTTGAAAGCACTTTTTTAAACGTAGATGGCAATGATTCTTTGCTAATTGCCGAGTACGGTTTTAAGTCGTTGCCCGTACTGGATTTTTTCCACAGTGAACACTAAAGGTAAACCAGAATAGAACCTGCGACCCTCCTCTTAAAATTCAAGAAATTCGGCATGCAGTAAAAAATACCTTACTCCACTTTTTTAGTAACCTGCAAGCATTTCTTCCATCACCAAAAAGTTATGAGTTCTAACCCAAGTCATCAAACCAAATTGTGCCTAAGCTATCTTTTCTATCTTCATTTTAATAAGGAATCTATGTCTAGTGCTTTTATTTATTAACTGTTACAATATTGCTATAATTCAAATGTATTTACTAAACTAAATATTAAGTGCTCTGTTTTCTGTTCCAAACTTAATGTGTGTGTTAATTTTTAAGAAAAATCTGTTGCCTTTCCTTAAAATGAAAAAAGTAGTATTTTTTATTGAAGCAATATTACTATTGAAGCCGTAAATTGTTCAGAGATATTCAATTCTATCGATTCTATTTAATAGAATAGAAGAAAAATTGAATGAAACAAGAAAATAAATAAATAAATGAATAAAAACTAGGGAAACAGAATGAAGAAAAACAATGGGAACATGTACAAGCATTTGTAAAAAAAAAATATAAAATTAAAAGTTTTATGATTCTATTGAAAAGAAATAAAATTTCGTTTATAAAAAAGAAAGGAAAGTCTTGTGTTTGATTTTATCTAGATGAGTTAAATGATGGCAATTAAGAGGACAATGAATGACGGACACTTGCGAGATCAAATATTTTTCCCATTTTACACGTAGCTTATCTAACTCGTGGCTACTAGTTCTCCGATTAAAAATTGAAACAATCCAAAACAAACAGTCAGGCAAAAAACAAACTTTCTCATTTGATCGTTCTCTCATTGCCTAAGCTAACACAAGAACTAACAATTTTTCGATCATTTAAATAGAAATTCGCAGGACACCAACGTTTGATAGTCTCCGGTTTTTTCTTAGAGTTGCGACTCAAACCAAACACGTCCACGTCGTCTTCGTTTTTTTTTTTTCTTGACGGTTTTGTTTGGTGTTTAAACGCTTTTTGTGAATATAAAAATGTAAAATGTATAAAATGTTAAACTGCAGTATAAAATAAAAATAATGTAATAATATGAAATATAACTTATGTAACATCAAATGTCATTAAGGCCTTAAGCTATGTAAAAAGGGGACATTAATGTAAAATTGCAAATGTCAAACACGATATAAATTGTTCGTGTAAATTGCCTTAAGACGCAATAAATCATCAAACAATAAAATTATTTCTAAGTTGTACAACGTACATAAAATTAACTAGTTTATTCAAAACGCGAATAAAAGTTGTCTGTCTTAATGTTTTATAGAAATGCTTTTTTGCTGAATTACTAACTTTTTAGTATTTCTTGGTCTAGAACCCTTGACTTTTGTGTAATCTCTGTGTAATCTTATCTGATAAATTGTTGAAGCAGCGCACAAGACAATATTTTCTAGTGCAAGGCTACGTTTAATAACTTCGACATCGCCCTCATCCACTCGCAGGCATCTTTTTTTTTTATTTAGTTTGTTCACATATTTCGTGACTACACGGCTTACCCGGCAATTCGCAATCTCAGTCAAACATTTCAAACAAATTTTGTACTTTAATTTAAATGCTCACTGACTTCAAAATTAAACCCCATTGCAAACACTACTGAACATACCCATGGCTTTCTCCAACCAAACAGTCCACAGATTTCCCAAACCCTTGCCTACTTTTAGTCACAAACTGAATTCATTTATACACCTGTTTGATTTAGTGTTCATCGATAGCGGAGATGAGTTATTGCAAAAGTAATAAGTAGCCCGATGGCATTTGCTTTTCTTGAAGTCTCTTCTAATGATCTAATAACCGGGAGCAATCACGTTTAGTAGCTGACCGCGGAATCGCCAAAATCGTGCTTCTTTGTTGGGGGTTTTCTGTTTTGATTTAAAGTTAATTAGTTTTCTATTAGCGGCCGTTTCGTGTCAATTTAAATAAATCGTCTTGGAAAAACCGCGTCACAAGGAACTTTTATTTTTTCGGGTTATGATTGCAGCAGCAGATTAGACGACAGGCGCTTGTGTCATTCTTCGGCCAATGACTTGCACAATGATGTTGAGTTTAGATTTTAAACGATCGAAATGAATGACTTGCTAAAGAGAGTCTTTGTCTTTGGAATGTTCTGCTTTGGAGAATTAATTTGAGTTGCACGACTTGTTTATTTTCTGCCAAGTTGGATAATGCGGTGCTTTATTGTTTTACATACGAATGTATCATGAAAGACAATGAATGCAAAGATAGCATTCCAAATAAAATTTCACACGAAGTATGGGTATTTAATAAAATAAAATAAAAATAACCGGTCAATTCTGAGATTTACTTACACACCGAGGTGAAATTCAAATTATTCTTATCATTTCAATTAAAACTAAAAAAAAGAAAATACTTTTCCATTTGCTGATCGTGCCAGTCGTGTGAAAATTACTTCGTCGAATTTAAGGGATAAAATAGTCGAAACTAGTCCACTGGGACAACTAAACAGCAGGTCACCATTTTTTTTAACAGAAAATTGATTCATTTACATCTCGGAAATGGTATGAGGTATTGCAAATTGAATTTGGCTATAATGGATGTTCCATTTTTTTTTGTTCACTGTAGTTATTTAACCTGATATAGGCATACAATTTTCCGTGTTTCGTAGAGTAAAGGGTTTTGTTTTAGAAATTCATGACATTAGCACCCGCAAGCAGCGCAATTTATGTTTTAGTTTTCTCATTTTTGAACAATTTTTTTTGTACACAATTCTTTTGAAACGCGATGTATTTTTGTTTACTACAGAAATGGCGAAGTTTGTAAGAAGTAAAACCAAGTTTTCAATTCTGTAATGGAAAATCAATATACTTTCAAAATATATAGAAAATTTAATCTTCTGCTTTTCGATTGAAGCTCATTGGGTTACTTCTGGAAAGGAGACTACAGAAATTTTGATGAAAGAACAAACCTTTTTTTGGTTGTAAGTTTATCAATGGGCCTGTCAGGAGATGCTTATTCTAATTATTTCTTACTAAAATGTCTATCATGTCTGAAAATTTGATAACAACCGGATGGTTATTTTTCTAAATTATAAAAATTTGATGGTCTCTCCCACATTTGATGGTAAGCTACTGTGACATGATCCGAGTCTCGTAACGTCCAGAGTTAGAAAGTGAGTTTTTAGTACTTAATATTGGGAGTACAACTTGAAAGACGCGCATTGTTACTAACTTCATATATATTCACACGCGTTTTTTTTTTGGCAGTGACAGCTATAAAAATCTAGTTAATTCCATCTGTCAAAGTATACACAAGTTTTGTTTTGCGTTTAAAATGTCGAATTTTGTGCTTTCAAAACAACATTTGCGGGAAGTTTTAATTCACTACTTTCATTTGAAGAAAAGTGCAACAGATGCGCAACGTTTACTCATTGAAGCTTACCCTGACTATTCTGTAAGTGTCAGAATGTGTCAGGAATGGTTTGCACGCTTTAAAAGTGGTGATTTTGACGTTGAAGACAAGGAACGTCCTGGCCAAGTGAAAAAGTTTGAAGATGCAAAATTGGAGGCATTACTAGAAGAAGATTCATGTCAAACTCAAGAGGAGCTTGCGAAATCATTGGGAGTTACCCAGCAAGCAATTTCCAAACGTTTCAAAGCATTGGGAATGATTCAAAAGCAAGGAAATCGGGTGCCGTATGAATTGAAGCCGAGAGACGTCGAACGCCGATTTTGCATGATGACAATGCTCGGCCACATCGCACTCAACGGGTTAAAAAATACGTGGAAAATGTTGGATGGGAATCGCTACCCCACCCACCGTATAGCCCAGACCTGGCCCCTTCCGACTACCATATGTTCAGGTCCATGCAGAATGCCCTGGCTGGAATACGCTTCACTTCAGTTGACGGTATCAAAAATTGGCTCGATTCATTCTTGGCCGCCAATCCGGCGCAGTTCTTTTGGAACGGAATCCACAAATTACCAGAAAGATGGGAAAAAGTTGATGGGCAATACTTTGAATGACATGTATTTTCATTTTCATATTCAAATAAATGGTTTTTTTAACAAAAAAAATACGCGTCTTTCAAGTTGTACTCCCAATACAAAGCTAGAAAATGCAGCCAAAAGTCGTCTCTCAGGCTTAGTCTGAGGGCTGCAGTTTATAGCTAAGAAGGAAACCGAATATTTCAAAAAAACATTTAAAAGTGGCGAGAGAGAGGAATTTCAATTCGTCAAGTGAAAGAGCGCAAAAATATTTACAAAATCATTTAAAGACAACCAGAACTAAAAAAAAAATTAGATTTTCTACAAGTAGTTCTTAGTTTGGTGTCAAAAGTGTTTAAAAATACCTATTCGTCATTGATATTTTATTCAAGAAAAACAAAAACTGTCCGATGTATTTTTTCGTATTCTGCTTTTTTTTGTACCAAAACGAAAAATGAAAATGATTAAATAATTTACTACAACCCGGTAGTACATAATGAAAGGATGAACATAGTAAGGATTTGTTTGTAAGCAAAACAGCAAAACTAGATGTTGCAGGCAAAAATGAAAATCAACTAGTAAAAAGTTGAATCTTGTGAAAGAAATTTTCTTGTAAGCGATTTTCAATACTGTCTATTGTAAATCTGTGCCAGACAACATCGAGTCTGTTATGTGTCATTCATGTGAAATTAGCATTGATGCAATTGAACAGTGCGTCTACAAAAAACTAGAAAACTTTTTCATCGAAGAGATTTAGTTAAGATTAAGATTAGACTTACAGCATGTGCAGACGGCCAGTGTCAACTCTTCAACGGTTAGCCGCCAAATTTGCCATGACAGGTTTGGTAAGCAATCAGTCAATACGCCAGGAAATATTCGCGAACGTTTGTAACAAAACCAAAAGCTATCGAATCTTTAACGTGCGCAGAAAACTTGACCTTTCGCGTCCTTCAAGTCGATTTAGATTTGGAAATGCAACTAATCCAACTGACCATGAGCTTAAACTGGCCATAGATAATGTCGTTCGTCCGCTCATTCGACTTAAGACCGTTGGAACAGAATCACAGTTTTGGACAAAAATCTTTATCACCGAAGTGAATTTTTTGTTCAGTGGCTTTATAAGTTAAACTTGCGTATATGGCGCTATAGCACTGTTTCCACTAAGGAAGATTTATATTCTGTGAGTCCCGAGTTTGTCCCGTCTCTTCGAAATTATAAAAATTAATTTTTATTGCAAAAATCTTATCAGCTGAATCAAATGACAAGGCTGAGACAATCATAAAACAGAAGTCTTAGCACAGTAGTTTTCATAAGAAGACACAAATCTGAATTTGTGATGGACCATTTTAGTCGATTTAAAAGTCGAATTAAAAGTTGAAATGAGATGAAATGACACTTAAGTGAATGATGGTAAAGTCAGAAGTTGAAGAGAAAATCTTAAAGTTGTGTTCAAATGTAAGTGAATAAAATCGCCCGACCATAAATCAATATTAACCATTTCCAAAAAAATCTTTTAGAACACTCAAAATTTGTAAGATTTAGTTTAGTTTTTGCCACAGACATGTACATTTTAACTGAGAATGACTGACTGAAGCTAAAAATTTGAACTAAAGTTGAATGGCAGCTGGAAGTCAATGCAACTGACGATCGCAACAAAGAATTCATTTTCAGTCAATCTTAAATTAGAATCGTAACCCGGATACTGTGGACTTTAAACCTTTCGTGATTTCCTCTGAACAAATGAAGCATTTGTTTGACTGCATATTTAGTAACTACGCATTTCCAATCGCCAGAATGCTAATCGTCCAATGAATTAGTCAAATATTTACCATCCAATCGTAATTACGAGTTGATCGGTCAATTGCTACAAAACAAGCACCCTCCGTCGGTACTCCGGGAGTTATGCAAGCGACTGTTGCACGTTTCCATACCTACCTAATTGTCGACGAAGCTCTCAAGTGCTGTCACAGCTATTTGGAAGACAAATAGAAATGTAACCTCCCACTCCACGACGGAGTCAAGAAATTTGACCTTCGGGTAGCCCTTCACTTAGGTTTGTTGAATTTTCACAGGTTTCGAGTCGTTCTTTGCGCCATTTGCACCCGACTGACAAACCGCATCGCACTGCGTGTCTTTTGATTTACACCGACGCATCTACCGACGACATTGAGATGAAGTTCGAGAAGTTTACGAAAGCGTCTTACCACAGGTAGTTGAGCCTCGAAACGATAGTTAAGCTGGCAAACACTTGGCCCTGAGTTTACTCGGGACAAACACTACGAGCAAACATCACCAGTCTCCTGAGCAGTGACCCGTGACAGTTGGAGGACAGCTGAATCCAAGTCAGGAAGTCGATTGCAAGGATGCCCGGGACAAAAAGAGCGGAGACATATCCGCGAGACAAGAAGAAATCACAGCCAACGTCGTCCTTGGTAGGCAAATGCAGAACGACGAACTGCGCAACTGGTTTAAGCTTTGACGCAATGGAATGTTCCACGCCACGCAGTTGCTAGGACGGCTGAGAGCGATCTGCATTGTAATTGCCATCAGAAGAAATGTTATTCGGACGGAAGGTGCATACTTAAAATGCGTGATTAATCTGGACATAAACGGAAGACCTTCACAAATCCCGAAGGGAGACGAGCAACCTTGTGGCGGGGCCACTCGTCGTCGTCCTTCGGCCGTGGCCTTAAGCGGAGTTGAAGTGGCCAATTGGTGTGATCGAAGAAGAACTGCTTTGTTTTTGTTTTTTTGTTTGTTTTAATTGGGTGGATGCCCTTCTTTGAGATTCCCATATAAAGCAAGTTGTGGGATGGACACTGAACTGATGCAGATGACCGTGGAACATCATATGACGTGCGCATGCCCTCGCAGGGAACTCTGAAGGCTTTGTTTCAATCAGGTTTCAATTTTCGCGAGATCATCCTGACGGGGCAACATTCACGTAAGGCAAGGTGGGGCATTCTACTGCACTGATGAACAAACCAAATGACCATGAATCTAGTGATTTGCGTGACGAAACGCACTGCGTCAGAAGCACTAGGAGGGAAAAAATCTGTGTGACTTGTGCCGTGAAGAAATCTTTGCGTTCACAGCTGAAGGAAACCATTTCACTATTTAACACCATCGTTCGTTTTTTTGTTCATGTGCACTTTGAAACCTTTTATAAATTTAGCACTGTCACCTTGAATGGAGTATGAGGAAATGTGTTTTTTTTTTAACTTTAACCTTGGTATTGATACTTTGAAAGAATTTCATAAAAAAGCTGCATAGTTTCAATAATTTTTAGTTATGGTAGCAATCACATACGTATTTCTTTTTTATTTCCAATTTATTGACTTTGACTTTCTTTCAGATCGAACGATTAAATGAAAAGAAATGAAATGAAATTAAATTAAATGCGTTTTTATTCACCTGTGCTTCTTGTCGAATAAGGTTAGGTTAGGTAGGCGGGCTGACAGAAATATGTTCGTGCCTCACACTTAGGTCCTTCCTAGTCGAGTGTAGTTTTTACAATTGTGATTACAAGACAAATTTGATGAGTTTGTGGCCTCCTGAGTCAAATCAATTATTCATTTTTTATTCAAAGTAGTGAAAACTTTGTTAGGTTAATATTGTTGGCATTGCAATTCGACCACGCGTTTGGGTCTTATCTTCTGTCAAGTGCAAACAGCCAAAAGTTTTTCTGGAAAAAAAATGTTTTAAATTATTAAATAAACGTAATCAAAAACAAATTACCTGATCTATAATTTCATTGAAAGTAGATACAGTAAACTCTCGATAATTCGAATTTTATGTGACCAGGAAAAAACTTCGAATTACAGAGATTTGGAATTACGGAGGTTTTAAAAAAAACTAACAGTGGGTGAAGAAATAAAAGTTATCCTGGCTTCCAATTATAGAGGCAAACAAGCCATTATTTTCGAATTATTGAGGTTTTCACAAAAATAAACTCGAAATAATAAGGAGTGAAATTGTACAGGTTTTTTCGATTTATAGAGTTTTTTTTTTCGAATTGTAGACGTTTACTGTGTGTTTAAAAACAAATCATTGAAATCAACTCATCAATCAACTCACCCGAGAATATAATGTTCATAGATGTGGATCTCATGCTCTTGTAGGTCGATATCACATTTGAACTGAGTGGTGATATAATATTATGATTAGACTCCTCTACCAATTTGTGAACATGCCTGCTAGAAATGCATTCATTTTATACAAACATATACATACGCCCTTGCTCCGTGGTTTGAGTGAAAATGAACTCAAAACGAATTTCAATTCCACTCGAAATAAAATTCGATGTTCTGTAAACCGTATGAATTCGAGCTTTCAAATCTACTTCATATTTGTGTCTACGATAAAAGGAAAACTTTGTTGACTTAACGCATTGTCAAAATAAGTAACTGTCTTATGGACTTATTCCTTTCCTTAAATCTAATTGCCGCACTTGTAGCTACGTATTTTCATGGATATTTTTCCAGTTTCCAGTTTCTAGTTGAGTTTACTGTTTAGAATTATACCTAGATATTTGGTGGTTTCAGAGGAACCCAGTTCTTTCAATTTGAAATTTGGTGAGTTTCTGGTGAACAGAATTACCTCTGTTTTTAACAGGCTTACGTCGACTCCTACCTTATCCGCCCACGCGGCTAGCCTGTGAAGGGCTGATTCCCTAACATCCCAATTGGAGTGTGAAAATGTAATGGATATATTGTCCGCATAGACAACTGGCTTACAGCCGGTTAAGATAAGCTCCAGAAGAATAACATGAAAATGCAAAATGCAAATCTACCTACGGAGCAGTACTCTGTTTTTTTGGATGAAGAAAGTTACCAAAGATCATTGGATAAGGATTTTGAGATTGCGTTTGATAGATAAATAGTAATCGAAGTTATTGACGTAATATTGAGCGTTTTACAACTCAAATTGTGCTCGAAGCACAGACAACCCAATATAGACCCAACCCAACCCAACTGGACAGCTGCCATTTCCCATCGATGAATTTGACAGTAATTCATGAATGTAACGGAAATACAGGAAGCATTTTGACAGTAATTAAGGAATCACACTAGTTCATCATTTTAACGCACATTTGTTTGATTTGCGGTTCAAAGCTCTCACACGTATTCATAGACACAAAATGTTGTAAAAAACGCTGTCAAATAAAATCAAGGGGCAAGAGAAGAAAAAGTTGTGTATCTGTATTGGATCATTTGTGGCTCGAAGCGAATTGGAGAACAGATCACAAGGATGGAAGAGGAAAAAATGTTTTATTTTGAGAAATATAGCATTCCAGGATGGATAGATGAAAGGATGATACACACTTTTGAATTCCCATCTCTTATTTAATAAGAACTGCTACGATACAAAGGTAAATGATTTCAATTCGCATAACAAAACTAATGTGAATTCAATTCACATAAAAATGACGAATTGTGGATTAGGGAACACCAAATTCAATGTTCGAAAATCTAATTCACTTTTTTGATTTCGAGTGAAGACTAGAACTACTTTTGAACATAGAATTCCCTATACATAATTTCGTTCGAGATGTAGAAAACCTAATTCCACTTTTGTGAAATGTGAATGAAATTCACATAAGATGAAAGCTTTGCAATTTCTGCCTAATGATAGCTTTCCAAATTTGATTGTAAGTTTAAGTTAATAAAGTTTACTATTCGTAGTTTCAGGACGTACTTTTTTTTAATTTTAATTTGCACTTACTGAAATGGTTATTCTCTAAAAAAAAACGATCCAACCGAGATTAATAGAGGTCTGTTGTATAATTACCCTTTCATGCAATTCGAGAGAGGGGCCGCTTTGGTCTACTGCTCTCCTTGCAATTAACGACGTTGGCTCACACACCCCTTACATACTCCTGGATTCTACTTCATTACAAGTTCTTGAAATAAAGCTTAAAATCTCCAATCACAAAAACTCCTCAGCAACCAGACAAACATTTTCAAAGCTGAATGCCACTGAATATCACCAAATGTCACATATCACATTTGACTCTTGCCATTAACCTAAATCCATTTGTGGCTCGAAAAAGTTGTTTGTCAAAAAGACACCGCAGGTGCCACTTCAACGAAACTCACTGCCGAACTTTGATTGACATCTTGTCTCACAGCTGTCACTTTTTCAAATTTGGACATATTTTATAGAAAAATCACCTAATCGCCTAGTAATACTAGCAAATATTGTTCAGATTATAATTATGACAAGGCAAATGCATTTTAAAATGGAATATAGCACCTGCTTTTGTGAGCGACTCTAAAAGTCACTATAAGTAAATCAAACTTTTAAGGCTGCTACTCGTCCAATGTCAAATATTTACCATCCAATCGTAATTACGAGTTGATCGGTCTATTGCTACAAAACAAGCGCCCTCCGCTGGTACTCCGGGAGTCTTTATCAGTAAATGTTTAGGCTTTTAAGACTCCTAGCTTTGTAGTTAGATTACACTTTTGCCACCATAAACTAAGAAGCTCTATAACTGTTAATCCTTATGATGGTTCTTAACTGAGTAGGAAATCGTTGCCACGAGTTCGAATAGCTTTTTCGCTACACATCAGCTAGAGTATTTTATTTATCATCAAACTATAGTTTTCAGAAGCAACCTTAAGAACCCCCTAAAACCGCAAATGAGCATTGAATTTGAATTTCAAATTTAAATCAACGATTATTTTTGAGAAAAGAAAAATGTGTTAAAATCGATCGTTTCATTGATAAATTGATCGCTTATTCCAGTTTGTATATATTTGACATCTTAATAATGCATATTCAACTTGATTAATAAGATTTATTCAAGTCTATGTGAAATATTTTCGAGTTCATTGCTAAACGTGACCAGGATGGCACATAAATAATACGATTGGTTTGCATGATCACATCAGCTGTATTAAAGCAAAATCTATGCCGAGGACTTCCGGAAGTAAGTGTCAAATGCATCACTTCCGGAACGTGAACTTAGGCCGCCACAAAATTATGACCCGCAAATTTCCCAATAAAGCCGCTTCTTCCATTACCAATTAGAACTGTGCCATTTGATGCAGCAAATAATTACAAATTAATTTCAAGCCACATGACAGCCCCGTGTTTACGTGTTGATAGAACTTACATGACGTCTAAGACAGAAAAATATCCATCACGTTGACATTAAAGAGTTAATTTAAAACGTAAATACTAAAGTTTTACAGTGCCGCAAAATTGTGTGTTTGATGAAAAATACTTTATTGAACCCCGTTGAGAATAGGAAATGACGCACGTTTGAAGTGAAAACGTGTTCTATTAGATTTATTGACCACTGGTCAAAACTGAGTAATTTGCTTCATCTATCAATTTAATCCTCGACCAGGTTGGTACAATAGTCGGTTGAGGAAATGCCCCATTGAGACTGCGCCTTTTGAATTGTAAATGCTGAAGACACCAGAGCACGCTTGAGTCAGTAAACCGCAGCCATTTACATACGCATTGGTCATCTGAGAGATGCAGCACGGTTTTATTGTCAGTCCAAGGCGTGTTACTCAAACTAAATATAAGTGGATGTGTTTTATATGAAGCTTACGCTTTGTGGCACACCGATTTTTATTGCGCCTTCGAGGTGAACTGAAGCAGCTTTAAAACACATTTGCTGATTGTGGAAGGTTGATCAAACAGCTTCTGGGCAATAAAGTAATTGCTTCGGTGATTTTCTTAGAAGCAAACGTTTGTAGAATTTCTTTCAGGAAGTGTACAATGACGTGTGTCGAGATCGGCACCTTTGCAAAACGTGTTTTAGATACCGTGATTACTCAGCAGCCACCTGACCGTTTCACTGTCTTAACCTTTGAACTGTGGGAATGGAAGTGATTGTTGCTATTAAAGGTTATCAAAAGTTCAGTGGCCGTAAATATACAAACAAACTTTTTGACTGAAGGAAGGATTTCATCGAGCTTTAATAAACTGCCTGAAGGGTAAGGAAGGCACAGCACTACCTCTGTCACTGCCCCAGTTTGTGACAGACTCGGAAGACATTTCTCCCAAAACCTTTGCAAGAATAACTCCTTAAAGAGTCTTTTCAGGTCAGACAAGATGACGGATCGTGATGTAAAGATGACGGATCGCAATTGGATAGGCCACTTTAGATTAGGGGAAGGGACCATAATCCCGCCTCTGGGTAACACAAGAGGCTCAAAAGGATCTACATAAGTGAGGCAGAGTCACCCTGTCAGCCCACCTACGAAAATCTAACTTTCTGCCTGGAAGTATCAGAAAATCTTGGCAAAGGTGTCTGTCAACGCAGAATGATAAATAATGCAGAGGAAGTAAAGTTTGACCACACTCCTATAACAAATAAAAAATAAACAGTGTTTCGTATTCAATAAGGGCAGGTCGATGCTGAAATGGAATAAGACCAGCATTTTTACTGAAAAAAGTCGAACGGAGTGATCACCATTCAAGGAAAAACAGATCCTATTCTTAACGTGTAAATGCCATGGTGATGAGAGCAAAACAAAATGATTTTACGCGAAAGCAAAAAAAAAAAAACATGGCCCACAGACTTTCAAATTCAAATTCAAATCCCAATGCATCAGTCCGCATATATCGTCTGGGTTGGGTACCTTTTTGATGCAATTGTAATATTGAGTTAAGCAATATTACAATTGCAAACAAATTTTCATGATTTAAGGTTAATAACATATTTCAGTATTAATGCTCTTTATTTTACCCGGGTAATAGCCGTGCACCCGCATAATACCCAAACACTCTGTATGACTAAAATAAAATTCCAAATCTGCTTTCTTTGGAGTTCTTAATAAAAACTTTGCTCTTAGGACTGTTTTTTTAATCTTCGTTTTTTTTTCGGTCATTAGCAGTCTTTTGTTTTTCTATCAAGAAATTTCGAAAAGATTTTTTACTTTAATCAAGTTAACGCTTAAATGTTCGTCATTTCCTTAAAAAAAGAGCACGAAAAACAATTAAATTGATTGGATTTTGCGACAGTTGCAAAAGATGTAAAAATATGGCTGAAAAAATGCGTTTAAAAATGTGCTGCAAGGAAAACTTTAAATTAAAAAAGAAAAGAAAAAAGGTTTCTTAAAAAAACGCTTTTGTAAATCCTATGGAAAACGCATTCGAAAAAATATCTTTGCGAATCATCGTTGGAAGACCTTGTTCTGGTTGACTGTGCAAGCATGTACATAATTCACTTCATGTCTCAAATCAGCATGTTTCAAGTATCGGCTTGGATGAAAAATGTGAGTATTATATCTTAGGAAATGGTAACTCAATTTCAGACTTGGAAAAATCCAGAAAATGTTTCCAAAGTAAATTTAATTATGAATCGTATCGTTGTTGGATATTTTTGTTCTGATTGACTAAGCTAGCATGTGATTCACTGCATGCCTGAGATAGGCATTTTCCAAGTATCGGCATAAGCTAAAAATGTGAGTATTAAATGAGCCGTTCAGAGCGCAATTCGATTAGCTCCATTAAACAAAAATTTGAGAAAAGCGATGAAATAATTTACATTCGCTTCTAAAATGCACTACATTTTATTCAATTAAATTTCGTTGGTCGTAATTTTCGTAATAAATCTTTATTATTCAGGATTAAATATAAAAAGTTAGGACTGTACCAAGTGCTTTTTCAAAAATGAAGTTAATCGATCTGTGCACTGAGTAGCTCAAATGTAATGACTAAGAACCACTGCTTGGCAACTCTATTTTAGATTAAGCGGAATAATCCATGCAGATGCACCGTATAAAACCAATTTCCCCAATTTCGCTTAAGCTAGCTAATTCCCCTGGACCTGGATCTCCTAAAGGTATGTTCAATATTTTCCTATATTTTCAAAACAATACATATATTCACACTCTATAAAATAAATTCTCTAACTTTAAAGCACAATCACCCCACGACTCTTCGAATCTGCCTTTACACTTTGAGCTTGATTTTCCAGTAAACAGAATTCACGTGCATTGTGATTCGTTTTGGAATTCTTTTCAAATCAAATACGTAAGCTGAGGTGCTACGGAATCATATTAAACTGATTTTTATTTGTATAATCAAATGTTCAGACACAGTCATGAGTCTAGAAATTACACTATTTACATTTGTAATCCATTTGTGATTGCGAATAACAAATTACATTAGAAATGATATATTGACCAAACCGAAGGCTGCTTACTTTCGCCGAGGTCGAGTGGGACGGTATTAGTTAGACGCAATTGGTGCAGTTAATCGATCGGAACGCGGATTGTTTACAGATTTTAAGGTAGTCGGCATATTTTTTTTTTTTCAATTGGTTCAATTTAAACTGGATAAAGGGGTTAGTTGGGATTTAAAAATTTATGCGAACTCCGGGTGGTTGCATATTTTGTCACGCAACTTGTCGGAATGTGGTGTGAAATCCTTAAAATAAACGGATGACAAACGAGGTGAAATATTATGCAGATATAATGCTAATTAACTTGTAATCAGATACTTAGAAGCAGACTCTTAGAGACGGACTTTGTGACTGCTGCTAGTATTCTATCACGGGGATCTTTTATTTTTTGCGTTCTTTTAAAATTATTTGTGTGAAAATGAAAATTTTCTTTTAAGTTAATTGTAAATAATCTCATTTGCCTTATAAGTCTATTTTTGGCAGGACAGAGATAAAAATCTTGTATTAATGTGATGCAATAATTCGACCCACTTCATTTCCGCAGCTTCAAACATTTTGTTTTGGCTAAATAGCTGCGAAAACTGAATTAATAAAAATGTTTTGTTTGTTTAGCTGCATTTTTCCAAATAGCTGCTATGTCTATCTTTAATCTATCACATGCAAATTTGCTCAAGTTAATTGAACCGTTATCTACTAATATATTTTCTTTTCAACGAGATATGTGTAAACCGATTTAAACCAAAGTTTACATTTGCATTGTCAGCTCCATATGAATTATATTTTAAGTTATGTTTATCTACTGTTTCACTAATTATATTTGTTATTTGGTCGACTGTTTCATCATTATTGTATGCTATTGTCAAAACTGAAATATCGGACACATATTGGGAACATTTTCCGGTTCCCAATCATTCGTAGAAATCTCTATTGCATCCTTCAAGGCTTCTTTTGACAATATATCACAAGCTATTACTTCACTCTTCGTCCTACCGCATTTAACATTTTTCGCAACCTTGGAATACTCATTTTTGGATATATTTTGAGGGTTATGTATTAAATGTATGCCGTATAAGTTTTACAAATATTTGGAAGATAGGAGTTAACAAAAGTACTGACAGTGCTGTCCAGCGCGGGGCATTTTATTTTGGCTAAAAATTGGGACGTTTCGCCAAAATAGGGACGTTTTGCAAAGCTGATCTAGTCGTACAAAATTTTAATTTAATCTTTAAATCAGAGGAAATACCACAATTTTTAAATCAGAGGAAATACCACTGCTTTATCTGTTCTTCTTTTATTCTAAAGGCGAGTCAATTACGTATATATAAAATCTTTACGTTGTATTTTGAGGAAAACTATAAAGACAATCATTTTTGTCAATCAATTTTTATACAGATAACAAGAGTCGCATTAATTTTTCATGATTTCCATCATAAGCAAGACTTCGCTCGATACATCATCAGATTTAATTCAATCAATCAAATTATTCAGATAGATTACGAAAATAGTCGTTTTATGAGAAATTTGTGTTTACATAATCGGCCTACTAAATTTCGGCGATTGGCCTAGGTCTTATGATATCAACCCTGCAAACTTTTTCGTTTCTGGTTATGCATTAATAGGCTCGCTTTAGATGAGGACTTGGAAGTCATATTATACAAATGTGTACGATAAAATTCATTTTTTCCTTAGAATTTTATTCCAATACTCTATAGGATATGTTTCCAACTATCCAGGCTAACCAAAGTTGGATTGGCTGGCTTGGGCAACAGAGGCTCACATTCACACTTAGGGCAGACTAGGCCTATTGTCATACAGACTGACCAAAGTGCTTCATTCATTAAAAAAAAAGTCTCCTATTGAATGACATGCGTCCTCCCACAACTACGCGATTCATTGAATTCACAAAACACATCCGTTCGCTTTGTTCGTACAAATCCCATTAACCACGAGATCATCACCGATCGTCAAAACATCCATCGACCACTCAGTGGAATTTTACAGCCATCATTTGCATTGCCTACGTACATCAGCCTCCGCCCCTCACGGCAGCCACTGCCACTGACTGCATCGCTGCAACCTCACTTAGGCAAATAATTCACCCATGTTTACTCATTCGATCGATAGTTTTGCCGGAAAAACTCCGTAGAGCTGTCTAAACATCATCATTTCAAATACTCAGTAATTCACGCCAAACAATGTGCAAAGACGAAAAAAAAAAAAAAAACAACAAATCAGAAAATCAAAGTTCTCGCTCAATTCTAAAATTTCCGCGATATCTGACACTCGATTAACAACAACACACGTCTCTGAGTGTGTGTCACACAACGCAGCAACCCTACCTATGCACTCCCGTCGTCGTCGTCGGCGTCGTAGAGTTAATTGACACTCGGCTCTACACCTCACACCAGCACCAGCACCAGCAACCCTCCAGACTTTTGCGAGCTTCGAGGCAGGATCACCGCCACCTGCCACTGCAATTGTCCGTCAGCCGGCCAACCAGACTGATCGCGATTTCCGAGCTTATACTGCATCGCGCGTCAACCTCACAAATAGCACACCTTCGCCACGATCGCAATACCCGACCAACAACAACAAAAACTAGAAAACGGCAGCCAAACGTACAACTCGTGCATCCGCCAGACAGTCGGGACTGAATTTGTTTTCTTCTTTGTTTTGATAGTCTGATCGTAGATCAAAAAATTTACTCGTGATTGATTGCTCTATTTTAACTGTCAACGGTGGTGAGTTGATCTGTCAAATTTTCCCAATTTAATTCGCCGCGGTCTAACACGAAGCAGTTAATCTCCTTCCCCCTGTCAGTGAGTGCATTTGTGTGATTTGTGACAAAAAAAAAAGTTTTTTTTCTTTTCTGAAAGTGCCATAAAATTTGGAGTCAATCTGAGGTGAGTGTTTGTAAGAAACCAAAATTTATTTCAAATATTTTGCGATGTCTTTCAAGTGATCGTTTTATTTTCGGGAGCAACTAGGTCTTAGACCGGATAAGCGGGAATTCGTCGTGACAAGTGTTTGTTGTGGTCTCTCCCGCGGCGAGAAATGTCAAAAAAAGAAATTTGCTCCAAATCTAAATAATTCTGTCATTAAGAAACGATTTGGTGTTAACTTTTGTGATTTTTTTTTTGTGGTAAATGCTGTCTCGTTGGATAATGGAAGTCGGTTTTGGTGGACGAGTTTGAGGTTTAACAATTGCACAAGATTCCGATTTTCGGGTCAAAAATTCCATTAGACAGGTTTTGATGTTCGGGAGAGACGGTGGAGGATGGTAGGACAGTCCGCTTCATTAATATGCGACTTCCTTTGGATCAGGATCAGAGTTTCAAGATTGGCACACTCTTACTTGGTTGAATCTGAGAACCCTTTTGCCACGTGAAAGTCGTTCTGTCTTTGTTCTAAGTTTTTTTCGATGTCCTTTAATTAAAAACTCTAGAAGTACTTCGTAAGTCTTTAGGAAAAGTGGAAAAAGTTTTGCTGAGATTCCAAAGCAGTGTAGGTGCAAATCAAAAAAACTAACGATCGCATAAAAATAAAATGAGTCGGGGTCATAAAAATCGGAGATCCCACAAAATCACATAACAATAATTTTCTCGAAAACCTGAAATTTATTTTTATGAAGACCAGGAAAAGAGGTAGTCAATGCAATTGCATTGCAATTAAGAAGAATGTAAATTGGAATAAGATGATGAGGTTAGTGATTGTTGCTTTTCCTTTTATCTAGTCCCCGATGCGGCTTAATACCGCCCAACTATTGAATAAGAGCGCTACGCCAATGTACAGTAAAAGAAAAATGTTCACAATTCTGATTGGCAAATTTATAGAAAGAATACTTTTGAAAACAATAAAATTAGACGTTCTCCAGTAAAACGAAATTTGAGGTAAAAGGAACCGGCTATAGAGGTCAGGCGATCCGACCGATCCAAATTCGATTTCGGCACAAGAAATACCAAAATGTTTTCACCTCATGCGTGTCACTGGCGATTCGAGTGCTTTGCTTGTTTATGCTGCGGTTCAACTTCTTGAAAAAAAATCGTCCAATTATGCTAAAATTTTTGTATAGGTTTGTAGTCAACTCTTTCATTTGCAAAACTGTAGAAGAAAGTCATTCTACAGCAGCAGATTATTTGGCCGACTGCATAATTAGAAACTAGTATAGCTCCTAGACAATAAAAGTTATCAACAAAGTGAAAATGCACAAAGATTTATTGTATTTTAAACTCAAATAAAACATTATTCACATTTTATAACTTATGATTTCTAAACAAATTGATGAGAAATGCAGCAAGTAGATGTTTTAAAAAAAAATAATAACAAGCCCAGCTTTTTTGCGACTAGATGTGTTAAGCATGGTAAAAAGATCTCTTAAGTTTCATCAAATTGACGAAGTGACTCATCAAAGACATAAAAAAATACAAGATAAGCATAGCTTGAGTTTATTAGTTTAATATTCCTTGATTTCATTTATTATAAAGTTGTAGTCGTGCTTAAAAACTTTACATCACTTTGATTTTTTAACACTTCACACTTGCTTCCAAATTCAAAAGTTACTTCACCTCCACACCTTAAAATTTCGCTTTCTTGAATCTTTTTTTGCCAAAAAATAAAATCAATATAAGTATCACAGATAAGAAAAAATACAGCGGGAAGCTACCAAATTGTTTCAAACACTAACAATTCGCAGTTGAAAACGGCCCAAAAAAAGAATTTAGGTGCTAAAAACTCGAAAAATATTAATTTCCCAGCAAAATCTTTCGTTTTTTTCGTGCTCAGGAGGGTATTTTTTACGTTATGGAGTTGGGACTAAAGTCGTTCTACATGTTCTACGGGCTTAGATGCTATCTCCTTTTCTTAAGTGAATTAAAAATTATTTAGAGCAACTCTAGGAAAGAAAAAGCTAAAAATAAAAATACGAAATAATAACGAATTTTGTCCCGCTAGATGTAAAGGCTTAGGAACTACCACGCTTTAGAACGCACTGTGAAAACTTAGAAATTGTTTAAGGCAAGCAGGACCTTCTAGCTTCTGTAATCCATTTTAATAGATCAAGATTAAAATTTTTCAGCACCATTTTTTGCACAACGGTTAAAACAGAGCGAAAACAATACTTTAGCGTTAAATCCAACGTCCTTTAGTTTTCTTCATTTGCTTTATACGCCTTGGTGGTCGATGATAATGACTGCTTCAAATTTTAGCCCATTTTTGTTGGTCTATCCTGTTCGCAAAGGTGGCGATTCATATTGCTCGGAAAGAACAATTTTCTAAGATTTTCAAAAATTCTCATTCACCTTAAACTCTGTCCTCTTTAAGATATCAGGGGTGAGTTGGCTGCTCATACTAGGTATGGCAAAGTCTAAACCCTAAACCAAATTATAATTAGGCCAACTTATAAAATTCCTTTTTTGAGGAAAGAAAGTTAAGGAAGGAGAAAGCTCAAGACCAGTGAGTAATTGTTTAAAATTTTAAACAATTGTATCTAAATATAGAATGCCACTTTATTTTCTTTTTTCTTTCTGATTATTTGAAGTTTGAACCTGTATATCGAATGAATTATTGTATTTGTACTATCATGTATTATTAAGAAATTATTAAGAAATAAACAATTAAATCAATCAATCAAATCAATCATCACTGTTTGGAGCAAGGCTTATTAAATAATGAAAAAAGGCCAAAAAAATTTCGACAAGTTATTAAATTAGCCTTTTTCCCAGTTCGTTTTCACCCATGTGAAAAGAGGAACATTTTTTTAAATATTTGTATATGCCAAGATTTTACGGATAAATAGAGAAAAAAATTAGTCTGAGTTTTTGCTCATCTGAGTAAAACTAGTTCCAAGCTTAGCTTAGTACAGATCCTAGCTTATGTATGCAACTTAATTTTATTTATGATTCGGATTCTGATTATGAGCAGGTTTGTAGTGTTCGATTGCAAGAAGATTCGATTGGAGAAAAATTTTCCATCACTTACAATCTCGTGTTTTATGTTGCTCTTTTTGTATATCCAACTGGAATGTTTAGGTAGAATTTACTTCCTGGAATAAACCAACGACTTAACATTACTAAAGAATATGATGCTAAGTGACGTGGTGGACATTCGGCTGAACCATACGTCGAGATTATATGATCACCAAACTTGTCCTAGTAATGATATAGATCTACTGTTAGATCAAATGTGTCCAATCTGGCACAATCTTTTTCGAACCACCTGTCTCGGATGTGTCCATTCAAATTTGGCGAAAAAACACTTTTTTTCATCATGGCCCGATAATGAACTCCATTGATCGTAAGGTGGTGGTATTTTTTATTGTGACAATTATGTCATGATAAAAAATACTCCAATTACCTCTCTGATATGAAATTCACACCATACTGTCACTTTCTGTGCATGCAGAAGGCCCTTGCTAATTTGGGGCTGTTGCCCTGCAATGCACATAAAATTTATTGGCAGAAACCTTTTGCCAAAAATAACAAAAGGTGATTGAAACTTAAGTTTTTTGATCTTTTGCACGCTGAACCACTGACCAAGGTAAACCTTAAGTTCAATGGAATTTTAATGAAATTTGAAGGCCAGCGAATCCTTAGCAGGATTGAAGACCAAGAAATATTAATTCGATCCTGATCAGCTGAATTTTGGTAATCGCTGGAGAGTCGATTAGAATCATCTTTCAAATAAAATTGAGACCTAATTATAGCTGCAATACGATCGGGACTCGTCGGGATTATCCAGATAATTTTAGAGGTGTCCGGAGACCCACTTAGAAATAATTTGTTCAGTCAAAAGTTCAAAGTCTCGGCAATATATATTTTTCAAATTCTATCAATATTGGAAAATGTGTATATACCTCCATTCAAGATTTCATAAAAATTCAAAAACAAGAAAATTTCACTCACTGCACAATATTTTTAATTTGAAAACTCAGAATTTGAACTAATCCGTATAAGGTTTTGCTGGCGCAGCAAAGCAAGCTGTATGATCATAGACAACACCATGAGCTCGCTAATTAGGCTAAAAAAATGTTTGTATTTTCAAAAATCAATTTATCGATTTGTAAGAAAGAGAATGCAATGTGTAAATAGTTTGCCTTAGAAAGGAATTGTTGACAGCTAATTTAAGATTGAAACGATTTTTTGTCTTTTGTGCCGGAATCACACTGGGATTGGTCAACAACCGAATGCAATACCTTCACCACCGACTTTGGGTAATAAAAATCTAAAGCAATTTCCTAAATAAGTCCTAAGGCAAAAACAAAAAAAAAAATCCAGCAAAATTTGCATGCGATCGGTATGCATGCATGCGAGGTGAAGCTCTTCACATATCGATTGCAAATTGGACATGATTTGATTCCAATTTATCGTGCTTACCAATTCCACTTCCAACTACATTTTAGCGCATAATGCACCAACGCATCTAGACTGATGTCCTCAGACATCACAACTGATAATCGAGTCAAACGTATTTCATGCTTCGATAAGACTTCTGTCAAAATACCCATGGCTAATGACAATTTTACATTGCATTGCGAAATAGTACCACATACCCCTTAACACATTGCCGCAGGCTTTAAGTTTAAATTAAAATTTCAGTTGCAGTTCACAAATGGGAGCACATTTTATTGCTCAACAAACATCTGAGTGTAATGAGGTTAGGTGCAATCAATGGGAATTGTCTACATCTACTGAAGCCTCCATTTGTCTTCATTAAAATTTAATTGCGATACTCATGTACTTGTCAGGAGATACAGGTTAGCAGGTGGAAGTTAACTAGCTTAAAATTTCATTAACGGCTCACTTAAGACAAGTGATTGCGAATCTAATGGTGGTCATTCAATTAGTTTTGCTAGATAATTAATATTTGCCAATAGTCAGTGCGCACTTGTTGATTGTTTTATCTTATTTGAAATCTGTGTTACACCCGCGATTGTATCTTGATTGGGTAGATAATTTGCAGTAGATAATTTGTTTTGCTTAAAATTTACTACTCCAGAAGATTGAGCAAGTTGTCAACTAAAATTGTGCTAAATGAGAACCAGTTGAAGGAGTAAGACCAATTTTAAAAACTTTCTCTTTTCCTTTCTAGACTGTGTAAAATTCGCGTTGTTTGTAGTAAATCCCAAATTTAATGGTTACATGCAATTAAGCTGTGGGATCAGAGTATTTCGAAAATTAGCAAATGTTTGGTAAAAACGCGACGTCTTTAACACTTGCATCGATGGATAGGACAACATAATAATTTTAGTGAAGCAGGTGACATCAACTTCGATTAGCTTCGATAAGTCGCTTCGTTGTACTCGTAAATTCTGACTGATTGTTTAATTTGAACACAACCTGGACCCATATGGTTTCAGTCTAAACTTTCTATGAACAAAAAAACATACATACAGACGAACATAGAACCTCCTTCTTTTTGAAGTCGGTTAAAAATTCATCAACGTTGTTTTTTTTTTCTCATCGTGGCCTTTTTGACCTCGTTTGTCCTTGGTGCCAAAACATTTGACATTGTAAAACATCAGAAAGCTATTAGTTCGAAACAAACTCTGTTTTTTCGGCGGCTTTGTTCAACCTGCTTTGAAGTTCAGTCATCAGGTGATTGAATAAAAATAAAATAAAACTCGAAGAACAAATAAATTTATTACAAAAAATTGTAAGCGTGCAAGGAAGTCAGCCACGAGTCACATTCGACTCCCTCATCATCGAAATTTATCAAAAAAACAACTTCAAATGGACACACACTCGACACGCGCTGCTAATAGAACTTTTCAAACGAAGTCTTCACCTAGACACCGAAGCGTCTGTCAACTAACCTTGTAGCAGCGTAAGGGGGACAAGGGTAAACCTTAAATATAAATCATACGTTTCCGGATCCAAGAAAAAACCGATTCGAGTTTTGAGTCTAAGAAAATAAGTTATTCTATCTGTGTTGACCTTCTGATTGGATTCTAATTCTAATCGTGTTTGTCTGATAAATTAATTATGATAATCTTTTATTCTCTTTAACCTGGTTACAATAAGCAGTGAAGCACTGGTGGGAGGATTACAAAAGAACCATCCTGCCACTGAGATTGAAAGGCCTCCATGGCGAAACTCAACAATGCAAAGAGATCTATTACAAGCATTGCTGGTGTCTAAGATTTCTTTTTTTAAAATCCTTTAAACGAAATTTAAACATGCGTCGAAATTTAAAAGGAGCGCAGTAAGTTAAACAGAAGAATAACACAATTTTTTTACGAGACCCTGCGGGTCTGGTAAACAATCTTAAACTAGAAAATGAATAATTTTTGTGAATTATTGGCCGTTGAATGGAAAATTAATTCAAATTTATGGAAAACCGTAGTGCTCATGAGATTTTCCTCTAGAGTTGTGAGTGAAAACAGTTTGCAGTAGTTGTAAATAAATTTGATCTTCAGGTGAAGCGTTTTAAGCTGTCATTTGTCGTTTGAGGTCTAGAAAATGCTCCTATCAGAATTCAGCATTTGATGTTTTAAGATATTTTAGATCCTTTTCGACTAATAAATAAATGTTTTGAATACTCTATTGTGTTTGTTATAATGTAGACAATGTTAACAGAGATTAATCGGAGAATCAGTTTCTAGTTAGTGTTGCACCGCCCTTAGATTACAGCCATAAGTATAATAAATTCTTGTTTTTTTATTTAATTATTATTTTACATTAAAAATCAATTTAACACATTCTCATCGGACTATTTCTTCTCAAACTTGCCTAAAAACCAGGGTATATTTTTGACGAAATCAAAATATTTTGACCTTATATTCATTTGCTGATTATGATACATATTTAGTTCATTAAAAAATAACTTAGATGCATCGGCCATATTCAGATTATTCTAGAAATGTCGCCATGCCTGGACTTTCTTCAATAACACTCATTATCATTAGTGGCGTAACAGTCCACGAATGGCCAGAGCCTAGCTTTTCGCGCCTCCACTGTGTTGTGCGCGTTATAATTTTGACACATGCGTTATAATTTACTGTATAGCTATCAATTCTTTCGTCCTCTTCTGATGCAGACATTTTTTTTGGATTGGGACAATGTCGTATGTGTCGTGTATTGAAACGAATTATCATCAAAGTGCACAAACGAGATTTCTCGTCTGCTACGTAATTTTTTTTTAAAACGAGACATCTTTTTGACTGAGTTAGCAAAAATGTTGGCTGAATGACTTTGCTAGTAAGCATTAAACACGTTATTTGCGTGTATTTATAAAACCACTAATGCTTAAACAGACTTCATATAATATGTATGTATGTACTCGTATCTTCAAAACGTAATGATGTTATGTGGATTTAATACTGGAGGTGTCATTGAAACGATTCTGTTTTTAGAACAAAGTTTCATAAATTGAGTTCGCTATCCTACCAAATAGTGTCTGACTTTTTACCATAAAAGATGCACCTGACATTAGATTGCACCTCAAGTTATAATGATTGATCAATTGAAGCATTCTCTTAGTACAGTCGAATGGTCACATCGAGAATGTCCCTTAACACCGTTGTCATTATTGTGATGAGACTAAGCATTAGCTATTTCTACCAACAAACCATTACACTTAAACGATCTGCAAGTGTTCGTAGTTTTATGAACGAGTTTGGGCTCCAAAACTAAGTTACCCATGCATTGTTATGCACTACAAAAATCAACCCTGTAATTCAATACCTTTGTGCTAAATTTTAATAATAATCTCAATCAATAACTCCTATACATAGAGCTTAGGCCTAAAATCACACATGAACTTAACAAATTGCAACTGGTGCTCATACAATGCAACTTGATCGAGTTCCCTTTTGAATAATGCACTTAGAATAATTTAATAATTTTTCACTAGTTGTCGAGTAAAAAAATCAAGTGCATTTTCAACAGCCTAGAATTACACATGAACTTGAATAAACTTACTTGACTTATTCGTGTCGCATGTAGACCCGTGTTGGTTAAGGCGCAGGTCCACCGCGGACTATAGCGACACCTAAGTAAGTATGTAAGTATATAGTTCCGTTTCCTGTTACACTGAACTCTACGCTGCCATGGACTCAAATACAGTCACCTAGTGTACTTCGAATATGAAATTACCCTTCACTTTAAGGTCATTGATTGAAAATTTATTTCAATGCAGTCAAATGAATGCAGTGTGATTTGATGGCATTCATAGGTCGTATGCATATGACTACAAAACGATTTCTGACTTAATTTAGATTTGCTTAAGGTTGTTGCTCCGGCAAATTTGTAATATGTACTTTGCTTTTACACTTTATTCCTCGGTTTGCGCGGTCTTGTTTTACGAGGTTTCAGTTTTGCGCGATTTTCAAATATCTACCTAAATTCCATTTGCGCGACTTTGCTTTGCGCGAAATAACGTTTTTCTTTAAATAATCATGGCCCACTATGGTTTTTCCATGCACGCTCATAAATCGTTTTGTGCGGTTTCGGTTTGCGTAAAACTTTTAATTCCCCTAACCCCAGCGCAAAGCGAGGGACGACCTAATTTTCATCTACAAGTTTCTGAAGACTAGTGATGAAAAATGGATCACGTGCAAGCAAAAACTATATCTGTTGATTTGCTGTGATCATCGGTAATGTTGTCCAAAGCCGGACGGATAGCCAGAAAAGGAGGTTTCGATATGAGTTTAGTATCATTGGCAGATATTTAGTTAAAGAGTTAGTCAAACTCATGATTTGAACCTTTATTGGCAATAATTGGACTGTCTGAGAAGAGCTAGCGCCCATAATCGACCGTTTTAACCAATAAGAGAATAATTGTGCTCTATCAGGATAACATCAGGGCAGAGCTTAGTTTTAAAATTCCTTATTATTATATAATATCCTCCTCATAATCCGGATCTGGTAACTAAGTGACTACCGAAAAATGGCAACCCTAAAAGTTATGACAACACAAAAACTTTTAGTTTGATCGCCTTCATAATTACCTGTGAATTAACCTAAAGATAAACCACTATAAGGTATTTCTTTAATTTTTGCCTTTCTACCTGCTTCGGTAACAAATTATCATACATAGCACATAAATACGGTCATTCAATTGAAAGAAATTTAAAGCTGCAAAGCCAAGTGAATCGTGTACAAACTAAACCACTTAAAAGGGGATTCTTGCTTTCCAAAAGCTGAAAATATTGAAGCAGCGACGCAGTGAAGTTCATTTTCTTTAAATTTTTACGAAAACTAATTTATTCAAGTCATCAAATGAGAGACGTCTTTTCGGAAAAACTTTCTTCGCATTATTGTTATCTTTTCCATTTCGTTGCAATGGTTGTTTTCTTCAGCCAAAATTAATTAATGAAATAATTAATGAGTGGATTTAATTAAATTAGAATTTCATATTCCTAGAAGGGACTATTTGTACGTTGAATCTACGTCAGCTTTCTTTCCATCGACTTCGCCAATTTGAACCACAACGCATCGCTTGTTAGGAAAGCCGGCACTTCTTTACATCACCATCCGATCTTATTTTAATTTAATTCCGCCGCGGCACTTTCAATTGCTGTCATCCTAGAGTAAATCACCTGCTTAGTGCCATAATCATAAACCACTGAGCACCAAACAAGAGGCCGACAATTTGCCAGAGAAAAATCGTTTGACACTCTGAAGCAATAAACCCGCGTTCCTCACTCGACTGCTGATTGCGAAAACACTCATAACCGTTCCAGTGGCCTAAGCCTTAACGACCCGCGTGCAAATATAACACCATGGTAAGCCTCCCAGCCGAGCTACCGGCCATCATCCAACGAGATGCCACACGCGTTTCACATCAGGTGCAGTCGCAAACCTTGCACTTGACTTGGCCGGTAGGTTGGTTACTTTTACTCTTTCCTGGACTTGACCTTCTTGCAGTTGCCGTGAGGCGCTCTCGTCAGCGCTGTCATCGCGTATGTCAGTGCAAACCGGCGCTGCGGGTGAGTAGGCGTCCAGCTTCTGCGTGTGAGGAACGACCTCGCCTGCGGCTCAGAACACCGAAGGCTCTCGCCACTGCAGTCCTTTCACTTTCATTTACGCGGCCCTAAAAATAAACATTTTCTTCAATCTGTTACCGAAATTCGCTTTCACTTCCGGAGACTGCCTGTGCCACTCGACAAAACCTGTAGTCGCGCATTTAATTAGGCAAATGAGCCCGAAGAGGAAAACCGCTAATCAAATTCTCGACGAGTTGCACTTCTTCGGGTGTCACCTCTCAGCCTTCCGGTGTCAGATTCATGGCGGCCAAATGCACCATGTGGGTCAGGTACGGTTAGTTATATAACCGTAGCGTCGTCGGTGCACCTAAACAACCGCTGACCTCATTTCGAGGCGTCTCTGTGTGTTCTCCACTTCTGCCGAATTTGTCAGAAGCAGCGGCGACGGATGTGTTGACAGCTGCGATGATGGCGCAAAAATTTGCGCTCTGATCTTGCGCCCATCTGTTGATGGTCGATAGTGGGGTCTCTGTGGTCGATTGTCAAATGAAAATGGAAATGGATTTCATTTAAGGTGATCACAGGCTATTTGGACATGGGTAAACACGATGTTCGAATTAGTAGACAGACGCATGGTTTTTTTTTTTTTTTTTGCTGCTTCTTGTGGCCTTTGTCTTGAAGCCTCTCTCGTGGCTCGTAATGAAGTTGAGAAACCCTCACAGTCAGAGACATACGTTCGGTCGTATGTGGAATGAATTTGTAAGCCATTGTTTAATCGTTTTGTGTGTTGGGGGGAATTACATAAATCGGAAATTTGTAATAATATTTGTTTGACGGTTACATGACGTACACCTTCGGAGTAATTATCACAGGGTGCATGATTTGATGGGTTTTTTTTTTTTCTTCGAGTTTATGAGAAATCTCTCATCGCACTCTGTCTAATGATTATTGAATTATCTTGAGAAATTTTCGGTTTTGAAATGATTACCTTTGCTTGGGTTGATTGAGTTTTTGAGTGTGTCGACGTATTTGCTGTCATTTGTGTAGAACAACGAGATCTATAGGTAATCGAACACGTGATGTTAGTTCTGTGAATCGTAAAAATTGCGAAGACATTAAATCTGAGATGGTTATATATTCAGTGGAAGAGTGATTTGCATATTTTTCCAAATGATTTTAAGCGAATTAGTCGTTAGATTATCATTAAGACTGTGATTTAAGTTTTAAGGTGTTTCATAAAGAAACCAGTTTCGATATGTCGTTAGGTACCGACAATATTATCGTCAAGTAAAAAAAAAATCTTGACAATGCTGAACTAGGCTTATCAATCATATGGACATTTTATTTCTATAAGCTCCTTCTTCTGAAACATCTGCGACACTTGTGATTGTCATTGTTTTTCAAGAATGTGTTAGGTCATAGAAAAAAGTCTTCTCGCGGTTTTTTAGTGTCTACATTCTTTATTCAAAATCAATTCATATTATCTATTACACATCATCATCTCAAGTACATATTATCCATTATTATGACCGTTAGTCATTTTCTGGGTAGCCTTATAATTCTATCGGTGTAGGACTTCGGCTTATCAGTGAAGAACGTAGCCTTGTGGTTTTCAGCGGCTTTTCTGTCGTCTAATTTTTTGCGATCAAGTAAGTTAGAGAGTAGAGAGAGTAGATAAATGGTAGTCATAGAGTCCAATTTGGAGGATGAATCAAAACTTCCCAACCAAGTTCCGTCAATTTGTTCCTTTGTAGATGCCACTGCTAGGTGGCGTAAGTTACGTATTGAGGTCTTGCGGAAGAAGGAAGAGTTCGGATATAAGGAGAATTAGTTTTAGTGTTCATTCGTTCTACAAGCGTCTTAGGGAAGAGACAAATTGTAACTCGCAACAAAAATTAATTAAGACAAATAAAAAATTAACAAGAATATAAAATTGCGTTTTTCACGGAACAAAGTGGAGACCGCAATATTCAAAGATGTGTGTGGCGAGCATTGTCATGATGGAAGAAAACTACCTTTTTGTTGGGCAATTCTGATTGCTGTTTCTTCCTTTCCTGCTTATTCAATCGATAGAGTTGTACACAGTGGGAATTCGCATTGATCTTTTTGCCACGTTCTACTCAACTCATAATAGACTTTTCCCTTCCAAACCCACCAAACACTCAATATAACTTTGTTTGTCGTTAATCTTGGCTTTGAAGTCGTTTATAGTTGGTTATCGGCCTTTAACAATGGTTGCTTACGTTGGATATTCTCGTATATAATCCATTTTTTACCAGCGTTTTACTGACGGTTATTCGGTCAATTATCTTTCTTTGCGCTATTTTATGTGGCACTCAAAGATCCAGCTTCCTTAAGTAACCTGCTTATTTCAGATGATTCCAAACTGTCATACGATTAATGTTTCCTGCCTTCGCTATCTCCTGACAGCTTCCGTGCCGGTCGTGCCCTATCATTTGCAAAATTTCATCGATTCTTTCAGTGACAGACTCAATAAATCCTTCTGCGTAGTTACTTTTTTAAAGCTTTTTGCGTTTAGGACTTCTATCACCGTTTAAAGTTGTAAATATGGGTTGAGTCATATAATCTATGGGCGACTGTACATCATCAAACCGTAAAATTATCGCTCGCACGTTTCACAGTTTTCTCTATGGTTTCTATGGTTTTAGAGCTCCTAAGGTATTAGTCCGGTACTGAGAACGCCGACCAGACTAAGTGCGGTTCATTCTCTTCTTATCAGACCAAATAACCTGAGACAAATTAAAACGATACCCTAAGATAGATAAAAGTCATAAATTAAATATTTTTTCCTTTGAAACTCTTTTTATTCCAACATTTGTAAAAACTTCTTCTGGTGAAGTCATATTTTTGAGCGATCAACCTGCTTTCTTTTTTCCTTGGCTTTGAAACCTACTTCATTTAGAGCACTGCGGAGAGTACAAACATTGGCTGTTTCCTAAATTTTGAATTTGAATTTTATTTATTTAATGATTTCAGTTTATGTATTGTACAAAGCAAAAGTGCTTATCTGTGGTGGTTGAATATAGAAATTCCAGTTAAATAAACTTAACATTTCAAATTATTTTATGAGTAAAGAAAGAAGTAAGTTAATTGTTTAAGCCTAAATAGTAACGGCGCGTTCGGTCGATTTGACTTTGACAGTCGTTGGTACGCGTTTTATCGACTTTACGAAAAATAATGTCAACGCGCGCCTCACTCAACTTTCCAAATCGGAATGAAGCTCGCGCGTTGGCTTTCCGTCAGCTTATCCTCGAAATTTTCAAAAATCAAAATTTTGTAAGAAAACAATTTAATTTTGAAACTAAAACCAAAAGCAATTCTTATTTACTCAAATAATCGCTTTTCCGCATTAAAATTTCTTTAGTAAATAAAAAAAATAATACACACATCTGTCAAAGGACCGAGCCTAGACCTAGTCGGTCGGGCTTACGATATTACGATCTGCGAAGTTGCAACGCCCGACCGCGCTATTTCGATTTGTACAATGCTTTTACGTGTATTCTACTTTAAATTTCAAAGTCAGGCCGAACGAATGCGCCGTTGAGATTTAGGCTTTAAAGTTTAAGAATAGACATGATGATAAGGAATGACAAAAAAAATATGTAAATTTGGCTGTACAGTATCACAAAGGGTTGAAGTATATATTTTTTTTATCTTTTTTTAAAGTTTCGGATACATTTTATGGATTAAGAGACCGCGTTATGTAGTAGACATTCTTAAACTTTTGCTCCTACTCCTTTTTACTCTTACTCACTATTTTAGCTGAAAAATTATTCAATATGAAGAAAAAGTTGTAAGGTCCTTTAAACATTTTAAAAAGAAGTGATTTTGGAAACATCAATCGAGTTATTGTGCTTGCTTCAGGAAGTAGTTTTCTCTTTGAAACCACCTTAACATCTCTCCACGGTTTTTATTTTTTTATTTTTTTTTTGAAAAATGAGAACATAACTTGTGTCTAATTTCGTATGCAAAAGGGTGATTTATACACCTATTGAATTTCAAAAATCCGTGTATATCCCCACAAACATAACTTTTGTTTGTCACACTCTGCTCCCGAAAGTCTGCTCATTTCATGCCCAATCATGACGCTGAAAACCAATCAGAAGCATGATGTGCGCATTTCATTGAGTCAACAACAAAGGAGAACAACAAAACATGCTCTGCCAGTGTTTACCTTTCCACCCTGTGGTCAACCCCGCCAAAAAACGTGAATTGCTAATGCGAAGAACACCTCCGAGAGTGTAATTGGATTCATAAAAAACAACCGCGAGTTATATGAGCCGCGAGTCAGAGCACAAATTGTTGCAGGTTGTATCAGAAACCGCAAGCAATTGAGACTTCAACCGCTCCTCGCCGATATTGATCCGGCGCGCGTTGAATAACTCTCACGAAACATGATTAGTTCCTCATTCTGAAAGTCGACAATTCATCTAATCACACGAAAGTCCAAGTGTCCCGCCTCCCAATCACCTTACAAAAAAACAAGCTCACAGAATCCGTCTTCGCGTTCGACTGTGTTTTAATGGCTCATTTACATTGCCATTAGATTTGCTCAAAGGCTGTCAGAATGACTTATGGCGAGCTATTCAGCGGTAGCTACGGCAATTAAGTGTTAATTGACGTTTAGCACACCGCTGAAGTTTATCATTAAACCGTTAATCTTTCGACAAGTGCCGAGAGAAAAAAAAAAATATTCGAATGTGTCAGAGGTGATTTGAGGCTGTCATCTGTCAATTGTTAATGTGAAATGTCAGCTAAGCCGATAAGTCAGACATCTTGTCATCGATGTTGTGTGTCCTATTTTATGACTAATGAAAAACATCAATAACCTTGACTAGGCCACAACATTAACACCCTTGCAATAAATAAAAGACAAAGACTTGGTCAACTTAACTTTCGATTTATTTATTTATTTTTTTTTGTGCTTCGAATCAAAACGAAATCAAAAGTCCATCAATGGCGGAATTGTCAGTGTGTTGGTGGTGGTCTTTGGTTTCATCGGCGCACCAAACACGGCACACCACGCGGTAGATGCTGATTCAAATTATTTTTTTTTTTTGTCTTTTCTATGCAAAACGTGTAACGGTTAGGTAACGTACATTAGATTAGGTCGTATGCAAAAATGTAGCACACAAAGTTAGCCGTCATCGTTCGAGTGGACAGGTGACTTGATATGCTTGACCTTTATTTTGTGTGGTTACTGTTGATGCGGCGGTAACGGTAATGCACGTATTTTTTGACAGACGTTAAATCGAAATGTGAACTCTTTTTTGGTGACTTTGAAATTTTTGGGGATGTGTGCTGTGAATGAATTTTTTGGGTTTCGAATTAACTTGCAGAGGGGATGTGAATTTCACAGCACACGGTTCGTTTTGAAAGTTTCACAATTCAAATGGGAATAGATGACTAAAAGTTAATGTAGCCCCTTGAAATGAAATGGATTGTCTTTAGTCCTTCAAGTAAAATCGTCTTAGGCCACAAGACACAAATCACAAGCGATTTTATGAAACGGCGAGACCACCACCATGTCATTTGATAGTCACAAATCATTTGACCGGTACACACAAGCGGGTGATGACGCTCAATCGATTTGTGAGTATTGTAAGAAGCTCAAGCGGCGACGCTGGGTTAAGAAACTGCATGTACGCCTCGAGCTTTAAGTCCTTAAAATCCTCTTGCTATTACCCCACTTATTGCTAATAATTAAACCCTCTTTGTTGCCAATATTTTTTTCTAATAAGTCCTGGGTGACAGCCGCACACTCTTTAACCTCTTCGACGTCTATGACAAAACTATCAACATCTTTACCATTTCACCAGTTATTGCAACCAACGTCTTAGCCATAAACTTGTGATTTCATTTGCTACCACATCCAAAAACCTGCATTCAAAACGACCTCCCCATGAAATTGTTTTGCACTACTTTTCGAACAGAGAATCTTTTCAACTGTCACCAGACTTGAACAATGCCTGGACACACTTAAAAATTCTGATCATGAGTTAATGTAATCAAGATAAAGATCTCCTCTAGCCCCGGCACAAGATGTTAAACGATATCAAAGTCAAGGTCTTGTAATTTGCTGCATGCTCAGAGACAAGAGCGCAACAAAAACAAACTGACAGTTGAACTCTGAAAAAGTCTTTTTTTGTTTTTATTGTTTTTAAGTGATTTTTCATGGTGAATCAGTTCGGTTATCTGATTTAAGTGCGGGTAATCACTTTTGTGTGACACTTGAGAACCCTTAAACAAAAAAAAAAAAAAAGCGAAAAACCGAAACAAACAGATGAAGGACGCGCAGCACAATGAGAGCTGTCAAGGCTTAAGGAGAGTTGACATCTAATCCATCACAATGGTTGCTTCTTTGTATGATTTATGTTGAGTTGTGAGCGGGTTTTTTTTTCTGTGGTCTGTCTTTTCGATTTTCCTTAAGCCGGCGAGTGCGTTGCAATTCGCGAGGCAATTAACTTTCAATTTACGATTGGCGCGGGACATACTTTGCAGATTTTATGCAGCGCATGACGATTCGAGTTTGACAGCTGGAAATGGAGTAAAATGAGTGTCTTGTGAAATTTAAATGAGGAGGGGTTAGACGTAAATATTGGAAATAGAAGAAAAT